>JANEYF010001226.1:792500-1487500 GCA_029963845.1 Rhamnusium bicolor | reverse complement strand
CTTGTAAACAAAATTCATAAAATTCAATTGACAGATGTCAAATGCTTAATTATATATCTACTCTACTAATGTCAATGAAAAGTGACAAAGAATTTGAAAGTATATTTTCTGCAATCGCTCAACAATGTCTACTTTCTCGGCGCAATTTCAGATCCCAAAATAAGCTATTCTAGTATTTTAGTCAGTTGCTAAGCAACCATCATAAAAGAGTACGAGAGAGTTTCTTTTCCGACTTAAACCAGGAAAGTAACTCCCGTACAGGTTTTTTATATCCATTTTTGGCAGTAAATAAATACAAGCAGACAAACCAACTCACATTAAAAATACATTTTTTAGAAAAATACAACATTAAATTTAAAGTAACATTTTTTACAGCTAACTCTGGTGGTGTCTCAAGCACCTGGACATCACTGTCCATTTCAAATATTTTTTTTTATATTTTTTGACCACTTACTAGTATTACAGCGAAATAAGCATCGAGTCAAAATTTTATCACAACAGTAAGTAAAAGCGATTGTCAAAGAAACGATTTCATAAGCAATTAGATTGTAATGAAAAAATGTTATGCATTAATAAAAATTCCTTAATTTATAATAATATTGATTGCGATTTCAGAAAAAATACTATGTGTACCTCGTAGTAAAAGCACATTCCCTGACTTCAATGCTTGTTGGCCCCGGCCAATAATTTACATCGTCCGTCGTCCGGAAATGTATTGCTTTTACTACTAGATACATAATATACTATTCCGATCCCTTATGTCACTTTCCGGTTGCGAAAAATTTATTTTTAATGAGAGTTAAATACAAACATTACTAAAGTCGTTTTTTTAATAAACCACAAAAAATGCAACTTTAAAATCTGCCACTTTTCCAAGAGCGACGAATTGTGACTAATAATTTATTCGTCAAATTTCACCGCCGCGTTTTCACTCTCCAAGTTATTGTGCTCATATAAATTAAATAATGTTCAAGAAAATTTCATAAAACTTCTGTACGGTTTTTCATCAGACAGGCAATAATAAATGTATTATATTTTGCTAATATTATGTCCTACAGCATATTATATGATGATCGCCTATTTAAATGTTTATTATTTAATTTTTGTCAACTCGCAACACTGGAATAGCGAAAACTCTTAAAGAAGCGAGAAAATTAGTCTTCTCATCATCAGTTGAGGAAAGAGATTATCTCCAAGCAACATTATTAAATATTAAATTATATATCAAGCTGCGTTTTACCCCAGTTTTAAGCAACTCGCACTTTAATAATGTGTGCTAACTTTAGAGAATTATTTGTAAACCTCTAATGATTTATTAATTTACGGATTTAATAAACTAAGTTTTGTTTTAATACCTTCACTTTTTGTAATTTTAATAATAAAATATAATTAAAAAACTTTTGACTTTTAAACTTAATTACACTTAATCATTTTCAAAATAAAAGTTGTTTTCTAGACAGGGAGATCAAGCAACCAGCAACGCGTTTAATAGCAAATAAAAATTAAAGTAACTAGAGAGAATCTGGCTGGACATGTCATGGAATTATATCAAAGTGGTCACAAAATGTAAACGAACATACAAGGTACAGATTTTGTGGACAGGCCCGTCTCACAACTCACCAGTCGTTAGACGTGTTGAATGCATTGGTATTCAGTTTGGATATTTCTCGTTAAACAGTTCACATCCTTCAGTTGAGGTCCAGTTTGACCCCTATAATCAATCGTTGTAAGAATTCTATAATTTTCATTTCAATTAGATACACTTTTACTTAATATGTGAAAATATAGTATTCTTATCTCAAGAATTGCGTTGAGCACATGCTTCAACTCTAAAAAGTCATGGTAGATTAAAAATAACCTGTTGGCCTGGTCCATTAGTACGGAAATCATACTGGACAAATATGTAGTCGTCCACCTCAAGAGAGAGCGATGCAAAAAATTCTCTGTAGATGACTTATCACAGACGAAAGCATTCTATGCCATTTGAATGCCGGAAAAGTTTACATATATGGATGTGCAAAAAAATTGGATTTAGGACGTGAAATAAATAGACACCTAGTATAGATACCTAGTTGTAAGATTTGAGGAAAACCAGGTGTTTGCGAGAAATATGCTTTCTACTTTGGAATAATAAAATAAAAAGTTGATGAGGTGAATCAGTTAGCAAAATATTGGCAAAATGATGCATATCCATAGAAACATTCATCCTAGGTCCACTTTCCTCGTCGTAGCTCCTACGTTACCAGGAAGGACAATGGCTCAATAGCTTGTAATGTGTCTGATAGGCTAATGTAGCATGTAATATTATGTGTTACTTGATTTCTCTTCTGCGACTTTTGAGACCGTATGAAATCACGTAAGTGCAGGACTTTAAATGATAATAAATTATACGGAAAGTTTAGTTGCCGAACCGAGAAATATGTTCAGAAAGCGTATCGATGCATACAAATTGTACACTATAACAACCATCGGGCTTCTGACAAGGTTCACCATCGACTTTCTATAAAGTATGTCGAAAAAAAATTGAGACATTGTAATCTGCCAGCATGGTATTAATAAACTTTGTTTACCGTCGCTTTTATCTATTCAGATTTACCTGTCAAAGCTATACTATAGGAGATGGATTCACCTTATTTTATTTTAGCAAATAAAATACCTTGTTGATATTAATCATTTCTTTACAGTAAACAGTTTTGCAAGAAAACATTATAATACTCTATAAAAGAAATAATGTGTTCGTACATTTTATAAATCTTAGCCGTGCGACGTGGAAAATTTGCTGTTTGCTGAAGTCGGTTTCCCGAAAATTGAAAGAATAAATAGAATTTGGAGTGGGTATGAATGTCTTAAATAAATAATTCATCTACAACGATGTAAATACAAATACCTGAGAATCCTTATTATTCTCACGTCTTTTCAGATTTATTTCTTTAGTCAACTATAAATATATACAATGTTGTTGAATAACATAAATTAATCATTAGTTATATTTCAGTACACCAATTTAAGTACACAGGGTTTCTGTAAACGTATTTGAAATTTATTTGTGTTAAATTTCAGATCTTTTTTACAAAAAAACGGATGTACAAATTTTATATCTTTAAGCAAAATTATGAGGCGCCATTTAAGACATAATTATTGTTAGAAATACATAATATTTACTGAAATATATATTTTTTATCATTAAATATATGCATTCCTTAAAACTATAAAGATTCGCAAATATAGACGTTCCTATAAAAATATATATAATCTTATGAAAAATATGTTAGGCACAAAACAATATAAATATAAGTATCACCTTTTGCCATCGTCTGTCTACTAGATGGCGCACTCAGTTCTACCTTTATGTAAAATGTCCGTATTAAACTGCAACATTATGTGCTTACTTTCCTACTACTTAATTCTCAGCTAATCTAAGTTGTTTTACGGTTACACCGCATAAATAAAAGCATAATTTCGTTTCATGTAGCCTCTCCGTAACCGTAAAACTACTTAGTGTAAATGAGATCTCAGTTAGAAAGAACGCACCTATTGACATTTATCACCTGCCTCTAAACGAGCTATAATCATTATTCATAATTCGGAAAGCCTGCCCCACAATCCATGTGAAATAACTGAATTCTTTGAAAGGGAAATGAAAGAACAGGCTCCTTGTTCTTTCAAAGATACATATATTATATGTATAGATACTTTTAAGCCCACTCCACAATTTACGCGCGATAGTAGAACTGAATGCGCCATCTAGTCGACGATGGCAAAAGGTAAAATTTATATTTATACTGTTTCGTTTACAAAGCTTAATATGAGTATTTTGATGACCTCAACTTTTCAAGGAAGAATACCTAACTCTCAGGTCCGTTAATGCTGCTATAAATTTAGCAACGATGAACAAATTTTTTTGAAGAGAAATTATTTATTTATAATATTTAGTACTTCATGCGGTCATCTTTTATATTTGAAATATAGTTTTTAAAAAGTTAATTACACAAAGAGTAATTTGACATACGCAGGGTACCGCAAAAAATAAGCATTCAGAGCCCATTATGTTAGAGAGCATTTCATACGGAAGAGAAAACTTTAAAGGAAATATTCAATCTGGAGTCTCGTTTCTTAATTATATTAATTTTTTGGTCAAAATAAATTTGCCAACACTGCAATTTTAAAGCGACTACAAACAAATTTTCACAAGCGACCGCAAACCTGTTTCCTTGATAACGGGGAAAATATTGAACATTTATTGTAATATATTACTAATTATGATAAAATAAATCCTCAGTTTCTTGGTAACAATAATTTAATTTAAATTTGAGTTAATAACCATGTTCCCAATAATTGTATAATTGCCCATGTCCTTGCAACCTCCATATCTTTGAAACAGAGCTCCAAATTGAATGTTTTTATTATAATCTTCTCTTCAGTGTGAAATATTGTGGGCTTCAAATGCTCCTTTTTGCGACACCCTGTATAGCAGTGCAACATAATATTTTAAAATCTATCTGTAATAAGTTTTGATTTCTCGATAGAGAAGAAATAACTATGTTTTAAAATGACATGTATAAACAAGGCGAGAGGATTACGACTTTGGTACCTTTTTAGGTATGATTTTAGTATTCATTACTATTTGCACATCATGCATCACCTCTCTATTGGAATCTTTTGGTATTTTAATTTTTATTGTACATTTATTAGTAAAAAGAAACTGTGTTAGAGCATCAGTCTAATTTATTACATTGCAATTGATACTGGTAGATGGGGTTACCATCGACCCATTAGTACCCCACTTTCTTGTAGAAACCTATGATTCTAAAATCCTCCTTGTAGACGTTGCATCGCATTAAAGAAGGCAAAAACCAGAAACCGGTCTAACTATTGTAACAATTAAAATATGTAATATGTTACAGAATTTAATAAGAGTTTTGATGTAATAGTGATTTGATTACATGTAATTTAGTAACCGTTATGGCTTTTCATGTTTAAAGTAATTTATAGCAACTTAAATTTTACTGTTGAGTTAATATATTACTATGAGCAAATATAAAATATTTTACCTCATGAGAAACCATTGTCCATAAAATAAAACTCATAGACATCTACGAGTACTCGTATAACTGCAACAAAAGTATTTTAAGTAGAGAAAGAGTATTACGCAATCCTTTTTGAAATAAAACTGAAATTTTCTTTAATTTCACGCAATAAAATTTTCCCAAGCAAACGGGTCCGAATTCTACCATCAACAATATTTTTAAATTTTCAACGTCAATTCATTTTGTTTTTTAAGCAATTTTTTATTATTATTACTATTTATTTGGAATATATTTTCTTTCTCAAGATCATAATCACAATATTTATTTAGGGTAAGTAGTCTAGCACCATATTGCAAAATTGTTTCACCCTCTAATTTTACTACTTTTCCAACTTTCTGCCGTCCCATGGGAATATCAATTTTCGGAAGAGTTCAAGTATACACAGATCAATCATATGCCGGCTTTAACTTTATATTAGATAATGTAACCAAATATCCTTAAAAAGCACTCTGACATGTATTAATGTTGCTTATCATCTTTTTTATTCCACGCCCACACCAAGAACAAAGATACCAACTCGTATAGATTCCGATTATTCTTAAAGTTACGAACTGGCATGATAAGTTTTTGTGTGTATTTAGAATAATCTTTTTTTTTGTAATTTAATTCTATGTACTTATAAACATTGCTGTAAAAATTTGTATCCATGCGATGATTATTATACAAATAAGAGCTTTATTGTCAATCATAGTTAAGGGTCACGCGTATGAAAAGGAAGAAGCCCCAGAGACTAAAGTTGAAAAGCGTAAAATGCTCTGTTCTGTAAATGGTGTATTATTTATTAGAGGTCTATAATTTTCGACGTTAGAGCCTGACATATTTTTATATGAAATATTAGATTTGAGGGGGTAGTTCTTTTTTAGAACACATAAAATTGACAATAAAATTGCCATTCATATATGAATATTAAGGGATATTTGATAGTCTTCAATTTAATATGTTCGTCTTCGAATACTAACGAAAAATAGAGACTTGTAAATAAAATACGTGATGATGTTTGCAGTAACATACAAATGATGACAATCAAATGGACACAATTTTTTTTGTGTTTTTCTCAACATGAGAGAAAATTTACAGAAGTGACAAAATAATAATGTTATCATTATTTACAGGGCGTGTCAATTTTCAACTCTTGCCTATTTGGAATTCAGTCAGTAAGAGAAGGTTAGCAGCCGGTTTCCAAATAGAAAGTAACAAATTAAGGTGAACAAAAAAAATTGCATGTATAAACAATCTGAGACTCTGTCACGTATCGTATTGGGTATTCGGTCACTTTGGCGGTACTCTGAACTTTTTATTACAGTACGGTCTCGACCGCCAGTTTCAGTTTTAAAGTGTAATAACACCGCTTTCTTCTCTCAACGGTATGATAGAAGCTAGGATAACTCAGTGAAGAAACGGTTTGTTCAGGGGTCTGTGTATGGTTGTCGGTTGAGTAGCATTGGACAACTTCACCTTACCTGCCGAAAATGATTTTCGGTGTACAAGCAGTGTACAATAAAAGGCAGAATTTCAACTTCACTTACTTTATTTTATTTAAAACTGCTTCACAAAAGAATAAAAAAAGTAATAAATATATACACAACTCTATGTTATAACGTAGCGTGAATATTAACCTACAGTACAAGGCAGCAACCAAGGAACCAAGCAAGAGGTTATGATAATGTAAGAACAGTGTTCGGTTATATCAAGTACAGCTAATTATGGACGCTACTACTACGATTACTACAAGCATTTACAAAAGTAAGCAAGCGGTGATTCAAAATAAAGCAAGGGTACAGCAGCTACTACTATTGGTATCTACAGTAAGCGGTTAATGAGGCGGTATTACGGCAGACGGTCGGTGCAGCAACATATCCCGGTGCAAGTGGTTACAAGCGTGACAGCGGCAGGATGTCAGTCCAGGAGCAGGCGTTATATATAACTGCCTAATCACGAGTGTGCTATATTTTTAGATTACTTCCTAATGTTCCTTATTAAAGTTTATTAGCTACGTGTGGCGGACGGAACGGCTAATACATTACACCTCGGGCCACTTCGTGAGATTCTATCCACATACAAGGCCTTAGAACCTCATTGGTGATAATCACACTATGACTGAGATGGGACTCTATCCACATACGAGGCCTTAGAGTTCAATCTTTACGTCAACAACAAATAATGACAACCGAATACTCCCGTTACTCTGCTAACTCTATAGCACTGTAGTTTAGTTTATTAACTCGTATTTTAGTATAAACTGTCTCTTAAACTAACTAGACGATAAATATACGTTAATGCATGGTAGTCTTATAGTCCAATGTGATAGGTTATCACCACAACGTCAAGCTTATCTTCCTTACAATTTATGTTCAGTGAGCACAACTGACGGATAGATCGGTTAATACATTACTTTCCGGGGCACTTCATGAGATCCTATCAACATACGAGACCTTAAAACCTCACTTATGCCACTTAGCGTTTACCTAGTGAGGTAGTATCCACCGACAAGGCTTTAGAACATCATTGGAATTTAAACTATGACTGAGATAGAACGCTCTCCACTACGAGGCCTTAGAGTTCTATCTTTACGTTAGCTATATATAATGATAACTGCGTATTCCCGATGCTACCTGTTAAATAGATAACCCTAGTTTTACTAAGCAGTCATGAAATTTCCCGAATATCCCTGGCCAATCAGAAGATAATCAATAATTTACGGACAGAATAGTAAAGCAGGCAATCGGATACAATCGGTTAATGACGGAAATACAAATAAAAAACAGTGTTAACGGTCAAGGTAATTCTTACCAATACCGGATTGCGAAGCACACTGGAGATCGGGAGCTGCGTGCTGCTAACTTGTGCACTGACTGGAGAATTCCCTCTTTTAATCGGCGTGTTTTAATTTATACTCAGATAGTAGCGGGATATGCGCGAAGCGCGAGTTGTCGCCTGCTGTCCGTGGCAAATGTTTTTCCAGCTAGCTCGACGCATCGTACTTAAACAAATTCCCTGCGTTAATTTATATAAATAAATGTTTATAAAATATTCCAAAGCTGGGAATCGCTTTCTCATAATTTGAAAACTAAATTTCTCAAAAAGAAATAATTTAAAACGGGTATGTATTAATATATAAAATAAATCAACTAATAACTTATCCGGTAAATTATTAAAACAAGTAGAGACATATTTCTTTACCATAAATAAATGATTTCAACTCGATTTAAAATTAAACTAAATTAAATTCAACTACCTTCCTCTTACTTGATTGAATACAAATACAATAATAGATTTATCATTAAAATAATAAAACAAACTAAGATTACCCTGAAAATAAACCGGTTAGAAATAATTATGTTTGAGAAATAATTGTTATTTCACATACTGAACTTGCAAAATAAATTGAAGTTTGATTCAAACACAAGTTATCGTATACAAGGTATACCAAACTGAACGAAAAACCAACTCTGAATACAATGGACTATTAACGGAAAAATGACTTCGTTACAACTCAAATGCGCTCCTGTATACGATCCCTGCCTCAGATTCATATTTCGTATACGAAAATATAACCGTGTATCACATAAATTAGAAGGTCTCAGTCAGCGGGCTCAACATAAAACATTGTCGTGATATATACACTTTGTTTATTCTATAGAATAACTAAACAGCCACGTTGCTTATTTGCTAAAATTTCATTTCGAGTCCATAATTTAATATCAGATTTAGAGGTTTGCCTACATCCCCACCTCACAGACTGCTACTTTAAAAAGACGTTTTAAAATCAAAATATACAAACTGTGCAATATTGTTCCCAGGCAATATAAAAGTTATAGCCCATCCAAATTTAAAAAAGCTCTTAAAACGTCTTCTGACAACTGAGTGTTTTAAGTGTGCCTTAAACTTAAGTTTTGTTGTTTGTTTTAAATTAAATATTTTGTTTTTTAAGTGGGTATATATGTAATACAATGAAAAGTGTTTATTGACTTGCAATGCTTTAATGATAGTGTATCTTATTTTCTATATATACCATACATAATATATCCTATTTGTTTCTCAGTAAAATAAGGATTGAATGGAAGGGCAATTACATGTGAACTTGTTATTATAACTAAATATGATATGAATAACAGGGGTATGGTAGCTCAGTGGTTAAAGCGCTTATAGCTATTTACTCGGTAAAGAAGGTCGGTTAGAAATTTAATTTGTAATTTGTTTCGGAATAAAATAGGAGAGAGAATTGTCGATGCCCTAGTTATGGTTCGGACTCTACAATAAACTGTAAAGCCTTGTCTCTCTTACCCAACACAAAATTCTACGATTATCTGGAGGTTATTTCGGTTACTTGAGAGGCGGTTAAGAAAATGTTTTAAGGAAAAGAATAAAAACACTATTATTCAGGGAGATCCCTAAGTACTTCGTGAAAACTCAGGAGATGGCTCTTGAGACAAAAAACTCGAAAATAAAGTTTTTACCTTAACTGCTTCGTTTCGGAGATACAATGTGTGGATTAAAAAAAGTTTTCGGACTTTTAATATTTAGAAAAAAACTGCAGATAAACGGTTTGAATCTCTGATGACAGTACTGTTTTGATTATTTTTTACTTTTTGGGATGTAAATTATTATGCCTGAATTAAAATTAAACGATTATGCTGTTTCCACTATGTTTTAATACACACCAAAATTCTATTTACACCCAAAACGGCTAATCGTACAAGGCAGACTCGAGTAATCTTTTTTTTATGCAGCTTCAGATAGTGATTCATAGAATATTAAAATTTCAAAACTTAGTGGCATATCACTTTTTTGGTAGAAAATATCAACCAAGAGACTCACCTGGATAATTCCGTTGAACGCAAAAAGCTTTTAGAGCCAATATAAGTATCTTCAAGTACTCATTTACGCACATCGAGTTTTATGGATGGAAATCTCTGATATAAAGCAGTTATTGACAAAACTTGATTTGAGCTTCTCTTTCCAAAATTGGTTCAGGAGTCATCTCCTGAGTTTTCTCGATGCACTTATGGATCACCCTGTATATTACCCTGTGGCCAAGAAGTAAGGATACTTACCTCTCACCCCTGGGTCCCACGCACGATTTCTAGTCGCGGTCTTGACATTTTATTGAAAGCAAAAATCCCATCATTCTTGAATATTGGGTGTGTTCATTGTATCTAAATGTGTAGTCCCCTCCAGCTCAAGGTTACTTTGGGGATACATGTGGTTGAATTATCAGTGGTATTTACTATTAACTATACTTCTCAACACACCAAGTGGTCGACATACATTTTTCACAATTTTCAAAATGTCATTTCTGGTAGAAATTAACTGATTTAATGCGGTTTTCACCTACCGAAAACCTTTCCTTTCGCAAGATGATGATGTTTCAGAATTTCTGAAAATTTTGGTGATCCACCTTTACAGGAGGTTTTCTATATCGCTTACATATTAGACAGAGGTTGAACTGTTATAACACGGGAAAAAACTGTTAAGGTTTTCCGGGCCAAAAAAAAGATACTCCGGATACTTACTTTAAAACGTTTTTGAGATTTTTCTTCACATCCTCATTTGAATAATAAGATAATATCTTAGCAAAACACAATATTATAGTAAGTGTTGTGCTCATTGATGATAAATCTTGTGACATAGGGTGGAAAAATGATACCTCCAGAAACTTTTTAAGGCATAAACTGTACTAACCGTTGATCACGGTGCAACAATTACGATATCACTCTATTCTACGTACCTCTTTCTGTGTATCTGTGATCAAAGTTAGTTACTTCAAGATATTTTCTCTAAAGGATTTTTTTAAACTCTATACTAGAAGTTATTACGGTACCCATCCTTTTTTGTGAGAAATAGCGTGAAAAATTCGAATCCTCAACTCTCACGTCCAATATTATTACAAAAAAAAACTTTACGTTGAAAATCTTGTCGGCACCACTGAATAAACAACGATTACATAATCTACTTGAATTTTGGAAGTAAAGTAAAATTTGAATAAAAACAAATAGTCGGTAATCGTATATACGAATATTGCTCTTATTAAATAAACCATCGCCAATGAAAAACTTCCTCAAAATGAATCAACAGTTGGTATCCAAACAAAAATTGAGAATAACTCTTTCTATCATATGCTCAGATCCTGAAATTTTGTGTTGTCATATAAAAAATGTCTAATGGTTTATTTCTTCTGTGGATTTCTTATCTTTTCTTTCAATTTGGTATTTTGAGTATTTCCTCCACAACATAATTTTCCAGATTTTCACAAGTGATTTTTTTTGCACTGAACACGAGACTTCACGATTTGATTTTGGATTTCACATTTTACCTTCGGTGGTCATGAAAAATGTCTAAATGATTCGAACACTCATGCTTATTAAACTAAATTGACCTTCAATAGTGAGTATTTGGAGGATATTATAATCACTTCCAGAGAAAGTTTGATATTATACCTCTGATCACAGGAATTCAAAAAAAAAGTTTGTGGAATGGAGCGACATCGTAATTGTTGCATTGATATCAGCGACTGGTGTACATTCTGACATTAAAACTTTCTGGAGTCCTCATTTTTCCACCTTATGTATAGATTTTTGTCTCTTTTTTCACTATCGATGACATCTTCTGTTGAATGTTGCAAATTTACCTCCCGTCACAAAATTCGTTCTATATGAATATCGCAAATTTATCTCCCGTCACAAAATCCGTCAGGAATGAGCTCACTCACTAATATGTAGTGTTTTGCGGAGATATTAACCACATTACTGAAATGAGCATGGGAAAAATAATCTCAAAAGTGTTTTGAGGTATCCTTTTTTTAGCCCTAGAAACTACGGCGCGCGGATTTTTCCATTCTTATAACGTTTAAACTCTGTCTAATATGTCAGAGTTATAGAGAACCCCCTATATGAGTTAGGCAACCAAGATTTTTAGTAATTCTGAAACATCATCATTTGTGAAAGAACTGAGTTTTCGAAAGGTGAAAATGCATTAGAATCAAGATAATTTTACGAGAAATATCTTGAAAATTGTGAAAATTATGTTGACCATTTAGTGTGATACTAAGTTTATGTTGGTCTTGATAAATATACTATGGTTAATTCTATTTAGGCATCACTGATTCCTGACCGATAATACCGCATATTATTCCACCCATATATATACATCACGACGTTGAATAACAGTACGTGCCTGGAATGCAAATTACATTTAAATTAAAATAAATGATAATGTGCATAAGATTTATACTTCCAGATGCGTCAGGGACACGTCCACGGAAGGAACATATGTATAATCAAATTGTCAAATTTCACTAGACATAAATTAAACTACGTGACATCTTGCTGTCTTATGTTCTACGTAAAGTGATAAACGTCTTATCTGGACTGAAGAATAAATAAAAAGAGTATTCAGTCCTCAAATTTTAGTATCTTATTCCAGTCCTGTATGGACTAGAGACCATGAATATGCATTTCTATCAATGATAATTTCCTCTCTACTAAAATTGGACCCAATCGGTACAAATCAGGCAAATTTATTTTAAGTAATCTTTTTGTCATTTGGTTGATTTCTGTTACTTCAAAATAAAATTTTAACGAGATATTTTCTAAAGCATAAAATTATGCAATTATTGTCTAAATTTCAGAGTACACAGGGTATATTTGCGAACATTTTAAATTGTATTACAAATGCAGCAGATTTTTAGATGTTTTAGATTTTTTAGATGATATAGATTTCCGGATGTAGTCCCTGTAGCAAATAGATTCCCAGAAATACCGTAGCTGCTGAACGACATTTCGGCTCACATTTACCACCTTCAGGTTCGTTTTGAAACTGCTTACTACAACTGAAATAACGCTGTCTAGACCAGCTCCTTAAGCACCCTCTCTGTATTTAGTTGCACACGGCTAGTTTCGGCTTCGGGTAATTGGTCCTACTATTGTAGATCACGTGTCTATCTATCTGCTAGGGCTGATTTCTATGATCTAGGTAGCCTCTGTATGTCATACCTTTTATGAAGGTTTTGTGGTTTTCTTTCTTTTATGGCTTCTCTGATGATACTTGTAATGTTTAATATCGACTATTATTTTAGTGTTGTCGAAATCAATCTAGTAATCAAAATTGTATATATGGGATGTTGAAAAATCCAAAAAAAAAACATGAAATACTTCTTCACTCTGAGAGAGATAGTGTTTGGAGTGGAATTTTATCATTGGAAATTTTTATCGTATTTCTTTGAAGACAAAATCGGAGTAGCAGTGATTGTAGTTTAAGGAATATGTAACGTAATGCAACAGCTTCCAAATATTGATCTTTGTAATTTGGGAAACAGAATTTGGCTCCAGCCAGGTGGAACTCCTCCCCACGTTCGATGGCATTAATAGCAGTTTTGAGATGATTTTTCCTAATCGAATTTCTGCAAGATTAGGGAACAAACTGGCCAGCGAGTACACTCATTCTTGGAGATTCTGATTATTTTTGTAGGGTACTTAAAGTCAAAAGTTAACGTTAACCGACCAGGAACATTAGAAGATTTAAAAAGTAACGTACATGCTTAAATTGCTTAAATACCTAATAGGAGTTATTCAAAATTCCAGAGAATGGCTTAGCTTTATTAACAATGTCAAGGAAGAATTGACACTTCAATGAAATTATTTTTATATTTTTGCCAAAAAATTCTGGTCTAACATGTAATTCTGGGCCATGTAAATGAGCGTACTAACAGACGTGGTCACATTACCGTCTTTCGAATGGGATGTAAAACTGTAGGTTCCAAATATTTGCGATGTGAGCATATTAAATATCCTACCCTATAACAAAATACGAATTCGGCAAAATTTACAGATAAAGGGTGTCAGATATCGATAATCACTAATGGGTTTATCTCCTGATTTTGGGATTAGTCTTGATACGCAAGTAGGTCAACGTTAAGTAAATAGTTAAAAACAAACAAGTAATTTTATTGTTAATTTTCGGTGATGGTATCAATTTTATATGGAATAAAGCAGTTTGCAATTTTTTTATGACCTTTTTTGTGAAAATTTGTCTAAATCATTTAGTGTCAGTAAAATGTTCATCGTTTCTTAAAAAATGTAGTTTGTTTTATTTTAATGGCCACCATTTTACCGAACCCCGTATTTATAATAATTAACTTCGTAAACGAATGGGTATAAGCATATGATCAAATGTGTGTAAAGTTGTGTATATAATATAGCATGTTTTAATATTTCACCCACAATCAAATTTTTGATGTATACTCAACTTAGTCATGAATAAAAAATTATTTAATGGTTTGAGTTTTCTTTGTGTATCACAGATAATAATATTGAATCATTTTATGTAATGCTATAATATATTATATATTATGCCAATTTTGTTAATATTCTACTTTTCGTTATAACCTTCTTCACTCATATCCGAAATATTTAAAACACAATTTAATCTTTATTAAATATCTTTTATCTGGAAATCTATTATGCATGCATAATATTAATTTAGTTTGGTTAAATAAATACAATGAAAATAAATTTACGATTAGAATATCACAAATAAATAGGTAACTTTCAATAAATTTCTATTTATACCTAGGTCACGCTAGCATATAGATTACATCGTTTTAAAAAACAGTGAATACTGTCTAAAATTAATTTGCTCAATAGTAAATAAATTTTAACTACATTTTAAAAAAGCATTATTTCAAATAAAACATACGTCTTGATTAAATGTCTCTTATGTACGTGACATTCTTCCGCTGTTTGTGAAGATGTTGAGACATTTGATTCTTGCTGATATAATGTTATTACATATATGTAAATAAACTTTCCTAGCAACTAAACGGTCTATAAAACATTAGTTGCGTAGGTGATCTTGGTAGCGGAAATGGGCCGACGTTAAATATAAAAAAAACTTTCTTCTTTTTATGTAATTCGTTCTTAAATATTGAGATCTTTTTGTTGTGAAAACAGAGAAAACTCCTATATATCAGGTGTCAATAAGATATAATTTCTCTAAGTTAAAAATTAAACCATATCTCAGTGACACCGATATATTTTTTAAAATCTATCTATTTCTGCATGAAATAATGAAAACAAAATTTTTTCCAAACATAATTGAATTTTCCGCAAAATAAATAATATTTATACCAAACAAAAAGTAAATCTGATACTAATTCTTAATTTAATAAACCCCATAGCAGCAAAGGCGAATTTCAATAAATGAATGAGTGAATGAATGTACAAAGTCCTTACTTACACCCACGAGATATTTTTTTTTATTTTTAAACTTAATTGGTTTTCATCAGAAAATGATTTGTTTTTACTTTTTTAAACTTCTTCAGAATAAAATTTATATACTTTAGCTGATTTATTGCGAAGTTAATTAAAGATTTGAGATGCTAATTAATGAATGGCTGTAGCAAATAAAAAGAATCATTTTGTACCGTTAAATATAACACTACGCTACAAATTTAATATCATTTTTTACATGAATTCATCCTACAGGTATAATATGGCCTATAAAGTCTAGTCACGAACAACCTTATCCCTGAGTGGTATTATATGATCCAGAAAAACTAGAGCTTTTTTTGATACAGTCGTTAAGTTTGAGTAAAGTTGATTTATCGATTTCTTCTTAGAAAATATATGAAACTAGAAATTTTCCGGTTTTTCATGTTTCATTTGTAAAATTAGTGTTAATATGTTTGATGTATTAGATAGTTGAACAGAACTATTCTATATCAATTTTTTTAAAGTTACCTTCATGATTCCGAAATAAACTGAAGAAAGAAAAAACCTAAAATCTAAGAGGGTATATTGACAAATTTTTAGATATTTTTGGTAACTTTTGGGTAATTAAAGAAAGTAATGAAAGTATCCTAAAATATCTGATGTGGCCAGCACATAACTTATACCATTATATATCATCCTGATCTAAAAAAATCATTCTATTTAATTTTTCACTTACCTCCATTAAATTTTAAAAGCTTACCTTGAACCGTTTCATTAAAATTTTTAAATAATTAATTTTCAGCGTTATTCGATACTTTCAATAATAGTTCATGTTATATATGTATTTTAATAATTTTTTGTTGTTGACATTGACATTTTTGTAACTAAATTAGACCTCTCAAACGTTAAATTTATCCATTTTATGAGGTCAAATGTGTAAAATATTTCAGTTTACATCGGCTTTATTTAAGTACTTGGAAAATATATTTTATTCGCTTGATATAGTAGACATGATTTATAATTTTTCATCAAGAATATATTTTTTTTGTAAAGACAAATACAGAAAAGTTTTGGTCAGCTGGCCAATTTTGCTCTCAACGAATTTTTCATTGTCTTTGGCCTTTAGAACAAGTCTAAATTTGAAAGCTTTATTTTAAAAACTGTGGCTGTTATCGCGATACTACAGACATGCGGACAGATTTTTTTTCATAAAGTTATGTTTTTTCATCGACGAATTACGTCGAGATTCGTCCAGAAATGCAATAATTTTTTTTTCCGAAATTGTACCTTTTTTCTTCTTTCATTCATTACGTCTCTTTTGGTGGCACCACATTCATCAAATTTAATGTGTCACCTTAAATGTTGTTGACAATCTTAACTACCAAATTTGGAAAGTCTCCCATTAGTATTTTTTGAGTTATCGTGAATACACACATACACACACACATCCACACACACATCCACACACATGCACCGACAGACATCATTCGAAAAATAGACAGAATGGATTCAGAAGGGTTCAAAACATATATTCCAATCAAAATCTCGAGGTCGAAATAAATCACGTTTACTATTCTTCCTTATACTTATTAGATATAATAAAGTAAAAACCCCCAGTTATCGACGAACCTAATAACAACAAATAACTGCATTATTCAGTCACACTGTACAAATCCATCAAAGGATCGATTCCTTTTAAGCTATGCGTTGCAATAAGAGTTTAAAAATATATTTTTTTCGACTTACACCGCGGCTGGTGAAGTTTAGGCTGTCATATCTTAGTATTGGAGCATGGGACCCAAGTGATACTTTAAGGCGTAACCATCAAGACTAAATAAAGAAGTTTTGTAAAAAAAATTGCAATTGAAATTTGCGAAAAACAGTTGGGAAAATTGTGAACCTCCAAGGTTATTTTTTAAACGATTTATAAAATATTTGCGAAACATTTTTTTTCAGGATCAGATTTCAAATTTCATAAAAAAAATATTGATTTACAAAGTTGCACCTTTCTTGAAATTTGCACAGTGCAAAATGAATCTAAAATAAAATTTCAAATCGGTGGTACTTTATAGAAAACCAATATTTTTTTATGAAATATGAAATATGTCGTTATATTTTCCAAAAATAACCTTGGAGGCCACAATTTTTCCAACCTTTTTTTCGCAAATTTCAATCGCAATTTTTTTTCTGCAAAACTTCTTCATTTAGTCTTGATAGTTACGCCTTACAGTATCGCTTGGGTCCCATGCTCCAAATCTAAGATATGACATAGCCTAAATTTCACCAGTCACCACCTCTTGGATTTTTTGCCGGACAATCTCGGGGCAGCCTGTGACGAACAAGGCGAATGATTTCACCAGAATGTTTTAGACATGGAAAAATGATATCAGTAGAAGTGGAGTCTTAATATTAGCAGATTATTACTGGATACTGAAGAGCGATATATCTGAGGATGAATACAGCCAAAAATAATATATTTCTACATTTTGGGAGTAACCTTATACAACCTTATTTATAAACCTAATAATAAGTAATATACGTTTTAGCGAAATTTAATTGTTTTGGCACTTGAAAACCTCGCCTGATAGAAAAATTTTGAAAACAGATAATTCAACATAAAAAGTACTATACAGTTCACCGATTTTAGGTCATGGTACAAAAATGTTCAACATTTTGTTGTCCAGTGAATTATCACGTGTTTCTGAATAATACTAAAAAGTAATAAATATTACCTATGTGTACTTACGTTCAGTGGTCTCATTTTAAGGCAATGTTTTGATTAAGATGCTTTTACAAATTAATCAGTACCTACTTACCTTAGTAGAAAATAATCTCACTTGAAAATCACACAAATTAGCTAAACCCAATTAAATGATCACTCCTTTAGAAATTAGCCTATGTTTGCATTCTCTAGGAGTCTGTCAATCGGTAAACATATGTCATTAGGACCGACTGCAACGTAATTAGGAATAAATCTGTTTAGCAGTTGTATGGCGCTGTGGGTCGGTGACAATAATGTACAAAATGCCCTCCTGACTTGCTACATAAGCTCTGGCCCTTTTTACAACAGATTACCTGACTTTTTGAAAACGTCAACATTATGGCAATTGCGTCAACATTTTATGCGATAGCATTTTGCTCTCTGGCTTGTAGTTTCTAGATCGTATTGATTGGTGTTGAGTCTCTGAGCTGCGACAATATCCGTTTTTTCACGTGAAGTAAAAGCTATTTTATTAATTTTTATTCATGTTTAACATAGAATTATTATCAACACAAGATGAACAAATGGGTAATATCGACAATGTATCGATCACTGAGAAGAAATACACCTAACTGTGCATTCGCATAATGAGACAGAAAAGACAATACGCAATATGCTGCATAAAGAGGTTTTGTCATTGGTATCAATCAGTTAAATTATGACATTTTTATAACATAGAAATTTATTTTAATAAATCGTAGGCGGGTATAGTTTTTTAATTTTTTTTTTTTTTTAAATTGAAATTTTTTTATTCTTTGGGAAATTCGTTAGTATATTGAGCCCTCTCAGGGATTTTTTTTCCTCGGTTTACTTCTGAATCATCCTGTATCTAGTGGATAGAAAATACAGCGGTCAACTGCCTTGGATTGAGGCACTTCGATTGTATTTTAGATGGGCATCTGCTCTTGAATTTTGTTCTTTTTTTAGAGCAAAGTATAACTTCTTATCCCATTTTTGTTTTAACAGTCCGCAATATAGGAAACAGTTTAAAGTTTTAGAGCGTCAAATTTACTGATCACGTACACTGTGACGTATCTGTGATAGAGGCTAAACAGGGCGACCGTATTAACAGAGGCGCGCACACCAGGTGTGATGCAAGTCGTGCTGGTTCACATTGCTCGAGAACAGGTAGCGCTTTCAGTTATTTGTATGATTAACGTAAGGGAGAGTCTTGTAGCTTTGATACATTGTATACTGTAGGATACTAATTTTTTTCTTATTACATGCAATAAAGTAAAAAAGGACAAATTTATTTATTTATTTATCTATAGTTACAACTACAAGAGATAAATTCAATTACTGAGTAGGAAATTACAATACACAATCGATACTAATTAACTTAACAAAATAGCTTAAATATTAATATAGTCCACAGAATGAACACGATTTTTTATAACCCTAATATTATAATTAAAAATATCAATGTTTTCTTAAGCCTACGCAGGTATTGTATGAGCACATGGTGTCTAAAGATGAAAATTTTAACAGATTTGTTCTGGAAACTGGTATATAAAATAAACTACTAGAACGAGTTTAAAAAACTTAAACATGAAGAGAATAAATATAGTTTAAAAAAACTAAAAAAACACGCTTTTAAAGCACATCAAACTAAAAAGTGAAAAATAATAATTAATATAAACTGAAAACAATAATGAACGAAAAATACTAGTATTATTGTGAAAAACGCGTGGGTTGCTCGATATACGAAAAATATAGCACAAAGCGCCCCACGCTTTTTTCACAATAATACTAGTATTTTTCGTTCATTATTGTTTTCAGTTTATATTAATAATTATTTTCACTTTTTAGTTTGATGTGCTTTAAAAAGCGTGTTTTTTAGTTTTTTAAACTATATTATTTATTTTTCACTTTTTAGTTTGATGTGCTATGAAAGCGTGTTTTGTAGTTTTTTTTAAACTATATTTATATTGCTTATTGATGCTGACATTGTAACATATTACGATCCAACAGATATTTCTGAAAAAAAAATTTTTTTATTTCAGCCATGGGATTTGAACTCACGCCCGAGGAGTCCGTCGTTTCGCGTCGACTAAGACTTGCCCACTCGGCCAACGACCTAACTGAGAATCACGGAATATACTTACAATATTAAACCTCTTGCTCTCACGCAGAGGATACGTGAGGAAAGGACTGGCGATCCTGATCAGGATAATGATATAAAATTATCAAATTATTGTATTGTTACCGGTTCTTCGTAAGTGTACAAAGTTTCAATTAAATCTGTCCGTTTAAAGTGGGTCAAAATCGAGTCCAAAGAATCGGTTACAAACAAACAAGCAAAGAAACAAACAAACAAGCAAACAAACATACAAGTGAAGCTAATAAGAGCGTGTTAAAAATAACTGAGTAATTATGGAGAGTCAATATAGTTATGTAAAATTTTATATAAGGTTGCTATTGAATACTATTTCCGTCAAGTATTCAATTTATTCATGTGAAATATTTGTAATAACATATTATTGAAAATACTTTGATGGGAATAAACAGCGGCCAACTATGAGAAATTGGTCAATCCGGCGGAGAACCCGAGAGTGACGAGGATTAGAAATGCTTACATGTAATTTGGAGAAATTTTAACGCATTGGTGTTATTTCCTTTCCATTTGATATTTCTCAACTTGATGATAGCACAGGGAGAAAAAAACACCATGATGCGAAACAAGGCATCATGGTACAAATCGTGCTACCTGAAGTGCAATAACTCGAAAGAGGGCTGAGGCGAAATATATTGCTAAAAGCAATGATCTGCAAAGCCCTGTCTTTCTCGACATAAAATTATTTTTGATTTACAGGTTAATGGGATTAGGTCAATTGAAAGAGAACTACTTTTGCTTTTTGCCGTGTATCGTTGAAAGAGTAAAGACCATTTATGTGTTTTGAATTGTATTTATTTCTACCTCTGTCTTGTACCAGTTTTTGTTTGTTTAATTTATTACTGATTATTATGGCTGTCAAAAATGTTCCGTGGGACAGTGGCGTACGCGAAATTAACTAATACGAGAAACAGTAAACTGTTACAATTTATAACAATGTATGTAAAACTTACCCTCTTAACTAGTTTGATGAACTAGCTTGCTTATCACAAACTGGAGAAGATGTGTAGCCATTTTTCAGCATCAGGTATGTTTCCATGGTTGTCTCCATGAGTGAGGTTCGCTTTGGTGAAAATATATTCTTATATTTTGAAAACGACCGTTCGACATCTACTGATGTACTACACGCATACGTAAAATAGTCTTTGAACGCACTTAACGGATCTGGGGCTGCACCATCACATATTTGTCTTAATTTGTTAAAACCGATGTCTTTATTTAACACACTTGCGAACTTTTCTTTAACGCGCTCATTTGTTGCGTCACCTATATCGTTTAGCAGTAGATTTACTTCGTCCACTATTTGTAGTGACTCCGCTAACGACAACGAACTATTTTCTAATTTTTTATGCTTTCATGTAATGGTTTATAGTTCTTCGCAATATTTTTTTAAAAGCTGCTTCAACGGAAATATCTTCGATTTTGTCTGGCTTTCCTTAATAGCTGCAGCCTCATTTGGGTTGAATTGTAGTATCACAGCTTTTATTTGTTGGAAATATTCAGCATAATAAAAAGCTGCCTGCAACCATGTTCCCCAACGTGTAAGAATCGGCTGTGGTGGTTTAGGAATACCGAGACACTTGCTATGAAATGCACAATTAGCCACTTTTAACATTACTCAGTTCAACCACTGTCATGCGCGCCAATCACTGAAATTTATGTGAATTAAAGTACTAACTCTTGGTACTCATTACAAACACATTATAAAACAATATTAAACTATTGAACAATCACAATATAATAAATAAGCAATGTAGCAACACTATTAGGAAGCAAGATTCTTGATAAAAATTAAGTTTCCTAAAATGTCACTGCACAGTGATTAATTTGTTAACATCTGTGCATGAAGTTCACTGGCATGGGTAAGGTTGCCAGTATCTTTTTTTCTTTAATAACAGCCAGGAAATTTAAAAAATCAAGAATACATTTTATTGAGTTACCAATCATTAGTTGAGTGCCAACAATTTGTAGTTTTACCATATGTGATAATATTTTTGTATCCAATCTAATGTTCTTTTTAAATTTCACATTATTTTTTACACGTATTTAGCAAATAGACGATAAAATTAATAAATACCCTATCCAATTAAAAGAAAAAACTCTAATAAAACATTTTTAATTTCAAATCGCAGTAATTTCAACTCGATAACTTTTTAATGCTATGCCAATTAAGCTTCAAATAAAATTTGTCTACATAAAGATCTCCTAAAAATTCTAATTATACTAAAATAAGTAACCATATAACCATCAATAATTCAGTTTGGTTACCATATTAATTAATTTTTCAATGAAGTATGCTAGCAGACTATCTGACCTTACGATCTCGTCGGGAGAGCATCGAAATATATTGATTCAAACATATTGAAAATATAGAAATTAAAAATGAGCATAATATTGGACAAATGAATGAAATGAATTGTATAATACAGTACAGTACTGAGTTATACATGGACATTTGCCTATTATGTAAAATCTGACAAACATCGTCATCTTTCTGTCCTTTATTATGATTATTTTCATTTCCAATATCAATATTTCTAATACTTACATTTAATTTAAAGTATTTTCTGCCTACCTGGTGAAATAATCAGAAGACTGAAAAGTCTGCCTGCAGGATTTTTTGTCTAAATTAATTTAATAACCAAAATGAAAGATTTATTGGATTCATGGTGATTGATTTTATTTTTAATAAAATTGTGAGATACATCTTTGGAAATAAATTTCATTTAATTCTGTTCTCATAGCAGTTATTGTGAAGATATAAAAATTAGAGAATAATAAATTTCTTTTAATTTCGTAGTTTTTCAGCAGTTTGCTCAATTGTTGCAATTATTTGGAAATAAACATACCTACGCAATTTTGCTTCATTTTAAATTAAACGTAAATAACAAATAACAAATTATTTATTTTCATACTACTATTTTGTATTGATTTATCATATTAAATTTTTTCAGATTTATCTATTATAGTATAAAAAGAACGCATATAGGGTAAAACACCCAATTATTGGCACTCAACTAATGATTGGCAGCCCACTATAATATATTGATTTTTTAAATTTCCCGGCTGTTATTCGACACATACAACAGTGGGGTACTGATACCAATGACATGGTCAACATTATTTTGCTGAATTTAATTTTATACAATTTTTTTTAATTGATTAGTATTTTAGCTTGGTTGAATACTTAATATTTACAATTTATAGAAAAATATATACACACATAAAAGTTCTTAATAGAATTTTACTTAAAAAGTTTCATAAAACATAAATAATTATAAGTCTATAACACTCAGTCATTATAACTAATTTCTTCCTCTGAGAACTCTTCAGGGTCTATCGAATAATCTAGAGGTAAAATCATGTCTAAAGCTTCCTTGGAAAAAGTTTTTTTTTAAGTTTTACGCATGAAGTCAAAAGTAATCTGTTTAAAACATCCGTGTTTCATGCGTCTCGACTACATTTTCTGGAGAACTTTAATTTGTAACACCTAAAATACTTAATTCAGGCCTCTGAAACTTCTTCTGACAGTTGGCCGATAGAAAGAAGTGCTTCTAAAAGAAATTTGCTTCCATGGGTTAGTGTCTTCCGTCTGAAAAGAGAATAAGAAAAATGTATGTTTATTATTTTTATTATTAGTCTTAACCAAAAAAATGTTTAAAAAATTATAAAATCTGAAACCGCCAATTTCCGAAAAATGTTTTTGTGGCATTTAATTCTTAACATAATAAACTAAAAACCGAAACTGAATATGGGGGTTGGAAGACTTTGGAAAAATAACAAAATCCGTTAATAATTGAACTTGTTTTAAAAATCATGATGAAAAAAAAATCATAAAATTTAAATTGAAAAATAGTGGCTTAGTCGTTATTAAATTCTAACATTAAAAAATATTTAAATTAATTCATAACCTTAGATGTTGAAGCCATAATTCCAAATCCGTTCAAAAAATATAGGCGAAGTAAACTTAAAATAAAATATCCATTTTAATATCAGTCAGTTTTACCAACGCGCAATACCACAATGCAAAAGCTTAGAAACAACCAATGACCTATCACTATCTGTATCTCAATTTAAGGTATAAGTGATGGAGATTTTTCGACCGAATAAATAAGAATTCCTAAAAACGATTAAGCATGGAAAATTCTCAAATTTGCAAAACCGATTTATGGCCAGGTTTTAGATCCTAATACCCCACTGTGCATCCGTTAAACAGTAAAGAAACTGGCAGCCCACGCCAGTAAGTTTCATGTGCAGACGATAAGTTTATAAATAGTTGTGCAATGACATTTTAGGCCGAGCGACTTAAGGAATAAAGTAGAAAATTTACTTTATATTAAGAAACTTGCTTCACCCAATAACTGTTGTTACATTGCTTATGTATCATATTGTGTTTGTTCAATAGTGCAATGTTGTTTTATGATGTGTTTGGTTGAGCACTCAGAAGTTAGACCTCCGAAATTATGGAATTTGCGGTAAAATTTAGGGTGGCAATAATCAGTATTTTAATTCACGTATCTCAAATGATTGGCACACATGCCAGTGTTTAAAGTATGAGTTATGTTAAAGTGACTAATTGTTGGCCTCCTTTTTTATTAGATTGTTAATTAATTTTGTTGTTCATTTACATACCAAAAGTTACACCGAAGAGTATATATTTAAGAAATTATGATGAGAAGAGTATTGAGAAGACACACACAAATTAAAAATGGTACATAGAAGAAATCAGTTGCAAAAAAATATAGATTAATGAGATCGAGACACTTTCGTTTGGATCCTAAATTTTCAAAAATCATTCTGGACCTAAAACGTATCTCAGTGAAGAAGAGGAAAGGTTGTTTGTCGCATGGATATACCAGAGCCATCACAAAGACTTTCCGAATAATTAATCTCCAACTGTCAGTAAAGAACTTTATGAACGATAACCACAGGCATAATCCTTTTAAAGACACATGTCAGATAAATAAAGTAGTTAAGCATCAAACATATGAAGAAATGGGAAATTCATCATGCTCAATAAAATAATACTATTAAATTCTTAGAAGAGAGTTGGTTTAGCTCTTTTTTGAAACGGTATCCCACCTTAACAAGCTGTACTCCGGAAGCAGTTATAGTAGCAACATCAAATGTATCAGAAGAAGATATCAGGAGGTGGTTTGCTTAAACAGAAGACTATCTAAAATTCAAAAATATTTTTGAGATATTAGAAGATCCGACAAGAGTTTATAATGAGGACGAAATCTGTTAATTATTTTGTACAACATTGCTCAAAGTTATTGCTCTAAAAGAGGCTAAAGATTGCTGAGGATAAAGCTACAAAAATACGTAAAACCTAGACGAAACTAACAGAAAACAATAATGTAGAAAAAAACTATTAAAAGAAATTTCTATTGAAGGAAAATGATGAAAATTGAGATGTCTGTTACAAACGTAAATAAAAATAAAACACCGATTTAAATGTGCCCAAAAATAATAGGGCAGCGGGACTATATTTTATTGTACGTGCAATATACATATACCTAACCAATGTAGGAATTCAATAGCAAAAGTGCAGATAAACTTACCATGCAAAATACCTGCACAAAAAAATATATATTCTGAATTTTTTGTATGCCCAACTTACAGTTAAATTTAGATTTATAATTGTTTAAAAAATGTATCTAGTGACATGTTTCTTATGAATAAAATAAAAAAAAAATTACTTTAAATTTATAATCTACTTACTTTCATCCTATGTACCATTCCCTAGTATACCAACGAAACATGGACATTTTTATACTTCCAATCACTGAGATTTTTAGTCTGCCAGTGATTAGTATTTGGATGCCAATGATTAAAAAACTGTTATTTTTAGAAAAAACGTGGAAATTATGAAAACTCATATTGATTTTAGAATATTAAAGGGCATTTATAGTTACGGGATAGAAAGGTCAATAAGGTGATACCAAATTCGTTGCTGAAATTGTTATATTCAGTGGTTTATTATTAATTTATTATCACAGTGAGCTTAACGTGCCAATAATTGGGTATCTACACTAAAAAAAACAGTTGGACTCAAATTTAAATTTGGTTTAATGTTTTGTATCACCACTTTGTTACGGTTGTTGTTGTTTTCTCTCGGAGCAAAAATTTAAATTCATTTTCCAATGGAGTTTTATAGAGACACTTGCCAACGACGGAAAATCATATTATAAATTAAATTGAACAAAATAATGTTGAGGTTACAATCTCCAATTAATCATTTATAACCTAATTAACCAATTGTTTTGAACATATTTAAAAATAATATACTCTAAGTATATGTGATGATAGGTTTAGGGAAACTTTTAATCCTCTAAATTTAATGTTTAAGAAAATCGACAAGGCAAATATAAAATATATACAGATTGGTTGAGTATATAATCCTGAGGAATGATTAGTCTTAAAATTAGGAAAATAAGTTTCATATAAACATCCCTTAGAATGCTACACTACCAAGATACGGAGTTTTTTTGTATTGGCTTGGTAACTTATGAACGGCTCTAGTTGAAATAATAGATAATATAATATGCTTCATGCATGAATGATTATTATGTTGAAGTCCATTAGCGCAGGAATGGGTCCAATGTTAATATTTTTACCTATATCTTCTACGTCAACGGATAAATAAAAAAATTGTTTTATAGTCTTCAATTAATTTTAAATACAAAATTGTTCTCTAAAAATGTTGGTAAGAGTAGTAGTTTAAAAGTAATTTAAATTTAAAATGTTAAAATTAATGAAAAATTAAATAATCATTTTGCCAATCCATTATTTTATTACTGAAAGTTTTATCTTTTAAAACATCAAGAAATAAAATCTTTATATATGGGAGGAACTAAATTCTTTACAAAACTCAGTCGCTAATTGCTCTGGATTTCCTTCAATACTTCACCGAATTTCCCTCAAAATGTGTCTAAGCTTCCTCTTGTATGAATGAAAGTTTCCCAGCTCTTCACTTCTTTTAAATATATGCACTGTTTCGTTCTAAGATATATTTGCTTTGGTAAACAATAATAATTTAATGAGATTTATTTTTCAAACATTAAATACAGCTCCCTCAAAAATAAGAATATGAATTATATATTATATAACAAAAATTTCTTCCAGTATACCGAAATTAATTTAATTTAAAAAACGCAGTGCATTTTGATGCAATCTTTAGATATTGGTTACAACAAATTTTAAACGGATATATACTAACTCCGCAAATGGCGACAAACACTTATGGACTCCTCATAGTAAGGTAATAATTCAGTAATATAATTTATATGTGCTTATCATATCAAGCACATATGGATGTTAGCACCTTAATTTTGGCGCCCACCTATTTCGCAATCAACGTTAAGAGAATTGAATACAAACTTAGGAATTTATGACATGTCAGAGATGTACTTCGTCTTTCTTCCTTCGATAAGTGAAGATGTATAACTTGATGTACGACTCGCGGCATAAGAAATTCCACATGCTTTAAATTGCAATAGCGAAAATTACCATTTTACGAATATTTCATAGAATGATATATCATCCCTATAAAATGCACTTACTGCATGAGCTATCGAAGGATAATTGTGATAGATTACAATTTTATGCATTAATGTTGTAAATAGATTCAGAATTTGTTATTTTCTACAACAACCTTTTGTAGATATTAGGCGGCAGGGAATCCTTAGTTGATATGGCAGGAGCATACACAAGACCCTTAGAAAGTGAATATATGGGCAGGGATAGGAGGGTAATCAATTCTAGGAATTTATTTTTTCGACAAAACAATAACTGAGCCTCTTTATTTAAAATTTATTCATTTCAACTTATTCCCACTAGGAGATTTATACCCCAATCAAAAAGATTCAGCCATATCTTTGGTATCAGCAAGATGGTGCCCCTCATAAATATGCCACCAATGTTTGTCAATACTTTGACCAAACTCTTCCAAATTAATGGGTTGGTAAACCTATAGAGTAGCCTTCAAGGTCACCAGACTAACTCCACTTGATTTTTTATTTTAGGGTTACATAACTAGTAAGGTTTACAAAGATAGGTCTACGAAGAATTTTTCTTTTTTAGACACCTAGTCATAGAGTACATATTGAGCATTTAATATAACCGATTATGCTGTAAGTTTTTAATATAATTAGCGGAGGTCTATTAACTTTGATTCTAATAGTCTAAATTTTCTTTATGTACCATCGAATATATTTATATGTAAACAAATATACTATATCAAAAAAATATGATATAGATTGGCAATTAAAACAGTATATCGGTCAAATGATAACTTCAACAGGCTCTAAAAGGAATGAAGGCATCTTAAAAGTTACATTTAAGATGTTCAGGCTTTTTTACTCGAAATATGTCTTGTATGAATTTTATCGACTTAATTCTTAAGGACATGTTGTATTTTATAATATAAAAATTGGGTGGCATCTTAAATACATATTTTAACAATCATCATCTGACGAATTACTAGCACTGTAGAAAATGTAGAAAAATTATAATGATAATTTTTTCTCTATACATGACGGATATAATAAAAACAATAATAAACTTTTTATAACATTAATAAAGCTTAAATAAGATGACAATAATATGACAATTCGTCTTAAACTGCATGGGAAGGTTTTGAAGAAAAATCTGTTTTTTTTCTATAATATCCAACGCATTCAGGCTGTGTTGCCAAATGACCATCCTCTTTGTGTTAATTGGTGTTAGTAATTTTCATAAATGAACACGGTGATCCCAATTTTCCTTCTAACATTTTGCTCACGGACGAGGCCAGCTTCTCAAGAGAATGAATTTTCCTAATATGGGTCAAAGAGAACCTACAATCTACATGCCGTAGCGGAATCAATATTTCGTCACAAGTTTTTAGTGAATGTTTGGGTTGAAATTGTTACCAATTATTTGATTGGAACACAACATTTACTTCCTGAAAAACTAAATGGCGATTCATACCACCAACTTGACAATTGGGAATTGACATTAATCTTTCCGACCCTTTAGAAGAATAGAATGCGACAAATGTGGTGATCTTTAGAATATGATAGATTTTCGCTTTAGGGCGGGATTTATAATCTCAGTATAACTCGGAGATCATAGTTTAAACTAAATATGAACCGTTGAGTTACCAGCATTCCTGAGTTTAAACTATAAATTGTAGTTAAATTAAGATTGTAAAACTAGCTGCGCCGCTGCAAATGTCACATATGTCTGAATCTACTTTAAATTTACTTACCATCCACTTCGTTATATCATGTACAATCCTAGTTTGGAGACATGCGCCAATTTGGAACAACGTATTTTCAGTACAAAGAAATGCCATACGAATAATATCTGGTTTAAATTTTAGAGACGAATGTAAAGTACAATTCCAAAAATTAAATATTATGACATACATACCTCAGTGTCTTATATATGTAAAATGATGAAATGAGAATTCATATAGTACCAGAAGTCAAATCCATTCTCATAACACTAAAAGCAATGGTCATATAAACTATAATATCTTATGGCTTACTAAAAACAGATATGGTTCTGACTACACTGGAATACAGTTTTACAATAATTTCTCTTCTGAAGTAAAGTCCTGCTTTCTACAGTACCAACGAATTATTAGATAATAACGTCGTCCATATTTAAATAGTCCGTATAACACATACAATGTAATATTATAAAACGTGCCCTGGTGCCAGTGCTTTTCAAATTATATTATTTATTATATTATTATATTGATGATCGGTTGTGAGATAATTAACTGATTATCAGTCGATTATCTTGCCTTCACATGGATACGTTACACGTTATTGTCACTTTGTGCATGAGCAGATTATCAGAGTGAGGAAAACGAAAGCATACAGATTATTTTGCCCCGCCACGTACCCTTTTACTACACAGAAATATCCGAACGAAGAAGAACAAATATAACACAGTAAAAAATAAAACAAAGAAGATTTAGTGCCATATCCCCCAACAAGAAACAATTATGCAGCTACGGACACGTGTTTCGGAGTTATTGCCCCCTCATCAGCGTAGCGTAGCTAAGGAATTGGATCTAGGATGGAATCGATCAGGAACAAGAACTAAAATAAGGCTGGAAAGTACAGTAAACAGTACTCAGTGTCTTCATGTACCCATGTGCCAGATTTGGGGCCTCGATGAGCACATTCAACACTGATGGTCCGCATGCAAGTGAAATGGTTGCTTTAATTAATAGTTCCATCGAATGCTGATGTAACGCACACGCACGGGCTCGATTGATGCACGTACGTATTTCATCGGTCGATTGATGGTACCCACTACATTTATACAATGGCCCGGTCTCATCTATCATTTATGTTTATAGTACAATTTGATGAAATGAAACAAGAAACATTACATCTTTTATGTATGCAAATTTTTATCTCATTTTTGTTTATTTTATTACATTCTTGTTGAAGGTGTAGAATGTATTTATTATTTCACTAAAAAATATTTCTTTGTAAAATATTCTTTACTCTCCCTAATTTATGACTGTCAAGTTGTTTCATTAAAAATGATATATGCTTTACTGTATTGTCTGCTTTAAATGAATAAGTTCGTTTCAAATACATGGTTTATAATTCATTGATATAAAAAAAGTCCATCAATAATAATGATTAATGAGATACTCAAAAAGACAAATACTATTACTATTTCTGTAAATCGTTTTGATCCGAAATTGAAATATTAAAGGTTCCTTGTAAAACTTATTTATTAAAAATTACTTAAATATGTATATGAGCATTAAAATTTAGTAACTATCTAACAAAACATATTTCGTTTTATTAAATTATTAATTTAATGGAAAATGGTAAATTCAAACTGGAAGTTATTGCTAATGAATACATATAACACGAAACAACAATAATACTTTACATGTTGTATGTATGTAGACGCACGTGCTTATACACACATACAACGTTTTACGATAGAGAAATTGGGTTCATTCATCAGTCATCAGATCACTGTTCAGAGACTTTACGGTTTTAAGCGTTCGAATGCTTTGTCCATATTTAACACTTTATAAAATCAGGATAAAGGTGAGTTCCCAACAAACTGCTTTACTTTTTGCATTATTCGACTGTTGACGCTAAATAAATTAAATCGCTGGTGTACTACTGTTTTGTATATTCGTAGGAGACTGATAAATAGAGACAGCATATTAGATAGTCATTTCAGTTACGGACTTACGTACAACTAATAAAAGGAGAATAAATATTGTGAAATGCAATGGTACATAATTTTTTTTAGAATTAATTAATAATATTCCCTTATACTACTTTATTTTATATTGGTAATTGCATTTATGTACTCGCGTAATTAATTGAAACAGTGAAGAAACAAAAAACTATATTGTTACGTGTTTGCTATCCACACAAACACCTCTACTCGTAGATTCGTTGATTGAAAGTCCAGGTAACACTTACTCACTACTTTATTTACTAATTAACAATTAACAACAATAGATTAATCACTGTCCTAATTATAATCACAACTGAACACTTATAAGTCTCTTTCGTATTTCTTCTTTACTCGTTCACGTTCGACTTCAGACTAAGATTCGGCACACCGTGTGTCTTATTTATACATCCATTCACACGATCTAGAGGAGTCCAGAATATTCCCGGCCGTTAGCGTACAATTCCAGTCTCATCTAACCAGTCTGCACAGTCCAGTGGCGTAACACTGCCCCTCCTTAAGCCTGAACGTCCCGATCAGGCAATTCATTATTCCCTGCATACTTGGCTAGTCTCTCTATGTGCACCACCTTCATCTTGGATTTTGGACTTTGCTGAATTCTATATACAACGTCGTTTAGTCGGGTGACGACAGTGTAAGGTCCTTCCCAAGGATGGTAAAGCTTCAGGGACCTGCCTTTCTTTCGTTGTGGGTTATATAGCCAAACCAACTCTCCCACCTGGTACCCTCCTGAATTAGTCTTAAGATCATAACGAGCCTTCATACGGTCATTTGTTATTGTAATTCGCTCAAAAGGAGCACTGGCGTTATATTGCTTATTCCTTATTTGTGACCCCATTCTTGCCGCGCAAACCTAACATTGGCGGCACCAAGCCTCCACATCTTGACGACTGTTTACCCAGTAGAAACGTTCTCTTACTTTAGTCAAGGTTTTGTTGATGCTAAAATGTTCACCAGACGTTCCATTATGCACTTGCTGAAGTACATTTACTACATGACACCTCGGGATTAAAATTTCAAAGTAACTTTCCCTCCATCTGAACTTTCCCACGCTCTCTTCAGTAGTCCATCCTCTACTATAAGGGAGTCCCATTGTGCCCATAAAGCCTTCAGCCCCACTGATTTATTTGAAATGTCCTTCCAATCGGGCCGAGTTCCTCTTTCTTTCCATTGCAGAATAGGACCAGTTTCCTTATCGTTTAACTGCGCTTCGCTTAACGACTCATTTGTCCAATAATCCGGAACATCAATCTTAACGGTCTTCATTATTTGTACCTTTTGCTGTTCTTCCTTACGGTGGCAAGGCTTGCAGTCTTTCTCACACGGTCTTTTGGAAAGGCCATCTGCTATATTCCGCGAAGTACCAGTTCGCCAGTTTTCCTGTGGCTTCTCCATTACTGCGACCCTCTCAGGGATGCGCTGACGACAGTTACTGTGAATATGGCCCACTCTGCCACACTTATAACAGCGCATACGTCCTCTACTCTGTCTCCCACTACTTTGCTGTTGGGTTTGTCTCGGATCTTGAATGTTGAGCTCATGACAGTTCCTCTTAATATGGCCCAATTTGCCACACATATAACAACGGATGCCTCCATTCGGCCTCCCACTACTTTGTTGTTGGTCTTGTGTCTGCTGGGAGTTCGATTTTGTCAGTAGTTGGGTCATCATCTTGTATAGATCAGATATCAGGTTTTGTGTTGTGTGGTATGGCTTGTCTTCCTCCACACTCACAGCTCGTACTCTCTGATTTGGTTGTGTGGTATCCTCATAGGCAGCCTCAATCTCCAGTGCATGTACTAAAGCCTCACTACTAAGCTTATGCCTGGCCAACTTAAGAATTCGCCTAACTTCCTGGTCCCTTACTCCATCGATAAATGTACCAACTGCTAACTGTTGTTGAAATTCCATTGGTGTATCAGGATAGGCTAGATAGGCTAATCTTTCTACCGCAGCTTCGAACTCCTGGAGGCTTTCTCCACCTCGTTGTCTGCGTGATTTGAGCTGAGCCTGATATACTTGGGCGAGATGTTGGTCGCCATATCTTAATTCTAACGCTGCCTCCAAAATGCTAAAGTTTTGTTGCTGTGCGGCAGGAATTGTTTGGAGCAGATCTAATGCTTCGCCCCTTAGTGCTAATACCAATGCTGTTGCTTTTTCCTCACCGTTCCAGTTATTTGAACGTGCAGCTGCCTCAAATTGTCTCTTATAAGTTGACCATGAACTTTGACCGTCGAATGAAGGTGGTTGTAACCTAGCACCAGACGACAGTACTAATTGGCCTCCCCTCTCTCTTAATTGTTGTTTCAATCGGGCTATCTCCCCTTCAACTTCACTGACTTTTCCTTTAACTTCAGTTATTTCTCCTCTAACTTCACTAACTTCTTCTTTAACTTCGATGACTTCAGCATGTACATCTTCCTTCAATTGTTCAGTGACCGAGAACATGACTTGATGTTGTCCCTCCATAATTTGTCTTAATTCTTCCTGGCGTTCCTTTCTTTGCTGTTCCTTTTCTTCCTGTCGTCTTCTCTCTTGTTCTTCTTTTTCTTCTTGTCGTCTTCTCTCTTGTTCTTCCTTTTCTTCTTGTCGTCTTCTCTCTTGTTCTTCCTTTTCTTCCTTTCGTCTTATTTCCAGGCCTTCGATCATTTTTATCAAGTCTTCTTTTTCTTCTTGGCGTTTTTTCTCTTGTTCTTCTTTTTCTTCCTGTCGTCTTCTCTCTTGGTCTTCTATTTCTTCCTGTCGTCTTCTTTCTTGATCTTCCATAATTTTTCTCTGTTCGTCCATCCGTTGTAACAATGCAGCAAGCATGTCCTGTGTTTGCTTCTCCGCCATACTTCATGTTGTTGGCATTAACTCACGACACGTAAATCAATTTCAGAATAAAGTTTATTACACTATAAAGTCTGTAAAATGTTGAAATCCCGTCTATTTTGTTAATGGAATGTTCCAGAAAAATCTCGAAACAGCACTAGAAAGTCTTATTTAGAGTCTATACTTCTTTTGTGTTGACAAAATTCCACTCCACTAATTGTCCAATGGAATGTTCGAAAATTTTCACGAAATATCACTAATAAGTCTTGTTTTGAGTCTATAACACGTTTCCGTTAACACAGTTTACGTATCTTCTGTGGTTTTCCAAATCGAATGTTCTAGAATTGTCACTAAAAGTTACGTTCCCGTCGACGCAATTCACGTATCTCCTGTAGTTTCCAAATAGAATGTTCTAGAATTTTCCCGAAATTGCACTAATAGTCCTTTTTTCTCAGTCCACGACACGTTATAACTAGCGGCACTCGCGTATTTGCAGCTATTTCTAAATCGAATGTTCTAGAACTTCTCGAAAATCCACTTTAAAGTCACTATTCAGTCCAGAAATAGTCCTCAAACTGTCCAGTAGTTTAATTCTTCGTGTTACCACTAATTTCTGAGTAGAATACTGTAGAACCTTTCCGAATATTCCAAAAATTTCTCTTCCAATCCACTTCCGACACCAAATTGTTACGTGTTTGCTATCCACACAAACACCTCTACTCGTAGATTCGTTGATTGAAAGTCCAGGTAACACTTACTCATTACTTTATTTACTAATTAATAATTAACAACAATAGATTAATCACTGTCCTAATTATAATCACAACTGAACACTTATAAGTCTCTTTCGTATTTCTTCTTTACTCGTTCACGTTCGACTTCAGACTAAGATTCGGCACACCGTGTGTCTTATTTATACATCCATTCACACAATCTAGAGGAGTCCAGAATATTCCCGGCCGTTAGCGTACAATTCCAGTCTCATCTAACCAGTCTGCACAGTCCAGTGGCGTAACAATATTTTAAATACTTTATTACAAATACAAGCTGTATTGTCATCTCTTATATCGATATCACAGTGCATACTGTAATAACTCTTAATAGTAACATTTCGAGAAAACTGCATTTTAGGATTGTATGGTTTTAAAAAATAATAATTTAAACATTTTGCATTGGAATTTAATGAATTCTTTTTTTGTTGAACACAACTAGATTGGTCTGCTTGAGATCTGTTTCATTATATTTTTAAAATTTCTGCTTTTAAAGTTTGATTGGTTTTTACTTTATAGAATTGTATTATAAGTTTTCTGAGAGAGTTACAATATGCGACCTCTATAGTACAGTAACATAATTCAGACTTGTTTTTTTATTGAAATAGATACAACATGATATTCTGAATTTAATAGTAAATTTAACTTAAAAACATTTTTTGAATTGTGACACTATTTTACTGGGGTGTCGATATGTAGAAAATTACTATTTAATTACTGAAGAAGTCTAAAAATAAATTTTCTTTAAACCCAAACGAATTACCTAAAACTAAATAACAAAGCACTAAATCAAATGTAGATTATGTATGAAATAAAAGGTGTGTATTAAACTGAATAAGCTCTTAATATGTCGCAGTTCAAATAAATAAACAAGCAGATGTAACGTGTAAGGCAAATTGCCCACCACTTAGATACGTCGCAATTGAGCATTTATGGATCCAACCATTCATGAGAATTTGGCCTATATACATGGAACTTTTTGACGAATATCCTCAGATTTGAGTGCCAACCAACGCAACGTCACAATTTTATTTAGTTGACGCAATGAATGTTGTGTACGATGTACACCAATTTATTTTCCAGTTATAGGAACGGCTGTGGTTTATGTGAAAACAAGTATTTCAAACAGTTTTGAATAATAAATCGAGATTTACAATGTGTCATAGAGTGAACCTTTTTTGCAGACAAAGAAGTAGACTTTTCTGATAGTAATATAAATATGGCTTCTTTAAGAAACTCTCAGTATTTTAAATATCCTCCAATTACGTCTGTAGACGTAGTACGATTGTTTTCAGATTAAAAATGGATTTTTAATGACAGGGTCCAGAATCCAAATCCAGATCATTTAAAACAATTATAATTATTATGCCATAATTGTTATAGTGTAATAATTAACCAGCTCGGTGGAGTAGTTGACTAGAGCGGGCGATGGCAAGTATGACTAAATGTCCGCGTTTTTCATCAGTTTAACCCCCGCTCTTGAAGCTTTGGCTTTGGATTCGAGGTTTGTTTAATTTCTGTTGTTGTGTTTATTATAGTAATGTTCTTTACTAAATGTTCAGCGTCCACCTAATTTTAGACATTACAAAAATCATCCGTCAAAAGTAAAGTAAGTAAGTATGAAGAAGACAATTCGATTAATTTTTTAGATTTAACTATCACAAAAATTAATAATTCACATGAATTTAATATTTATCATAAACCTTCGTACACAGATATTACGATACATAATAGTTCAATACATCCTGTAAAACATAAACACGCTGCCTATATTAGTTTGATAAACAGATTAACCAAATTTCCTTTTACTGAAGATAATTACAACAACGAATTAAATTTTATTAAACAAATAGCAGCGAATAATGGTCTTAAAGAAACTTTGGTTAAAAATTTACTTAAAAAAGAAAAAGTATAATATAGCAATAGAGTCAGTTTATCCAAAACTAGAAATCAGTAAATTAAGTGATTTAAGATATAAAACTACCGAAAAAATATCAGTTGAACTTAAGAAAAAACATAATATTAAAATAGCATTTAAAACTAATAACACTCTAGGAAAATTTATTAAGAACAATAAAGATAAAACTAAAAAAAGAACAAAAAAGTGGAGTCTATAAGCTTACATGTGGTACATGCCCTAAAGTATACATCGGACAAACGGAAAGAAATTTTGGAAAAAGATTGTCCGAACATAAACGCAGTTTTAATACCAATAAATTAGATTCGACATATGCCAACCATTTGCTAGAGGACAATCATTCTTTTAATAATAATTTTGATATTTTAGGCACAGAAAATAAAGGATTAAAATTGTCACTATTAGAGACAGCAGAAATCAATAAATTAAAAAACAGTAATATTATTTTAAATAACCAGCTAGATTTAAATTGTTCACCACTGTTAAATATTTTCTAAATTATTTTGTACCTTATTTCATTACTGTTCCATTTTATTACCCTAGATTAGTCAGTTGATATTTATATATACCCTCACTTTGTAATAAAGAATTTAGTCTTGTACTCACCATCTGATGAAGCCACTGTGTGGCGAAACAATTGTTATGAGTTAATTAAATTGTGAAAATCAAACATAAGTTTATTTTGTGTTTATTTGTAAAATGGATTTTCATCAAGTAAAGGTCGAATCACACAACTATTTTAAAGTAAGTTATTGCCTATTTTGCATTGTATATCATATTTGCACATGAAAATATTGATGTTCTCGCATACGAGCTGATTTCGTCCCTGATATAAAACGACTACTTGACAGGAGCTCTTTACTGATAAACACTACAATCCAAATTAGGGCCGGTTCTTTCACTTCTGGATAAGTTATTGATAACTAACGAGATGATTAGAAGTGATTTTCCTTCAACATTTTATTTATGACTATATTCACATTCTAATCTTATAATTAGTTCCCAGTAAATTACTCAGAGGTGAAAAGACCGGCTCTTAATCTACAAACCGGTGTTCTGCTGTTTTGAAGAACTTTCAAGTCGCAAGTCAATTTCAAGAAGATGAAAATGTTTACTTTCAACCCTTCAATTATAGATCATTTTAAACATTACTAACAGAATCGGATAACACCAAAAGCTAAAGGCGAAAAGTTGGGAAATCAAGTTGCACAACCCATAAATTGCTTTAATCGCTAGATAGTGATGAATGCACTCATTTAGTTTTAAATAATTCAGTGATTGTCCCATGGACATTTCTATTATTATTTAAATGTCACTTTTTAAGATATTTTCATTTTTTATGTCATTAATTAAATCTCTATGCAAATATTTCGGTTGACCCAATTAGCAATAAACTCAAGAACAAGAACTGAGATCGGAACTTTGACTGAGTGTTTGTTACGTAATCATTAACCGTTGCAAATGGCAGGTGATAATACAGAGAGTAAGAATTGTAAGGGCGGCGTTTTTGACGGAGCGACACGAATATCTTGGAAATCGCAATAGAATCTAAACAAAACAAATCAATTAACGATGTTATGTAATAAGTGCGAGAGCACCTAGCTAATTAGCTGTGTTGCTGTTTTGGTAAAATTGTACCAAATTTGATACTTTCCAGTTGGTTTTGGACCACGACACTTAATAAATTATTCCGTTTTTGGTACAATTTTATCATAATTTAGGCAATTAAATATTTATTTCTGATATTGAAGTGCTTTTGTGAAGTGACCATAACATTAACTGATGGTATTTCAAAAGATGCAGACGGTGTGAAACTAGCGGATATACTGGTCATATTGTCTACTTTGGTAGAATCTACAAAATCTACGCTTGAAATTTGACATCGAGTTAGATTTTACTTCAAATGTAATTATGCCAGTTAGAATTCTTTCAATTCTGCCTATTAATATGGCAAGCGGTGAAAGAAGTTGTTCAAAGTTTAAATGCAAGATCCAAAATGTCTCAAAAGTTGATCGTATGGAAAATAATCTCAGCGAAGATTTAAATACGGATCAGTTAGTATATGATTTTGCACATACCAAGAAAGGTTGATTTTATTTAGTTAAATTAGTATCTGCTTAATTCTAATCACACCCTTATCATTTTTCTAAAAGTATCTATCAATGTTCTCCTGAGAATTTAGTTTTTTTCATGAGGTGAATTTTTGTGTTTTAAAAAATTACCGATTTTGGTGTTTTGTAGATTTTGTTATTAAATATGATTGCCTGTGACAGTTCAAATGTTGTACTTGTCATTACACATATTTTCTACAATTTTTTTACAAAATATTATAGTAGTTGTTAGTTTTAGAGGGCAAGTTATCCATGTCATTATTTGTAGAAAACTGAAAATAAGTCTTTTGTCCTACGAAAAAAAAATTACTATTATCTTATTTTTTTATATTATTCTTACTTAAATTAATACTACTACTTTTCTTATATGCAAATTATTTTTTAAATTCAAAAACTACATTTTCATAACAATTTTAGTTATAGTACACTAGGTTGTGATGGAGTAGATAAAGCTAATATAAAACAAATTTATGAAATAAACAAATATATTTAGAATTTACTCGAAATGAAAATATACTCCACTGTATATTTATTATTTAATTAATGCTATTAATTATACGCGTGTTGCGTTCTTAAATATATAAAATAAATCATTATATACCTCTCCTCAACCACAGCTTATGCTGTGCCTCAACCTTCTTTCTTTACAATTATTAAAAATCCTTAACTATCTGCAACAACTAAAGCTCGGAATTTAGGTATTGATGACGTTAAAACCAGGATTAGCTGTAGATCATGTGTCAGCGGGTAAATATGTTTATGCATATTTCAGACAATATATCTTACCTTGTATTTTTTTGTGAATTCCTTAATACCCACAGTTGATAAAATCAATTTATTATAAACACTCACTCGAAGAGGACTGCAGTTATTCTATCTATAAACAAAAATTTAGGAACCAGAAGTGCATTAGGTACAGAGTTGAAACCCCTAACACTGAATAGCCCTTAACAAGGAACCATTCAAATGTTTTTACAGCAATTAAAGCACCTATGGCCAACTAATAAAAATCTATTCGATCATTTAAAGAATTTTCTTGTTTTTCCTACAAATACTTTTGCAGAGGATAGTAGACTGCCCAACCCTGCAGAGGGTATGTAAGGGTGTTTTTCCATTTATTTTTCCGATATCTACAAGCTATAAAAACTTTTTGGTTTTGTCAATTTATACTTCACATATTTAACATCTATTCGATCTTTTAAAGATTTTTTTTTAAAACTTTCTTGTTTTTCATCCAAAATAACTAAAAAAGAACTAAGATATTTGCATAGAATAGCAGGCTGTTAATCTCGACAGAGGATGTGGGGGGTGTCTTTTCATTAATTTTTTGATATCTACATCTTTTCACGAGTTATAAGAACTGTTTGGGTTTGTCCGTTTATTCTTTACATATTTAATATCTATGCTACCATTTACAGATTTTTCAAAATATTTTTTTTTGTTTTTGAATTTTCCCCTTACAGGGTGGCAGATGACCTTTTAAATGCAAAGAAGTAGACTTTTCTACACAAGTTATAATGTATACGCCAATTACTCTGTCGACGTTGAATGGTTCTTCTCACAATACAAATGGATATTTAACGAGTGACGCCGGAGATTAACTCCAGAACATTTACAACAAATATTTGTAATACACTTTTACTTTTAATAGAGTAAAAAGCTGCTTCTATCATGTCATCCCGTTCGCACTTTGTTGCTAAAATGTAAGACCCACTTTAAATCATTCCCCATCCCTTAAGAATACAAATGAGACTGGTCGTCCAATAGTCGTCCGATGCACGGGGTGGCTGCGCGTGTTTTTGTAAAAAATAGCAACTTTTTTTTTCGCCTTTTTCACATTTACGTCATCTGGGCAAGAATTCGTCTCATCTAAATATTTTAATCACAAATATTTTTTTTTTTAATTTTGAAATCTGCACTCACAGTTTCATTAATATGGAGCACCTTAATGAATAAACGCTCGCCATGAAAAGTCATAATTGTGAAATCCCTTAACTCGGCGTAACTGGAGAACCTTTTGGTTAATTAAAAAATTTATTTCTATAAACGTTATGGACCAAGGATCGAGGATAACTCTGGTTTTTTTCAAATTTTAAATCTGACAGTTTCGTTAAAAAATCGTAAATTGTATAATCATGTCCTGGAACTCGCGGTCTGTCGTGGAGATGCGAGAAAGGTTCACAGTACCATGTCCTATTCAACTGGAAAATGACTTTATGTTTCAGCGCATATATAAGGTGGAGATTTTTTTATTATTGGGCATTTGCTGTGTCTTGGACACATTTTAATCGACTTGTAAAATCTCATTAATAAATATTTAGGTAAATCACTTAATTTGATTATTCTTAATGCTACTTAGATTTTATTTTGCTTTTTTTCAATAGTAATAACAATAGTGTAAAAGTTTGATTGAACGTATTATTAGGTTAACAATAACAATAATAATAATAATAATAAAAATTCCTTAAGCAAGAAAAATAGTAGAAGGAAAATAGTTAGATAAAATTTATTTGTTTTCTCTAATCTGTAAGAGACAAATACATAATTATTATTAATAGCTATTACTAAGATAATAAATGTTATTTATATTTGTGTATGTATATTTGTGATTAAAATATTTAGATAAGACTTTGGCGGATTTTTGCTCAGATGACATAAATGTGAAAAAAGGCAAAAGAAATTGCTGTTTTTTTACAAAATCACCCCCAGCCACCCCAGCCACCCCTGCACCGAACGATTTTTGGACGACCAGTCGCATTTGCATTGTTAAGGGATGGGGAATGATTTAAGGGGGTGTTACATTTTAGCAACAAAGTGCAAACGAGATCCTTTTCTAGAAGGCTTTTGCGGGCTTGCAAACTCTACTATTTTGTGATCGCTAGTTAAAAATACATATGTGTTAATGTTACATTCATCGATACATTCAAATGTCTCTACATATATTAGATATCACCAGCTGTTCACGAGTTATAAGGAAAAACAGTGTGACGCCGACAAAACATAGTGTGACGTCACCTCCAAATTTGGCTAATGCAAAAATACAACTATTTTGTTTTTTTCATATGTTTTCCGACAAAATTAGTTTACGTATTAACATTTTAAAATGGAATAAAATTCTCCTTGTCATGGTCTGCCTAAAAGCCGTCACTGGAAACCGACACTCCGTTATAATATAACCGTTATCAGTTATTTTGGAATGTTCTCAAATTTTGCTAACTGGAATAGAAACCTTTTGAAAACTTTCCCCTCAATTGTTCTTTCTATTAGATAACTAATTATAAATATATTATATTATTGTTAATCAGGCTCGGTAGCACAGTTGGCTAAATCGCGTTATATGACAAACGTGGCTGGCCACTGTCTAGCTTGCTCCTGGGTTCGATTCCCAACTCCCGTAGAGGAAAATGGTTGTGCGTCCACGATTTTTTAAAGTAAGTAAGTAAGTAAGTCAGTAATTTATTAAATAGGCAAGCCTAATATAAAATAAAAATACAAATACAGCGTATAATAATATAAACTAAAAACACTCAATTGTGTTTATCAAAATTTTAACAATACTAAAAGTGAGACTTAGATAAACATAAGAATAAACATAAACATAAAAAAATAGTGTACTTTAAATAGCAAAGAAATATACATTATCTTTAAACAATTAAATTTGGTAGGTTGTACAATTCAAATATTGAATATGACTATAAACAATAAATAACTTAAAAATCAAATATTCAGATAATTACAACAACATATTGATGACATTTGAGTTAGGTTCATCGAAAAGACTTCAGTAGTATTTTAAATGATCAATTAGTTTTCGTTTGAAGACATTGACCGATACAGTATTCTTTATACTATTAGGTAACAAGTTATATTCATTTACACCTTTATAAAATAAAGTTTTTTGTGCTTTACGTGACATCTTTTCGCATACCTTTTATCGTGGGAATGTAGTGCTTTTATTATTACTCGTATTATTATTATTTTGATTCAATAAACATTGGATATATTTTCATTACAATAGGAACATCAATTCAAAATACATTGAGTGTGACATTTGGGCAAACCTAACACACTGAGAAATATTTAATATTTTGGAGTCCATCTGTAACATTATCTGTAACAAAAGCATGTATGACCGCATGAGATGGGATTCTTCGATATCCGACTTCACGCTTTTTCCAAGCTCCAGATTTACATCCTTTTCATTTTATTCTAGTGTTTGTATTTGCATTTTCTTGAACAAGATTTAAATATATTTATACATTCTGTAATTATTTGACCTACAAATTTCAACCCTTGTTGCACAATTAGTGTCAAGTGTTGATTAATGAGGATGTCAAAAAAGTTTTTAAATGTGCAGACAAATAAACTTATTGATAGTGTTTTTCTTGATTTTATGTATATTTATCATCGTAATATAAACTACTACTTTGCGTTATCTTCGGTAATGTTAACTCATAAGGGTTGTGTGGCTGCTCGCTTGATTTAATTATTTATTAAATGGCTGGTGAAATTACCTACGCCACCACGATATACGTCACAAACTTAGTGTTAGATCATTAATGGGGACTTGATAATTTTTCGGTTTCATTATTTTATTACAGTCATAATTATAATGTAACAATCTAATTAAATACAGAAATTATGATTATTTTGGAAATCAGCTTTTAAATTCACAATTTCCAGATCGACTCTTCCTACATAAAAAAATATTTGTTGTATTTTTAACTCATCCTAAAATTCTTGTTATATTTGTACGAGGTTAATTTCAAACAGTCATGAACAAACGCGTTAGCTTGTAATTAAACTCCAGATAAATTCAGTATTTCCACATTAAAGCAAACGATCAAGAACCCAAATGTATTTATTTAATACGGGTCCTGTTTATAAAAATAAAATTATGTTTAACTTTTATTAGAAGCTGTATAGAGTATAGAGTACAGTATAGAGGTGCACATATATTATGCACATATAGTTTAAGGCTGATTTCACTTTATCGTTGTACACGGCAATGAGGTGTAAGGCTTAATGCAAAGGCTCTTACTAAACTAATTGATAGATCTGCACTAGGGCGACGTCAAGTGAAATTGAATCTGCGTAAACGTTAATTAATCATTTCACTTTCAAGCCAGAATTAAGCCAAATAATACGGACTTGAATGTAATTAGATTTAGATACAACTAAAACCAGATTTTAGGTAAGTAAATACTCCTGATGGGCACTGGCGGATTTAGGGGTCTCCCAAAATGTTTGCGTTCCATCAAAATTAATATAAATATTCTATATAAAAATTATTCCGATATACGTAGGTTTTTCCGTGCTATTCATATTTATTTCAAATTGATATTGAAAAAGATTAATGTACTATACGAACTGAAACTTCCTAGCAAGTTTGTAGCGAAAGACGCACAAAAAATGCTTTCAATAACTAGGAAATGGACTGTAGACGACATTGCCTGGTGAGTTAAAAAAGTAATGCATTTCTTACCGCTGACTGCAGTTCTTGAAGGCGGGTGGTTTTGTTGTGAGAGCTCTCTAAAACCACCTGGATGAACGAGGGCTGGAATCGGGATAACAGGCAGTCCCTCGAATTTCTTACGAAGGGAAATCACCATTAAATTCATAGGCAAGTCCACTATTTTCAACACTAAATGGTCACTAATTAATTACCAAACAAAATGCGTTGAGAACAAAATTGCTTGAATCAAAACTTTATTAGCGATATTTAAACTACAAAACTTTATTTTAAACGATAATAGATGAAACGCGAGAGAGCCACGGCATCAAAAACTATATAATAATGTCTACTTTTACTTTCCTATAATTCTCCTGTGCAAAGAAGGCAGGACGTCGCAACAACTTCTAAAGGCTTTATACAAAATTTAAAAGTATAAAAATGCTGAACAACAAAATAGAAGAATATATTTATTATACACATTTATAAGCATTTAGCTTGTGGACCAAACAGACCGCTCACCTAAATTATAAAGTGTTTTACGAAAAAAATGTAATAATGCCATTAAAATTAAAATTACTAAAGTTACTATTAACTATAAATTACGTAGATAACGGCAATGTACACAGTTTGATGAGTGATCGTTTGTAAACGCCACTTGTTGTGCGAACCGTAGCAACACGCGCTACTAGAAGGCAGCTCAACAATGCGGCCTAAAAGCCACTGCAAAGGAGGAACTAAGTCATTTTTTATTAGAACCATTGTTCCAAGAATAACGGAAGAAGTGGGTTCAATCCATTTCCCCCGTTGTTACAAGGTATGTAAATACCTCTTTCTGCCAACGATTCGATTGGTCCTGGTGCAAACGTTGTAATAATTGCCCGGTTCAACCTACCAAGCGGAACCTGAGTCAAATCCAAGTCAGGAGCGGCGGTGGGAGGTTCTAACGTTAAAAAGTGACCTGGGGTCAGTGCGGTGAGATCATTAGGAGCGGCACTTTGAGGAGTTAATATCCTGGAGTTAAGTAAAGCCTCAATATGCACTAAAACCGTAAAAAATTCCTGAAAAGTTCAAATTTGTTGCCCAATTAACCTAGCTAAATGAAATTTAATGGACTTGACTCCCGTCTCCCACAGACCGCCCAAATATGGGGCAGAAGGGGGGGATAAAGTGCCACTGTATACTTTCTTGAGCGGCCATGTTATGCATTAACAAAAGTTTTGTGGGCACTGACAAAATTAATACCACAGTCACTATATACATATATGATGCCATCTCCCCCAATGAGCAACAAATCTGCGAAAGGCGGCCAAAAATGTATCAGCAGAGAGGTAGGAGGCAAGCTCAAGGTGCAACGCCTTTGTGGTCATACATACAAAAAGGCACTAATGTGTCTTGGCACCGTGAATTCTACCAATAGGTATCAGAAACGGCCCGGCATAATCAACACCCACTTGTAGAAAGGGCTTTTGTTGCGAGATTTGCGGCTTTAGCAGATTTTCCAACAAGAAATGCATTTAGATAATACTCCGCGTATTGCCCGTTTAGGAGACAATATCCAGAATTGCTGCGCAATTAAATATTGAATGGTTTGATGACCAACATGAAAATATTTTACATGTATGCTCCCTATAATTAAATCTGTAAGGCGACTACACCTATGTAGAAGTGAAGGATATTATTTATTATATGACAGATTCGAAAAGTGTAGGCGACCTCCTACACGTATAATATCTTTGTCATCTAGAAACACTTTCTATTTTCTAAGGGCTTTAGAGGGTTTTTGTCCGTGTTCAATTTTCACTGTTCCCTGATCAAAATCGAATTGTTGCGTCTATCTAACTAAACTAATAAAGCGTTTAAGTTTCTAGACAAGTAAGCGCGACAGATTTTTTATGTGTGGGATTTTTACCATTGTAAGTAAATCGGAAAATATATGCTAAGATATGTTGTATTATAGCGAGAGGAAGAATTTTTTGCCAAATCATCTAGAAAAATGCGAAAAAGTGGCAAAAAGTTAACTTACTTCATTCGTCTATAACCACAGAGGAATCAACCTGTGCATTGTACGTTGTCGTGCAAACAAGATAACCAAGATGTGTGCAAATTTTTCAGAAAGGCGGGTCCCGCCAACCATAACGAACAATTTATTAACTCGGAGGGAAAAAAAGCCCTGGGAGCAGCATCAGCGAGATTTTCTTAGAAGAAATATTATGCCAACATTAGCGCAAAATTTTTTTCTTGGATAAGTGAGACTCTATTACCAACAAATGTTTTCCAATTATGTAGAGACGATTTTACCCAAGATAAAACAATTTGCGAGTCTGACCATGCGAAAACACTATCAAAACTAGGGGTAGGCTCTATACACGATTAAAACATAAGAAAGCAACTTTGATGATAGTACAGCTGCATAAAGTTCCAAACGTGGTATTGAAATCGATTTTTAGGGAGCGACTTTAGATTTTGCACAGACAAAATATATACTACTTTTTTTCAGTGCCTTTATTAAAAAGGCGAAAATATACTACAGCTACGTAACCTTTTAAGGAACTATCACAGAAGTCATGTACTTCACTTACATGATAGTTATCATCTACTACGCGACGCGGCAATTGTAATTTAGACAATAATGGAAGTTCCATTTTGTATTGTGTCCATATCCTAAATACATCATTTGCTAGTGCTTGGTCCCAATCGAGACATAGATACCATAAATGCTGAAAATTAAATGTTTTGTAAAAAATGTAACGGGCGCCAAAATCCCTAAAGGATCAAAAACGCCAGCTAATTCAGATAAAATAGTTTCGTTTCGTTTCGTGCATGGTCTATCTATTATTTCTACTTTATATGAAAACGAATCACTTCCAGGATGCCATTGCAAACCTAAAACTCTCAAAAACTTTTAGTATCAGTGTCAAATTAGAGAGCGTTTGTACTTAAATGGGATTCCGTTAAATGAACTAACAAAAATCTATCATTACTAGACCACTTGCGTAGTTCATATCCACCGTTACGTAATACATTAATTAACTGTGTTTGAAGTTCGCTCGCATGTGCAAGTAATGAAAAACCTGTTACAATGTCAAAAATCTATGTATATACGTGACGAGATGACCTTGGCAGCTAAGGGAAAATTCGATTTTTCCTCTTTGGCTAATTTTAAAAGCATTCGAATCGAAAGATAAGGAGCTGAGCGAACTTCACAAGTCCTCGTGTTTAGTCTAAAATCTTGAATATGATCTTCAGGAGAAAAAGCGCCACAAAACTCTTTGAAAATCATTATGTTCAGGATTAACCAGTATTTGTCGATACATCTGTTTGACGTCAGCAATGAAAACAACACGGTATAATCTAAAATTTAACAAAATCGTAATTAGGTTTTTCTGCAATTTAGGTCCTACTAATAACGTATCATTCAGAGATATCACACTGGGAGATTTAGCAGAAGCGTTAAAAACTACCCTTAATTACTAATTATTACTAGGTTTCAAAACACAGTGATGCGGAATATAATAATTGTGCGGCGTCACAACATATTCAGAAACAATTTCCACGTGACTCAAGTCAAAATATTCTTTCAAAAAATCTGAGTATTGTTGATAAAGCGAGGAGTTTCGAAGTAAACGTGGTTCTAAAGACAAGGAATGATTTAAAGCCAGTGAGCGTGTATCATTAAAGAAACGAACACTATCGCAAAACTGAAGTGAGACTATAAATCTACCACTATTTAAAAAGTTGCTCACATGCAGCATCACCAGGTGAAACAACTCCTTTGTGAGGTATAGTCTCGAATTCCCAAAATTGTTTAAGCATGTTATCTATTTTATTTAAATAAAATAAACATTAGGTAAAACAGAACTCTGAACTTTATCTATTAAAATATAACTTAAAAATATATTTAAGGCAACCGGTTCATCTACATTACCAGTAATTTCATTACGTAAAATTATTTCATTTCATTAAGTAAAATTTCCGGAAAAACATCTGCACCCAACAATACATCAATAATCCCTGGACTTTTAAATAGCAGATCGACTAGACGCAAATTTTTAATATGAGACCATGTTTCAGTAGACACATACGATGTGGGTAGTTCATTACAAATTTTAGGCAAAATAACTGCGTCTATATTCAGCGTAGGCGAGAATTGACCAAGAGGCCGTAAATTCAAAGTTACCCCTCCAGAATGCGTGTCAGTGTGAATCTGACTAAGCCCTGCACCGAAAGTGACAAACTATGGCGAAATAAACCTAAATGATTAACATTTTTGTTTTATAAAAGAAATTTGAGAACCAGAGTCTATAAGCGCTCTAACCTTTTAAACTTACCATGGCTATCTAAAATGTCCACAAGTGCAATTAACAAATTCGACAGTTTATGTAATTGGAATGACGTCTCTATTGTTATTAATTTGCATAGACGATAAATTCGGTCTGTCGAAGTGCAACAAAGTATGCTGCTTTTGTTTACACTGGCACATGCGACATGCAATGTTTATTTAAAAAAATCTACTAGGTCAGAATAGGTTGGAATTTCAAGAGAACCATGATGCATTTCAAAACGAGTAACAGTGGATGATCTAAACGGTTCAGCAGCATATTTACTAAAATAGTGTCCCATGTTTCCACAGGAAATTCCGACTTTTTTAAAGCTGCCAAATTTTCTGAAAATAAATCTAAAAGTTATCGAAGAGTATGAAAATTTTCAGAAGATAATTTTGCACTGTTTTCTAATTCTATCCAATAAACAACGACAAATAAACGTTAATTTGAATATATATTTACTAAACTATTATAAAAGGTTTCATAATTATTAACTATTATTAGCAAACATTTCCTCTATTGAAAGAAGAAGCCCACCTAGAGAGGAATTTAAATAATTAAATTTTCCGATATTATGCAAACTATGATTTTCATGAACTAATGCATTAAACATATCTATAAATGTGGGAAATAATTTAAGATCCCCGTTAAATTTAATTAATTCAACTATTGGTAATTGAATATTAGAATTTGAAGTCTCCGGCACAACTACAGTACGCGTTTCATCTAAAATATTTTCAAAAAGAATGTCTAAATCGCTCTAATATCAATATATTTCCTGTCAAAGATTTTACGTATAACCTCCTCTACCTCTAAATTGGCGTCTTCGGCAGTGGTCAGTAAACCAAGCAAATCATTGCGTTGTTTACTTTCCTTTAACTGTCCTGCGCAAAGACAGACGGGAAGTCGCAAAAATTTCTAAAGATTTTATACAAAAAATAAAAAGTATAAAAAATGCACCAGACAACAAAATAAAAGAGTATACTTATTATACACTTTTATAAGCATTTAGCATGTGAACCAAATAACGGATGTATATAGTAAATTTGAAGTAAAATGAAAAAACATATCATGTAACATTTGCTATTTTATTGTTAATATAGTACCTTTATTTACAACAATAGAACATAATATTTGAAATTTAGTATTTAATATTTCAATATTGATTTATTAGGTTTAGGCAGCAAAATAAAATGTTGAACATGCATACTTGTATAGTAAGTCAATATACTAGGTTTATCCAATGTAAAAATATACTTTCAACAAAAATGTTGCAAGTAAGTCACATAATTTCCAAAGTATACCATATTTTAATAAAATTCTCAAATTTTAAAATATAGACACAATACGTAAATAAAATTGATCATTAGACTTTTTTCCTCCTTACTGCTTCAAGCTAGAAAATCAGATTTTTCGCAACCTTACCTTTTTAAATTACTAGGTTTTTCCAAATCATGGGAGAAATCGGGAAGCGTCAATAACATTCCAATCATGAACCTAATTTTAATTTTAAAGTAGTATAGTAAATATTTATTGATACTTTAAAAGTATATACAGGGTGATTTTTTTTGGGCGTCTATTAGAGGTATATCGAGAAAGAAAAATGATATCGATCTGAAAATTTGGCTATAGGCCTAACGGCGTAGGATCCATTTAACGAAAATATTTTCAAAATGGTGGCATTTCCGGTTATACCGGAAGTTGACCCCAACTTTGTTATTTTAAATGGAATGCCCCGATTTTTAATTTTTTTTTAGATTCTGCAGTTAATTCAAAGAACATTTCGTTAAAGGTTTCCTATAGCTAAAATTAATATTTCCGGAGATATTAATTTTTTTCCTAAAATTTTGACAGAAAAGTTGTATAACATAAAAATTATTATCTCAGTAACAATAATTGATAACATGTTGATCTTTCTATGAGGGTAAGACAAGGTATTGGAGTTACTCATCACGTAAGAATATTATCGAAATATCCACTAAAAAGTTTCTAAAATTATTGACATATGTCGACCACACAGACAGCAAAAACTAATTTTTTTAAATGGCACCATACCTAACTAAATACACCATTCGATAGAGAAAAAAAATGCGCATCTAACCATGTATCATGTTCCTATACTCAAAATGTATGGTACTTTAGATATTTGCGATTTTCTAATTTTATCAATGAAATGAAAAAATGAAAATTGTATAATTTATTAATAATAAAAATTTTATAACGAAACATTAATTATACTGTTCAATATGTTCTCCATTAACCTCTAAACATTTTAGAATCCTATTATTTACTGAGTGTGTAGTAGCACTGCGAATTTCATTTGGGTCCAAACCTTCAAATGCTCTTTGAACTCTGTCCAACAGTTCCTCTCGGTTAGTTACCGGGGTTCGATAGACCTCACTCTTTATACGGCCCCACAGGTAGAAATCCATTGGGGTCAAGTCAGGAGACCTGGCAGGCCAAATCCATGGACCCAAACGCCTTATCCACCTGTCATCGAACATTTGATCCAATTCGTTACTCACTGGTCTGGAACAATGACTTGGAGCTCCATCGAGTTGGTACCAGCATGAAAAGTATTGATTAACAGGTAAATTTTCTAAAAAGTTCGTTACGACAGTTCTTAAAATTTCTAAATATCTTGTTCCATTCAAATTTTCGTCGTAAATGTGGTAACACAATTTATTGCCCATTAACAAACAAAACACATTAAAACTAAATTTATACTGAAAATTCCTCGGTCGTATAACATGAGGATTTTGATTGAGCCAAAAAATGCGAATTTCTGCGATTGAAAATACCTTCTTTTGAAAATTTTGCCTCATCAGTCCAAATAATTTTTTCTAAAAATTGAGGGTCTTCTTGCGTTCGGATTAATATCATTTCGCAAAATTCTGTTCTTCGCTGTGGATCTTCAGGATAAAGTTCTTGCACAGTAGTAAATTTAAAATTATGGAATTTATGATTCACTAAAATCTTCCGAATGGAACTGTAGGAAATGTCCAAATCCGCTACCGCTGAACGAATCGAATGATTGGGATTTGCATAGAAATAGGCCATGACGTTAATTTCATTATTTTCATTTGATGTTATAGGTCTGGCTAGTGTTCTTTCTGCGTGTCGACTGCCAAATCTAACAAAATTGCTTTGCAATCTTCTAAACTTTTGTGGATTCATTGATGGTAAATCAGGATACGTTTCATTAAATTGTCTGCATGTTCTGCTAATTATTTTGTCACACTTTCCATGAATGTTAAATAAATTCAAAATATCCGAGTGTGAGTAATTGTTTGCCATTTTCCCCACAGTAAATAAGTACAACACAAACTACGTGTAATGAAATACAATAACATAAATTACCTATCTATCACATTTTTTGTATTTTGTTTTGTCAACACTCAAAGCCTACTCTTTAGAAGACGGCACTCTTCGAGATACTCTTCAATTTTCATTAATAACACCGAAAATCGCAAATATCTAAAGAACCATACATTTTGGGTATAGGAACATGATACATGGTTAGATGCGCATTTTTTTTCTGTATCGAATGGTGCATTTAGTTAGGTATGGTGCCATTTAAAAAAAATGAATTTTTGCTGTCTTTGTGTGGTCGACATATGTCAATAATTTTAGAAACTTTTTAGTGGATATTTCGATAATATTCTTACGTGATGAGTAACTCCAATACCTTGTCTTACCCTCATAGAAAGATCAACATGTTATCAATTATTGTTACTGAGATATTCATTTTTATGTTATACAACTTTTCTGTCAAAATTTTAGGAAAAAAAATTAATATCCCCGGAAATATTAATTTTAGCTATAGGAAACCTTTAACGAAATGTTCTTTGAATTAACTGCAGAATCTAAAAAAAATTGAAAATCGGGGCATTCCATTTAAAATAACAAAGTTGGGGTCAACTTCCGGTATAACCGGAAATGCCACCATTTTGAAAATATTTTCGTTAAATAGATCCTACGCCGTTAGGCCTATAGCCAAATTTTCAGATCGATATCATTTTTCTTTCTCGATATACCTCTAATAGACGCCCAAAAAAAATCACCCTGTATAGCGTGGTATTTTATCCAGGTGCAAATTTTTTATTTATAATTTATATGAAAAGGTAATAGGAAGATGAAAGATCCAATACCCATCTAAAATAAAGAAACTACTATGAGTCCAAATTTTTTTTATTTATTATTTAGAAGGCGATGAAAGAGCTTGTAGACAATAATTTTGCTACTAATTAAATAATTAATAATTAATAATGAGATAATGATACATATCATACATACTTTTTTTTCGTTTTGTAACGAATAAGAAAAAATATTGAAAACTAACTAAAGGCTCTTTCATCATTGATTTTTTAATTTCCTTCTAGATCCGCTAGTGCTGATGCGTTTATGTACAGAGCCTTCATAAACGATTGTAAACCACGTGATGAATTGATATCTTTTAACTTGTGGTTTTGTGTCTTTCATATTACGAGAGTACCCGATGAGTACGTATGTGTCTAAGAAATAGTTTTTAAATGTCTTTTGCGGACAGGACAACTCGACGTGGTAAATAATTGGTCACGTGGTGTACGATCATTTATGAAGACCGGTTATATGTAAGCCAACTATTTAAACTATAGCCTTCTCCCTACCATATTGGTTTTGCCAAGAAAAAAAATCAACAAAATATGTCAACAAGATAAAAAATATATCTGAAATAGCAGAAAATGTTTTGGTCTCAAATTAAAATTAAAGGTATAAATCATTAAAGAAGGATTTTGCTTAATTCCTAAAGAGTGTTTTCTCAATTAATTAATCAAAAAATAATGCAGCCCTTTTTCCTATAGTTTCGTTAAAAGTATTAAAGTTTTCCTTAAATTTGTAGTGATTTTTTGACAGTAATTCGTTTTTTTTTTTGTTCTAAAAATTTGCAGACGGTGAATAATTTTCAATATGATTTTTATGGTCTATAATTTTCCAATATATATTTATATATTCCTATTATAAATATAATTTAATTTTAGACATAGCTTCGCTTAATTTGTTATGAAAGGCGGTTGTTCCCCTAGTCAACCTGTCATGAATAGTGTTAGCGGGTCACGAAATTTGGTTAACAGGTTATGAAAATATGTTAATCAAGTCAAGAGCATTTATTGTGATTTATTTATTTCAGTTTTATACTTTCATGTTTATGCTGTTAAGATATGACATGAAGCAAAAATCTTCGCTTCCAGAAACAGATTTGTTTCTTATAATAATATAATTTTCTGGCTAATTAACAGCTATTTATAATTCGCTATTTCCATTTGATTGTTTAAATTCCTTTAGTCACTGAATTACATATTATATCAGAACGATCCAGAATGGTTGAAGGTGACATTGGCAAAGAATAATATGATTAAAACCGATTTCTCTTTTTATCAAAATTTATTTCTTTCTTATCCAAACTTGTCACACATTTCAAATCGAATTAACCATCTTGTGTAAATAAATGTATATAAGTGGCACAGAAAACATCTTTATTTAGCGGTCCTTTCAATGATTTTGAATCTCTCTGTATAACAAACAATATTATGTATTTACTTAAATATCATACCGACTTAAAAATCTACCATTTATCAAAATTATATTACCTAATAATTTTCTGATTTGATTAAGAAGTTGTCGAAACTTTGTATTGATTTGTGAACTTCTGTTATTTCTGCGGTTTTGAATAGGTGATTCATTTGACAATCGTTCTCCATAAACATGTATCACAAAATTTTTCAAACGTATTTTCAAATCATCAGTTTTCCGTCTAGTTTCTAGACTCCATTTCTTTAATTCTACTATCAGCTCGTTCGATTTAAATTCTCGATCCATCCAATACGAGATTCCGCTACTTCGATTTTTTACGTTCTCCATTTTCTTAAGGTTCGTGATAATTGACTTCTTTTCAGGTCCTTGTGCTCGGGTGCCAAATTTTTTGTAACTGACTTACGTGTGGTTTACAAAATAGACAATAGTTTTTCTGTCATTGTAAAACCAACGGTCTATTGTGCTCGGTGTGACTACAGTGGAGAAATAATGACTTTAGGGTTCATTAAGAAATTAACGATCGTAAACTTCAACTGAATATGATTTATTCACAGACATTCCTTTTGCAAGATTAACAATAAATTCAAAAGAAGAGTAAATTCATTTAACTAATGCTGATGTAATTGGAGGATAACTTTTGGGGTAACGGTAATGAACTGATAAATTGGGAATGTTGTTGCTTTTTAATGCACATTAGCAAAATTAATGTTGATTGTCAAAATAACCAACTATACTTGACTTCTGTCACTGTCAAAGTGACAACTAATTAAAATTACTGCAGTTGAGTTCAAATGCTACTTGACATCTGTCAACTATCAAAGTGACAGTTACTAAAATTATTGACGCAGGCCTCAAATTATATTAGATATCTGTCACTGTCAAAGTGACATTTAGGCAAAATTACTACTACTGAATCCAAATGGTACTTGACATCTGTCACTGTTAGAGTGATCTGTCACTGTTAAAGTGACAGCTAGGTAAAATTTTGTTGACTGAGTTCAACTTATGATTGACGTGTGTCACTGTCAAAGTGACGCAACACGGTTAGACACAGATTAATAATATAAAAATAAGTAACACCCATAAGAGATACGCTAATTATTATGACCGATACATAAACAACACTTTGTATGTTTACATATCAACGTATCTATAGAAAACCAGGAGCGGTTCCAGGCTTCAGCGTTTATTTTAATGCTCTTGCATAACTTAAAACTTAATAGGTATACACAATTTGTTTGCTTGAGTAATGTATTTTTCAATGCTATTCTGCTGTTGGTATTTTAATCACTCACAAACTGTAGATGTTTTAAAGTCTGTTGATATTTTTTTAATTCAATTTTAAAGGTTGTTATTAAAAAAGAAGTGTTCATTTTCGGATTTTCCGAGAATCTGGTGAGAAGAGAAAGTGAGCAACCTTCTGAATGAAATTTCCATTGAAGTTAAAATAAATATTTTTGTATAAGTATCTTTTTTTGATAAAATGTGGATTTTTTACTGTTTAAATGGAATAAAATGCTGTTGGTTTTGTTTTGTAAAGGTATCATTAATTTTAGTTATTTTTGAGCTTTTACACTTTCGCATTATGCTGGTCCTGATTTGTTTTGTTTACTTACCTGTGAAAAGATGAACAACCCCGTGGTTTTCTAAATAAATTTTTTATAACTAAAAATCGATTACTAATCAAAATACCAAATAGCAAAACTTTAAAATCACTTAAAAACACAGATTAAAATGACAGACGTCGTCTTACAAAACACTGTTTGTTGTCAAAATAGTGATAGATCGGGCATCGATCGGGTTTCTTTGTACTATATTCATGATTCTGACCAATAGGAGTAAAACCAGTGATAATATTTATGTATCTCCCGTGGGATGTAGATAAATCGGATAACTTTTTTATATTTTGTTACTCATCTTCTAGTATCATTAATCTGAGGTTAGACTAATGACTGAAGATAAATTCCCGTATAAAATAATGATTGTCTTTCAATTTTCGATTACACAGATCAGTACAAACTCTATCTTTTATGAAACTAGTATTCTGACAGACTCAACTACTTGTTAATTACGTTTCTCAATTTAGGACTATATTGAGATGTAGAAAGTATCAATCAAATATTCAACTGATATTTAATTATAACCTAAGTCATATTTCAGATCATTTTCGGACGGGCTTAGGGAATTAATTTTATACTAAATGGTTGCTAAGTTTATGCCCATAAATACAAACAAAGTAACTAAGGCACGTAAATACAGACAAAATATCAAAATGTTTATAGATACCTAACTATTTATTTGGTACATTGTGATATTTATTAAGAAGGGATGGTGCAATATATGACATGGAACATTTAAATTTTGTAGTTTTATGTTTTGGTACAGAGTATCTATCTACGTATCTTTAATTAACATTATGCACGGTGGACCTAAGTGCAAGAAGCTCTGACAAATATATTGGAGAATTATTGGTGATAATTTTGTATAGAAGTGACCCATAGAGTAGAGTAAACCTAGGCTCGACTTTTAAAATATTATGATTGTTGAAATGTGGTGTTATATGATCCCTTTTATCTAAATTATAACAAAATCTTAGACAAGAATTTTGAACAATCTGTATTTTGTTTTTAAATTGTTGAGTTGAAAAATTGTAACATACAATACTGACGTAGTCAAACTGACTTAAGATTAAAGAATTAAGTAATGTCCATTTTGCTTTATTGGGCAAAATATATTTGTATTTGTAACGATACTTAATTTTAGAGTATGGCAAATTGAAATTCTTTGTTACATGTTTCTCGAAGGTGAGATTTTCATCAAAGATAACACCGAGGTTTTTTGCACTATCACTAACGCTTATTCTATTTCCATTTAGAATTGTCACACGTTAAGTTATACATAATTTAGCACATGAGATATTACTGCCCACGTACAGGGCCATTGTTTTAGAGGGATTGATTACCATACCGTGGTTTTTTGAACGATTAGATATAGAAATTAAGTTTTCATTTAGTTCACTCAAAGCGCCGTTAGGTGGTTCCGTCACATGATTTTAAAAGTTGAACATCGTCTGGATACATATGCTTTTTGCAGTCAGCGATTAATACTGTAGGTAAGTCACTTCTATAAACAGTGAAGAGTAAAGGACCAAGAATACTTCCTTGAGGCACTCCTTTTGTGATTGATAATTTTTCTGAAAGTATATCATCCAGTTTCACAATTTGGGTATGGTCAGAAAATAATTAGTGAACCATGCTATTGCTGAAGAACGAATTTTGTAATATTTCAACTTAGCAACAAGTAATTGGTGATTAATTACATCAAATGTCTTGTTGTAGTCAATAAGTACCAAAAATGTTGTTTTAGATTTATAAGTATTTTGAACAAGGTCATTGGTGACTTTCATAAGTGCTGTTGTAGTGCTGTGATCTTTACGAAAACCAAATTGAATTGTTGGCAAAATGTCATTGCTTGTAACGTGATTAATAAGTCTACGGCTCACATTTTTTTTCCAAAACTTTTGATAATGGAGGTAGAATACTAATTGACCTAAGATGTTTTAATTCAGTAGGAAGAGATTAAGTAATTATATAACTGATTTCTTCCATAAGTTAGGAATTGTAGACGACTGAATGAAGTATTAATTGAGTTATTGCTTGTTTACAATAAGAAAAACATACTGTAACATTTTGAAGTCGATTGCATCTGCTCCGAAGGCGAAAGATTTTATTTCGTTTAGGGCGTTTTCTACCTCACTAATAATGACGTTTTCTAGATATATTTCTGTTACCACTGTATCATCAGTATTCGTTTCATAATAATTTAAAACATCGTTGTTGATAGATTCAGCAGGAATATTTGTAAAAAGTCATTAGTTTCATTAGGATTTTTTATATCAGTAGGTATTTCACTCTGCAGTTTATTGTGTATGTTCCAACTTGCAAAATCATTCCACACTTTTTTGGGATTTTTTCTGTTAATGTTTATTTGATATGCAACATATGCTTTTTTTCTCATTTTTGATAGCCAGGTACAGGTAGTTTTTGAGATCTTTATAAAGTAGTAGATGAGTGTTTCCCCTATTTCTTCTATACTTTTTGTAGGCTTTACCTTTGAGTTTTATCATCAGTTTGATATTATCTATGATATAAGGTCCAGATGGATGTTTGTGAGTGACAATTATTATTTTATACTGGAATTTATCTTCAGTCATTAGTCTAATCTCAGATTAATAATACTAGAAGATTTTATATAACACAGCCAAAGAAACCCGTTGTTGTTAATGCGCACCAAGATAGGTTGCATATTTTGTGTCTTTAGCTGAATGATGTTGTAATAATAATAATAATATGTAAGTAAATAAGGGTAAAATACTTCTTAATACCCAATGATTTTATCTGTTTTTTTTCTGTTTTATATAATTTTTATGGTGACCAGGAAGAACTCATAATTAAATGCCCTGACGATGGTATTAGAATTTACTAAAATATCGACAAGTTGATGGAGTAGTTTTTCACAAAATAATGATCCCTCCCAACAAAATTTTTGCAACTATTAATAAGTCGTTCTAAAAACTCTTTTATTATAATATACATTTTAATTAAATAGGAAGTTTATAGTTCATGGATATTGTTGACCAAAAAATATATACAATGAGATATTTATATTTTAATTATATCCAGATATTTATTTTAGTCAAATACGTAACTTTGTTATAGTTTTATAAATGTAGATTATTTATAAATATAGATTATTTAGTATGATTTCAGTGCATAACGGCGAAACGGATTTAAATGTTTCTATATATAAATAAACGTGAAAATTTGTACTTCTAGTTTCTTTTTAATCAATTGATGTCATTAAATAAGTATCTGTTTGTTACTGTTTATATTTCCAAACATATTGAGTGACAGCAATTTTCTTTATTGACATTAAATTTGTCTGAAATGGTGGTATTTTTCTGATATGTCACGTTAGAAATCATAACTGTTCTGATATAATTATGTTTATTTGAGAGATGTTTTAAAATACCGAAAATTTTTATTTGAAAGGGATATATTGATTGTATTTTAAAACCACATTATCAATGAAACTTTAAAAATAACTGAGAATGAACTAACTGTCTGTAATAACTAAAGTGGGATTTTGATATTAATTCCAGTGGCGTTACTGTAACAGTATGAAATAACTAACCTGGTTAAAGATAATTAGACTTACTCATGTGTTATTTGGCCCAAAATAAAGGCTGATTTCTAATTATGTACGCGCCTCTGTTATTATCGCACTGTATTTTGAAAATTAATGTTCTACATTCAAAGATGTAATATTTGCATAGCATAATACTGCTGGACATCACTTATGGATTTTCCGTTACTTAGACACTGTTTAACGTGGCGTAGTTGCAGAAAATCCGGATTTTTATTTAACAAGGCATTAAATTTCCTTGCAGCTTGAATATCAGGGGCATGCGTAAAATTTTGTAGTACAATAATTTCGTTATCAGCTATTTCAAACTATTGAACTAATTAGGCAGAACTGTTTTGTAATTGATTAATGGCATTTGCTAATATACTGTAGTTCTCTTTTATAGTGAGTAAATCTGCTTCAGCTTGTGGATTTTCAAATTGCTCTTTTTTCCTTAATAGCCTTAGACTCTTTTTGATCCAATTTGAAAACAACAGGTTGTGTCACACACGCTCAACATAAAATGAGATCATACAGAAGTATCCAGTCTGGCGATTTTTTATGTGACGTTTGCATTGAATATGTCTTCTACAATTATTGGAATTCCAGACCACCAAAGAACACAAAATACTTTATTACTGCTCCATCGTAACGTAATTCAGGAAACCGTTTAAGAAATCTGAGGATTTGATTCACAAACGCAAATCTTCAGGCCGGTGTAACATTTTACAGTATATCACCAACACATACCGACGGCTATCAAACAACTAACACATATGGTGTAAACTCATACCGTATCCCACATGCTAACACTGCTACCCGCTATAACCAACATTCCAGTTTTAGTAATAACTATTTATAAAGAAAGAATATGAAAGTGTATTAAATTCGAATAGTTTCTATATTTTGTTTATGATTATGAACTGACAGAACAAAACGTACTTTCCCTAAACATTTTTAATTTATGGGGTAGGATTGAAATGCATGTTAGTACATAAATATTATATATATATATATATATATATATATATATATATATATATATATATATATATATATATATATATATATATATATATATATATATATATATATATATATATATATATACCGGGTGTCCCAACCTCGCGTCGGCCAAATGTCCTGGCTCTCTTATAAGAGATATCGAAAAATTTCAAAAACGGGGTGATAGAGGGCGCAAAGGTACATAGTCTAAAAATATTTTGAAATATACAGGGTGATCCATTGAGGCGTGACGACATAAACTTATGTTTTTTTTAAATGGAACACTAGGTATATTATTACATATTTGAATTCTACTTTTAAAGACGACTCAAGCGATATGCCACTTGATGGGTCTGCGATGGGTCGGTACCATAATATGGGTGAGTTTGTACCAAAAATATGCCAACTTTGTGAGCTCACTGTGACGTAATGGAAGGACATTTTGAGATCTAGATTATGTCAAAAATTGTCAAACACCCTGTAGTTTACGCTACTTTTATCGGATCTAACGAAATCGGTCATTTTATATCGGATGAGTCAGGAAACGCCAAAACTACTTTTTTCTCATTTTTTTCAAAAGGAACGCCCTGTATATTATGACACCAAAGGGAAAGCCCTTTGAAAGAGCTTTCCACTGATATAAAGGTTCAAGGGTCTATCTATCATGGGTGCCAAGAATTTGATGGCAAAGTGGCACAATTCGAGGTTTATTAAAAAATTACGCTCAATTTTCAATTGTTTTGTGAATTTTCGCTGAAATCGGCGCTTTTCAGTAAGAAAATTTCAAAAATAATTATCCTTATACTCGGAGAAAAATACCGTACTTCAGTGCAGAAAAATACTTAAGTATAAAATAGTCAACGCCTGATAAATTTAATTTTTTTTTCTGAAATGCGTGTATAAATACATGTCATGACAAGTCTTTTCTAGCCCGACGTAATTTTGTCGCGAAATGATTTATTATTTTAGAACGGTGCTTAATAAAATGTAGCTTTTCGTAGTATTTTTTTCTCAGCTTTAAAATGGTGTAATTCATTCTTCTAAAATAAGACCAAAAAATACTTTTATTTTCAATTCAATGAAAGATAGTAAAATTTTTGTTAAGTTTGGAAAGCTGTTGTTCCACGTACTATCATCGAAAGAATAAATAAAAAAAAATTGTAGAGAATTTCAAATTGCTTCCAACTTTCAATTTATCGAAATAAATTCAAAAAAAATCAAGTAGGTACCTGTCATAAAAGTACCAGTCTTGTCAATAATTTACTTTATTGTTGTAAAATTTCGAATGTTGATATTTTTCTTAGTATAAACGAACGAGTAACAATGAAATGCACCCAACAAGAGTTAACCGATATGATATATTGTTTGGGAGAAGCTGATAGGAATTGCTTATTGGCATCAAAGATTTATGGAATGAAATACCCCGAGAGACGAACTCCTGATCCCAACTCATTCAAAAACTTGAGAGAAAGATTTGAGGACACTGGTAATGTGTGTTATACCAAAAGAAAATTGAGGAACATGGTTGTAAATAATGAAGAACACGAATTGACAGTTTTGCTTCACGTGCAAGAGAATCCTCACATAAGTTGTCGTGAAATTGAACAACAAACCGATGTAAGTAAAACTTCTGTAAATCGTATCATCAATAAATACAAATATCACCCCTATCACATTCAACTACACCAAGACCTTTATGGGGAAGATTTTCAAAATCGTATCAATTTCTGCAATATAATGCTAAATAAAATTAACGAAGATGCCCAATTTTTATCAAAGGTTTTATTTACCGATGAAGCTACCTTTCGCAGTAATGGGACAGTAAATCGCTATAGCATGCATTATTATGCGACTGAAAACCCGCACTGGGTCAGGCAAGTGGATCACCAAAATCGATGGTCAATTAATGTATGGGGTAGTATATTAGACAACTATGTCATTGGACCGTGGTTTTTTGAGGATGGGGCATTAAATGGCCGAAGATATCACAATTTCTTGCGTTTGAATTTAGAGGGGCTGCTTCAAGATGTAGATGAAGACGTTAGAGAGAACATGTGGTTCCAGCACGACGGTGCACCCCCACATAACCATCGAATAGTAAAAGATTTTTTAACTAATTGGAGAGGGGAACAATGGATTGGTCGTGGAGGACCCATAAGATGGCCGGCACGGTCTCCAGACCTAACTCCTTTGGATTTTTTCCTATGGGGTTATGTGAAGCAGGAGGTCTACAGGGTGAGGCCCACAACCAGGGAGGATATGCAGGAAAGAATCGCTGCAACATTTCGCAATGTCTCAATAGCTACACTAGCCGATGTTCGAAGAACAACTGAAAATCGTTTACAGCTGTGTATCAGGGAGAATGGGAACATTTTTGAACATTTAGTTTAATTTCCAGTGCTTCCACCCAGTTTCTTTCCAAATAAAGTTTTCGTTTCCTCTCTTTCTTGATTTTTTTTTGTCTGCAGAGAACTATCATGGTGCAGATAAGTTGATATCATTATTTTCGAAATTGTCTTACTGAAAAGAGCCGATTTCAGCGAAAATTCACAAAAAAAATAAATTGTTTTACTTTGTGCACCTTGCCTTCAAATTCTTGGCACCCATGATAGATAGACCCTTGAACCTTTATATCAGTGGAAAGCTCTTTCAAAGGGCTTTCCTTTGGATTCATAATATACAGGGCGTTCCATTTGATAAAAATGAGAAAAAATAGTTTTAGCGCTTCCTGACTCATCCGGTATAAAATGACCGATTTCGTTAGATCCGATAACAGTAGCGTAAACTACAGGGTGTTTGACAATTTTTGACACAATCTAGATCTCAAAATGTTCTTCCATTACGTCACAGTGAGCTCACAAAGTTGGCATGTTTCTGGTACAAACTCACCCATATCATGGTACCGACCCATCGCAGACCCATCAAGTGGCATATCGTTTGAGTCTTCTTTAAAAGGAGAATTCAAATATGTATTAATATACCTAGTGTTCCATTTAAAAAAACATAAGTTTATGTCGTCGCGCCTAAATGGATCACCCTGTATATTTAAAAATATTTTTAAACTATGCACGTTTGCGCCCTCTATCACCCCGTTTTTGAATTTTTTCGATATCTCTTATAAGAGAGCCAGGACATTTGGCCGACGCGAGGCTGGGACACCCGGTATATATATATATATATATATATATATATATATATATATATATATATATATATATATATATATATATATATATATATATATATATATATATATATATATATATATATATATATATATATATATATATATATATATATATATATATATATATATATATATACATATATTATATTTTCTTATATTTTTATTTACATGAATAATTTTTTAAAAACTTTTTTATTTGATTAAGATTCAACGTTGACTCGAAGAATAAGAATAAATTGAATAAAATAAAACGTGTTTATTATGACATGATGAGTATAAGATTGAGTTCAAAGAGGTTATTACATTAATTTATAAGCCTAATAGTCAAGCTAGATAAGCGTTTCTCAGACTTGGAAAAAAGTAAGTGCTGAACTGACAATTTGTAATTTTAGGAGAGAATTTGTTATCTGCAATGTAGCTGTAGTATTATACTCTAAGATATTATGAAGTGAAGCCAAAGTCGTATATAAGTTAATATACAGTGACGTAGATTTTATATAACAACTTCCCCCCTTATTAAAAAGTTGCTGCTTATGCAACAACTTTTGCAAAATGAAAAAACATGGTATGGAAAGCATGAAATCAAAAAATGCAAAACATGAATCAAATGTAAATTAGAACTAAACATTTGAAATACAAAATATAAAGGTAGGATATAAGCGTAAAGGTGTAAAAATAGCAATATGTAAAAATGTACATTCCGAAAATACAAAACGTGATAAAAATTAAATATAAGAAAGGTAAAACATGCAAAACGTTAATACACAGTACTAAAAGTTATTAAATAAATGTGATTAAAGTTTTTCAAAATGAATTAAAATTCACTGAAGTCAATAAAATTCACAATGAGGCACAGAATACTCAAAAGTCTTGTTAGGTGTGTTCTATTGCTTTATTTTTCTCTTCTTCGCGAATCGGAGGTCGTTTTCTTGTATATTAGTGAAACTCCTGAAGGTTTTACTAGGTCCCGGTGGAGGTGGAGATGATGTAGTTGTGTCGATGGCTAATCTGCGTCTTCTTTTTGTTTTACACTTACAACATACATAGAAAAATAGTAGTCCAAAGATTACTGTGATTATGAAATATGTGAACCAGGAGATGTGTTTGGAAATAAATGGTTCGTTGATTAGGTCATCAAAGTCCTTCGAGAATTGATCCAATTTATGTTTGGCAATCTCGAAATCTTCTGTGTTTAGATTGCTTAGTTTCAATGGCTTTAATTTTGGTAACTACATTTTGGCTGGAAGTTTGTTACATCATTCGTATGGGATTTGAATAGGATGGGTGTTATCCTTAACATCTAATACTTTGTTTGAACTTGCCTGAATTTTGGTTGTCCCAACGAAGGCGTAACAATTGGATTGTAATTTTATAATGGAGTTTTTGGTAATGATTTCAGTTTTTGAATTTTTCTTTGGATAATTGATGATAACATGCAGGGGTTCTGCATTGATGACTAACCAGGTGTTTTCCTAAAGCTTTTGGATGTTGTAACCTTGACTTATAATGAAAGAGGTTTGGCAGTTTTCAGGTAGGGCCCTAAGATTTTTGAAAAGCCTAGCTTAGCAGATGACAGTGTTGTCTATCGGGCAGACGAACAAGTTTGAACATAATTTGATTCCAATGTTAAGTTGTTGACATTCTTTCAGGTCCGGAATAGGTAGGAACATCAAACAATCATATCTCTCGCGATATATTTTTGAGAGACTGACAAAATATGATGTAACCCAGTTCTATTATCCAGAATCAGAATGGGATATAATTGATAGGCTGTGTAGGTTTGGGGGTGTACCTGTTGTATGTTTAAAACAAATATTAAACTAGAATCAGTTTGAAATGCTCGGAGTTCGATAAAATCCAAGTATTGAGCAATTTTTGATAATTTTAACGGAAATGGCAAATTATTTTTCTGCAAATTTTGGAAAATATCCTGTAATGAATTTATTAAGTGATTCGGAGTAATAATAGAGGCATGAATAATTTTTAAGCATGCAAATGTTATTGAAAATTAGAATATCGTTCAGATCGTTTTCAATGTACAAATAAGTAGCCATTAATTTTTCACAAATTTCTAAGAATTTTAATTTTCTTCTGACTGTTTATATATCATGTTTCGTATTTAAGATGGCATCCTCAATTTCCTTGATATCATCGTTAACTGTTTCTTCGTCAATCTGTAAATTCTGAATACTCAAGTTGAAGTTTCTTGACTGACGTTGTTACTGAAATTTGGTTTTTCGACAAGTTTTCTAATTCGCGTTCGTCTCTATTTAATTTATTGATACAGTTAGAGTAATATTCACCATCTTCGGTGTCTCGTTTCCGGAAATTAATTAGAAAATTGTACCTGTACCGTTTAAAATTCCGCGTTTGTAGCTTTTTCTATCAAGATGAACTTCGTTAAAATTTGATTGTATACTTTTGGAAATTTGTGTTAGAAGACTAAGGTGAGTTTTAACTTCTCTTAGTAAGGTGTTCATATTATGAATAGCGGGATCAAGGATGCTTATGATGGTATCTAAAATCTTGTCATTTTTGTCGAAAGCTCATTTTAAGGAAGAAACGTTTTTGTGTACCAATAATGTCCATTTGTCGTTTGTCACTACTATGTTTGATGTTTCATGGTAGTAAATTCCTATAGAATTGTTTATGGGTGTGACTTTATATTGGGAGACTGCCAATGTAGCTGATCCGAGCATCATGATTAACCTGAAACCTAGATTAATTTTCAGAATAAGATTTCATTCAGTCAAAATTTACTTTAGATGTTTGGTTAGTATTAGGGTTGTGTAAGATTGCTGAATTTTGAAAAATTTCGGTTATCTCGAAAAGGTCGTTAAATTTATTCTGTAATTTTTCTTTAATTTGTGACTCCTTTACGTATACTTTATCGCCGATATTGTATTGATAACGATTTTCAGGAACTGGTTTATCAAAACGTATTTTAGCTTTTTCTTTATTGTTCTGAATTCGGCTAGGCACTATTTTGTAATAATGCGATACTTTATTATTTGAATCTCGGACGTAATTAGTTATTAATTCCTTTAGGTTACACAAGGTTTCGGGAGGTCTATTTGGTGTGTGACCAAAGACTAATTCGTATGGAGTAAAACCATGCGATTTGCTGAATTATTGTAACAAATTACTGCATATGGCAAAATGGTAAACGGATGTTGATTCGGGTTTTCGGTTTTGTGAACACGTATCATTTCTGCTAGAGTTGCTGGAAATCGTTCCAATTATCCGTTTGACTCTGGGTGTCCTACACTCGAAATTGTTAATTTTATGTCATAACGTACAAAGATATTTTAATAAACTATTGTCAAATTCACGTCCATAGTCGCAATGTAACCTTAAAGGTGTGCCATAGTATAGGAAGTATAATAACAAAGTATTGACAACGGAATCAGCAGTTTTATCTGGAATTCCGTAAGCTTGAGTAAATTTTGTTAATTTGTCGCGAATAGCAAGGGCGTGATTTCATGTGGGTGATTCAAATATATCGATATTAATTCTTTCGAATGGCGTTCTCGGAGTTTCTGTAATTACTAGTGGATTGCTAAGATTCTTACTACATTTTTGACTTTTTGACAGATTTCGAAATTTTTTATAAAGTTTTCGAAGTCTAGTTAATCCGTTCCAATTGTATTTTTATACCGCGATATAAATTATTTTTACCTGAGTGATTTTGATTTAATATGATGGGAATTTGATCTTCATCTGGGACTTGTACAATATTTTAGCAAATTACTAATTTATAAGTCTTTTCTGTGAAAATGAATAATAGAATTTCTAATATTGGCAAGTCTAAGTTATTTTCTACATGATAAATTTGCGTGAGATCGAATTGGTTTTGATATTTAAATAGTGTGAAAAATAAGGTTTCATTAACAGATTTTGGGTCAAAAGGTAAGGGAATGATAAAGTACTTCCGTTTCCTGACAGTTTTGCTTGAGACAGTGTTAATTTGGATATTGCGAAAATCGGGGTGATCCTCGAAAACATCTTCGATTATTTTATAATGAAGATCTTGTAATTTAATTTGATAAAACAACGTGATAATGTTTTTATTTTCCCTGTCAAGCAATTGCTTGTTAGAAAATTGAATTTTGGAATAATCGATGTGATTTTGTCTTTTATAAATTAATAAAAGTGTCGAATTCGTGAACGATTTGTTCGTCTGTAATTTTGTTGTTTGTGTTTCCATCGTCGTCCGTGTTGCCCTCATTTGCGGCTAAGATTTTAGAATAAAATTTGGAACAATCCGAAAAATGATTTATTTTTATTCTAGATAAAGCGTCTGCATTTTTGTTAATTTTGCCAGGTTTATAAATGATTTCGTAATAGTACTCTCCGAGTTTTAGTCTCCAGCGTGCTAATCTACTTCCTGGGTCTTTTATGGAAAACAACCAGGTGAGTGGTCGGTGGTCGGTAATTAGTTTGAACTTTCTACCGAATAGATATGGTCTAAAGTGCTTAACTGACCCAACTATAGCTAAAAGCTCCCTTTCTATGGTTGAATACTTGGTTTCGGCGTTGCATACAATTCGAGAAGCATGAGCAATGGGTAAAACTCTACCAATAGGTCCCTGCGAGGGTACTGAGCTGATCCCAAACGCGCTTGCATCCGTAGTTAACACGAAAGGTTCATCAAAATTTTGATAAATTAAAATGGATGATGTGGTCAATGTTTGTTTGAATTCGGCAAATGAATTTTGGCAATCATTATCAAAGTTAAAAGGGACGTCTTTTTTGTAAAAGTTTTGTCATGGGTTTAGTTATTTTCTAAAAATTTGGAAAGAACTTGCGATAGTAACCTGCAAGTCCTAAAAACAATTTAATTCCTTTTTGGTCTTTAAGTTGTGGAAAATTTAAAATAGCGTCAACTTTACTCGGGTTATGTTTTACACCGTCTATTGTTATTAGATGTCCTAAATTGCGACTTTCTTGCGTAGAAATTCGCATTTGTCGGGTTGTATTTTTAAATTAGCCTTTTGAAGGCGTTTGAATACCTCGGTTAAGTGAGAAATGTGCTCGTGGATGGTAGGTGAATAAATGATAATGTCGTCAATATAGACAAGACATCTTTCGTTTTGAATTCCAAGTAGAATGTTATCCATCACTCTTTAAAAAGTTGATGGAGCGTTCTTTAGTCCAAAATGCGTACGCGAGAACTCGTAATGGCCGTTTCAACTGTGAAAGCCGTTTTTTGAATATCCTCGGAATTAATTTCAATTTGGTGAAATCCCGATGTCAAATGGGGATCGCTGGGTATAAACGGAATTAAAATTGATTCATTAGTAATTAATTTTTCATCAGTTATTCCGTGAATTACAATATTTTCTTGGTATCCTTTTGATTTGCAAGTATTTGGTTTGAAATTAAATATTCCAGCACCGGTATTTATCAAAATTTTGGAGGTGTTGTTAGAGTCTTTAATATAAGTTTTTTGAATTTACGGTGTGAAGCATTGTTCTTCGTCTGGGCCCCGTAGATTCATATTTTGTATTTGGTGAGATATTTGCTCGATTTGTGTTGGAATACTCGTGGGATACTCCGGTCATGTCCGAAAATCCCGAGGATTAGCAGTATAATCCTCGCATACATTTTGAGAATTAGCGGTATAATTGCTGCTTAACAGAAAAATCGAAATTTGATTGGTAATTTTGAGGACAATAATGTTCGAACTGTTGATTACAATCGTCACACTGATTGCAAAAATCGGTAGTTTCGCATTCTGGTTGATTATAATAACTATTAAAATTTATATGGTGTGTCTTTTGTGGGATAAGACGATAAAAATGACTATTTTGCTGATAGAATGGGCTGTTTTGAAAATTTAAATTAGGCCTCATTACTGAGGATCTAATTTGTTGAGACGGGCCTGGCTATTGAAAATTTTGTTTTGGCGTAATATTTCTTCGAGCATTTTGGTTGGGGAAATTTTGAAAGTTAGGTCTTGGTTGATTAACGTACATAGGTCTGAAATTTTTGTTTTGCGAAGCGTGCGGCACTCGTTAAAGGAGTGTCCGTTTCACTTACAATAAGAGCAGAATTTTTGATTCTTAAAATTAGATGGCTTTGATAGATTTTGCATTGGGTATTTACCGTTTTATTTGTAAATTTTTAAGATTCAAAATAAGATAATTGGATTTCTCGTTTCACACGGTTTATTGTTTCAAGCATGTTTAAAGGGTTTTCGGCTATTACGATTTATCCTATTTTTGATTTTAATCCGGTTAGTAATATGATTAACGTCATATTTTCGATTAAATTAGAATGCCCGGTTTTTTCCTCAAGAGTTAAAGATTGTTTTTTGCACAGCGGCGTGCATATTTGCGTTGTGAGTTTGTAATCTTGAAATGAAAGTTAAAGCGGTTTCGTTCGGCAATTGGTGAAGACGCTGTAAGTCTTGTATTAAGGCGGTCAAATCGCGTGGATCACCAAAATGAGGATCAAGTAGAGCTTTGATTTCGCCCCATATATTTGAGTTGCTTGAATTTACTAATTCTGCGGCTTCACCGAAAAATTTATTTCTTATGTGCAAAGTTAATAAAATACGTTGATCGTCTAAGCCATGCCCTGAGCATGAATGCAGGCATTTATAAAGGTTTGTAAAAAGATTGAATTGCCGTCGAATTCTGGTACAATAAACTTGCATTTTTTTAAATGGACATACAAATGTTTAAATCTTTGAAATCAAAAAAATAAGCTTTCTTATAAGCCCATAGCCGACTATGGTTTCCATTTAAAAAAATGCAAGTTTATGTTATATCTTGGAAATCGTGTCAGCCATGGAATTGGCAATAGGTTTATTGAATTCTACGTGAAAATATCTATTGATAACAATTTTCATGGATTTCCTAAGATTGACGGTTTCGAAATTATTTAACATAAAAAAATCGACCATTTTCAGTTTTTCAGTATAATTCAGCAACCTGAAAATATGCCACAATTCTCAATACGGCAATCAATTGCTCTCACAATTCTGCCCAATTTTGCTAATTTAACTTTAATTTTCTTCTATCCGAAGGCCCTGTTTAAACTGTCGTCATGAAGCATTGATCCCTAATTAGCCCAAAAGAAACGTTACAGCCGATTTACCGAATATTCTCCGATTTTTTAACTATTTTGTTTCGCAACAAACTTATCCTTTTCCTTGGCCTTTAGAACAGTACCAAATTTGAAAGCTTTACCTCAAAGACTGTTGCTGTTATCGCGATACATACAGACACTCAGAGATTACACCACAAACACACAATTTGTCGGCATTCGTCCAGAAATCCAATAATTTTTTAAAATTATTTACCGAATGCCCAGTTTTGACGCAATAGAACCAACATTTTTAACAATTTCTTTGCAACTGCTTAATTCTGCGAATATTAATTTTTGTGAAAAAAATTGTATGTGAATTATTCTGAGACTGGAAATTGCTTTCTCATAATTTTAAAATTATGTTTCCAAAAAAAAAAAAATTAAAACGGTCATGGATTAACTTTCAAACTAAATTACTGAATTTCTCATATTGTAAATTATTTTAAAAATAGAAATGGGTTTGTTATTACCAAATGCTTTATTTCCTAGTATCAATTATCATTCTACCAACTTGCATATTTTCAAATGTACCGGGTGAAGGCAAAATAACTGTTGTCTATAATCAAGATATGCATATTAATTAAATTTTTAATATTAAACTTGGCTCCCAACTGGATTACCTTAAACTAAAATTCTTTCGTCTTACTTGGCTTACATAAACACAATAATAATCAACTAATAATACCCTGAAAAACAAACCGCATTTAAACAATTACCATGAGAACTAATTGTTCTTCCAAGTATTGACATAATATAAATTAACCCTTTGTCAAAGCAGTTTTTGAAATATACATTAATACAAGTTACAGGATACAGGGTATATCAAAGTTAAAGAGGAACACAATTAGGTCTTATTATAACAGAAAACAATCTACGAAAAAATTATTTCGTTACAAGCCAACTAACATTATGTAAATTTAGGTAATTTTAGCTTTTGAATTGATATAACTTAAGGCTATAACATGAGTTAAATAATAAACATTTATACTGAACTTTTTATTGTTTATATTTACACACATATAGAGTTCCAAGGGATATATGCATATATTCATAAAATCCAACGTTAAAACTAAAAATATCACGAGAATAATTAATTGCGCACCTATATGCAAACACACTCATAGAAATAAATTATTTTTCGATATTTATTTCAGTTCAGATGATGCCAAATTTAGTTCTCCAACGCATAGGCGGAAGCTAGCCAAAAAAAACATTATTTCAAAGTGAACGCACCCATGAAAATGAAACAATTAGAAACTTTCAGTAGTGACTAGGGCATCAGGAATTACCAGATATTTTATGGTAACATTTCATTTAAAAATAAAATTTTGCGTTAAAATTGAATTACACATTCGACCTAAAGTCAGAACTTATGGATAATTTTTCGACTTTTATAAAACTGAAAGAAAAGTCTTTGTATAAAATTTATCCATGTTTTTGTTAAATACAAACATTCGGTGACCAAAATAGTATTCGATTGAAGGGGTGATAAAGTTAGTTAACAATTTTAATTATAAACTCCTGCAATAAATTTAGAACTGAAAAATTGTTGGGGTGAGCTTTGTTACTTTACACACTTTTAGAGTACATTTGCTAAACGGTGGGTGGAAAGAAATTAGCTGCTGGAAACTGCAGAAATTATAATGGAAGTAGCTTGTACACAGGGTGGGCCCTAGTGTGGACGGAAGGTAGCTTGTTTTTATGAGAGAAATGGAAAATATTAAAGTTGTAAAAGTTTAAAGAGGGGATATCTCAAAAATATTTTCTATTATTTAGAAAAGTGTGGAAAACTAAATTGTTTTTTAAATTGCACCCCTTGTACACTTTTATGTAATTGGGTTGTGCATTAAATTATGAGTAAAACGATTAGGGCTTGGTGTATTTTTTGTATTAGCAGTTTTTAAGATATTGAACTCCAAAACAAACGATTTTATATTCAGGGCTAACTGAATTTCTATGCGATCCTGAAGGAAACCATTAATTATGTTTTCTTTAATAAACAAAGGTATCTAAGGTTTCACGCTGAAATTTTTATTATTGACATGAAAATTGGAAAAATTCGACAATTCAAGTTTAATTTAATTATAAATTGTTTTTTTCCAGTTATATCGAGTCGGTACCCTTGTCTACCATATGTTAGGCAAATAAAGAAGTCCATACTCTTCGATAGGGCAGAGGTTCAACAAAATTTTCAGGTTGGGGGTAGCTCGTCTGCTGATGTCAGTGATTGGCACTGATGGCGAAAATAAGCCGACGTTAAGTAAATGAATAAAAATAGAAAAACTAATAGAATATGAAATAATATATAAAATGTCCTACTTAATTCTTTTGGTATTTAAAATATCGTTAATTATTTTGTTAAACGTAGTTGCCTTTGAAAACAAAGTAGCTGCATTTGTGAAATAAAGATGCAGTAGTATTTCTTAAAAATCCGTATTTGTCATAGTTAGTTCTCATTTTCAGGGACAACTACGTTTAACAAAATCATTAGAGATATTCTAATACCAAAATCCAAATATATCAAAACTCTTTTGAAATAACATGACATATTTTCGAAATCATAAAAATGAGAAAAATCTAATTATTTGAAAATCAGGCAGAGGAAAATCTTTAAAATATGCAGTGTTTTCTATTTAAGAAAATCAAATTAAAGTGTTATATTTCTTAAACGCGATTTTTTTTTCATCAAAATTTTGAAAAAAAAATATTTAACAAAGATCTTTCACCTTCTTGGTAACTTTAAAAATAAGCAAGTTATTTTAAAAAAAGGACATTTTCTCGTGATGGCACTGTGTATACATACATATTTCGAATATAAACCGCTCGTCTCCTTTTCATGCGAAACCTGCGATTATTGAGATAAAAAGTAAGATAATTAAAGTTTAAATATGCTGGAGAGAGTTGACTGTATATTGCCTCATTGCCACTAAGGGTGCTCACTAGCGCGAAACAATGCGCAGGCGAATATCGAAATTAACCATGTGGCAGTAGCGCAAGAGCAACTGTCTTTGTCGTCTGCCAATTTTCTATTGCTCCGTCACTGTCTACTACATTATACACAGATTTCACATGAAGAGGAGACCAGTGGTATATATATATATATATATATATATATATATATATATATATATATATATATATATATATATATATATATATATATATATATATATATATATATATATATATATATATATATATATATATATATATATATATATATATATATATATATATATATATATATATATATATATATATATATATATATATATATATATATATATATATATATATATATATATATATATATATATATATATATATATATATATATATATATATATATATATATATATATATATATATATATATATATATATATATATATATATATATATATATATATATATATATATATATATATATATATATATATATATATATATATATATATATATATATATATATATATATATATATATATATATATATATATATATATATATATATATATATATATATATATATATATATATATATATATATATATATATATATATATATATATATATATATATATATATATATATATATATAGACAGTATTTTCATATTGCAAATTGTGATTAATACTGCTGTGTTCTGATGCACATGGCACATAAAAATACAAGTAATTAAGATCCCATATATTTCTGTGAGGTTTTAAAATCATATATCAGCGAAAAATGTATCGACTTTATTGCGACGTTGATACATTTTTTATTCATGTTTACTACCATTTGGAAGTCACGAAAAAAATGGCAATTTTAAAGATATCTCGCTCTTGTACTAAGCACCCTCATGCCAAATATGTGATGTTATCTTAAATTTAATGTCTAAATAAATATACTTGGATTTTGTATCGAACAAACATTATTAGAATATTTACCTCTACAAAATATTTATTTCTTTAAACTCAATTTCACGTAGAAAATATAATTGGATATAAACCCGGAATGAGCTATTTCAGTTTAAGAGGCCTTTTATAAGATAGTCATTTAATCTATTCGCATTTTCATTGTTTTATTTAGAGCTCTGTGTCTGTGTTATTTGAATTGTTTTATGATTTATATAAAATATAATTAATTTTGTGTAGTTCGTAAAGTTATTTAAAGTAATATAAATTATTTAATCTACCAATAGCGTGTTAAATATCAGACTCTCCTAAAGGTGGGTAAATTTTGTTCTGGCAGGAATTCTATAATCAATTAACAAGCAACACACAGAATTATTAGCACGAATTTAACTAATTCTGATTTATACAATGAGTTTAGATGGGAAACTCAATGTTTTTTAATATAATAATAATAATAATAATAATGTTTATTGACAAAAAATTTGATTTACAGAATTTAAATATTACAAATGTAAATAGATATACAAATATTACATACACATATATATAAATACGAATATTATACAAAATATTACAATTATAAATAAAATATAAATAAATCTTCACTGTCAATAAAAGTGTAAGCCTCACAAAAGTTTAAAAAACTGCGCGTGAGTGCTAATTTATAATTAGATTAATATGTGAAAATTCATATGAAAGGAAGAACTAATAATTACAACTAAGCAATACAAAACGGTATGGCTTTAAGGTTATGGACATAGTACACCTGGGTAGTAACTAATTATATATATATATATATATATTTTTTTTAACAAATATTTGGGAACAATGTAAGAATTGCTGTGTAAGAGTACACTATAATATAATATATTCGCATCAAAATGTAAGCATAATCAATAAAATGTCGGAAGGAAATGTAACTATTAGGGTTATAATTATTTCACCAATATGATCAAGGATTAAAAAAGATTAAATCATTAGATTGAACCTGTATTTATAAATTTATCTAATATTTCGTATGGAGTGTTTTTTATCCATTTATAAACGGAGGTTTTAAATTTTTTAATATTCAATGTCTTTATTTCTAATGGTAATTTATTATATATTCTAGGAGCATAGTATGTACAGCATTTTGTTCCAATTGTTTTCTGCGCTCTAGGTGTTTTCAGTAGTTGATTATTTTTATTTCTTGTTGTATAATTGTGTGTAATATTTGAGGAGTTATTTTTATTTTGATGCTGATGTGTGAGTAGAACTTTGCAAAATAATTGTCTAATATTTAGTATTTCCGATTCACTGTACAATAATTTTGTTGGGTAATAATAGTCTTTATTATAGATGATTTTAAAGATTCTTTTCTGTAGTTGAGCTAGTGGTTTTAAATTAGTTTTATTTACGCCTCCCCAACCTAAAATACCATATTGTAAGATGGATTCTACTAGACCACTATAGATAATTTTTAAGTTTTTATACGAAAGTATATTTTTAAGTTGTTTAAAAGTGTAAATTAATGGTCGTAATTTTTTTGAAAGATATTCAATCTGCGTTTTCCATGTGAGGTGTGTATCAATGTATATACCTAAATATTTAATTGAAGAGGCAATTTTAACAATGAGGTCTGTATCTTTAATTGTGATAGTCTGATAGTCAGGTAAGTTGTTTGTAGTACCGAAAGGTATAAATTTTGTTTTTTCTAAGTTTACAGTTAGCAGGTGGTAATCTAACCAGTCTTTTATTTTTTTTTAAATTGTTACTTGCTATTTGGTAGACATGTTGCCAGGAATTCGCAGAAAAAAATATAACCGTATCATCAGCGAAGGATATAATAGTACCGTCAATTTCAAGAGACAGTAGATTGTTCAAATATATGATGAATAAAAGGGGAGCAAGAACAGTCCCTTGTGGCAAACCATACTGAACAGATTTAATTTCACTTATATCATCATTTATTTTTACAACTTGAGTTCTATTGAATAGGTAGTTTTTCAGTAATGTATAACTAGTACCTCGAAATCCAATATTCCATAATTTCCCTAACATTTGGGAGTGACTTATAGTGTCAAAGGCCTTTGCAAGGTCAATAAAAACTCCTATGCAAGGCCTTTTCGTATCAATGGAATCATATATTTCATTTGTTAGGGAAATTATGGCATCCTGAGTTGAGGTTTTTGCCCTAAACCCAAACTGTTTTTTGGATAATAAATTATATTTCGTTAAGAATTTTTCCATTCTGTATTTAAGAGCCTTTTCAAAGATTTTTGCTAGAGTAGATACAAGTGATATTGGCCGATAGTTACTAATTGTACAGCGGTCTCCACTTTTGTATAATGGTTTTATTAGTCCAGTTTTGAAATGACTGGGGCATATTCCGCTGATAAAAATTAAATTAATAAGATGAGTTAGTAAGGGTGATATGATATTTGAACATTCTTTAACTAAGTCATTGGTTAATAAATCAATACCTGGTGCTTTAAAGTTTTTTAATGTTGATATGTAATTATGCACCTCAATTTCAGTGACATCAGGTATAAGATGAAAATTTGTTCCAAATATGTTATCATGGAAGGTTTTATTAGGTTTCTTTATTTTACTGGCCATTTTTGTTCCTGTTTGAGAAAAATGGATGTTAAATTCATTAGCAATTATTTGCGCATCATTTATAATTTCACCATTATCAAGAATAATTTTTTTTATAGGTACACTATTCTTATTATTGTTAGTTATTTTTTTCACCGTATTCCACAGAACTTTTGTATTATTTTTATTATTTTCAATTTGTTTACTATAGTACTCATTTTTTACTTTTTTAATTAGGTTATTTATTTTGTTTCGGTATGTACGGTATCTTTCCTTAAGATAATTATTGTTTGTATTTTTTTGCCAGTCTACATAATATTCATCGCGAGTTCTAATTGAATTAATTAGCCCTTGAGTTATCCACTCTTTCCGTTTATCATTTTTTATACAAATTTTGGTATTGCATACCTTTAAACAATATTTTATCTTGGATACTAATAAATTGCAAGCCTCTTCAGGATCCTGACAATTGTAATACAAAGTCCAATTTTCACTTGTCATTATGGTTTTAAATTTATTGTTATTTATTTTGCTTATCACTTTATTTTCGTTTATTTGCGGCCTATAGTCGATGTTAAAGTGTATGACTCCTATTAAGCTGTAATGATCAGATATATTAGAACGTAAAATGGTTACATCAATATTGTCTTTTTGTTGTGATTTGATAAATAAATGATCGATGCAGCTTTTACTGTTGTTTTGTATTCTTGTTGGCTTGTTTATGTATGATATAAAACCTCTTTCATACAAAATGTCTAAATAATCATTGACGTAATCTATACCCCGTAAAATATCAATGTTTAAGTCCCCAATAAACAAATTATAATCACATGTGTTTTGTAGATCTAGGTACTCCTTTAAATTTTTGTTAAAATCATATATATTTGTTGAAGGTAATCTGTATACTAGGTTGATTATAATTTTTTTATTGTTTTTTTTTGCTTTAATTTGTGTGAATTTTATGTTATTTATATCTATAATATTTGAGGTGTGATCTATTGTGTTTTTTTATGTATAAGATAGTTCCGTCATTTTTATTGATTTTACTTTTATTATAATAAACGTTATAACCATTTAAAGAATAATTATTTATGTTTTCTAGATTATAGGTTTCGCTTAAGCAAATACAGTCGAAATTTGAGGTTGAAAGATAGATTTTAAGTTCATCAAAATTTTTTTTGAATACTGCGAATATTATTATGAAAAATAGAGAAACCATATATGTAACTATTTGAGTTTCTAATATTGTCCGAATATTGAGTATCGTATTGTATATAATTAAAGTCTCTGACAAATGGATCCATAATAATAAACCTACGTTATAATTAACTAGACTAGTTTATTTTAATTAAATATACGAAAATTAAGAAAATTGAAAATATTACTTGGCTAAAAAATCGTTTCACGATATTGATGTTAATTCAAGTTGTTGGTATTTCCTTTGCCTATCGACAACCTTTGGATTCTGTGCCTTACTTCTTGCCCTGGTGCTGATAGTTTCAGGTACGGCCTTCGCGTTTCTGGTGGCTATATTATCATTGGACTTCGCATTTTTTGCAGATCCTTCTTTATCAACATCAATATTTACTTTTTGTGCATGTATCTCCTCCAAACTAATAGCCGTGTCTCCGATAAGAATTTTATTGTTTCTTATCTTTGCTTCAGGGTTTTTTGTTTTAATTTCTTTTAAACACGACCTTAATTCTTTTTGAAATTCCCGCTCCTTTTCTGATAAATCGTTGGATATTGCATATGGTGTGTTTTTCAATAAGTTACCTTGTTTAAGGATTTCGATCTTTTTTGTGTAAGCAGACGAATTTAACTAAAGTTGGTCTAATGGTTCCAGTTTTCCCAAATTTGTAAATATGGCTAATTTCTGTTTTGTTTATATTCGTGTTTAAATACTTTTGAAAAAAAGAGACTTACTTTCAAATATATATCTTCTCCTTCTTCCTCCTCTAGCCCAAAGATTATTAGATTGTTTTTTCTTGTATTTTGTTTATTTTCTTCTATTAGCTTGTGTAAATACTTATTTTCCTTTTCTAGTGATTGTATTTTTTTGTTTGCATCCTCTAAACTTTTAACCAATTGTTTATTTGTGTTAAACAACTCTTCTTTTATGCTTGTTGTTTCCTTTTCAATTAGTTCCTTTAATTTTGTATAAAGTTGAGTGATAGTTAAATTATCATTCTCATTTTTCATCCTTGTAGTTTATTAAACAGTATAAACTTAGTATAAACTTGACTATATGTATCCACCAGTAAGTAAAGATACAAGAGCAGTAAAAAAGTATTCGTTTTTTGACATACAAAAACCAGCGATTTTAATCCTTATCGCTAGTGTTGAACACTTCTATATTTTAAATTTGTTAATAACTATACTATTATTAACAATTTCTCCGTACCTTTTTCTCTTTTTCTAATGAAAATTAAGTAGTGATATAAATTAATGGGAAAGCACTTTTTTTAGTTAATTAGTAGATTAAATACGTTAAAGATAGTGTAACTAATTCTTCAATTAGTTTTAAGAATGTAAGGCTCAGGTTGTTATTTCCAGAAGAATTTTTATTTTTAAGATCGTTGCTTATACTTAAGTTGCCATTTATTAATAACTGGTATAAAAAAGTTTCATCAAATTGAATATTTTGTACAACAGTAGCAAGATGTGAATCAAAAATGTCTACTGTATGATTTATTTCAGTAATTACTTTATTGTTAAAGAGTAGCCTTATATCCATGTGCCGTAAATATTTGCTAATTTTCACAGCCAGCAGTTATATAAAAGAACCACATTTTTTAAAGCCATTTTATAATTAAATTGATTGATATATACGTGTTTATTTATATACCTGTAATGTTGGTTGCATTTATTATAGGTCGTACAATCAGGATTTATGTGGGAACTCGGGATTTTTCGTATATAATTTATATGCAACTAAGCACGTATACCCCTGTTCCGCAGTTGGCCTTGGCTTATACGACCGTGTATAGTTAGTTCATTTCTCTATACAGTAAAGAATACTAAATCATTTTAATACTCACCATTGCTCAGTATTATGTATTTATATTAAAGACTGAATTTTTCCTTAAAGTCACATGATGTTAAGAAATAATTACAGTTAAAGAATTCAATAACCAAGTTTTGCATCTACCTTATGCAAAGGCCAAATTTTGCAAATAAAGTGTGCAAATAAGAGTAAAACAGTAAAATAACTTATAATTAAATAAATCTACCAACTAAACAATCTACCCAAAATTGTGTTGAAATTTGTTGTAGCCTACTTTTGATACATTGTAATATACTTGGAAAATAGCATAATATTAAAAACCACGTAATATAGGTAGTTGTAAAATTTCAAGAGCTGTAGAGCTACTTATTTAAAAATATTTCATTTATTAAAAACACATTCAAAATCATTCAAATCAAATTTATCAAGACATTGTCCATTCTAAATTCAGTAAACACAGAACAGTTCTGGTATGTGCTGAAACAGCTGGTACATAAAACTGCACCATGATTGGGGAATAGCAAATATTCAATTGTGCATGTAACCGAGGCAAACAAACACCGAATATTGCTCCTGAGATTTTAACACCTATTTTACCATGCAAAATAATAACTTATGCACCTTGCTTGCTAAATAGTCTTATAAACAATGCACTCTTATTGTTACGTGTTTGTTATCCCCACAAACACCTCACATCGTAGATACGTTGAAAGTTCAGGTAACACTTACTAACTACTTTATTAACTAATTAATAATTAACCACAATAGATTAATGACTGTCTTAACTATAATCACAATGAAACACTTATAAGTCTCAATCTTATTTCTTCTTATTCGTTCACTTTCAACTTAAGACTGACGGCCCACCGTGCGCCTTATTTATGCACCCATACGCGGTCGAGAACATTCCGGAACATTCCCGGCCGTTCTCGTACATTTCTAGTCTCATCTATCTGTTCAGTCTACATAGTCCAGTGGCGTAACATTATAGTTGAATATCATAAAACCCGAGTTTCTTTAAATTTTTGCAAAAACCGAGCTTTGCATCTAGGATACAAATATCGATATCTAACTTACGCTTAACGTGAATATATAGAGCATTTTCTAAAACAATATGCCACTGCGCTACAGTCGGCAAATCAGTGTTTTCTTTTGAAAATGTGTAGTACAGAAAATTGTAACAGTGAGATATATCAGATAGATATTCCAGTGTAGCTTTGAGGTGTCGATATCTATAGACCAAATCGCTCAAATTTAACAACCGTGAATGCAGAACGAATATTAGTTGTGACCATGTATACTAATACGATGGCAGATTTTAGTCATTCTGAATAATACATCATATCAAGCGGTACGCATCTTTTTACTCATTTTATACTGTTTGTCTACGTATGTCCTTCTGTCAACTATATGTGGTAGTAGTAGCTACCGGTCCTGGACTCTAGCTCAAATTCCTCTCTCTGCTTATATCCTTACATTTTTGGTTACATCTACTTATCTAGGGATGAGCGTGGATCCGATTTAACATGCTCGTATTTCGATACTAAAACTTAAGCACGGTAGTCGCAGTCAGTAATTGTATAACTGAACTCCATATAAATTAATGAAAAGTTACCTGACCAATAGGAAAGTGTACCAATATTGCAGAGTTATTTAGTGACATCAATATAGTACAATACGGAGGTCCACAAGGTACTGTACTTGGCCCCTTATTGTTCAATATTTACCTAAACGACATATTTAAAGTAGAAACAAAAGGAAGGATCTTAAGTTTTGCTGAAGACAAAGCTATTTTTTATAGTGACAAGGATTGGTCAACATTAAAAAAAACAGTCTCCTGATTTTGACTTTTGACTTTACTATTTCAATAAACATACTTCTTTATTTTCTATTTGCTTTCATCATAATGTAATTACATAAGTTTCTTTATTTGTAATTAATGAACATTTAACCTTTCATCAGTACTGATATCATTTAATTTATGTTTAAAAGTTCTCAAAATTATTCTCTTCTTTATTATTTATACGAACATACCATTTATACATTCTTACTATACTCTTGCTATTATTATACTTCTTCTTTCAAATTAATTAATCTCCATTTTTCTCTTTACAACAAAATTCCATCATCTATCTAAATTATCAAATTTAATTCTCTTATTTATTTTTTTCTTGAAAACCTCTTCTTTTTCAATTTTTTCAAAAGTTCCCTTGATAAATTTTCTATTTAATAAATGCTCACCATCTATCATTAAATTCTGACTTTAACTTTTCTTTCAACTTCACATTTCAAATTTTATGTTATAAACTTTTCTTCTGTCACACCCTCAAAATTTCTAATTTCAAGTTAGAAACTTTTCTTCTGTCACACCTTGACTGATTTCTTTTCACTTAATTAAATTTAATACAACTTATTCAAATTCTTATTCTACTCACATTTATCCAAGTGGATATCAACATAATTATTTAACATTATGACTTTTAATAAACTAGTTTAACATATCATTCGTAATAAATAATTTTGATTGATTAATTAACTGTAATAATAAATGTACTCTATTCAGCTAATAAATTTATATCTTAATTTCCAATATCAATGACATCTAGCTCATGGGACAATAGTCTGAACTGCCAAAAGAATGCAGCGATATTTGACGTTGTGGATGCTGTACCCCACCAGCGGTTCGATCCCAGCGAAACCTCATAGCCCTTCTTCTGCCTCTCTACTGGTACCGAAACTACCCTACGTAGAGGAGAAATTTACTCCAAAAATAAGACTCCAGGGAAAATAACCCTTCGGGAAAAAAATTCTATAATTTATAGAAAAACCTAATTACGCTAAAGATATTTTTAAAAATGTCGAACACACCTTAAAGAAGGGTTTTCTTTAATAGACGAAGTGATTGCTGCCTCTATGAATTTCGGTAGATACGTGGATGGTGCTATTTGTCAATTACCCTCAAACGAAATAAGTTTTCCCACAAAACACTAACGTATCCAACAAATATGGTCCTCTTCAAATGAAAAGCTCTTATAAAAGTCAAATAAGGATTAATCCCGAAACGGATGAAAGAAAATTTTAAAACTTTACGTCGACTAGACTATAGCATGATGGGAAATATGAAGATCTCGAAACCTTAGTTTTTCAAAACGATTCAAAAATCCATAAAAAAACCGCCCTAGCCAGAACCGAACCAATTGTAAGGAAATCTTACGGATCGAACTAGGGTTTTGGATCATTCAACAAGAGATGTCACCACTCGACAAATGAACTTCACTACAACATTTCAATTTTCTATGTAATAATGCTAACCAAAATGCCGATTTCATTACAAAAAGCGATTACATGAATAAAATTGTATCAATTATTGTTGTATTTCTTAAATTGTTGAAATTATTGAAACTAAAATACAGGGAATAAATTAATGTTATTTTCCATTTATTTATTTATTTAGTAAAGGTAGGTAATATCTAACCTACAATTCCATCACTATACCTCTGAAAAATTTTAGCAATAACCTAGATCTGAAAATAAAGAGTTTATGCATTTAAGCAACATTATTACGAGAAAAGTAATTTAAAACTAATGTTTGATTTTATAGAACATGGCCACTAACTAGGTGGCCTGTATGAAAATGTAGTGAAACCAAGTTGACGTGAGATTTGTGTCGTACTTCAAATTTAACAACCAAAGGCAACAAACAAGCAGCCAAAGAGCAACTCCTTCTTAAGATTTACGACGTTCCTCACAACAACAAACACATACTATTTACAATATTTACACATTATTAATGCACATTCTTGAGTAGCCAGTGTAATTAGTTTATTATTGGAATAAGGGATTTTCCCTTCTAAATTAAAAAAATCCGTAATAAAACCGTTATTTAAGGAAGGAGATTCTATTCTAGGTCCGACTTTATTTGTACTGTTTATTAATGACTTAGCTAGGTAGCTTCAGAAATTTATTTCCTTACAAGTATCATATGCAGATGATACTAATTTGGTTGTAACAGACACGAATATTGATAACGGTAAATGCTTAATAAAAGCAATATTTGAACAACTATGCTTCTGGGTCAATAAAAATAAATTACCTATAAATAAAGAAAAAACATGTTGCATTATATTAAAAATTAAGCTCAGTTGGTCTATCCAATAGAACAATTTTGCTCGGGGATGAGATAATTCAATATGCGACTTCTACAAAATTTCTGGGTATAATCATCGACAGTCGATTAAATTGGAAAGAACACATAAATTATCTATGTGGTAGATTTAGTAAGATCTGTTATATATTAAGGTAGTAAGTAAACACTGTATTAGTTCAATTGTGCGCCAACTCTACTTTGGTTGTTTTTACAGCTTTTCAAATTTGGAATTACTTATTGGGGACTATCTCCACAGGCACAGAATTTTTCTCATACAGAAATAGGTAATTAGAATATTAGCCGGTATTAAGCGCAGGGAATCATGCAAAATTGCATTTAAGGAACTAAATATATTAACATTTCCTTCCGTATATATTTATGAAATACACTGTTTCACCCATAAGAACCGAAATATTTTTTCTACTGTTGATAGTAGCCATGATTACCCAAAAAGAAATAAAGCTCTTTTACAACCAGATAAACACAATATGAATATGAGTATGTATCAAAGGGGTTTATATTATAATTCCTGCAAATTCTACAATGCACTATTGGAGGAAATGAAATGCTCGAACACTTTACACCAATTTAAAAATAGAATTAGGAAACTACTATTAAGAAAAAATTGTTATACCATCAATGAGCTTTTTAATATAAGGTAAACACAAAAATATGTATATCTTATTTCTATGAATTCTAAATTCCATATATTAATTTTTTTATAAATATTTTAGTTTTGTGTGTAACTTATTTTATTTTAAACTTTATACATTATTTGTTGCTTAATTGACGTCTGTAATATTATATTATTTTTATATGTCGTTATATTTATTTTATGTTTGTACATTATTATTTAGATGAATTTTATTGACGTCTGTAATATTATATTATTGCTATGTGTTATGTATTATGTTATATTTATTTCTTGTTTATAGATTATTATTTATACAATTCTCTTATCTGTATATTTATGTATTAAATTTGGTTCTATTGACCATATTTCTTAAATTTATGTATTTGTACTAAATATTCTGAAATTGATAATACATATTACTATCATTTATTTATTTTTTTTTCTTTTTCGGAATATCCGATGCCGGTCAGTCCTCCCGTGGCTTCCGACGCCTCATGGGAGTCGCGCCGGCGTTCAACTACAGCCACTCCCCACATCCCGCTGGGTTAGTGACTGTAGATACCAGAATCATGTGCCCTAAGCAGACGGAGAAAAACCAGAATGACCGCCTTCTGCATTTGACCTGCCAGCCACTCGGCTGATTTTTGGCAGGCCGGTATGATCTTCAGTTCCGAAAGCAACGTAGGCTTTATCCTTCTGAGTACACCGATTATAAGGACGACTATTTTTACCGAGTAGCCTCGGTACAGCACTTGGAGCTCGTACCGAAGATCGCGATATTTGGTCCGTTTCTCCTCCTCCTTGAAGGTGATGTCTTTCTCCGCAGGTGCCGAGAACTCGATGACATACATCACCTTGTGTTAATGGTCGAGGAGGACTATGTCAGGCTTGTTAGCTTGGATTAGCCTGACAGTCAGGAACGAGTAGTTCCAGTAAATCCGGCATTTCTCGTTCTCGACAACGGACTCAATATCTCCGGGGACGTAAGGCAGCACTGGTGTCTGGTCTACTCCGTACGAGTGCTTTAGATGGTAGTATAGCACTCGTAAAGCCACGTAATGTAGGTGGATGTAGGCCGAAATCGCATACATGGGGCATGTAGAAAGTAGGTTCATGAGCGTTCCGGCGCCTGATGGCAGGATGTTTCACAAACCGCAAGAGGGGGTCTGAGCTTCTGAGGATGTTACATGCCATACTCAGTACTACTCTGCCATGCCTACACTCCAGTCTCAAGAGTCCTCCCCCCCCGTTGACATAGGAGGTACACACGAGGAACGGACGACCTAGGATGAATACCTCTGTGAATATTCATCATCTTGCGGGTATGTCTGTCTAATTGGCGCAGCGCATCTACCATCCACTTTACTACTCCGAAGGAGTAGAGCAGAACCGGAACGGCGAGAATATTAGTTGCAGACACCTTGTTCTTCCCCGAAAGTTCGGAAGACCAAATCCTTCGGAGGCGGTGTCTTTACTTGCCGCGGAGAGAATCTTTTATTTGTGATACATTTATTATGTATATTTTGTAAGTATTGAGACGAGTCCAAAACATTCATGGATGTTTTACGCATTATGGAGAAATTTTCTGCAATGAACAATTTTTGGACCAAAAATTCAAATTTTGAAAGCTTCGCTAAAAATATTCTCAATTTCATCGGGATTTCAATAGAATTAAAATTATGATATCTTGGTGAGAAATTCGAAAGGAGGGTATTTTATTAACTGATACATCTGATCTCTTGATATTTTATTGTAAAAGCTGTAGTTTCACCGTAAAAAATTCATAACTAAACAAAAGTACCATTTTTATCAATCCTTTGCATGACAAATTTTTAATAATGTTGATTTATCAAAAACTTTGTAAAAATTAGTAACAAATAGTATATATAATATACTTTTTCAGATTTTTCTTTTAATAGATATAAAAAAATATATTAGTTTTTTCTTTTTCCTAGAATATAGAAAATATTCTAAGTGCGTAAATATTTGAATGCCTGTCAAAAACATTTTACACCTGGAATAGAAAAGTTCACTTTTTTTAATTTAAATATATGTATAATTTTTCTGTGTAAATTTATTTGAAACTAACTTATTTGGAACCATATTGTTTTATACTTTTGTATCGCAAACAAAAAAGTTTATAAAGTTTTTCTAAATGGGGGCCTAGGCGTAATCTAAGTTTTCGAGAATTCGTTCAAAGATGAAACGTTAAATAATTTTGTATATCGTAAATAAAAGAATATTAGGTATACGTAAAAAAACAATATTTAAATGTGCAGTTACTAACCTCACATAAATAGGAAGTATTTGTAGGATTCCAATTTTTCTTTGTACTTTGACGGCCTTTCTTCTCTGATGAGTGGGAAAGAAAACTTTCATTTTAAAACATTTTTTTGTCGTTGTTGGTACAATACAGCATTACAGTCTAGCGTTTTTAATGAGTACCTCCGGACACTGACTAATATTATACAACTAAAATTATGTGACTCTACTGTTATCTATTAAAATCTGCCCTGATCGACTTTTAAACACTAAGGGCCAGTTGTATCGACGTAGTTTAACCTCAGTTCTTGCTTGAACTTAGTTCTATGCAAAAAGTGTGTTGTATCGGGTAAGTTCATGGTTGAACCGTGCGTTAACTAAAGTTCCTGCTGAACTGTTCAAATTGAGGGTTTAAGCCTGGTTCAATAACACATAACCTCTAAAGTAAGTAAATTACACAATGACTTCTGATGTCATTGAAATTACATTTTAAATTTTCGCAATGTAAATTGAAAATGGCATTATTAAGAGAAGACTTAGAGGATCTAACGGATGATGAGGATTTCCTAGAGTTAGTTGAATTAGAAGCTTTCCCTAGGGCCCCCAGAAACTTTCGTAACAGAGAAAATCATTTTTTGAAGTGGAATGAAAACGAATTCCGAGAAAGATTTCGATTGTCCAACGAAACAGTTCAGCTCATTGTTGATGAAATTAGAGATGAAATTTCATTTCTTAAAAATAAGTCATGTAAACTATACAATAAAGAAATTTAGAAAACTGTCAACCGTCAAATTTATTTATTTTTCTCTCCACTAACTAAACTGTGAACATAGGTACATACACATTTTACAAGAACCATTGTTGCCAACTGTGCAAAGCTCTCGGTTCAGGAACACCAGACTTGAACTACGGTAATACAACCAAAACTGAACAGAACTCAGATCAGTATTGACCAACGGTTCTAATGATCAGAGAGTTAACCAGTCGCGATACAACCCGCCCTAATTGTTAATGTTAACAATCTTCCATACCTTTAAACTACTACAAAATAAGCAACAATCCTCCAATACAAATTAAAATACACAGAAACTGAATGTAAATAAACCGTGAATTCGATAAATATGGACGTCGCGGACCCAGTGACTATCTGAGTCAATGAAAGAGATGATATAGTTATGGCCAGACTTTTTAAGAGACTACTTAAAACCAGTAAGATATCAGAAGTGCGTTACGGCCATTATCAATAAAAATTAGCAGATTTGTCAGAAAACTAGCGTGAATAAACATGTACTGGAATTTGAATACCATATTGAAGTAAAAAAGACTTAAAATTATTTTTTGGTTATGGTTTGACTATGAAAAATAATAAAATTTAACAACAGACAAAAAAATTTATAAATAAGAGATGGTCTAACCCTTAATTGTGATGTATTGAATACACATTTTGGACTTCTTTGTAACCAACTTTTGCCCACTTGCTAAGGTACTGATAATTAAAAAACTTACGCCAAACAATATCTATTGCCAGCACAAATAATCATCCCCAATTTGATCACAATAGCTGAAAGTATTCTGCGGTATAAAGAAAATAAAAATTTTCTTAAGATCGTTGACTCTGGACAGTGATTTAACGTAGGTTCATTCGCTTCGTTTTGGGAATATGTGGTAGATTTTGTGCAGATATTTTAGATACGCCCTTATTTGCCAACAATATTGGTAACAGCGCCTTCGCCACATTTAGCTATTGAAAGATTTAATCGTTTAAGATAATATGTGTTAATTATATGAAGCGCCTATTTGCAAAACCGACATTTTCACAAAATTGTATCACAAAGGCTAGTTTATGGTTACCCATTTTAGTGTGATATTGGCACTTCCGACTTAATAGGGAAAAATAGATCAGTGTATATTTTATGACATATTTTGAAAGTGCATTTTGTTTCCTACTTTGCTACTACCTGCATGAGAAGAAACTTTGAAATACCGCCTTTTATTGGCGAGGTTCACGAAATAAGTGTGGTATTTCAAATAAATTTGTTAGAATCACCGAATTGTTGCCTTGAAGCGAAAGGCAACATTTCAAACGTTTGGACTGATTTTTTTTATTAAATACCTATAACCGTCAAGTTATAATTAAATTTTAATTTGGATCATCAAATATTGTTATTTCAAATGTAAGTCATTTTGTCTGGGTTTTTTCTTATGCAAGTAGCTAGCTAATATGGTATATTGTTGGAAAGATCAAAAAGGTCATTAAAAATATACCATTCCAATGGAAAACAAAGTTGTAATACCTCCGGTCAAAAAGGAAGTGCACGAAAGTACGAATACCACGTACAAATGTATGAACATAAAGCATTCAAAGACATTCAAATTGAATTGCCAACAACGAAAATTGTTAATTTCGAAATGTGAATGGTGGAAAACAGTTAATTTCTCTAAAATCATATTTTTTCAGATACGACCTTCTGTCATAGTAGGGCAGTGAAATTTGGCATGGTATTGCACGCAGTGTGCGCTGTTGACCGCACGCTAGCTAGATGGAAAATGAATTCACTGACCAGCCATGGGTTATCTACCTCTGGTTTACATAGCAACGTTGCCATTAAAGAGACCCACGTGTAATAATTCAATACACATACCGTATGTTTATAAAGATTCGCATATTCATATATCTATAAATTTTGTCTGATGAACACGTATTCTGCTGGTTACCGTTCTAGAAAAGTATTTTCTAACGAAATATATAACTGCAAAAATAATGTCTGCGTGCGTATAGCGACCCGTTTCTAATATAGCTATTACACGAGAAGAAGAAACTTACTCTTCTAAACGGAGTCAAGTGCAGCATTGCTCTATGGGTCAATGGGATACAGTATTATCTCATATAGCTCAAATATGACCTCTGTTCCAATACCATTACTATGGCTGTGGACTCGGTTTTACCAATTCTTTTTTTTTAATACATTACTATAAGCAAAGCTCGGGAATTCACTATCTACAACTGCTCTAATTGCGTTGACCTTGTTTATCATCGAATTTATTATACGGTCGTTCTGATAAGCAGACCTACGTATTCCACATTCATTTTGTAGGTAACAAAAGAAAAATGTCTTCGACAGATCACATCACAAAAATAATTAAAACCAGGGGTGGATACAGGGGGGACAAAGAGGCCACTTTACCTTTGAAATCGGATCCTGTATATTTTAATTGCTTGTTTTGTTAGAGAATAAAAGAAATTTAATCTAGTGTGGGATATTAATTATGTTTTTTATATCGCTCCCCTTTGTAATAGGCTGTATCCGCCCCTGATTAAAACAGGGCAAAAAAAGATATTTCATTGTCAACAAATTGCAGCTGCGGCGGATACTTAATAGATACTATTTTTGAAAATTAAAATTCCACATACTAAAGCCATCTTTTGTTAAAACAAAAATTGTTTTGTATTCCTGATGTTTAAATTAGATCTTAAAAATAATAGTCATGTATTCTGTATATAATTTTTAACTTCCGTTGTATTTTAAATTCAAATACAGAACATTATTTAACCTACATATAACATATATCTATGTTATATACTCGTACTTGTATTTTATTTTAGATCAAATGAAAACTACACAAAGAGATGTATTTCATTAACTGAAACATGTCTGATACAGATAAATTATATTTCTCAGAATAATAGATTGAATTTGGTGTGCCCATATACAGCAGATATAGTTGTCTGTTAAAGTTTACTGATTCATTTGATGGATTATATGGGTATCTGATCATTATATTATTGCTTTACTCATAATAGACTGAATTTATTGAACTGAAAGTGTTCCTTTATTAATTTAGTAGAATGGGAAAATTATGTTGCTATATTTTATATACTGACAAGGAAATTTTATAGTTTCCCCAAATAAAGTTTAATTCAAGTTTTTTTGAATTTGCAGACTTTCAAAAATAACATCAATATTTAAATAATTTATTGTAAAAGTATTTAAAAAATTCTATAAATCGACGATTTTAAACATTTTGATCATTTTATCACAAACATGTTTCTTAATAGTGATATTTAAATTTGAAACTAGATTTTTTAAAGAAAAATTAAAAAAAAAATGCAATTTGTGGAAATAATAACACGAATTTGTAATAATATTATTAATAATAACAAAGAATCTAATATTTTAATAACGTATTGCAACAATTGAAAATATAAAATGATTTTTGCAGTTTACCAATAATAGTGCTAATGAGGCCTGTAATCTTGGAACAAACAATATTGTTTATAAATAACAAAATTAATACTAACAGTATTTAATCTTATGTGAAGAGATAAATAAAATAGAGAAAAAAATTGGAAAGATGGAAATAAAAAATAAAGAATGAAATAACTATAAATAAAAATATACGAGTATTAAAACTACATATTAAATAATAACAAACAATGAAAGCTAGTAGATATTTTCATTGTCAGCGTATCGGTTCACAAATTTCAATTACAGTAGGAACTAAAAACTAAAAATTTGTATTAGAGTTTTTAGAATAATTGCAGATTATCTCAGAGGTGCACTCAATACCAAGTAGAAATAAACAACACAAATTGATGCATAAATAATAAAATTTTGTATTAATAAATTCATATTTTTATATTTTATTATTACACAGAAATAAGAAGTTATCATAACTAAACAAATTTCCGTTATTCAATCTCTGTATAGCTCTGCAACACTTATTGACTAGCTAGGTATTAAGGTATTAAGATAAAAGATATTAAAATATCAACATTAAGAGGTTATTAAGGTAGACACATTATGCACGAAAACATTAAAGGTAGGTGTGAGTAGAAGAAGGATGTCACGGTTGAGAACCTTACGATAGTGGTTCTGCTGTAGTTTGCTTGAAATTTTTACATCAGCTACTAACAAAATAAGAATGTTAGTTATATTGATCAAGAAAAAGGTAGAGCGACAGGCAGAGGTAGAGATAGCGGTAGAGATAGAGACAGAGATAAAGATAGAACTAGAGATAACGATAGAAATGGATATACAGGTAGAGATAGAGGTACAGATAGAGACAGAGATAGAGATAGAGATGGATATGGAGATAGATATGGAGATGGAGATAGAGATAGAAATAGAGACAGATATTGAGATGGAGATAGAGATAGAAATAGAGACAGATATTGAGATGGAGATAGAGATGGAGATAGATATGGAGATAGAGATCGAGACAGATATAGAGATAAAGATAGAGATGGAGATATATAGAGAGATAGAGATATATATATATATATAGATAGAGATAGATAGAGGTAGAAGTAGAGGTAGATATAGAGATAGAGATGGAGATGAAAATAGAGGTAAAGCTAGAGATAGAACCTACGATAGGAAATGGCACTATTAGCTTAGGATGAATTTGGAAAAAAAATGCATAATTGCATAATTGTATATAGTTCCATTTGACTTAAATAATGATCTCAGAAACCCCCTAGAAAATGGGGGGAGCTTATTTTTCTACATATAGGGGTGATTTATTGCATGCAGACTATTACTATTAAAAACTTCGTTTATTAGTAAAATAAAAAGTATAATTAAAAAAAACTAGAAAGTCTAGTACATTATTAAGTCAAAAAACTACTTTCTGGTCAAATACCACGGCGAGTTTTAAAATACCTGGTATGGGGAAATTGATAAATTTTAATATTATGGACTAACTGTAAATTAAATGGTTATCCTTCTAGCTTTAACACCCTCAGTAAGCCCTGAAATGATTAAATAGTTTTACCTATTTTTCTTATTTATTTTCAACTCTTTTAAGATTTCTCACGATAAATAGTTATTGACATTTTGTTTCTTGTAATTAGATAAGTGGGATAGTAATAAAAATAATAATAATAATAATATGGCCTGGATTGATTACCGCAAGGCATTTGATACAACATCACATGAGCTATTGTTGTACTTGCTCAAATGTCTTGCAGTACCAGCACCACTAGTGAGATGCATAGAACAGCTGCTGCCGCTCTGGAAGACCCGCTTCACCATAACATCAGGTGCACAGCGGGTCACGACAGAGCAGGTGGCATTTAGGAGAGGAGTTCTCCATGGTGACTCCCTGAGTCCTCTCCTCTTCTGCATCTCACTGCTGCCGTTGTCTGTTGGGCTCCGCCAAACCCGCGGATATTAATGTGGGCCACCCAGCGACCGGAGGCATAAGGTCACCCATCTATTTTATATAGATGACCTTAAACTTTATGCCTCCGGAGAGCGCGAACTACAAAACGCTCTTAGGGTGGTCGAAGAATATACGCGGGCTATTGGTATGGAGTTCGGGTTGGAGAAATGTGCAGTCGTCCACCTCAAGAGAGGACGATGCGGGGAATTCCCTGAAGATGCGCAGCTCGCAGACGGAAGCATCCTAAGACATCTGGATGCCGGAGAGACCTATACATATCTGGGTGTGCAACAAAGACACATCCAGGATGTATCACAAATAAAAGATTCTCTCCGCGGCAAGTACAGACACCGCCTCCGAAAGATTTGGTCCTCCGAACTTTCGGGGAAGAACAAGGTGTCTGCAACTAATATGCTTGCCGTTCCGGTTCTGCTCTACTCCTTCGGAGTAGTAAAGTGGAGGGTAGATGAGCTGCGCCAATTAGATAGGGATACCCGCAAGATGATGAATATTCACAGAAGTATTCATCCTAGATCGTCCGTTCCTCGTGTGTACCTCCCACGTCAACGGGGGGGCCGAGGACTCTTGAGCCTGGAGTGTACGCATGGCAGAGTAGTTCTGAGTATGGCATGTAACATACTCAGGAGCTCAGATCCTCTCTTGCGGTTCGTAAAACATCACGAAACTGTAGGAGTGGGAGCAGGATTGTTCAAGGCAGCAAAAAGAGCCGCAGATGAACTCGGTCTCGCATTTGACATCAGACGAGGAGGCCGGCGAGGTGCTGATGTTGAGTCAGTCACCGAACTTCAGCCAAATCGTCTGAAAGCCCGAATCAGAGCTGCCGAACAGGAAAATCTGTTTCGGCAGCACGTCGATAAACCCCAGCATGGTGTCTTCTATAAGAACATAGAAACACTGGGTTTATCGACCAGGCTGACCTTCGCCTTTCTAAGGTCAGCAGGGCTTAAGTCGGAGACCGAGGGATTCATTATGGCCTGCCAAGATGGTGTTATTAACACCTTGGTCTACCGTAGCCGCGTGTGGCGTGTAGAGGTTCCTGATATCAACTGCATGCCCTATATATGCGATTTCGGCCTACATCCACCGGCATAATGCGGCGTTACGAGTGCTATACTACCATCTAAGGCACTCGTACGGGGTAGACCAGACACCAGTGCTGCCTTACGTCCCCGGAGATATTGAGTCCGTTGTCGAGAACGAGAAATGCCGGATTTACTGGAACTACTCGTTCCCGACTGTCAGGCTAATCCAAGCCAACAAGCCTGACATAGTCCTCCTCGACCATCAACTCAAGGTGATGTATGTCATCGAGTTCTCGGCACCTGCGGAGAAAAATATCACCTTGAAGGAGGAGGAGAAACGGACCAAATATCGCGATCTCCGGTACGAGCTCCAAGTGCTGTACCCAGGCTACTCGGTCAAAATGGTCGTCCTTATTATCGGTGTACTCGGAGCGATAAAGCCTACGCTGCTCTCGGAACTGAAGATCATACCGGCCTGCCAAAAACCAGCCGAGTGGCTGGCAGGTCAAATGCAGAAGGCGGTCATTCTGGGTTCTTTCCGTCTGCTTAGGGCACACGATTCTGGTATCTACAGTCACTAACCCTGCGGGATGTGGGGAGTGGCTGTAGTTGATGCGCCGGCGCGACTCCCGTGAGGCGTCGGAGGCCACGGGAGGACTGACCGGCATCGGATATTCCGAAAAAAAATAATAATAATAATAATAGTCCTCTTTATTTTGAGTATATCATACAATATACATGTATATAAATTTATATAGGATGTTGGGGTGTACGCGGAGAAGTTTAATCAGTGGGCTACTCTTATAATTAATCGTCACAGCTTAACTAACAGCCATTCGGGCTTTAATGGACTCTATCCAGATATAATGGAAAAATTGCACAGTAGCTGAAAACAAAAATATTTGATTATAGTGAGCCTTCTCTGTAGAGCCCTCGAGATTAAATTTTTGGGGGAGATAGGCCTACTGGCTAGCGTGTTCTGCGGGGGGTCGTGGTTCGTTTAATGGTGGTAAAGGAAGTGTTGGGTATTAATGATACGCAATCAACGGAATTGTAATTTCCACGGTTTATTAAAGAAGTGTGAAGTTTAAATATGAATATAATTAATTGAAAATATGTACAGCATGACGACTTCCATAATGGTCTAAAATCAAACGTATAATATCCAAAATAACCTTTCAAATCCGGCGCACGAGTACGTGATCACGCCTGGCGACGCCGTATTTTTACAAATATTACCATAAAATCTATCCAAAATTAAAGTACGTAATTAAAAAGTCGCTGGAAAATTCGATATGCGTATTTGCAAGAGCAATCTTCGTATTTTTGTGTATAAATAAATACGGCAATGATAAATAATGAAATAACGAAATAATGAAAGGAACCCAATGTGTTTCGGGTTTAAAAGGGGAGACTGTTCGTGCAAACAGCATATAAATTACACAAAGAAACCCAATGGTATTAAGTAATCTCTACAAAAAAAATCAGTCGTAACTTCAAGGGCGAAGTTACATATGTATATATACTGATCAAAGACCTGGAATTATCACAATCCTCTGTTCGAATCATACAGTACAAAACAATCCCATATTGATACATAACCCAATACTACTAACATGTCTAATAATAATGTCAAACAATCGACGTAAGATTATTTAATGACGAAAGGGAATAAACGAAATTCCACAACTAAAAATAACAAAAAAAACTCCACGATTATCGGGTATCTTAAGTATATAAATTAATTATAAAAAAAACCTGGAAAAATAGGCTTGTTGTTCTCCGCCTCGCAGGTGGTCTACCCTCTCCTGCGGTGTTCCAATGTGTCTCAGTCGTCTCCAAAAACTTCGCTGCTGCACCTCGTATACATAGACGTCCACTCCACGGCGATATTTGGAGTGGAAAAAAAAGCCCTGCAATGAGGTAAATAGCCTTAGGCAACGCTCATTCCAAAAGAAAATTTTAGAGAATAATTTTTGACTAAAATACTATACGTACAAAGAAAAATAGAGGAAAAAAAAGTCACTTACTTGAAGTTATTAATCGGCCTGAAGTAGCCTCCTTGTCCTGAGGAATAATCGATAGACGTATTCGGCGTGACAAAAAATAAGAATCCAGATAACTCTGCTTGCGGGACAGGAAAGAAAACAATATCACAACAGATCGCACAAATATCACTAGATTTTTCACTATCCCCTTTTATGACCAATTTCACCATAAATCCCCAAACTGGGTGAGTAAAAAAATACAAGCTCGATGAAAGGTCTATTTATTGTCACAATCGGTCGAACAGTAGTTATGTTCTAATCTAATCAAAAGGGGAAAAAACGTCAAAAAACCGAATCATTCACAAGAAAGCTATCGGCGGCATTTCAAGAAGTACTGCTCCAGGCAATTGCGAATTCAGACAACCAGTAATACTTCCCTATAAAGTATTTTAATAAAAAGCAATTTTGACAAAATTTTAAAAAATTAACAAAATAAATGTATATTCATCTGAAGAGTAATCGGTACATATTGCGGCACCGTTTGAACAACTAATACCAATGAAATTGTCACACGAAATTGAACATTTTAAAGCTAATCTTTTGCAGGAAGACTTATCTCCACAAGCAGTTTTGCAATTATAGAATAGTACTTTTAATATCCCACTAGGAGCTGGTGTTCTTTCAGTTTTAACTGATACTAAGTTATCATTTTTCACCTCTGTATCTCATTCCGTTTCTAATTTTTCATTCTCGAGCCACTGTTGAACCTGATGGTGGGTTCTAAAATAATGAAACCTTGCAGAATTTAAGGTAAGAGGAAGTACGGCAAAATTAAAATCTTTTGATATTTGAAGGTGTGCAATCTTCCTTTGATTTGAAAAGGTACCTTTGGTATAAAAACTCATCTACGCTTATTGCTGATAAGTGTCCACATATAATGGAAAAAATTGCTTATCTAGTTTTGCCCAATTATTCTTTCTTTGTTTGGCGGTTGGAAAACGTTTTAAATAATTGATTGACTATTGGTTTATTCTTTACAAGTTGCATAATTTTTTTCTACTGACCTGAAAAACGCCAGAGGTTGTATCACAACCACTAAACGCATGGATAGTAAGTACTATTTCTCGAATTTTTCCTAGTTGGCTTTATATTGATGTTTACGGGGTATTTCAATGATGTCACGGGAAACCTCGATTGGTGATTCCTGCGCTCAAAAAAAAAAAACAATAAGAATACATTTTTTTTCCTAAAATGCTTCCTAAGCGTTTACGATGTTTTGAAAGTATAACATAAACTAGGGCTTTTAGGTAGGTACTCAGTAATAGTTGAGAGTAGCGACTTGAAAATTTTCAGAGAGAATTGTAATTTTTTTTTTCCAATTTCGTGATTTTTAATAACACGACAGTAAATTTTTATTTTTTAGTGAATTACCGGTATTTTTAACAAAAGAAACCACTCTAAGTTTGTTGTAATATCATTGAAACAACCTGTATATGGTGTATGTTTTAAATAAGTCATATGAGATGAGAGAGTAGGGGGAAACCCTATATCGATGTATACTTGCAGTTAGATCGTTATATCAAGGTTTATCATGTTACACAAAATTGTATGTACTTACCGTGATATTTAGCCGGAAAATAGTTTTTGGACTTTATAATATACTAGTTGTTATAGTTTTCTTATAGTTTCTTTCAATTTTATTTTCCTAATTTTTATTTTTCTAATAGACATGGTTTTTAATACTAGAAATCTAAATGTAATAAATCCTCCCCTATATGGGGGTCAAAAAACAAGATTCCCTTCGTTTTTCTTAGGAAAATTTATTTTATATTTCAAAATTCGTAAACCGCATTTTAACTTCTGTGATATATTAAAAATGTTTAGATCAAGTACATGTGTAATACAGCAATCAACCGAACCTTAGCAGGAACATCCTAAACTCAGTTTTAGAAAGATGGAACAATCCTTTATTAGTATACACGGATGCTTCTAAACCCTCAGTGGGTACTGGTTGTGCATACTATATACCCTCCATAAATCAGGAAGAAAAATTTAAACTGCCCACTCAAATTTCTATTTTCTCTGCAGAAGCAACAGCTATTTACGAAGCTCTGATTTATATTTACTTATCTAGCGCAGACACTTCAATAAATTTACCCGATTCTTTATCGGTTCTGACCTCATTGGAAAGTAATATTTCCCTCAATATTAAAACTAATCCATGCATTCTAAAAATTAAAGAAATATTACATAACATATTGATAACTGGAAAAGAAGTATATTTTGTTTAAGTAAAAGCCTACATAGGTTTAAAAAATAATGAAATTGTTGACGCCTTAGCAAAAGAAAGCTTTAACACAGGATTTTCATATGAACCAAAATTATGTCTCACTGATGCTTTCTCAGTTACAAGAACGAATTTAAAAAACAAATGGAAACACTTATGGCATGATATCTGTTCCTCTAGTCAAACAAGATATACTCTTATACATCCTGATCTTCCGACTAAGTTCTGGCACGATGGTTATGATTTTCCACGAAAATATGTTACATCAGTAAATCGTATGAAATTTGGTTATGCTCGATACCCAGCACACCTATACAAAATAAAATTAGTGCCCTCTGATATTTGTGAAACATGTAACATGAAAGGAGACCTTGATCATATTTTCTTTGAATGCACGAAAAACAAAGCAACTAGCAGCACATTGTATAACAATCTTATGAATTGCAATATTCAGTCTCCGTTTAATATACTTTCTCTACTCAGTCTCAATAGTAAAACAGTGTTTGACTGCGTTATCAGTTTTTTAGTTGAAACAGAAATGTTACTTTGAAAATTATTCAGCATAGGTTAGTTTTGTATCCTTTTTTGTTTCCCTGTGTTTTTAAACCTTTATATTAAAGTGGTCCTCTAAAACTATTTGTTATAATAAGAACAATGTCCTGATAGACCCCAGGATGAGAAGCGTGTGTCATTGTTTTTTCCCTCGCCTGTCTTCAAATACAATTTTTTTTTTTTTTTTTCTTTCTTTTTGTATAGGTTAGACAGAGGTAAAACTCTATATCACCATGTTGTGTCTGGCTGTATGGCTAATGGCCTAATGCCAAAAAAAAAGTACATGTTATAGATTATATCTATAACTGAAATGAATTTTTGATGTTCTATTCTGTGAAATTTTTCCGGAATGCACTAGCATTCGCATAACGGCCTCACAAGTAATTGTAATGCAAAGCATATAAGTGTAAAATTTAAAACGTACATTAGAATTTCTAAAGCGAATATATTTTTTAATATAAGCCAACCCCACTTTATTCATTCAAAATGCAAATTAATATCCTCTCATTGCCATCCTTTCTATGCCACATTACAATAGGATTAAATTTTGTTTTGTAGGTTAACCACTAAGCGCTGTGATACACGTGCTGACGTTTTAATTAAACAGATATTTAGTTGTTAACGCAAGTGTAGTTTAATGGTAATAAAAAAAATACTGGAGCAAAATTGAATTACGACACGCTGCCGAATGGAAATTGAAAGTAGGAAATAAAATTAATTTCAACAGGGGAACGCTTTTCGATTCAATTGTCTTATCCTAAGAAATGCAATTTCACCAGTTTATTTAATGACAACACGTTTCAATTCATAAATTTCTAAAACCTTTTAAGCAGTGCCTTATTTTACGAGAGTATTTAAAAGAATTTAACTACAGACTATAGTCATAACGAATGGATCAATTACTATTTTATTTTCAAATAAGTATCAACTTTAATTTTAGCACAATTTAATTCGATTTTTTTTTGTAATATAAAAACGTATCTACTAAACTAGCCAAATTAATATCAGGATAAAAGTCTATTTTTATTTATCGTTTTAGTAAAACAATAATTATGATGCACTAAAAAGTAGTAAGCGAGTGAGTGAGTGAGGGAGTGAGTGAGTGAGTGAGTGAGTGAGTGAGTGAGTGAGTGAGTGAGTGAGTGAGTTAGTGAGTGAGTGAGTTAGAGAGTGAGTGAGTGATTGACGAGTAAGCAAGCAAGCAAGTAAGTAAGTAAGTTTCATTCCGTTTCAATTCATATATAGAATGTGCACGCATTAAAAATACATATGTTGATATACTTATATCGGGTACGTGGGCTATGCGATAGAATGAGATATTGGCGTACTGTCACCCTATACAAGACTCCTTTCTTAACAGTGCCCGTGTATCCGCCGGACATTCACTAACCAGTATACATATAGTGATAAGATTAACATAAAAATAACGTGTTAACATTTTTAATATATTCTTGAATAGAATACGGTTCCATATTGCATATATATAGGAAGGTTTGCTGAATGAAATACTTGTGATTAACGTTATCACCAATTCATCGGGAAGAGGATTAAAAAATTTCATTGCTGCATAAAATGGAAATTTTTCGGTAAGAGTTAACCGATAACTGGATAAGCATAAGTATATACGTGATTTATTTTTGTCTTGATTAATTCCAAATCCTTTTTCTTAAAAGATACTAAACAGGAGCAAATATATAAACCTGGAATTGTGAGCAGTTTATTTTTTTAAAACAGCCTCTATCCATCATATTTTATTTTAAAGAATATTCTGTTTGCTTTCTTTTGTAATATAAAACATTTAGGAAGTTCTGAGGAGTCCCACCAAATTTCAATGTCATATTTGGTTATGGATTAAACGTATGCATAGAGCATATAGTTAAAAGAGCTGACACGGGAAAGGTACGTGACACATTTAGTTTTTTAACTGGAGCTCCAATGTGCAAGAATCACTTAAGGTTACTGTCTAGTGTTGCACCTAATAATTTTGTATTGATACTGGCGCTAAATCAGTTAGATGCTGAGTTGCTTGGATATTTGATGTATCAGTTTTAAAAATTATGCGATTGGGTTTTGATTCGTTCAAAATAAGGTTATTGCGGTTAAACTATACCATATTTTATACTAAACCAAATCTGTACTAATGTGGTTGTAATCTCGTCTAGGGTTTTCCCAAGATCAAATAAGTTGTTGTCGTCAGCATAACCGACAATTTTTTATTTAACATTATCATCTATTACATTGTCTAAGTCATTAATAGAGATTACAAAAAATAGGTTAAGAACGCTTCCCGGGGTACTCCATAGTTGTAGCTTTGATTATTGGAATCGTATTTTTTTCCATTGTCTGTGATACGGTTATTTTGCTTTCTGTTTTGCAGGTACGATGCAAGCCACTGTAAACTAACTCATCTGACACCTATTTTTTCTAGTTTGTTTAAAAGTTTCTAGAGTATTGTCTATAGTTATTTATTTGTGGCATCCTGATGTTTCTTCTCACCATCTTTAGGAATTAAGTCTCTAAATTATTTTAAAAAATTGATAAATAAATCTCTGCACTAAAAGGATCAGTCAGATGTTGGTTTTGAAAAAATGCTTTTTCCTATCCAAAAAAAAAAAAAAAATTCTCACCACTAAAAAATATATTAATCTGAAAAAAGAAACTTAAATGTCAAATATTTTAAGATGATAAAGAGTTGACGTTTCAGAATACTGTCTGATTAAATTAGAATGATTTTTTTAGATAAGGATGATATACACTGGTATAAGAAAGTTATGTGCTGGCCACATCAGATATTTATATACAAATACGATCCCAACTTACTTAAAATTAAGAGACAAATAATTATTCTATTGGGTATTTTTATTGTCTTTAACATAACTTGTGTCTTTCTTAATACAATAAGAACTCCTAAAAACTTATTATAGTATTTAATATAGTATGTATCTAAAAGGTTAGACCAAAACTTAAGTGTTACGTTTAAGAAAACTATGGATATTTTTGTAATTTACTTTAATACTTTTATTTTTCATTGTAACGGTGTCTGTTCGGATGCCCAAAATATGTAAAAAAGTAGGTGTGGGCGTCGGAATATGTAACGGTGTTTGCTTTCGGATAGCTGGTTTGGAGAATTAATCCACGATCTCTGTTAGTTGTAAATAAGAAAGCCCAAAGTATACATAACAGAGTTTATTTCATTAAATCAACATTTATCCAAAACATGAGGTCAAATAAACATAAACCAGATTCTCTAACAATTAAACCAAGTCAAATACAAAGTTAATAAATCCTTTTTACATATATACATCGGTGAAATTAGTTTACGAGGAGTGTAAATTCGGTGATTAAACGATACGACGACGGTAGGCTTCAGCTCCACGTACTGATGGAAACATCCAAGACTCGATGCGATATTAAGTTCAGTAATTATTTAACGGTGGCCAACACGGATCCAGCTCAATGAGTTGAAGACTCTTGGCAATAAATAATTACGGAACTGGTGACGGCGGTTGTTTTAGCAATTATTTACTAACGGCGGGTTCCGCTCAACATGCTGAAGACGCACTGCAATAAATAATCTCTAGATTGGTGACGGCGGTGCAGGACGGTAAAACGGCTACCAACACTAGGAGATGTAGCTCAGTGTGCTAAAAATCTCAAGATGCTACCAGACATTCCGCCGAGCGGCGCCGTCATCGGAATCTGAATTCTAACCAAATGGAGTCAAGCTCAACGCTCTTGACTCCTCAACTACTCAGCTCAACGCGCTGAAGGTAGCTGTCTGTAGAAAACTGAATTGATTCTCTTAGCCACAGCGATTCTATTTATACCAAAATTATGACCTTGGTGACGTCTCATATTTCATGGTGGCAGGAAGGGCGTGGCAGCACATGCCAAACGGTAATTGCAGAAATTTCTAGAAATGACCATATGCATGATGAAACACGTGACGGCAGGAAGTACACGGTAGTACAAGATTAACGGGAATTTTCGAAACTGTAGTAATGAACATATGTATGATTCATTACACCACTTTTAACGAAATTACATTATTTCAATCGTTAAGTGTTTTTATTATTTATATTAACATATACTGTAAATTATTTTCCACACACAATTATTATTTTTCTCTTCCTTTAGTTATGTTAGTTAATTTTAGAGATGGCTTACGTAATTTCTAATATACCAACGATATTAATGCATTTTTTACAAAGTATTCCAAAAAAATTCGTTACTCGATGATTAAAATGTTCTCATTCAATTTAATTTAACTAATTCTTTTATTTGCATACTCTTAATAAATTCGTGTAACTAATGTCATAATTTGAGTCGTGTTGCAATAGTGGAGGCTCCACAATTATATTTTATCATGAAGCAGTGGGATTACCTAATTCAGAAATTCGGCCAAATCTAACACTCAACTTGTAAACAATTATTATTCATACAGCGATAAAAATATGAATAAGACGTCCATAAGGTTTAAAAGATATTTACAAAAGTCTATTAAAAATACCACTTAAATTAACACACATGTTTACCTAACTGAACCAAAAAAAGAATCGAAACATCACTACACGTAAATAGCACTCACCTATCCACTTGTTTCTAGGCAATATTTACTTTAAACATTTAAATAAACTCCTCTAAATAAAACAACAATAACAATCCATGTATGTTTTAATATCTGCTTACATTTTTTGATATTTTATTATATAGCTCTGTATACTAATTATTTTTAATTTGATGACTTTCACTACAATTTTCTATTTTCGTATTATGTATTTTGTAACTAATGTCACAAACCAACAAGAACGTCACATGGGAATTATTCCTAAGCCTTGTTATATCTTTCAATAATAACTCGTCCTAGTTCTCTTTATCAGTCTAGACATGCCGACCTGCCATTTCAAGTTTTCCTTTGGGGAAAACGCAAGTATCAAGTTTCCGAAAAGGAATATATGTACTAAGGAGGATGTTACTTGATGATGAATAAGAATATCATATATGATAAAAGGAATAGATAATGGTATTATTTTTATTATTTTCTTAATAGCCAATATAAGATATGCTATTTTTGACGCCATGTAATAAATAGTACCAATAATTTCAAAAAAACCTGTTTTGCTTGCCTTTAATACAAATTGTACATATTGTAATCTAAAATTGATTCACCACCAACGATCACGTAATTTTCCAATATTTCTTCTACAAAATATTACAGTTATAATGTCAAAGTGTACTCCAAAAAGTGAAAAAGTATTTGAGTAAGTTTATCACAGTTTCGATATTTTCAAAATGTTTCCAAATTGATCATATTTGTAAAGAACTCGATAAAGCACTTTTAACTAAAAACTTCAATCAGCACGTTTTGATGACTGCTATCTGTACTATTTATTTGACTTTCATACATTTTTTGTGGTACAGCATCTGAAATAAGTGAGTATGCAGGGCGGGTACTGTACATCGTGGATTCTTTATCATTAATGATATCAAAAACCTTTAAATACCAAAGTTGTAAGGCATTATTTGGAAATTTTAACGGCATTAAGAAAATTTTGTTTATAAATTATTTTTGAAAATTAAGAAAATTTTTCTGTTTCAAATAAAATACTATGTATATTTTTTCCTTATTTTTTCTTATTTTCAAAATATGTATATTTATTAAATTTTGTTAATAAGTAATAACAGTTTCTTACGTTCAGAATAATTTTTAAAAATAAAGTTTATAAGTAACAGAGGCCGTGGAATAAAACAGTGACAAATTTTACATTTCTTAATAACTATTATAACATCTCAACTGTGTAGTTTAGCTCTAATAGGCTGCTAAATTTATTTATTTATTTATTTTTATTTGTTACCACACACTGCTCAATAGATAAACCCAATTATAGAGCAGGATAAGCACAAGAAAAAAATCATTAAAAACTAACATTTTACATTATGGAGATGAAGAATAATACTTATTAAGAATAGAAAGAAAAACAGAGATTCAATTATAGCATTTTTTAACGCAATTTATTGTGCGGTGAAATATATCAAATTTTTCAGTTTTTGTTATAGTTGTTACACATGTGAATTGGGGGAAAATTTAAAAATATTAGAATGTGAAATTGAGAGATAAAAAGTTTGCGATCATCGGGATTTTAAATTTGGAACATACAAATTTAATTTACATAAAAGCTCTTGGCAGTTAATTTCATTGTGTATGATTTTGTATAGAAATACCTGTGAATGATAATCACGCCAGCACTCAAGAGTAGTTGTAGAGAATCTACAACTACTGCTTTAGCTGTGGAAAACCAACAATCGGGTATACTCCATCAGATTTAACGCATAATAAATTTTTAAATCATTTTTATACACTTTCTAGATCGTTAATGTGATTTCTGTAAAAAAAGGGTTTCAGATAGAGGTGCATATTCCAGTTTAGACCTGACAAAAGCAAAATATAAAATTTTAAAAGTATTAACATCGAAAACTCTCTACTGGCTGCAATTTAGCTACCCAAGAGTTTTGACTCATTTACTAGATTATACGTGGTATAAAAGAGAGTTCTTTGTCAAAAATTACACCAAGGTCCACAAAAGTTAGAGATCTTAGAAGAACTAAGTTGTCTATTCTATAATCAAACAGAATAGGATTTATTTTAGTTGTATAAATCATAGCGTTACATTTACACACTTTTATATTTACCTTATCTTGAACACACCAAGTAGATATATTTGAGAAACTATTTTGCAGAAATGCGAGGTCATCTAGAGAAGAAATTATTTTGAGGATTTTAAGATTGTCAGCACAGAGCAAACAGTAGTCCGTAACATTTACAATATCATTAATAAATCCGAGAATGGACCCTTGAGGAACACCTGAGATTGCAGTATATTCTACCGACCGAAATTCATTATAGGACACACATTTCTTTCTATTAGAAAGATGGAAATAAATTAACGATAACAAAACAGATGAAAAACCTATGTTTGACAATTTACTTAGCAGTATAGTGTAATTACGTCAATCGAGAGCCTTTGAAAAGTCTATATATTACATCAATTTGCTTACGTTGGTCGATTGCCTCAGAGATATATTAGGTTATACAGGGTGAGTCAGTTTTTTGTAGACAAACTTTAACTGGAGATAGAACACATGTTTTTAAAAAGAAAAGTTTCTATAAACATATGTCGTAGAACGCTTCGTTTCCGAGATACAGGGTGTTGAATATCATTTTTTTTTCTCAAATTTTCATTATAACTTATAAACGAATGCTTAGATTTTTTCCATGTTTGGGGGATAATGCCTATTAATTAAGGGGCATAAAACAGGCGATAAGAATGTTCAAAAATTTGCACAGTGGCGGAGTGGAGGGGATGCTCAACCTCTTTCTTAAACAGAACTTCTACACCAATGACTATTTTTTAAAAAAGCTGTTATTTTCATTATCTACATACAGTTTAACAAAAATAATGTCCCTTCTTCTGTTTCGAAATTCCTGTGCGTTTCCGAGTTATTTTGATTTTTAGTGTGGTACTAATTTATTTATTATTAATTATCGGCTAAATATTTAATTCTTTCAACGAAACCTACCTAAATATGGTTTGTTAAGGATTCTAAAAAGCCGAAATCTCTTATTCTTTATCTCCTTCCAATGTAGTCAAAATAAATATTTGTTATATCAAGCTATACTCAAATACAAGACTTTTATAATTATTGTGCAGTTGCCAAACAGTTTTAAGAAGTTTCTTTAAGTTTTATTAAACTTGTGTATGTACCAATTTCCGTTTCAATTTTCGTTGTTTCTTGCTAAATAATTTCCATTTGAAACTAGCAAATACAACTGTGTATTGCAACAAAATATTGTACTCCTTGGAAAACAAGTAAGTATTAAATGTCATATTTTGAAACGACAGTTTGACTTATTACAAGTTTATCTACAAATACTTTTGCTTCATCTTGAATATTTTCACTGTTATTAATTATTGTTTTTAAGTTTAAAAAAGTTATTTCATTTGATTTGCCAGCTCTTAATTAGTGTAACATGCCTTTTACATTTACAAATAGTGAGCAAGCCGACATTAATTTTATTTTTGAGTTCGCAAATTGGAATTCAAGGTACGCTGCTAGGGAGTATCGAAGAAGATTTCCAAATAGACGACAACCTCATCATTCCGTTTTTGTGAGTATCCACCGTCGATTTGTTAACCAGGGTTTGAAAAATGTACATGGGGGCCGACAGAATAACCGTGGACGAGATAGAATTGGAGAGGGTATATTGCGTGAATTTAATAGGAACCCAACAACAAGTACTCGACGTACTGCTGTTGCTCTTGGTATTTCCCAAAGTAAAATTTGCCGAGTATTAAAACGGGATCACAGACGCCCATGTCATTTTCAACCTGTTCAAGGTTTATGTCCAGGTGACGCCGTTGTAGGTGGGTTCTTAACTCCATTCAAAATAATAGAGATTTCTTATCCAACATACTGTGGACTGATGAATCCTGTTTTACTCGTCGTGGTACAGTAAATTTTCACAATCTGCATGTATGGGCACATGAAAACCCACATGCCATTCGACCAAGACGTTTTCAACATGAATTTAGTACAAATGTCTGGATTGGAATTTACGGCAACCACGTGTTTGGAGCTTATTTCTTGCCACAACGTGTAAATTCACAAAATTTCATAAAATTTTTAGAAGAAGGGCATGGTAATATGTGGGAAGCCATTCCTTTGAATTTAATAGGACAGTCTTAGATTCAGCTTGATGGGTGCCCGGCCCATTATAGCAGAATTGTGAGAAATTGGCTAAACAATAACTATCCGGGGAGGTGGATAGGTCGTGGAGGTCCAGCGGCGTGGCCTCCCAGATCCCCCGATTTAACGCCACTTCACTTTTTTGTGTGGGTATTCATTAAGGAAAAAGTGTATACCACTCCGGTTAATACACTTGAAGAACTTCACAATCGCATTAGAGATGCTTGCAGTGAAATAAGGGTGCATCATTTAGTTAACTTAAGACGTTCTATTGTACGTCGCTGTGAAATGTGTATTGAAAAGAACGGTTTACATTTTGAACAAAGTGTCTACTTTTAGTGTTATTAATTGTTGTAATTGTTATTTAATAAATCGTTATTGCTAACAATTGTTATTAATTCCACAATTGTTAATTAAATATTGTTATAAATTCAAAAATTTTCTCCATAAACATTGACACCAATGTTCATTCAATGTTTTTTTTTGTAATTTAGTTGCAATACATTAGTATTTACGCAGCACATAATAAATAAAGATTGTTAAAATTAGTGTACTAAACAGATTTCAACTTATAAAAGTCTTGTATTTGAGTATGACTTGATATAACAAATATTTATTTTGACTACATTGGAAAGAGATAAAGAATAAGAGATTTCAGCTTTTTAGAATCCTTAACAAACCATATTTAGGTAGGTTTCGTTGAAAGAATTAAATATTTAGCCGATAATTGATAATAAATAAATTATTTAATTTAGTACCACATCAAACACTAAAAATCAAGATAACTCGGAAACGCACAAGAATCTCGAAACAGAAGAAGGGACATTATTTTTGTTCAACTGTATGTAGATAATGAAAATAACAGGTTTTTAAAAAAATAGTCATTGGTGTAGAAGTTCTGTTTAAGAAAGGGGTTGAGCACCCCTCCACTCCGCCACTGTGCAAGTTTTTGAACATTCTTATCACTTGTTTTATGCCCCTTAATTAATAGGCATTATCCCCCAAACATGAAAAAAATCTAAGCATTCGTTTATAAGTTATAATGAAAATTCGAGAAAAAGAAATTATATTCAACACCCTGTATTTCGGAAACGAAGCCTTCTATGACATATGTTTATAAGAAGTTTTCTTTTTAAAAACATGTATTCTATCTCCTGTTAAAGTTTGTCTACAAAAAACTGACACCCTGTATAAATTAAATTAGATGTGGTGGACTGGCCTTTCATAAAACCATAAATACTAAAGAAACAAAATACAATACATAAACTGCAAATAAAAATGAACTACAATAATGAAGACTTATTAAATATGTTGGTAATTTATGGAGAATGTAAACAAAATATCGTTAAAGCGGCGGAAAAGTTTGCTGAGTGATATCTCAACAAAGTGTAAGTACGTCTTAATCTCATTCGAACCCTGTGCATACAGTTTTTCATACTCGAAAAAAAAATAATGAGGAATAAACCAGTTACTAATAATGAAGAAAATCAAATGATCGTGATGGTTGCGGTTAATGAAAATCCTAATATTTCATCATGAGAATTGGCTGTTAGAATCAACATTTCTAAGAAATCAGTTTTAAAAATTCTTCATAATAGAAAAATGCATTATTATAAATACCAACTGCTTTAACAAAACATGAAAATGATAAAAAAGATACCAGCATTCTGTCAATGTCAAAGACAAGGAAATGTTCAAGGAAGGTGGGCATTTAATTTTTGGTTGTGTTTACTAAATGATCGATGGTAGTTTTTTTTTATGACTGTACACTGCCAGTTGTACGACTTCAGTTTCTTATACAAAATGAACTATCGGAGTTTCTGGATAGTATATCCGTAGTTGAATTAACGCACATGTTGTGAATTTTTTGGGTACGTCATTTGAAAGTTTTGTGTTCAATATAGATCCACAAAAAAAGTCCGGTGCTGTTAAATCAGGAAATCTTGAACATCATGTAGTCGTCAAATTTTGAAATCTATCTGTTTGGAAACAATTATCCCAATTCCAATTCCAATTTCCAATGAGTTTAAATTCTGCCTAGCTGTATGTGCAGTTGCAGTTGCACCGTCTTGCTGAAAATAAAGTTTTAAACCCCCAATCCTGGATGAAATAATTGTTCTAACATGAACTGGCAATGATTAGTGTTCACAGTGACTGCTATATTATTTTCTTGCCATAAATATTTAATAGGTTTAAAGCATTTTTATCGTCATTCAAAACATTCAAAAATTGTCTACAGAAATTCGTAAACACCACACCGCTTTATCAGTGTCTTTTAATTTTTGCAAAATCTGAATTTTGTATGGGTGGTAATGCCTATCAAAGATTTCATTTTTTTTTCTTACGCTTAGCAATGAAGGCAGAAAACCAAGTGGTTCCATTACGTGAGACACCCTGTACAATTATTAGAAACCTTCTTTGTATTAAGTTCTGCCACGTATGAATTTTTATATCAGCAGGATTTTGTTTGGCCACTAAATTACCCCTTTTATGTTCCTAAATTTACATTTAGATGAGGTGGTTTTTATCTGGGGACTTCTCGTATCATTCTATATCCCAAGATGTTACAATTGTAGACATTTGGTACACAAATATCACGACTTTAGTAAATATGGCATGGTGATCCTAAAATTAAATGAAGTTTGGTTGCCACATTTATATTTAAACTGTAATGTGAAACATAAATAAAATTATTTAAATCACCACTATCATTATTTTTGCAATTAATGTTCTTCATAATTTCAGAGAAATCGTAGTTCAATTTGTTCTGAAAAGGGATTAAGATAATTGCATGCCATTAAGATAATTAGTTACATGACAAGTAAAATAAAGAATCAGATTTTCCTTCGTATTTTAAAAACAGAAAACTGTACGTTCCCTTTGCAATTGTATAATATAAAACTTTACTTTGTTCATATAGGAACATTAAGTTATGCATTACAACAATAGGTATTTAAATATCACTACAATAGTCGTAAATAATAATTTTATTGACAAATTTAAATAATGGTAATATGAATTTAATATGTTTCATTTGAAAATAATTATTTATATATTTTATTTCTCAGAATAATAATAATAATAATAATAATATTTATTTACAAAAAATAGATAGATAAATACAAATGGGTACAAAAATTTGAATTACAAATATCAAGTGCAAAATACAAAATAATGAGGCATAATCTGGATTTCGCAAATAAATATAGAAAATCCATTTAGGCTTATTCAAAGCCTGTCTATGGATATATTTCACTCAAGTATATGCAAAAAATACAGAAAAAATTCAGAAAATCATTTAAATTTTAAGTGATTCAAGACAACATAAAAAAAATAAAGAATAATTGAATTGTAGAAAAATTGAATAAAATAAAACAAAATAAAATTAATCGATTTGAATAAATAAATAAATTGCCATTTCTTTATCTCAATGACATACTAAATAAAAGGGAAAAACATAAATAATTTGAAATATTAATTCAATGGAGGGTCAATAATATTATGCAATAAATTTCTATCGTTTGAAGTAATCCATGTTTTTAACTTCTTTTTTAAAAAGTTGCACTGTTTTTATGCTTTTCAGAAAGTTTGGTAAAATATTAAAAAGTTTCGGTCCAATATAGACAAAACATCGTTGGCCAATACTTTTATATGCCCTAGATAAAACTAATTGTAAGTGGAGAGCTTCTTTATTTCTGGTGTTACGCTCATAACTAATCTCACTTACATATTGTTTATTTTTAAACAAAAATAAAAAAACCGTTTTAGAGAATAGCTGCCTTAAATCTAATATATTCAATTCTGAAAACAGTTGTTCTGTGGGGTATCTAAAGGGTTTGAAATAAATAATTTTTAAAATTTTCTTTTGAATTATTATATAAAACAAAAAGTAACTTTGATTGTTAAACGTTTATTTTTCTTGCGTTCAGAACAAAACTGACTGCTTATATAAGAAACAAAGATTTATTTAAATTAAATATAAACAGCACCACAGAAATTAGACAACCCCCGATTCTAAAGCCGAACTGCACGGGTGAGGGTTACACTTCTGAAAAATCGCAGACACGCAGGAACATTATACAATGTGTCCCACCTAAAATGTATCTCCTATATCTCCCTTATGTTTTAACAAAAAATTATGAAACGTGGTAGCTTTAGTAAAGCAGATGTGCTAATTCCGAATGATTATTTTTCTCTTCCGGTTCATATCGGAAGTGATACCAACTTTCTTATTTAAACAGGGAATACCATAAGGTTTTATATATTCGGATAGCCATTAATTTTCTGAATATACACATATACGATTTTGTAGGTCTGACATCAAAACTGTGCAAGATATTAACAAAAAATGAAGTGTTCCAGAGAATGCAAATTTATTTGCTAACCATGAATTGTCAATAATTCATACAACAAAACAAAAAAAAACATCAACGCAACAAACAGATTTCATAAACCAAATCTTAAATTTAATAAATAAATTAGTAAATAACACCAATAAAAGAAAATACTAAAATTAAATGAAGTTAGCAAAAATCTACTAATTACAATGAATTCAAAATGTTGGCCATTAACCTGTAGGCATATTCTTGCCCTCTTTACAACACTCATTGTTGTTCTTCGCAAAATTTCAGGAATTATGGATCTACAATTATTCTCTAAGTTTTCTTTGCATGTCTTTTATTCTTTCTTGAGGTCTCCTATATACCACGAACTTTAGATACCCTCACAGATAAAAATCCAAAGGGGTAAGGACAGGTGACCTTGCAGGCCAATTATTTGGATCATCTAAATAATTTGTGGTTATTACAGTTTCACCGAAGCGATTAACTAGTTATTATTTACCCTTCTATGGTTATGTGTAGGAGCACCATCCTGCTTAAAATGCAAGTCATTGTATCTTTTTATAGGTAAATTCTCCAACATTTCTTCGAAAACATGTACCAAGAAATGTAGAAATTGTTCTCGGTTTAATGATTCCCAATAATGTCCCTAACAGCACACCACCTATAATGCCACACCACACATTTATAGACCATGTTCGCTGACTACTTTTAATCATTGTTACTTTAGGATTTTCTAAAGCGTAATGGTGCATCTGAGTGTACACTGCGGCACGATTTTTACAACATTTGTCCTCATATGTCCACAAAACCTTTAAAGGGAAAGATGGATTCTGATTGTACATACGCAAAAATCAGTTGTAGAATGTAATCCTCCTATTGAAATCGTTGGGTAATATTTGATGCTACTTTCTATGTTTACAGGGATGTATTTTATTAAGCCTGATAATTCTGGATATGGTTGATTTTGCAACTCATGTTTCTCATGTTAATTCTAGGACAGATCTTGAGGGATGTGCCTCCAAATATGCGAAAATATTTATTTGATTATCCTCTGTTGCTACTGTCTTACGTTTAACTCCCTTTTTTGGCTCAAAATTACATTCTTGTTGGAACCTAACTGCAGTTCTTTTGAATTACTCTACCCATGGAATTACTCTGCCTGGATATATCTCTCTATACAATCTGTGTGCTGTTTTAACCTTGCCTCCACACTCTTGATATATTAAAAATAGAAATTTATCGAAGGCTATTTCCTAAAACTTCACTAGATTATTTTCTGCAATTTGCTTTTACTCAAGTTATTTATTTTGTATCTAAGTAACATGCATTTGTTTCAATTATTCATATTACTCATGGCAATCTTTGACTAATAATAATAACTGACATTTAATAAATAAAATTGCATTCTCTGGCGCACTCCATTTTTTTTCTAACATCTTGCACAGTTCTGACGTCAAGTAAGACCCACAAAATGCTATATGTGTGTATTCAGAAAATTTAGGGCTATCCAAGTATATGAGAACCTTGTGGTATTCTTTATTTAAATAAGATAGTTGATATCACTTCCGGTATGAACCGGAAGAGAAAAATGATCATATGCCGAAAATTCGGAATCTGCACCTCTGCTTTACTAAAGGTGCCACGTTTCATAATTTCTTTTTAATAAATAAGGGAGATATAAAGGGGATTTTAGGTGGGACACGTTGTATACTTTATTTGATTTAAAATATGTTTTTTATGTGTGAATATCCTCTCTAACTAGTAACTTAATGTAATATTATATTCACGGCATTTACAATATTTCGTAACAAAGTAGTTAATGATATTGAATATATTTTGATGCAGGTCAAATTTTTCAAACACTTCTTTTACTTAGTTTTTAAAAAAGACACTTTTAGCAATTTATGTTTAGGACGGGTAATAAAATTTAAAATTATTTAAAAAATGATGTATGTTATCCTATTTTGTCCAATGTATTTAATATTACTAACCTACAATGCATTTAACAAAGGCAGATCTTAATATTACTAACCTACAATGCATTTAACAAAGGCAGATCTTAAGTTTATATGGTGGAGACTACGGACTGGCTAGAATATAAATCGATTTTGCTAGTTTTAGTATTAATACCAATAACCAATGTTGTAATAAATATGACGATGGGTGGAAATTAGGCGGTAACTCTGTTCCAGATTTTATCATGTACGGTGCTAACAAGTGTATATGAAAAATTGGGAGTATGAAATGGCCAACTAGATCGCCAGACCATACCCAGTTGGACTATTTGCTATGAGGTTAAATAAAAAGCAACGTTTGCATACAAATGCCTGCGAATTTAAAAGTTTTAAAACATTGAATAGATCGAGAAGTTCGTCAGATAATACCTGATGTCGTTGCTATCGTTCAAAAGGAGTTTACTAGTCGATGTAAACGGAGCACATTTTGTGCATTTAACTTACTTTAAATTACTTTTCATTTAAACTTTTTTTAAGGTAACAAAGTGATGGCATTATTAAATATTTTTGTATAACTCATTTTTATTGGGCTTTTTATTAGGGACATCCCTATGATAGGCTTTTTTTGGTATAGAAAAACATTTTTTTTTAAATTTTTTAACTGGTTCATAACTGATTCTGAATTAATAATTACTAACGAATGACAATTATTATTACTTGAAGTAAACGACGCTGCAGCTTGAGTTTTCTAATTTAAGTCAGCGATATTATGATGCTTATCAATAATTTGAGATGCAACGGATTGAATTTCACACTAACTTGCAACTTTACAGACTATTGGAAACCAGAAATACGCCAAAAATTTTTTTTATTTTAAAAAGTAGTAAATAAACATGCAGAAAGGGTCATATTCCAAAGAAAATAATATATATTTAACTTTTTCATATGCGCGACAAAGGGAAAATAATAAAAAACCACGTAATATTGCAGACACGGAGAAGCTTCTTTAACTAAAACATGTTTCACAAAACACCGGAACAAACAGATGTCATATATAAAATTAGTTGTTTTGAATACACCTATATATAAAAGGAATGTATAAATCACTCACAAAGAAATTGTTATTATGGAATAAACCACCCAAACCCACATTCATTGTAATATTACTTAGAATTACAATAGCCATTATCAAAGAGTATAATATACATTTCTGACAGTTTAAACAACATACATATCCTTGCAAAATGTATCACTTTCTGATGACATATTTAAATATTAATATAAAGAAATTAATTATTATTGAATATTAAATACTCCCTGTATGCCTAAAGGAACTTTTTGTGCTATAAAGCTAGTATTTGGAAACAACCCATAACATACTTACTTCCAAGTAGTCCGAGATTAATTTCTGCTTCCAAAAAACCAAGATCCTCGGACAAGGATCGAGATGTCAAGAAGTCGAGAGAAAAAGAATTGCACTTACCTCTCCTAAGAGCATAAATTTCTACTAATTAATAAGTAACTACATTTGTCTTATTTTTGAATTTTAGATTTCTTTACCTCCTCACGAACAGTACCATAATCTAAAAACTAAAAGCAAATAAATGTAATCAGTAACTTTTATTGACTGAAAACTAGTTTAATTCAAATTGTCTCATAAATAAAGAATATCTCGAAAATCTGCTCAGAATTTAACAAAATAATCAAGTGTCAGTCAATGCTCCTATTATCAACAGATTATGTTAAGACGCCATTCTTAAACAAATAGTAGTTAGCAGCCTTAAGAGTGCTATTTCTGAAGTCAGGCCTATAAATGCTATTGGAGGAAGGTGAAGCAGAACAGCTAGGCGCGCAGTCTCACCTTTGTAATACTGAATAAAATAAAGTTATACTGCACTACGCACCTCTTATTTAATCCCACACAAATTTATATACTCGATGCCTATTTATTTTATCGGAACCAATAATTCATTAATTTTGTTCAAAAAAAAAAACAAACTTTGCGTATGACGAGCTTATTCCTTAAGTAACCTTCATGACGCGTATTTAAAAATATGAAAAAGAAAATGTTTTGAAGGTGGTACAGAAATAATTAAAAAAGTTGACAGATTAACAAATTGGTCTGTCAAATTGAAATTTCTTTTCGGTTCAAAAGAAGTTCCTCGATCTCTATAAAAGGAATACACTTTAATATATCTTAGAATTTGATTTTGATAAAAACAAATTCTGATCAAAAATGAGTAAGATGAAAATGGGTATCGACGGTTGGGCAATGAAAAACCAAGAAAGTTTGGAAATCAGGATTAAACCATGAAATTTTTTAATTTGGGGAATAACTATATTTTTGTAGGAAAACAATAAAATATTACTTTAAAAGTAGCTTTAGGGAAAAACTGAACTTAACTCCTTTTGATTAACTAATTTCTTAACTATTTTTACTCGTTCACAGTTTACCAGTTTAAGATTAGTTTTAAAAAATAATATTGTTTTTTTTTTTAATACTTTTGTTTTACAACACGCACGCACTCGGAACCATCGACGATAGGTGTTAAGTTAAAAAATCGTTTTTTTATTCAGTGGAATTAATTAATGTTTGGAGATTATTGACATGGTTAAATCATAAAATTTTTAATGGGGAATAACTAAAATTTTTTTATGTACTATTTGTAAAAAAACAATCAAATAATACCTTAAAATTAGTTTTAGAGAAAAGCTTAACTTACCTTCTTTTGAATAAATATTTTAGTACTTAACTCTTTTTACCCATTCACACTTTATTAGTTTAAGATTAATTTTTTAAAAAATAATTATATTTTTTTAAATACTTTTATTTTTCCACACACACGTTCGTGCGCGCGAGCATGAACGCATGAATACACACACTCACAGACACAATTAACTTCTTGGAAAAAAATTAATTCTTTCCATTTTCTTTGTTCCAATGCAGTAATATCACTTAACTTCTTCTGTACAGATTTATTGCTAAACATCAATTTACTGATTTTATACATTTATATAATTCGTGTTTTAAGGGATGGAGGATATGTAAATAAAAAAATATCTTGTTACCCAAACATGCTTAACTCATTTTAAGCAAAATTAAATTTAATTCCTTTTTCCCGGAAACCATCGCAATGATAGCTGATAATTAATACTTATTACGTTGGGATTTACTAAGATTCACGGTTACTATCGAGGTTTTTAAAGCGACATACTGATGACGCAAAGATGCATATCTTTCTACGGATTTGTATATACGATAAAGAAACGTTTTCAGTAAACCCCCCTATAGATATCTTTATTATGAATAATTCCTGAAATATTTACAAAAAAATGCTAGATGAAAATTTAAGTAGTGTCTAGATACGCTTACGGGAAGTTTACAGAAAATGGTTTTTTATTGTCTACCCAAATCAGTAGAAATATACAATTTGTTTATTATCTAACCTTTTCACTTTCTTATACCTAATATAAGGAAGTATAATAATCGTGATTTTTTTCGACCTCGAGATTTTGATTGATTTTTACGTTTTGAGCCCTACTAAATCCATTCTGACTATTTTCCGAATGATTTTTGTCCGTCTGTGTGTGTGTGTGTGTGTGTGCGTGTGTGCGTGTGCGAGTATGCGTGTGTGCGTGTGTGCGTGTATGCGTGTGTGTGTGAGTGCGTGCGTGCGTGCGTGCGTGTGTGTGTGTGTGCGTGCGTGCGTATGTATGTGTTTATCCGCGATAACTCAAAAAATACTAACGGGGGATTTCCCAAATTTGGCATTTAAGATTGTCAACATCATTTTAGGTGACACATTAAATTTGGTGAATGTGGTACTACCAGAAGAGACACAATGAACGAAAGAAGAAAAAAAGGTACAATTTCGAGGGAAAAAAAAACTATTGCATTTTTGGACGAATCTCGACGAATTATAATGAAAAAACATAACTTTATGGAAAGAGTCTTTCTGCATGTCTGTAGTAACGCGATAGCAGCCAAAATTTTTGAGATAAAGCTTTTAAAATTTCGTACACATGTTCTAAAGGCCAAATTCGATGATGAGCAAAATTGGCCAGCTAAAAAGGAGGTCCACGGGACCCAAATTTTTTTTGTATTTGCCTTTATACAAAAATATATTCTTGATGAAAGATTATTATAAATCATGTCTACTATATCATGCCAATAAAATATATTTTCCAATTACTTAAATAAAGCTTATGTAAACTTAAATTTTTTATAATTTGACCTCATAAAATGGGGTTTAGGATAAATATAATAGTTTGACATTTGAAATGTCTAATTTAGTTACAAAAATGTTAATGTCAATAAGATGAAATTATTAAAATATATGACATGAATTATTATTGACAGTATCAAATGACGCTGATAATTAATTATTTAAAAATTTTAATGACATTTCAAGGTACGCTATTAAAATTTAATTGAGGTAGGTCAAGAATTAAATAGAATTATTTTTTACATCAGGATGATATATACTGGTACAAGAAAGTTATGTGCTGGCCACATCACATATATAAATATTATAGCGAGTTTACTAAAAACATTTTTATATCGTCTATCTAAAACGGTAGAAATATAACAATATTGGTGTCATTTCCGGGAAAATCGGAAGTTGCCGTATATGCGAAAAAATACCAATTTAAAACTGCAAATCGACGGGTTTCTGCCTTCTGACTTTATCGAATTTGTCCCTTTCATCATGAACGAACTGTATTCAAGATCATAACATCTAAATTAAATTAATAAAGTTGTGCTCACTTCAGATAAAATTTAAGTCATGGTAAACCGCTGAATAAGTTAGTAGATGAGCTTTTATGTAAATATTACGTCAATAATATTTCAAATTTCTTTCTCAGAAGATAGTTACGACTTGACCATAAATTTTCTAACTGCATAAAATAAATCTACAGCCAGATTTCTTGGTTACACCTTAAGTACCTTTTCTTTCTCCATCATAGGGGTATATAAAATTTGAGAGGAGAGAATGCTGACACTGAATTTCTCACTTCCTCTTTAAATGGGAATCTCGTCCCTTAGGGATAGTTTCAACATAATAATACCTCATAAGTTATTTCTTGACCCAAACGTTAATTTTAAAATGTTATATGTTATTTCAATTAGAGACAGCGTCTATTCATATTGTCTTACTATATAATATACCGCTTGAGTAAAAATAACGCACGAGCCTAATCTTTTCATTTCTATTTTATGAAAATAATTTCTGAGTTTATAAACTTGGTGGTCAAACTGGAATGTTATTTACGACAAACTAACGTTTTGCATTTATTGCAGTTATTGCGTTTCAAATTTACGCATTTCATATCGGTGTAAATTCGTTATTTTTCATAACAGATATTTTTCTAAAAAATCGGCTGTATTGTTAATGAAAAGGTTGGTTCTAATATTCATTAAAAAACAAAAGTTTATGTCACTTTTGGTTATTTTCGTAAGTGTAAGATAGTGTTTGATACATGCAAAGGATGATAAAAGTAGTCCTGAAGCGAGTCTTGAAAATAATTTTTATAAAATAAAAAGGGAAAAAGTTACACGATCGTGTATATACAGAGTGATTCAGTTCAGATTATAGATCAACAAAAGATAAGTAAAGCTTCTCTAATAAATTAGTGTCTTTAAAAGGGGGATATAAATTATAGTTTTCCTAATATAACTCCTGAACTTTGAAAAGTACGATAAGAAAATATTGGCGACATGTATAATAAATTTATAGATATGCATTTTAGGCTAAGTAACTGTTTCCTATCTCTTTTATAGGGGATTATTTTAGTGTGTAGAGGGTGACTTTCCACCCTCATTTTTTTACTTACACTGTTATAAGGAAAATAGATTCAGGGCATTATTCTACATTAAAAAAATACACAAAAAATGTTCTTGAACTCGATAGGATTAATAGTTTATAAGCAATTTGTGTTTAAAATTTATATTGCATTTTCCTAAAGATTAATATCGACGCAATTAAAACCTCTAAAAATTTATTACTAAAGTTGGCATTTCAATCCACAAGTCACGGGCGGTGCCAGGTAGAGAAATACCCAATTACGTAAGCGAGACTTGTTTACTATTTTAGTCTACTGTTATGTGTCCAGGTGTGTACAACCTAATTTATTCCTCTCCGTTGCATTGTTGATAATTTAATTTTTTGTATTTTATTCTTGATATTAATTTAATAATAAAGTATGTTAGACCTGCCCAAGGGTAAAAAAACGGCCATACGCTGACAAACTGAATAAATTTATCAGTGATTTCACAATTTCAATTCCAATTTAATCAGCTTTATTTCCTATTTTATATACATTTCTAATTATGGCTACTTTTTATTATAATTATTTCATATATGAATATATAAAAACAAACAAACAATATAACTTGAGGGACAAAGTTGACAAAAAATGGTATCCAGCCAGGACGACAATACCGTCCAGGTACGGCTGGGCCCTCCTGGTTGTCGGTGTTGTGGCAGCTTATGTCATTTTTTACCTTTTATTATTGTGCATGGAGGCATTTTGCTGCACAGAAACCAACAATGCATTATAATTCATAAATCATAAAAAAATTTAATAATTAAAAAAGTCAGTTTACAGAGAACATATGGGTGATTGTATGTACATAGGAAAAGTTCCAAAAAACATGCTCAAAATAATAATTTTTTTTATTTTGAAAATAAAAATTGACTTTAAGTCAGCAGTGGGGTTTAGACTAGGGAAGGCGTATCTACGCATTATAAGGCGTGAATTCCCGGATTTATTCTACAATGGTGCTATAATAATTTGTAAGGTATGCAAGACAGACCTGATGTGCTGGGAGAAACGTGATTGTAAACGTCACGTAACTTTTGTGCAACATAAAACAGAAAAAATGGCATGCCTTCGACAACACAGTTTATGTTTGATTTACTCTTAATGCTGATTGCCTGTAATGTTCTGCTGTACATACTCGATAAACAGCCATTTCAGGGGTTCTGAAATAAATACAATCCCAAGGTGGTTACCAAGTCGCACAACGTTGCGTAACTCTGTACCAACTGTAAGCGAAGATCTTGTAAATAAGATCAAATATATACTTAAAAATACACGGCTGTGGTTATATGTTGACGAGACAAGAGATTGTAAAAAAATTTCTATTTTAAATGTCATACTACGTGTACTGGACCCACTTAAACCGACATTTCCACTGTTACTAGCTAGCAAAAGACTAACTGAGTGTACTAGCCAAACAATTACGTGGGTGGTGCTGGAGACGTTAGAAAAATTTGACCTGTCAAAAAGTCAAGTGTTTATGTTCTTGACCGATGATGCCGCGACAATGTCGTTCTCTTCAAGAAAGCGGTTAGGTTGGTATTTATATATTACGTGTAGAGTGCATGCTTTACACCTTGTGGCAAAAACTATTCAACAAGGTTTTCCAGAGGTAGATGCATTAATAGCAAGTATATATAAAGTGTTTCTTAAATCTCCTAAACGTCTTCTCGTATTTCATAGCATACATTATGCTGTAAAGTTTTACAGATCTTTTCCAGTTTGTGATAAACAAGATAGTTAAGAGGATATATTGTTCATACATTATTATAAATTGTAATAGTTTATTGCTTTTATTATTAGCTAATTTCTTTTATTATACTTATTATGATGGGTACGCCTATATCTTGCGGCGCATTTTTGTCAACTCTATTCATTACTTCTAACATTGCTGAAAATTCGACAGCTCAGATTTATAAACTTGAAAATGGTTCTCATTATAGTCTAAAATATTATTTGTTATAAGATTGTATTCAAGAAATAATTTTTCATATCTTATTATTTAAACACCTCAAATTTGTTTAAGAATTTAAGAATTAAATTTGTTTTCAATTACGAGAGTGTTTTGGTTAAACCATTACTATTTAAAAGTATAGAAATTCCACTTTAATTTTAAATCACAATATAAGATTATTCCGAGGTTTCTAAAAATTGTAAGTTATCGATGCTATTGACTTTTAATGGGTCTGTTCTCTGTAGTTTCTTAAATAAAATAATGTTCTGGAGTTATGTTTTTAAAATACCTAACGAAATGGAAAAAATTGGGGTGAAAAACAACCCTTTAAATTAAATAGCAATGTAACTAACTTCTTAGCCAAAAAAATGCATATCTATTAATCGTACATAACACTACATAACACTATACAAGAGATGAAACATATAATTATCTAAGTTTTTGTTATTAGCAAGGTGAGATGGATAGATTCATGTAAGTGCAATATTGAAGACGCTATAGTACACTATTCTGGTAATAATGGCACACACCACCACAAATGAGTGGCTGTTACGGTCACTAGAGAAGTTAAAAGAACAGGCAATAACTTGGTGTCGTATTCAGATCGAGTTGTGCTACTACAATTAAATTATTCACCATTGGATATAAATATAATCCAACTTAATACGCCTACGGAAGACAAAGATGACCAAGTAACGAAAGAATTTTACGAACAAATCGATACTGTACTAAAACTCACAAAGAAACAAGAGATATGTATGCATAGCAAATTCAGAATAGGAAATGGGAAACAATGTCGATATATGGGACTATATGGACTATGAGGTAATTATTAAATACAGTTTTGTGAAGACAAATACTTGGTGGTACAAACACATTGTTTTAACTCCACTGATAAGACACATATATGGGAAGCGCCTGCAGATATTGCTTAATTAGGAATCAGACTTTCTACTAATCAATGAAACATGAAAACGACATAAAGGCCATCAAAATTTACTTGGAAGCTGATGTCAACTCGGACTATAATCTGTTGGTTACCACATTGAGAATGAATTTAAAGGAAATAATTGGCAGAACACCAAGAATCAAGAAAGATATGGAATGGCTAAAAGAAACAAATATAGCAAATAAGGTTACACAGAGCCCGAACCATGTATTGATCACAATCAACGAACAATCAAACGAAGCAACGAACGATCAAACGAAGATAATTATGTATATTAACACCAAGTGGGATAACATCAAGAACATAATAAACGACACTTATGATGAATACCTAAAACCAGAAAAGAGTAGTAAAGAAACAAAGTTTAAGAACATGAATCCCAACAAGTACAAATTCATTACCAGAACTATTAAGACGAAAATACTGCAAGTAAAAGAACAGTGGATGACAGCAAAGAGTGAAGAACTGGAAGCACAATATGATACACGTAATTAAACACTACATGTATACAAACTCCTGTATCCCTGAAGATACTTTGAGGTGCCTTATGTGGGAGGAAGCTCCACATGTAGAAAGAACAGACACACAGCCAATATCAAAGTGTGCTAGGATTAATTTCTACTTAAAAAAAAATCCCAACTCCTCGAACGGGAGTCGAACCCGGGACTTCATTGAAATTTACTACCATTAATTGTAGTAATTATTAGAAAAATATGCCTAGTTATAAAATGTTATTCCGAAGAGCTAGTTTCATTTACGTTTTGTCAGCAAATATTTTGATTATTTAGAAATCAATAATAATTTCACTGATGAACAATATGAAATACATTATGTTAGATGTGGTTTTTCACAAGACAACAAAACACCATAATACACTGCATTCGATGCGCGTTTTGCCAACTAAGTTGACATTACCTTGAGATGATTGAAACAGTTCTAATCATCTCGAGATAATGACAACTTGGTTGGCGAAACGCGCGTAAAGTGCAGTATGTGGCGTTTTGTGGAAAATCACGTCAGTGTTAGCTTCACATCAAAGGTTCCAACCCACTTTAAGATTATATTAGATGATATATTATACATCCTAGCTTCTAAGACTTCTCTTATTTCTCATGTTAATATTAAATGTATTGGAATTTCGTATCATTAAAGTTAAAAACTTTGCGATAAAATACTGGTTAATATTTAACCAATTAATAACAAATTATTTTCTACAGAAAAGAGCACTTAGTTATAAAATTTTCATCGGTTTTAAATAAATAGAACAGAAGCAAAATGTTTATCATATTGTATTGGGTAAACAATGCAATTCAAGCTGTAATGGAATATTGCATAAAACATTACTCGATTTACTTAACGGTTTAAATATCCATTAGTTACATCAAATCAATTACATTTTTTGTTAACATTCAATATACTCCAATTCCAGTGAAAATAAATTGAAACCAATCAGTGAATCTATTTGCTCTAGAGTATTTATCTTTTTCATTTTATCAGTAAAGCCGGTAAACACTGGGGAAACAGATTAATAAAACTTGTTGCATGAAACAATGCAATAGTACACACAAAATATACCTATTTGAAGCAACGAGAAATTATTAACACCAAAGAAAAAAATTCTTTGTATATACGCAACAAAATTTTTATTTGTATGAAAAGAATTTAAGTCTTGATATATTCTATTTGACTTAAATGAATTTTAGTTACATTAACAAAATACTAGTTTAACATAAAATGTTCATTGGAAATAAATAAGTTAACATAACTTTGACATTAACATACTACAATAATTCTTCGTTGAAATAACATATGTGTTATATACATTAACAAACTATGTATATTAAAAATTAAATTTTAAGTTATGATTAAATCTGCCGATCAGCCATAAACCGTACTACCTACCTTACCCAACTGATTTAAAATGGAAAATGACGAATTAAGAACTAAACTGTACTTATATTTACTTTACATTTCAAAAAGAATAAGCTATTACATGCCTAGCTAAATGTGTAGATAAAGTTATTCTACATTCTACATTAAGAAGGGGCTTCACCAGAGTGGGCTAGGCGCCGCCGTCTTAGGTCGCCGGGTTTTACAGGAAATTTTTTAAAGAAATATATGGAACAAAGCCGCTAAATGTAATGCTAGCGGCAAATCGACTTTCTCTACGCCTTAATTTCTGTACTATTTAAAATTTTAAAATTCTATTCTTTAATAACATTTTGTATTAAGCGAATCGAAAGAATTATAAAAGTGCCTAATTTGATAACTAATATATACAGGGTGTACCAATTTATGTAGCAAACCATTACAGTAAGTATATGTAAATTCGTTAAATGTAAAATGGGCTTCCAGTCTTTGAAATGTCTAAATTTTAAGTTGATTCTTGCTACTATATTCACTTTGACATATATTAATTTGAATGATGGAAGCCTACTATGCTGAATAATATGAATTATACCAGAAGAGCCCTGCATTGCCATCAGCCTTTTGACGTTGAATTTCTCGAATATGGTGAGTACTATCAAAATATGAAAGGCATATCATTTTTCTGTAATAGTGATTAAACAATGACATTTTAATGTCGTTTTTAATATAGCGAACGAATTAAAAATTATTTATTAAAATGTAAATGCAGGACACGTTAAGATCCTAAACAAAAAGCAATCTCTAAATTTTCACCTACACGTCTATTACTGTTTCTGACTTACAGCAAAAGAAATATTTGTTATCTTCATTTTTAAACGAGGTAACTAACTCCTTTAATTTCTCATTAGAACGAATTTTTCGAATTTTTTTTAATCGGAACCATATTTATTTTTATATGTTTTTGATAATCTTCAACCAAGCATATTAGGCCTTTTGCCAATAAACAAATAAGGAAGTCATGCAGAAATACACTGGTGTAAAAATGTATTTTAATAACAGCCATATACAGGCAATACATGTTACCTAAAAATTTATGTATTGCATCTAAAACGATACCTGGAGCAAACAAAAAAGTTAGGGTGTTCTTACGCGGCAGAAAATGACACTAGTCACTGTCTATCTCTACTGAGTTCGAGTCTCACAATCAGCTGCGTCATCTGGCAAATATCGGAAGAAATGGTTGTTCTGTCTGTGTGCGTGCGTGCGTGCGTGCATGCGTGTGTGTGTGTGCCTATCCTGATTGACTGGTGGAATAACATCTCCGCCAGAACGTTAATATAAATAAGACGTTCAAAAAATGGTTATTATGTGGGAAATAGGTAATATATCATTACATTACATGGAAATGGAAATAACTGAAGAAAAAGTTGCATCAATTATACCGATTTCAAATTAAAATTATAAACTTTTAATTGGGAATAGTGTCTCATATTATACAAAATATAAATGAAGCATCAACCAATTTCGTTAAAACGATACAAACCAGACAAAAAGAATGCAGATAAAAAGAATAAATATAAACCTCAAGTGCTGGATTACCAAAATTTATAAATAAAATTATTTTTATTTATTTTACTTTTTTCATTTATTTATTTGCTTATTAATTAATTTATTTCTTATACTATGTAGCAGATGCTAGACCCAACTACAGGGCAGAAGGGTTTTAACAGAATTGTAAATACAAACTGACATGGTAAATAAAAGAGAAATTACATCAAAAGTACACAAAGCAACTAAACTTGGAATTAGGAACATGTGAATTTAAATAATGTTCACATTACACAAATTTTAATTTAAAATAAACCTATTTAAGAACATGAAAAAACCACATATTAGCTGATAACAAAATGATGGAAAACAAAGTTTAAAGTAGTCATTTCCATAATAAGGCTCCAATTAAATATATCAGTACAGATGGAGATAATTTTTGCAAATTATATGAATGGAGAGAATTTTAGCGCATTAGGGCGAGGTTGGAAATAGATTTCCGTGTCGTAAAACTGTTTTGAGGATGTAAAAATATAATTTTGATACGATTTTTTGTGCATCAATATTCTTATTAATGAACTCATATTATGGAAAAGAATACTTATCAAGTAGGTCTTGCTGTGGAAAGCCGGCCTCTGGATACTTACCCTCGGTTTTATAATACAGAAATTTCAAGAATTTACGTTGAAGTGATTCTAAATTATGGATACATACATTGTAGTGAAGGAATATTCGAGCTTCGATATTATATAACAACAGTAGAGCATCTTAAGTGTGTCTATATTCGAAAAATCAATCGAATTTATAACTGTAAATCCATACGATCTGCTATCTTCAGACACAATGGTGTTAATATCGAATTTAAATGAAAGTGATTTATCAAAGATAACACCTAAATCCCGAAGTCCTGGAAATAGTTCTAATCAAAAACCGACTATAATGAAGCCAAATAAAAATCAGAAAATAATAAAAAAATTGCAAATACATTTAATACATATTTTGCAAACGCAGGAAAAATTTTGGGAAACAAAATCGTTAAACCATCTACCAATTTCCTGTAAGTTGATCCATTCTTATTTTCAGCAAAAAGAGAAATAGATGATATAATAAAATCATTAAAAGTACATAAATCATCATATTTTGATTAAATCGGAGACATTAAAATTAACTACTAATAAAATAGCGGAATCTTTGTCATATCCGGTAGATAAATTTACCAAAGCAGCAACTAGACCCTCTGAATTTAAAACGTCGATTTAACGCCTATAAATAATACAGGCGATAAAAACCTAATCTCTAATTACAGACAAATATTATTTAATAACATCTCTAGCGAAAATATTTGAAAAAAAAATTAAGAATTTACAAAATATTTAAACACCTATAAACCAATATCAAATAAACAATTCGGGTTAAGGGAGGAAAAATCCACATAATGCTTAACGTTAGAAATCTACAAGGTTTTAGATGAGGGAACACATATTTTAAGCATATTTCCAGATCTTGCAAAGGTCCTTGACAAGGTCAGTCATGTTCAGTTGTTGGGGGCCCTGCAGTGAAAATAAGAAGCAATAAACTCAAACTAATGATGAGTATTTAAGCAATCGAAAACAAGTGGTACAAATTGGTTTCACCTATAGTATAGAAGAAAATTGTGTGCCCCAGGGGACTGTGTTGGGACTATTATTTTTTTTTTTCTATATATCTAAATAACTTACCTTAAACAGTTGTGCAGATTTTAAGCTTCGCTGATACTGTAATGTTGTACACAGAGGTCAAACATGGGAAGAACTAAAAATAACATTGACAAGCATATAATTAACATCATTGGTTGGTTTAATCATACAATATAATAAATTTTGGAAAAACTATATTTGATTGAAATCAAGCCTACAGATCATGTTTAAATATTTGAGATAAAAACATAAGTTGGGATATATGTACTAATTAGTAATATTACAAACACACTGAGAGGCATATTCATAATTTTACATTTTTAAGCTAAATTCTTGATTTAAAACAAATAAAAATTATGTAACGTAGGTTAATCCCATATGAGTAATTATTCATGATGAGGCAAACAGAAAAATTCTCATAAAATTCCTTTTTATTAGTGTGACCCGTTTCGTGAACAAGTAAATCCTGTGTCTGAAGATGTGAGGTAATTTACTTGTTCACGAAACCGGTCACACTAATAAAAAGGAATTTTATGAGAATTTTTCTGTTTGCCTCAACATAAAAATTATGTATTATGCTTTATTGGAATTTCGTTTATAATATTGAATTATTAGGTGCGATATCGTTGCAAACAGTTATCTAAAAGGATTAGACATTTTCCAAAAAACTTATTTAAAAATTATATACTTTAAAGAAATTACGTATTCTAGTGACAAAGTATTTAATGAAGCAAAAATACTAGATATAAAACAATTATTTTTCCTCAATATTTGTATGTATCTCTATATAAATAAAAACCGCTTGATTTCTTGTCAAGACTATTTACCACAAATAAAAATATTTAATACACTGAACTTATTTCACTGTTGGCTGCTTGTGAAACATTGCTAAAATTATTAAAAATAAAGAAAGTGTTGCTTTTAAATGTTTCAAAGATATTCAGTATCATCTGTACTCTAGAGATAGGCTGAAACACGTAAAGTTTTAATAAAATATTTTTGACACCTTTAAAAGCAAAATTTTCTTTATTTTTAATAAAAGTATTTATTTGGTAAAAAACAAAAAAAGCCGACAAAACAATAGGACAGCTTAGTTGTATGCACGTATCAACCCGAATATATAATTTTGTTACAAAAACATCACAATTTAATTATGACAGGTATTTTCACATATAAGTAAATACGAAATAAAAACGTTAATATGTCTTTAGACAAAATAGTAACACATCTTGTTGCTAACAAAATATATTGAATTAAGAATAAATAATTTTGTTTGGATTATATTCTTATATTTTATAATTAGGTAATTTTCGAAATGTTTAAACAGAATTAAATTAGAAAGAAAACAATTATTTGTTTTACTGAAGGAACTTATAAAATTCCCATGCGTAACTACCAGTTTACATGCTACTGCAAAATGTAGTTATTGTAAAGCTTACTTCAATGTAATTTTGTTATTTAATGTAACTAAACGTTACATACAGGGTATCTTAGTGTTATTTTAGGAAACTGTGGAAATGAACAGAGCAGCTAAAAATAATGCGGGAAACCGTTGCCAAATTATATAAAAAATGCACAATAGCGAGGTACACGGTGCTGAAATTGAGTTATTAAAATCAAATGAGAAGAGATTTTCTCTTACAATTTTTTAAATGAATAACGCAAGAATAAGGGAGTAGCTATTTCTTAATGCAAGAAATGGAGAGAAAATTCTACCTAGTGGCGTAGACACTGGGGGCTAGTGGCATATTTACCAAAAAAATTAGTACTCTACATAAAAAACAACAAATTTCGGTCCTTGTTTGTCTTACTTCTCCTAATTAAAAAAACTGAAATTGTTTTGGAAACAGTTACGGTACAGAAAATAATTTCGTTGTCAAAGTTAGCGCTATCGATTATTTAATTCATACACGATATTGTTGATATTTTTTTACTCTCAATTCTTTGAAATGTCATTCATATTCACAATTCAAGAAAATGGCCAAATTGTTTATTGCTCTGTTCGAAGTTTGCTAGAATAAGTTTGAGACATCCTGTATATTATATTCACATTAAAATTAAAAATATATTTTCATATATTTCAGAACAAAACAATAATAATGCAAGTGAAAAGTGTTACAATATATTGAATTAACAAGAAAAGTAGACTGAAACATGAAGTTAGTTTATTCTAAATTTTTGTGTATATTTTGTATAGTAAACTCAGTGTACTCTAAACTATACAGTGACTATAAAATCCACCAGTTTTATCTTAAACATAAATTCTTTAGAGACCATAACTTTAACAAGTTTGTGAACTATAATACTGATAATCTTGTACATTCTTATAAAGAAATTGACTTTCCGGTGTTAGTGGAAAATCACCAGTACCATCTTAGACATCAGCATGATGAAATTCCGTGGCCAGTTAAGAAAGAAGCTGTAGTTGAAGGTGATTTAATATTAGGCGGTCTAATGATGGTACATGAAAGAGAGGATTCAGTCACTTGTGGACCAATAATGCCCCAAGGTGGAATACAAGCCTTAGAAGCCATGTTGTATACTTTAGATAGATTAAATTTTGCACACCGCCCTTTATTACCCAATATATCATTAGGAGCGCACATTCTGGATGATTGTGATAAGGATACATATGGACTGGAAATGGCTGTTGATTTTATAAAAGGTATGTTCACTTCATTATATATTTTATATATTTATTTTGCATGATTGTTTACTAATTTAATATTTATTAATTAAATACGACATATGGAAATAAATTGAGTTACATCAAGCGTTTCAAAATAAGTCGAATATATCTCGATATTAATATATCATATTGATGTACCTAAAAAAATTATTTTAGTACAGAGTTACTACTACACTTAAATATCTGTTAGTATTGGTAGAATATAAAGGGATAATCACCTTATCGTAAATTTATGTTAGGTGTAAGAAACCTAGACTACTTTGTTTTAAAATAAATATAATAACCTCAGATATGAACATGTGAGCATCCCATAACATGAACATCTAAAAACATGAACGCTTGGTTCTACATTTCTGCATATTCCAAAACGTGGATTACAAAATATATACTCTAAAAGGTGAACAATTTAATAATATTAATTTTAAAAACTATAATTAATATCACATATACATATGCGAGTATCGATAAGTTAAAGTTAGTTACTTTTTAAACTTTGTGGTTATAATGGGTATGTTCTTTCTACCTAAAATTCCAGCTAATCTAAGTTGTTTTACGATTACACTGCATAAATAATGGCATAATATCATTTGATGTAGCCTCCGTAACCATAAAACTACTTAGATTACCCGAGATCTCAGTTAGAAAGAACGACCTAATATATACAACATATTGTTGCAAATATTTACTATTTACAAGAAACGACATTTTTTGTTTGTTTCCATATGTATTCCGTTTCATAATAAAAGTTATTTTAACTATATTCGGGACGTTTTCAAACCATTTAAAATGTATATTTTATAAAAACTGTATCAATTATTAATACTACTTCACTTACATGAACTACTCGAAAACGTGAACACCACCATCCATAATTAGTTCACATTACTGAAACTACTGTACCTGTAAGAAGTGCAAACTCGCATTATTTAAAAAAAATTTAATTTGGAAAATTATTTTTTTTATCTTCTTAAAATCTTAGTTTGCATAATTTCCTATTTCATATTTAAATGCTTGACCTAAACAAATTCCAAACAGTTAATATCATCTTCCCAATACAATAAATTATATTTATTCTTTCGTGCTTGGAAAAATTACTTTTCAAATCTTTTTTGATTTGAAGCAAATGTCACAATAAAGTATTAAAATTAAAAGTATTTCGAATTTGTTTTAAACAATTTTGAAACAAATACTAATCAGTGTCACTTATGATGGCTAGTTATACGGAAAATCTGTTTCGTTCAATAATTTAGATACAAAATGGAAAATTAGGTAAAGAATCATTTTAGCACTTATAAAACAAATTTAATAAATTAATAAACTGATATCAACGCGTTCTAGTACATTAGAATATCTATAAGTTACTTGATTTATTCTTTAGACTCCAACAAAACGTCCTGTCTCAAGTCGGAAAACTTTTCGACGCGTGTTGGTCACACTGAAGTATACGAGGACATAGAAAAACAAGAAAAAAATTAGGGATATTGATGAAAACCGTGGGTTGAGTATTTTGTTGTATTTTAATGAAGACCGAAAGAGGTTCAAAAAGGATATTTCAAAAGATTTTAATATTTTTTATTCATAGCATAGGGAACTCATCACAAATATAAATACAAAGCCCGAAAACTAAGTGTACTACAGAAATTATATCCAAATGATAAAATTATAATGATAAATTTTTAATACACTGAACTGATTCTGCGGTTGGCTCCTTGTGAAACATTATTAAATATTTGAAATATATGAAGGAAATTTGCTTTTTATAGATAAACTAAATAACTCCAATATTGACAGTGACGTTAAAAAACAACTAAATTTAATGATTAAAAATTGTACTAACCAAAATTATTTTAAATTTAACGGGGAAATTTATAAATTATTGGACGGATTACCAATGGGTTCACCCATATCTCCCTTACTAGCTGAAATTTTTATGTTCGATTTTGAAAATGTACTGTTTAATACAAAAAACGTTTTAGTTGAAAACATATTTTTCTGGACCCGTTATGTAGATGATGTGTTTTGTATTTGGAAAGGTACGGAAAGGCAGTTAAATAAATTCTTAGGTCTTCTAAATTCACTCAATCAGAAAATTCAATTCACATTAGAAATGGAAAATGACGAGGGTTTAAACTTTTTAGACATTAATATAAAAAATATCAATAATAGATTAGAGTGACATTTATCGTAAACCTACTTGCACAGATACAATAATTCATAGTAAATCTAAACAATCATTGCAAATAAAAATGGCACCATTCCACAGCTACATACATCGTCTATTAACATTTCCACTAAGCGAAGAGAATTTTAAAAAAGAAGTTAACGTAATCAAACAAATTGCGAAAAACAATGGCTATAAAGAAAACCTAATAGAAAAACTAATAAAAAACAAACAAAAGAAAACATTACGTAAAGAGTTTTATGCCGCTTCTTCTCAGGAATGCAATAAGAGATATAAATGCATTAATTATAGGCCTAAGATCAGCAATAGAGTTAGTAATAAACTGAATAAACTAGGATGTAGAACAATTTCAGTAAATAAAAATAATTTAGGTAAAATGTTAATTAATAATAAAGATAAAACTGAAAAATTACAAAAAAACAGGAGTATATGAGTTAAAATGTAGTGACTGTGATGCTATATACATTGGACAAACTGGACGAATTGTAAAAAAGCGAATCGACGAACACAGGAAATCTATGTATATAGTACGGGCATGTCAACACATTGTATAGAAAACAGTCATTTTATCGATTTAAATAATGTCAAATTACTCCATTCGTAAAAGAAAGGAAAGAAACTTGATCTATTAGAACAATTAGAAATAAGTAAAGCTGTTAAAAATATTAAAAACTTAACGAATAAACAACAAATTTTTACCGGCCACCATATTTTAAATAAAATAATTTAGATTTAAAAAATAAAGTAATATTCAACTTATAAAAACATATTTTACAATAGTTTTATAGTAGGTACCAGATGTAGTTATATAAGCAATGGACACAAATTTTACTGTTCAGTATTCCCTGTACTCTTGACAAAGGCCTAAAAAGCCGAAACACGTGTAGAGTTTCTAATAAAATATTTTTTGAAACATTAAAAAGCAAATTTCCTTCATATATTTAAAAGATAAATTTTTGTCAAAAAGAAAAACATAGAGAATCTCCATTAATATTCAATCATACTTTATTAATTGATGAGGCATCATTCAGCACATCAGAAATAATTAATAGAAAGAATAATCATTATTGGGCACCGCAAATCTCCATGTATTGGAAGAAATCCAGTTCCAATGCCACATAACACTAAATTAGGCTGACTAAGAGGGTTATGTATAAGACAATATGACTGTGTTAAATATCATCTGGCAGCAGGATGGAGCTCCTTTTCCAAAATCGTTGAATCAAAATTTCAACCAATGGATGGGTAGAAACAGATCTATACGATGGCCCACTATTATAAGTTCCGATATCACACCACTTAATTTTTTTGGGACTGTTTGAAAAATTAAGTTTACAAGAAAGATCTGATAGTATCGAAGAATTGAAGGAAAAAATCATTAGAGTAATAATTGATCACATCAATACTAGTAATATCTTGGAAAAGTGTCCAGAAACTTGTATGTGAATAATGTTGGTTCTAACATAGGAACAATTACTGCAATTTTTTCTATAATCTCTCAATAAATCCCTTGTTTTCTTTTCAAAATAATGTTATTTGTGTACGGTAGTTCATTGTATTCAATGCGTACTTCGCCTTTTGCACATGATATCCTATATTTCTGAAATCATAAAAAAATTGATATAGCGATTCTCAAGTCAGATACAGGGTGCTCCATTTAAAAAAACTAAGTATCACCTTGTAACTCGTTCGATTTGGAGGTCATTGTTTTTTCAATACGACACCTGAAATCTTCCAAGAAAATGATAATCCACGGTTTTAAAATTTTCGACTCGATCCAGAAATAAGCAAGTTACAGGGGAGGCGCATTTATGGTGAATCACCCAGTACTGTAAATAGTAAAGGAGACTTAACCACTACGAACTTGTTGACTTACCATGTATATATAAAGAGCAGGATTTGCCAAACCACAGACGGTGTTCAAGTTAGTTCTATTTTTATATTGACGGGCATAATACTACACGTGTCACTTAGCAAGATCGAGCTAAGGGTTCCCAACTTATTGACTTTTTTGAATGATTTGCAAAACTAAAAGTCTAAATCCAGCATAAATGAAAGACGAATGGGTGGCACGTCTTAAAATTATCTAGAGTTTTGTTTAAATTAAGTTTCACGAGAAACTGAACATCTGTATGTTTTTTTTTTCAATTTTTAAGCTGTACAACTTTTCTAGGTACCTTATCCTAATAGCACACAACGTCCTAGGGACGTCCATTCTAAGTCCATTTTATGTACAGACGTCCATGGACATAAAATGGACATCCAAAGGACGTCCGTATCCGACCAGTAAATGTACAAACTGCCAAGGACATAAAATGGATGTCCGATGGACGTCCATGTTTGGACATTTAATATACCAACTTCAAAGGACTTAAAATGGACGTCTAACGGACGTTGCTGTTTGAACACAATTTGAAATTGTGTAGAAAATGTTCGTTTTGCAAATAGATGAACACTCACGTTTTATAGATTTTTTTGCAGGCATAGCGTGATTTGATTGATTTAACTAAGTAAATTCTTTTCAAATTATTTCCACTAGGTGGTGATATTCTGGTTCTAGTTCCTAAAAAAATATTTTTAGGTTTGTTATGTTTCCTTGTGAGTTGGTATATGGGCGTGTCCTATGTATTCATAACGATAACAATAAAGTCAAAAATTAAATCTATTACATAAAAAGTGAAAAAGTAAAAACATCTATAAATCATATCTGGATTATAAAAATAACATAATAACAATATTGTATTGTATTAAAGTATTAAGCATGCTTCGTGTGTTATGCACGTAAAATGAATAATATTAATATATGATGTGAAAGCTACAAATGCAATTCAAAATTCGCGCGAGTAGAAACGTACATGTACCATGTTGCCAAGTGGAAAAATAATAAATTCTTAACAATTGATTTCAACATTCAACAGATAATATCTAAACAACTAAATAAAATCGTGTGTATCAGGTATTATAGTCATTTACTATTATTTTTTTTATCTAAAGAGATGTTACAGTTACAATTATTATCATCTTATGAACAAAAATGATGCCGTGGAGGGAAATGAAGGTATTTGATTTGGCAACAATGCTAAGTAAGCGTCCTTCTGGAAAAAGTGGTGGATGATTTTGGCAGTCTATTCTTTTTCTGTTCTGTGGTTTATTTGCTAGATTTTGCTTCGCTTTTGGTGTAGTTTGTGTAATTATTTTGATTTTGTGAAATATAATATAAAATATTACCGCAAGTACATTCTTTAACGCTAGGTTAACTCGACATCTAAAAGACTACTAATTACTAACGTTTTAAAGTCGACAGCATAATAGAAGTAGACAACAATCCAAATCTAAATGTGATTTCTTGGGGCTTGCTACCCACGAATAATTCTAGGCTTGATTATCTAAAAAATACAGTTACCCCGTGTGATGCTGCAAAAATAAGTATTTTGTCAGGTTCTGGTTGTCATAAAACACCCTCTGAATAATTCTTTGATGTAGTCACAAGCGCGGAGGCTTATTTTTCCAATGTCATAACTGGATAAGTGTATTTTTTTTTAGATAATCGATAAGTTTGGAAAAATGATTTATGTGATAGTGAGACCCAAGAAAGAAAAATAAACTAATATGGGTTTTATGGGGTATTAAAAAGATATCCAAGTAATGTCCCATTATAGACGTCCTTCGGATGTTCCGTATGGACGTCCAAATATGGCTCAAAGTTGTGACATTTGGGCATCCCAAGGACGTCCATAAGATGTCCTTTGGACTAAAAAAGGCTGTCCATGGGACGTCCTGAATTATCTATAATGTCCGCTGAGGACGTCCATCGGATGTCCATAGGACTACGTTGTGCTATTAGGGTATGTTCTTAGTCAGATTTGGTTTGGATAATTTATTAACGATGTCAGATTTGATGCCTAATATTTGCAATTTATACAATAATAATTATTATGGTTCTTTTTACAAATGTATTGGTGGTTTTATGAAGCTTTTTATTTATTACCAAAGGGCATTAGTTTAAAATTAAAATAAATACTTTCAGAACACAAAAAGAAATTTTATACGGGGAACATTTTATAAGTGTGAAACAAATTAATTGCATTAATTTTAATTGCTGACCGAGTGGCTATATCCTTTTAAATGGCATTTTTCTTGTCCAACATTTGTATACTTTGTTCAATAGCTTCGTTTGACATAAAGTGGATTTGGTTTTGACAGTGGCTTTCTATGAATATACACATCATTGCTTCCACCATTGGATTTTCTTTTGTAATATAGTGTACTTTTAGTTGCAGATGACCTTATGATTGAAGTTTTCCTATGAGATATGCTAAAAGTAGCTAGATTCTGTTTATTAGGACTTAATTAAATTATTAATGAGTGCACAACAGTTGCTGCAAAAATCCACCATTTACTTTTTATTTATTTAGGAGTTCTGTTGAATGACCACCCCTATCGTCTGATATGACTTATCTGAATTTTTATTTGCGGAGTCGTTTGAAGAGTGTAATATACGACAAGCCCGCCAACCTAGAAAATTCAACACATAATTCAGCTGATAAATGAGAATATCCTGTTGTATCAGTTCGAAAGTTTTTGTAATCGACTTGTTAATGTTAAAAAGTACATGACATTTTCACTGAAATCTTATTATTTGAAATTCATAATCATTTAAGAAAAATTGTCTTAGAAAATAAAGGCTTATTTACGATATATCTAGCATATCTGCCAGATTTTAAAGCTGTAGACGATTTATAATCGACTTTGTGATATATGACCTTAAAATGGAATAAAAATGTAAATCGTGAATTACCTTGTGCACAAAAGATCAAAATGAAATATGACATGTAACTTCACACAAAGTTTATGTGGAACAAAAGACCTATATCACTGGACTAATGAGAAAGCATTGTTGTTCGTGAACCATGCCATATTATTAGTTTGGATTTCAATGCTCCTTTTCCTAAGTCTTTCCAAAGTTGTTTAGTCGAAAATCACACTACTTCTGAAATGTCAAATTAAAATTTATTGTATTCAATTTAATAATTTAATTTTCAGATTAACATATTTTTTAGGTGTGTGATGTTTGAATACGCAAAATAAATTTTGACGAATCCTTTAAGGAAATATGTTTATCTAGTAACAATCTATAAGTATATTGTAGATTGATAGCTTATTAATCAAGAGAAATGCGAAAACAATATAAAATGTCACGAGTTAATAACTACAGAGAATATAGATATCAGTGTAAAACAGGCCTCTTTCTAAATTTTTCGTGTAGATTATAATTACAAAATAAAAAAAAACAGTTTAGTTGTTTATTATGTAAAATTAAACAAGTTTATAATAATATTAGATCATAAGATGTGATAGTTTTTTATGAATTTTCCAATTTCTTGTCAAAAACATCTTATGCTTATTTAAAATATATAATATATGACTACACTCCACTATAATTTTAATATACCAATTCTCTCCTAACTCCGAGGGCTTCTAGAGTTTCTCATTTTTAAAGATGACAATCCTTTGGTAAACATTTCTACAGGTATATCCTAAAATGGAAGGTACTCCATGGTATAATTTTACTTGATCATGAAAAAGCTGAATTCCTTGACACTTTTAAAATTCAAGGAATAGTTTTATTAAAATTTTAATTTCGGAGATTAAAGATAAGGCACTTTTATCATTGAAAGTAGTAACTGGCTTATTACTACTAATTTAAAAAAGTTGACTTTGGAGGTTTCTACGATGCACAGCATCTTTTGCGGCATATGATTCAGCCTTAGCACTCAAAAAATATGATAATTTTTCGTGATTCTCAATTGCCTGGAGTGTTGACGCATAAAAAGTGCATTCCGTGTATAATCTTTGATCATCCGTGTTCACTGATCAGTAGGCATTAGCAGAATTTGCTGACTAACGATTCTTGTGATTTTCCGCAACCTAGATCGAAATTCATTGTCTGCTTCAAATAGCTTCTTTTGCTATCCAATGTTTGTGTCTAATATCTGTATTAAATTAACTGATATGCTCATGATATAGGTACTACCGTAGATTATTTTTTTATCATCTTGTTTATACTAATATCCTGGCGGAGTTTGGCACATTACTACCACTCAACTAGGAGAAACACACACACAAGCACGCACGCACGCACGCACGCATACACACGCACACACACGCACACGCACACACTATGTGATATCAAGTCTAGCTTACAAACACTGAGCCACTGAGCGGACATTTAATTCATTCATTCTCTTTGACATTACCTGGACGAGTTGAAGTTGCTAAATACAGTGTGGTTCATCCAATGTTTTAATTTGATTCAGTGAAGAGAATACGAATTTTGTTGAATCTGTTTGATAAGTTTTTAAGTTTTTTAAAATTGATAATCATGTTTCTGCTCAATTCTATTTCATATAAAAAAAGTTATTTTTGCAGAAATAATTGTGTCATAGTAAGCCGAATTTTCAGATTTGATAGTAAATTACTCGGCCATTTCGATTGTTAGTGATTAGTATAAAATGTATGAAGTTTGACCCAAATTATCATATTTACGGAAAATACACAGGACCTTCCAATAAAAAAATAATTTATGTATTCTCTACTCTACATCAACATATTCTACATATTTTTGGACCCATGAAGTTTTAGATATCGAATTCAAAATATTTGGAAAAAATGGCAACTACAACTTTTTAAATTTTATTTATCTTAAAGGTACAACATTAACAGAAGGTGGAGTATTGAGTCGACCACTAATACATTAAAGAAACTTTTAGATTTCAGTAATGAATTTTCTCCATGTTTGCTTTTCTTCCGGTAATCTGGAACTCATATCCTTGATTAATTTAATACTTCAGCGCCGCAACACCTTTAAAATCTTGCATTCGAAAATGTTTTAAAATATCATTGACATATTTTCGTTAACTCATTGTAATCTTATTTTGTTCGACTTTGGAATCTTTATGATATTAATTTACGATACTTTGATGCACGTATTTACCAAAAATAATTGCAAATACCTTGGGCAAAATATTTTCTATGGTCATTAATGATATATATTATTATGGTTATACCTAAAGTAAAATTATACTTGATATTAATCTAAAGTATATTTTCTGCAATTTCCATAATTTGCTGAAAATGCATCATGTAAACCATTATTATTTTCTTTTTAAAGCCTCACGCGTTGGTAAATCATCTGATTATGCTGATTTTCTAAACGCATAGAGTGTAATTTTTTTTATATTAGGGTAATAATATTGGTATGAGATCATATATTTATTGTTTGAACGTTATTTGTATTTAATATTGTTTTAGCCCAGTTATCATACCAATAGTTGACAATACTTTTATTATTATTATGTGTTTATTATACAATGTATATCAATATTTATTATAGACCTGCATATTATGTATGTAGAAAAATACTTTTATAATAATTTTTATTCTGTTCTCTGAATCCGTTGATATTTATTACATTAATTAATATTACTAAGCTTCTGAGTTGCCCTGAAAGCTTTGAAAGAATTATACCTGACGCAAAAATACAGAAATACGTGTCTATGAATGTTTGGAAGTGATTATTATATTGGTGATTAGATTTGTTTCATTTATAATTCAGTATTCATTCTGGTAAATAGCAGGGAAAGCATGTGTTATTATTATTAGTAACAACACAGGTTAATAAAAACACAAGTATAATATAATAACTTATTATACTTATCTGTGATAATTTTTCTGTAAAAGTATAGAAATTATAAAATAAATAGCAATTTTTGTTATTACATTCTCATTTTATTACTTATTTTTTAATATTTGATAGAATCATGTTATAACAACCACAAATTTACAAATGTCATAATAGGTACTGAAAAATTTTACATGTATTATGATAACGTAAATACTAGAATCAACCTCATGTTTTAGAAAATGTTTTAATGACAACTTTTATTTGTGCTTTTGAAAATGAAAACTGGCCCATAAAACATTTATATATTATTTTAACATATGCTTTCCTGAATGTAGGTATTTTAAAGCCAATAATCCCAATAAACAATGGGTTAATGGTGAGGTTAAGGTATCAAATTTAAACAAAAAAAATCTACACAACCTAAAAAATATATATCCTGATTTAATTCTAGCCTATACAGCAACAAAAGCTAAACATACTGCGTTAGGTAAAAAAAATAAAAGAGATCATTATCAAAATAAAATAAGTAATTCTGATAATTCTGGTAAAGTGACCTGGAATGTAATGGCAGAAATATCAAATAAAGATAAGAGTTTTAAAATCTTGTGTAAAAAAATAATGGTGTTATCTTAGAGGATCTAACTCTTGTGACGTTCAGTTTTAATAATTTCTTATAAATGCTCCAATTGAGGTAATTAAACAAATTTCTTCTAAATAATAACAATACCTCTATAAATATAAACTCTAACCAATACAGTTTATTTTTTTAAACCTTTCTATGTGAGGAAGTAATGAGTTTATTAAATAATGAATTAAAAATAAACAATCTTCTGGTCCAGATCGAGTTTATATATTTTTAATTAGAAAAATATTATTTACAATTGAAAAACCCTTAACATATTTAGTGAATTTGTCGTTTCAAATGGGAACTTTCCCAAATTATTTGAAATTGGAAAAAGTTGTTCCTATACACAAAAGAAATTATTCAAAGATTTTCGAATACTGTTAATTATCCCGCTTATTAAATTTTCTTGAAAAAATATAAAACTTTTACCGAGAAACAATATGAATTTCGGTGTTCTAAGTCAACCGACACTGCGATAAATTCACTTTAAAAAAGTTGTTAAATATGTTGAGGCAGGCGAACACCCTGTTGGAATTTTCTGCGACCTCACCAGGGCGTTTGATTGCGTCAATTATGATAGATTATTAAGTTATCTAGGTTATGAAATCACAGGGGTCGCTCTTAATTGGGACCATTCTACACTGACATATTGGCTCCTATTCATTAAAAGTCAGTGTAACATACTGTGCTGACGACAACATAACTAAAATTAATTCTGAATGTGCTGTAGTAAACATCGGAGTTCCTCAGGGCTCATTTTTGGACCCTGTGCTATTTCTATTGTATACAAATGACCTTGATACCTTGACCACAGATGCATCTTTTATCCTGTATGCGGATGATATATATGTTATGTTGTCAGATAAATTTAATGAAATGTTGGAGTCTAGATGCGACAATGTTCAAAAGTTGTAATTGATATTCTCTTAACACGCTACATTATAATACTGAAGAAACACAATTTCTAAGATTTCACAATAGACAAAGGTCATATTCGGTGTTAGATCTCAATATTAGCAAAACACCTTTGACGCAGACTTGTACAGTACATTTCTTAGATATCAATTTGGATGAGTGCTTAAATTGAAAAGATCATTGTAACTTCATATTTAATTAGGAATAGGAATATAAAAACAGTTACTGTCTAAAAATGAACTTATAAATTTGTATCATGGTCTTGTTGGATCCAGGATAAGATATGGTATTTGTTTTTGGGGTATTGCCACTTTATCACCGAATGTGTTCATAGATCAAAAGCGGATTATAAGATATATTGAGGAAATACCTGTACTCGTACATGTAAAAACATTTTTAAAAAATATAATATTTTAACTCTTTTTAGTTTATTTATATATAAATTATGTGTATTGGTTTTTATTAATAAAATTGTTTTGTTATGAATGACAATGTACGTGGTATCAATACACAAAACAAAAATAATTTTCACATACCCTTATGTAAATATAAAGTAACTTCGGACTTATCAGATTACAGTGGTCTCATTGTGTTTAATCGTTTTCTCGTAGACTTAAAACAGACTAGAAATTTACACTGTTTTAAAATAGTACTTAAACACTTTTTAGTGGATAATTGCTTGTATTCTGTCAACGTTTATTTTAGAATAAGTAGTTTGTGACGATTCCTATACCAATTGTATTGTCTTAAACGAAAATAAGTGTATTATTATTAAATTAATATAACTTTTATTATTATTATTATATAGTCCACTTAGTTTTTCCTATAATATATTTTAGTATATATTATTGAGTTTCCATTTACTTTCCATTAAAACTATTAAATAAAATATGAGGTATACACATTATATTTAGTGAAACTACACATTGAAAATGATTATACTGATTATCTTTATTTATGTAAATATACAAAGTTTGTGTGGTGCATGCTTTATTTGGAATATTATTCAATATATTCCAGTAAAGAGTTAGATGTTTATCAATCTAAAAGTACAACACGAAAAGCTATACTTCTGGCGCCATTAGTGTTCACAAAAATACGGAAAACGTCAATTTGTATGACCATCTCGATAATTTATTTAAAGAAAATGAATACTTACTTTTTTTTATAAACACTGCCCTAAAAAATTAACACACCGTCAGAAATTTACCACAACTTTGATATTAATTATTTTCTAAACCGTTTGTTCAATTTGGTAGATATTTTTTTGCATGGTAGGTTGACTTTTCAGGAATGCTACTGGTTACTGATTTTTGATCAAAAGTATTCACTGTTACTACCGAGCTCGGTAGCGCAGTGAGCCAGAGCGTTAAGTGACAAACGTAGCTGGTTCACTGCCTATCGACTCCCAGGTTCAAATCCCGGTTTTGCTTGATTGTATGTCCGCGTCTTTTTCAACTCTGTAACCCCTGTCCGTGCAAATTCGGCTTTGGTTTGGGTGTTGTCTAATTTATGCGGTGTGTTTTATGTTTCTTTTTTTGTTTTTTATTTGAATACCGGCTGTACGATATCTCCTTACAATATCAATACTGCTCTAAGTTACATTTCAAGTGTACTTGTTGTAAACCGTTCTCTTAAATCACATAATCAAATAAAACCATCATAATTGGTGTTGTTATCGTGGTCCTCCTTATTCATAGCATCTGTTGTGCTTATTAGTGCTCCTAAAACGTTAAATAATTCAACATACAGTTGTGTGAGAATCTCATAGGATCAGTGTCTTCACGACAAATTTAATTCTTTAATATTTTCAGCTTTTATGGTAAATTTTCGTCAAACGTTTTCCCATCTAGATAATTTTTAGACAATTTGTAATATATCGCCAACATATTCTTTTTCGTAATCAAGAGGACATTTTACTGGTATGTTTTAATTTTTTTTTTTTTTTGAAATGTGCACAATGAAAAATCAATTTCAGATAAAATTTAAGTGAATTCTGTCAAGCAATTCAATCCTTCTAAGTAGTAGTTTGAAGTGGTACTTGTTTTGATTGACTGTCCAATAATGTGTATTTTATTAAAATGTTTAGTTTATTTACCTTTGACACTACATATAAAAATACCACATAAATTAGACAACCCCCAAATGCAAAGCCGGAGTTGAACGGACGGGGTCACACTGTTGAAAAACCGCGAGCGTACAACTACTTTGATTTTGTCAGGGTCGAACCTAGGAGCTGACAGACAGTAAAACCAGCCACGTTCGTCACTCAACGATATCGAGCTCGGTAGTAGACAACAATTTGATTTCTTATTGTCGATAGTTTTTGCTTAGTAACTATTTCGAAACGTTTCCTTAATATGCAAAATACTAAATTTGTGAACGACTAGATTTTAGCTGTACCACCGGATATTACGAAAATATAACATGCTGTTTGTTGTCTTACAGTTTTACCAGCATTTAATAAATGAAGATAAATGACATTTGTAGAAGAGACACATTTTATTATTTTTGTCTGACATTCCGACTGTTAGGTTTATCCCTTTAAGGATTTATTAATGGGGAAAATGTATGAGCTGTGGTATATTTTCTCTAGCATTAATCTGTCGGGGAGAGACTGTCTTAACACTGAAAAATCTGTTACAATTATTTGGCACAAAGCTTTTTGTAATTCTGTATTGTTAAAGAAATATTGAAGACAAAATCAAATTTAATGCATTAAACGATTTTTTATAACTAGAATAGATTAAAATTTACAGACATATATTTTCATTATCACAATTTGAATGACAAATTTTACATTGTGAACATTTTTTTCTGTAACTAATAAAGTTAATGTTGAATGACTAGACACAGGGGGCGAGCGCAACAGCGACTTTAAGTTTAGTTGAATTCAGTAAGAAAAATAAAACGACGGGCAAAGCTAGTAGTTGGATGGGTAAGACCAGACCAGCGAAACACAGCAGTCTCGCCCCGGTCTTCTAGTGACCATATCAACTTAAAACACAGAAGCTATGCAATTTTAGAAGAGGATTGTGTAGTGGATATACCATCCTTCGGAGCGGATGTCGGACAGACGGTTCTTGTCTATAAAATAAATAAGAGGTTGGGTAAAATTTCCAGGTTGGGTATATCGTAGCTCGTCTCATGGCATCAGTAATTATTGGCTATTGTAACAGAAATAGGTCGACGTTAAAGTTTGGGTCCTATTGATCCTATAACTGTAACAATTGAATTAAACGAATTATTATCTATTTTTGTAGGACATACTAAACAAATATTGTCTACAGTTATTTATTTGCGGTATCATATAATGTTTCTTCTCCCCTTCTTTGGGAATTAAGCCACTGTCCTAAGAAAACTATAAAAATATAAATAAATAACTATAATCAATAAAAATAACATAAATAAATAATTATAGACAATATCCTATAAAGTTTCTCCGTAATTTTTTTTTTTGCTTTATGATGGCCCTGGGTGGTTCCCATTAGCCAGCTATACAGGTTATCTTCGCATCTTCTTTGGGTATAAAGCCACTATTCTACAAATTATTTGAACATTTGTCAAATAGGCATTTGCGTCAAAAGGAATAGTCAGAGGTTGGCTTGTTACATTAACAGGTGACGTTTCGGAATACAGGCTGATTCCGTCCTCAAAATTATAGGAAAATATCTTTGATAATTAAGGAGAGGAAACTGGACCAGTGTCCAGGACTGCCTTCATGGTTTATAGAAGGACATACGTAGATAAATAAAAGCAAAAGTTTAAAATAATGAAATAGAGATCGAATGATACAATGTATTATTAAGAATGACTGAAGTCTGACATCGCATTAGCATACATGGTCGCAAATAAATAATAATCGTTCTGCATTTGTCGCTCTGTTAAATCTGAGCAGTTTCGTCTGTAGTTATGTTTGTTGAAGGAAAATTAACGTTCCACATCTACCGAGGTTAACCCCTTCGCAACCACCTATGCTGGCCAAAATATCCTTTTCCATACCAGGTATTAACATTTTTTTAAAATTATGTTTCCCTACAACCCCCCCTCCCGAAATAAACACATAGTTCACCAAAAATCTCTTTGGAGGAAATGATTGCGATTTTTTTGTTTATGCGAATACCATGATATCCATATAAGGATACATGAAACCTACCACTATATCCACATATGGATAATGATAAAAACAGCTAGTTATGTATAGAAAAATACTATAGACTATTGAAAAACATAAAAACTTCATTGAAATTGCCAAAAGTAAAAAAAACAAAATTCGTAATTTAAAACAGAACAGGTTTACACAAGAGTAGGCCTAAAAACTAAATTATCGGTACTCATTGTAATTATTGGCATAGTGGAATTCGATGAAATGTTCCGCCGAACATAAACCAGGTTTTTCCTCACAACCAAAACAAGCTTTTCTCGTCAGTTTTCTTGTGCCATTCTTTTTACAAACAACGGAAACTTTTCTAAGAGGCTGTTTGCCGTCTACTTTTGGAAAGTCAGCCATTATATGCTGCTCTTGCCTCCGGGGTGGCTTTGACGCTTGAAGTTTTCTGTATCCCTCGTTGTATTTCATTAGAATTTCGTGGGAAAATATTTTCATATAGTCGTACATAGATATGACTTTGTTATGGGCGTTGCTATATATTACTTTGGAATTTAAAAGCATTTGTTGCAAGAATTAAAATCCCATTTTTGTCGACCAAGTATAACTTTTACTCGGAGAATTAAATGGCTCAACATCTTGGTCGACTGTATCAATAGCGCCCATTTTCTGGTTATAAAATTCAATATGTTGCGGCTTGTTATAATAAACAGATATTCCTCTAACTAAATATCTTTTTTTTCACACATCCCTGCTGTGTGTTTTGTGGTAATGATATACACGTCGTTTTTATCTTTGCACCTTACCGCAAGTAACATGTTTTTTCTTGCGAAACAGGATTGGTATGTTTTTAGTTCCACTTCTGTTAGCGCTTTCGGAACCCCGCGGTTTGTTTTTATCGTTCCCGTAAGGTACGTTTTTTATGTAAGTAAAAATTCTGCTAAACGTACAGACATACCAATTGTCAAGTATTACTTGTCTTCCTGTGTTGAGTACATTTTGTGCTAAATAGATGACTATTCTCTCCAAGACTCATATTCCAGGCTCCCTGTGCCTGGAATATGAGACACATCGTAAATGTCTTTTCCAATATAAAGACAAAAATTCCTCAATGTCGGTGCACTCGGGCATAGCGTAAACAATTTTATGCCATATCGGTTTCTTTTGCTTTTTATATATATGTTCTATATATCGGCCTTTATATAGCATGAGTTGTTCATCAACGGCAAATGTTTCTCCGGGATCGACCAATAACATACAATTTTCTATTAGCATACTCATAAAAATTCTCAGTCTTGTAAGGGGTGTTGATTTTCGGACAGCAGAAGGAGGTGAAAATCGAATAAATTTTAGTATTGCTTCAAAGCGATTCCAACTCATAATAGTTTTATCGAACACTTTAGGACCTGAACACAGTATGTTGCTGCTCCAATAATCGCTGATTCTGAGACACCTGACAAAGCCAGTGAGAAAATGCAAACTAATAAATGTGAACATTTCTTCTACGACAACAGGTTTCCAAAGCAAACCGCAAATAGCCTTTATACGATTCTGGTCAAAATACAATGCCGCTCGTTCGTTTGTCCATTCACATAATTTATGTATGAGTTGCGGGAAACAAACGCTTCAAAACATGTTGCTGAATTCTCACATTCTTCAAAACATAATGCCGGGTGAAATTCATAATTTATAGAAAATTCTGTGAATGGTTCTGGAGTTTATCGGCAAAAGGGTCCGAAATCAAAGCCCATTTATCAAATGACAGAGGGACAACGTCGAAAAATAATTGGATTCACTATCGCTTATATTGGAATCCTCTTCTAAGTCATAAGTAACGTCACTTTCAGATTCACTTTCAGTGTCTATCTCCATTTTATACAATAAAATATTTTTCTAAACACACACGAACTGCACACAACAACGTTTGTTGTTACACTAAAACAATAGTACCTGATGTACATAACCTAACTTTCTGACGTTTTCCGATAAATACTAGTACACCAGACCACGAATGGATAAATGGCTATACCAGGTTAGCAAAATGTAATAGAAAGTCCATGCACTAAATATCCATGCATGAATATCGTGGTATAAACAGCGGTACCTGAAAATATCCATATGTGGATACCCTGGGTTAATGGTACAAAATTTAAATAATTTATATGGGCAAGCACTGACAAAACGCGTAGATAATTTTTACGAATTTTACACATTGTTTTGTAACCCAGGTTCTTGTGTTCCTGTTGAAATTGCGAAAAAAAGTTGTCAAATTTGATGTATCTCGCCAGGTTATTTTTTAGACAATTTGTACAATATTTGCAGAATACTTTTTTTCAGAATCAGGTGGAAAATATATCGACAGATTTCAAATCTTGTAAAAAAAGATTGCCTTTTATAGTTGCACCTTTATTAAATTTGCACAGTGAAAAAGGAATCTAAAATAAATTAACAAAACAGTGTAACTTATTAAAAAAGTATTATTTTTTGATGAAATTAGAAGTCTCTATAATTTATCATGATTCCTAAAAAAATTTTCTACAAATATTTTACAAATTGTTTAAAAAATAAGCTGTGGAAGCTGAGGATATATTCAACTTTTTTTTTGTCACATTTCAATCGCAACTTTTTTCTGCAAAACCTCTTTATTTAGTCTTGATAGTTACGCCATAAATTATCGCTTATATGCCATGCTCCAATACTGATATTCCATAACTAAATTTCACCAGCCATCCACTGGTACATTATCATTTTAAATACTTATACTGGTCACGTGTCACTATTACTTTTGCAGTGTTGCTGTAATTTGTTGTACTCGTTTACTGGCTATTGATATCGGTGGCAAAGTTTTATGAACAGTCAAAATTCTTAGTATAACATTAACAACATTATTACACCTGTTTTATTCACTGTCACCCACAAAATATTATTTCGTACATTCTCTCTAATATTGCCCAAAACATTTTTATATACACTTGGTAAATATATTTTACGCAATGTATGGCTACCAGGTAGAGGAAAACTATAATATCTATATTATCTAAAATATAACTATTACATTTATACCGGTTTCCTGCCTCGATACTGGTTATACTTGTTGCATATATTACAGGTATATTAATAAACACACCATATGAATTTGTATTTGATGTCTGTGGTATGATATTTTTATATAACTGCCGGCCCTGAAAAATGGCAAATGTTTCTGCTGACTGTTAATAATAGATTGACTTCTGTAGCAATAAATAACAACCTGTGATAGCAGTTTTCTTTTTATATATTTCTGTAGGACAATGTCTTAATACCCAAACAAGGTGCGTAGAAATATACTAAACAATTTATAAAACGTCCATAATATAAAGCAGCGAAATACAGGGTAGGGCAATAGTGTGTCCAACTACGATATGTCAATTTCTGTGATAGCTAGAAACTTGATTTAAAAACATAAATAAACTAGACAAAACCATCGATAACCGGAAATAATTTTCGTATATACAGGGTGAGCCAAGACGATTCTACAGGGTCAAGTAACATTTTTTTAAATGGAATGCCATGTATATCAAAACATTTTTTTAAAACCTCTTTGTGGCCTTCTTCCAGTCCTGTATTAATATCGACTCTGTCTCAACCCCTTGAATGTAATGATTTCTTTTTTGTTGAAATTATGCCATTTACACGTGTATTTAAAAAAACCACTACAGTCACAATTATCGATTTTAAGAAAAAATATATTAGTACCAGTTATGAGATATCTGTTTGATGACACGCAGCCATTTTCACATCCTAAAAGTATACATGGTGGCCAAAAATAATTTTTAAATTTACAAATATTGGAACTGAATTTTCTTAATTTTTATCAAATGGAACACCCTGTATATTCTTGGACGATGTAATGTAGAATTGAGAAACAAATATTTTTTGCGTACATTTCTATAGCTATTTGTAACCATTTTCGATTCATTGAACAATAACTGGAAAATTCTGCAATAAAAATTAAAAATATTTTTTTTGTTTGTAATTCAATAGAAGATATTATAAAAGTGCTCCACATGTTGCGTATTTTGATTGACACACATTTCTATGTGTTTTTTGGAATGAGGTTTCTACTGTTCATAAAATTGTCAGAGTGATAATTCTAATAGCATTTATTACTTTTTCTTTCAAATTTTGGATTGTTGTTGGTGTGATATTTTCATGGGCATCATGTAACACGCTTATTATAATACCTTCTCTTGAATTATTTGAAAAAAACCCTCGTTTTAATTTTTATTACTGAATTTTGCAGTTATTGTTCAATAAATTGAAAATGGTCCCAAATAGCCAAATAGGAATGTACGTACAAAAAATTTTCGTTTTTCAATCCTACATCACATCATCCAAAAATACACAGGATTTTTCATTTGAAAAAAGTGAGAAGATTCAGTTAAAAAGTTGTAAATTTAAAAATCCTTTTTGGCCACCCTATATACTTTTAGGAAATGAAAATGGCTGAATGTCATCACACAGATGTCTCATAATTGGTACTAACATAGTTTTTCTTAAAATCGACATTTGTGATTTTAATGATGTTTTTACTATATACGTGTAAATGGTATAATTTCAACAAAAAAATCATTACATCCAAGTAGTTGGGAAAAAGTCAATAATAATATAGGAGTGAAAGGAGGGCACAAAGAGGTTCCAAAAAATGGTCTGATATACATGCGCTAACCCTGTATATTCGAAAACTATTTCCGGTTATAGACTTTTTTGTCTAGTTTATTTATGTTTTTAAATCAAGTTTCTAGCTATCATGAAACTCCAGATAACGAAGTCGGACGCACCCTGTACATTTTCTAATAATAAGAATGTAATTAGAGTTTCCAACATAACTAGTATACAATCTGAAACCGACATATTATGGTTACGAAAGATCAATTTTTACATTTACAATAGTTGAATAGTTGATTTGATGTAGTCGGTTTATGAAATAATATTTCCAAACTATCTGGTGTTAATACAGGGAAACTAGATCTCTATGAGGATTTTGATCTGTTTATAAAATGGGCCCACGAACACCTAGCAACCCCGAAAATCAATTGCGGATAAGATAATTGATACTGCAAAGTCCTAAAAGACTGATCCGACAATCTGCAGCTATTCTAAAAATGTCAAAGTTAAGTGTTCACAGAATATTTCGGCAGATGAAGTTCCATCCTTACAAAATTACCGTTGTCCAAAACTAAGTGTAATCGATAGGGCAAATCGTGTTCAATTTTTTAGAGAGTTCTTAAATTTGGAATCCGTTAACTCAGATATTTCAAACCATCTCTACATGAGCGATGAGGCTCATTCCCACCCAAGCGGCTTCGTCAAAAGACAAAATTGCCGTTTTTGGGTCACTGAGAACCCTCGACACTCGACAGACCACTACATTCTCCCAAAATCATCATGTGGTGTGCTGTATCAGAACAAAATTGGACTATACCTCTTTGAAGAAAATTTCAAAACGTTATACCAAAAAAACTCATTTAAAAATTTGTCTCCCTTTGTAATTTTAAACAAGAAGAAATAACTACTCTGCATATTTAATTACCATATGTTTTTTCTATTCCAACAATGTTCATTAGAGTGGGCCGAAAAAACACTTTAATTTTTTTTTTCTATCGCTATACCCCAAAAAAGTTGCATATTGCCTAGCTAAGCAAAATGAAAGAAAAAAAATTCAAATAAAAAAATATCTTCCGTTCGCGCATGGCGCTCAAAGTTTTAAAAAAATTTCGAAATTTAGTTTTTTTTTAATTATTTTTTTATAATTGCTAAACTCAATACTAACTAAGCGCTATAGGTCCTAATGTGAAGTTTGGGGCATAGGGAATACGAAAAAAAAATTAAAAACCCTTAAATTGAAAATATTTAGTGTTTGCGCAAAATGCTCAAAAAACTGGATTTTTTCTAAAAATGACTGTATTTCGTAACTTATCTATTTTATTTTCAGTTTATATAAATGATAAACATATTTTTATTTTCAACTTCTTTATTCAATAATCATTAATCAATCACTTTAAAGTTTGATTTTTGGGAAAATTCGGGCATAATACTTCGTGACAGGAGGGTAGTTCGTATTAATCCGTCTCTTGCATCAGCGCCACACACATTTTGAGATACTTCAGTCACAAGTTTGACACACCGTTCAAACCGCCTGGGTATGACAAGGGAAACTTTGGAAATCTGGTTGCGGCGATGTGTCTGTCATTATCATTTTTATATGTCCTCATCCGTGATTTTTCTTAGTAGTGGAGGAGGAAAGATTTTCAAACTATCCCACCAAATTATATCAACGTAGTATGTTGCTTCAAAGTTTAGTTCTAGCGTGGTGAAATTTCGAATGGTCTTTCCCTTGTAAAGTGATCAAGCTTTCAGTAGTCTGCGTAGTCCCAGTTCTCTGATAATTCTTCTTTCATCCACTGCCATTGCAAGAATTAAATTTGTTACATGCCTCTATGGTTCAAAATCAAAACCAGCAAACATTTCACAGATGGTCCAAAGATACTTTTTGAAGCTATCAGAACATCACGGTACTAAATCAAAATTTATTGCAAGTTATCAAGCCAGTAATGGAGCGAAACGCTTTCTTTGCTCATCCCGAGAATTTGATTCTTGCAATGACAGTGAATGAAAGAAGAACTATCAGAGAACTGGGACTACGCAGACTACTGTAAGCTCGATCACTTTACAAGGGAAAGACCATTCGAAATTTCACCACGCCAAAACTAAACTTTGAAGCAACAGACTACGTCGATATGATTTGGTGGGATAGTTTGAAAATCTCTCCTCCTCCACTACTAATGAAAATCAAGGATAAGGACATCATAAAAATGATAAAGACAGACACATCGCCGCAACCAGATTTCCAAAGTTTCCCTTGTCATACCCAGGTGGTTGAACGGTGTGTCAAACTTGTGACTGAAGTATCTCAAAAAGTGTGTGGCGCTGACACAAGAGACGGATTAATACGAACTACCCTCCTGTCACGAAGCATTATGCCCGAATTTTCCCAAAAAATCAAACTTTAAAGTGATTGATTAATGACTATTGAATAAAGAAGTTGAAAATAAAAATTTATCATTTTTATAGACTGAACATAAAATAGATAAGCTACGAAATACAGTCGTTTCTAGAAAAAAATCCAGTTTTTTGAGCATTTTGCGCAAAGACTATATATTTTGAATTTAAGGGTTTTAATTTTTTATCGTATTCCCTATACCCCAAACTTCACATTAAGACCTATAGCGCTTAGTTAGTATTGAGTTTAGCAATTATAAAAAAATAATTAAAAAAACGAAATTTCGAAATTTTTTAAAACTTTGAGCGCCATGCGCGAACGGAAGATATTTCTTTATTTGAATTTTTTTTTTTTTCATTTTGCTTAGCTAGGCAATATGCAACTTTTTTTGAGGTATAGCGATAGAAAAAAAAAATAAAGTGTTTTTTCGGCCCACTCTAATGTTCATCTCATACAAAAATACAAGAATAACAGTTACAGTTCAATTTAAATTTGGTCATTTTAAAATATACTTCTGAAATCAAAGAGAAATAAACAAGTTAATTGAATTATATTGAATATAAATAAGTCATCTTAGTTCATAACAAATGTAAGAAATGGATTTTCAATTTCATTATACATAAATTGCCCCTTTTTATGATAGAATTTTTTTCTGAAAACAGAAGAATTTTAATTTAAATTCTTATCAGATTTCATCTAAAAAGTGATATTTTGTTTTTATGGTTCAGCTTTGACGATTTCTAATATTTTAAAATTAAAACTGAATTTACAATATTATTTTAGGTATGGATGATTAGGAAAACATTTTTAAATAATATAATAATTTAAAAAATATTATTATGTGGCTGTAAATCTATCTTTGCCACCACATTCTTCTTTTGCTACATTATACAATGTAAATCAAAAAGTCTGCATCATAAGAAAGTTTTTTATTGTTTGACTTAGTTACAAGAAAACTAATTTTAACAATCATCTGTGCTTTAATATTAACTAAAAAACTCTAAATCAGAAGTCAATAAAAGAAATCAATAAAATAAGGTTAATATTTTCATGAAAATTATTTCTTTATTTTCTAATTGGATAGGCCAATAAAAAAATAGTGTTGAAATGCACCTAGCCAAGACTGACACCATTCAATTAAAAAATAAATTGCTGTATGGCCATTTGAACAAATATTTTTTCTGCATAACATATTCATTATGACCATAAAATGTTTGTTTTAAAATCTCATTTTTGATAGTTAATATGCCTAAAAATGTTTTGTATGAAAATCAAACTTTTTGATGATTTCTTACTCAGATATGCTATATATAAGCTTTAATTCCGCGAGCAGTGGACACTCAAAAATTTTAATATGTACAATGTAGTCATATAAAGGTACAACTTGTAGTTATGTGTTATGAGATTGATATTCATCTGGTAAGCAAGCATCGTGTAGGACTACTGGCAAAAATTAGCTAGATTATGAGATAGAAACAGAAAGGATTACAGAAAAGAGAAAAATTCCCATAAATGTTCATGAAGTTGGTCGTTCTTGGAATTGGTAGGGTACGTAGGAAAGATTTTCGCATCTATCGCCTTGCGGTGGACTGACTTTACTAAGAAAAACTAAACTTATAGTTGGAGATCTTTTCAAAAGAACATATAGGTACAAATAGTTACTGATTGTAGAACAGTTCGTTGTATATTTTGCGAGCATGACATTATACCAAGAATAGCAAGATTGTGGCTGCACATTGCAAAATACAATTTTAAATAAAGACCTCAAACATGATGATTATGTGTCACTTTGATATATTTAGGACTGCATCGTCTCGGTGGTAAGAAGGACAGTGGAACGTGCTTTCACTTAAACTGCCCGAATTCAAAGCCCACAGGAACAAGTTGATGAGATACAGTGGATGAGCGGATCCGTTCGCGTCATCATCTTTCGAAACAAATGCAAAAGAGTGGGTTCCATGTTTCTACGATATGAGCACATTCAAGATTCCTACACTATGACAATTTGAGGGTTCTGAAATTCTTCTGGGTTAGAAATGCTACTGTTTACAAAAGCACTGATGAACTTATCTCCTGGCGTCAGCGATTGGCCTTGGTAGAGGAAATAGGCCCATTTTAAATAAGTGATTCAAAAGACAGTAGAAATTTAAGTAAGCCAGATTATCCGCGAAGACTGTTTTCAACTGCAAGATGATGTGTGGAATACAAAACAATGTTAGGATGTAATATGAATTTCATAACATTTCTTTAGTTATAACAAAGATATATTTATTTTCACTAGCTATATTTATTTCTCCATATGCAAATGACTCACATGACTGATTTTTTTTAAATCTTTCTTGAGTTAGCTCGGAAAATACAATTGTTCACGTATTAAATTACATTTTCTCATAAATTACTACAGATTTAACAGTTGTAAATAATAAAGACTTCTTATTTTAAATGGGAAATGAGTTTCATAATTATTCATTTGTTTGACTATAAGAACTTTCAGCTTTCGGTTGAAATCTGAATCACATTTAGTATCAGTAAGTTTAGAGAAAGAAGTGATAATGAAAAGAACATTACGAAGAATAGCAACTAGGGAAGTAAATCTAAAGAATATTACTAATGTACTAAAAAGCAACCAATTTTGCTCATTTCTTACGAAATTTCATTTAAGGCACGTAGTTATCCGCTTTTATTGAGAAAATATCATAGCATTTGGACAAGGGTTGCGTGTTAATAATTTAATTCGGATACGTGAATTAAGATATAAGATTTAAGAATAACAAGAATTATATAACTATAGAAAATTAAGTTTACAAATAAAAATGTGTATAAAACAAGAAACCATTAAAAAATTAACGTGCCTGAATTTTCTATAGACAAGAAGGAAAACAAATACAGATATGTATATATATATATATATATATATACAGGGTGATCTACCACGAGTGTGCCAAACTTCAGAGGCTGGTAATTTATCAAAAAATAAATGGTGATTAAAAAAATTAAATTTCCATACATTACGGCCCCGATGTAGGCGCATAAAATTACAAATTTCCTAATTAACAGCTTGCCTTATGGAGGTAGTTTTGAGGGGTGCGGGGTAGTTTTTTACCCCAAACTTTTTTTGACGTCACTTCCGAAGCAAAACTTTTAAATAACATTATTTCCCATGCAATGACTCAGAAAAAAGTACTTTTCAAAATTTCTGTCACACCAGCCGTTTTTGAATAATTTGCGTTGAACGGCAATAAGACATGTGAATGAATGGTTGAATCGGAATTTTGGAAATAACTGGATTGGTTACTGTGGTCCTGTTTTATGGCCTCTTCGCTCTCCCGATCTCAAACTTCTAGATTTTTATTTCTAGGGGCATATGAAGCAGTTAGTTTATTTTGAGGAAATAAATAATATTCAGCACTTGATGGAAAGGATCAATAATAGTATAGCTTATATCACAAACAATGGTGACATGGCTGAAATTAATAATTCAGTTATTCGTCGTTGTGAGGCGTGTATTCGTGCTCAAGGAGGTCATTTTGAACAGTTACTCTTTTAGCTATTAAGTACGTTATTTCTGTGTTGTACATTGATTTTTAATTTTGTAATAAAAATGTTGTTTATTTCACGTGAAAAACCTTATTGCCGTTCAACGCAAATTATTCAAAAACGGCTGGTGTGACAGAAATTTTGAAAAATGCATTTTTCTGAGTTATTGCATCGGAAATAATGTTATTTAAAAGTTTTGCTTCGGAAGTGATGTCAAAAAAAGTTTAGGGTAAAAAACTACCCCTTACCCCTCAAAACTACCTCAATAAAGCAAGCTGTTAATTACGAAATTTGTACTTTTATGCGCCTACATCGGGGCCGTAATGCATGAAAATTTCATTTCTTTAATCACCACCATATTGGACTTATAATCGAAAAATTGATATTCATCAACCCCCTTCAAGGGGTTGTAGCTCCCTTATTATGCGTTTTAGGACATATGTTGATTAATGAAAGTTCATTTATTTTTTGATAAATTACCAGCCTCTGAAGTTTGGCACACTCGTGGTAGATCACCCTGTATATATATATATATATATATATATATGTATAGATATATATATACATATATAGATATATATATATAGATATATATATATAGATATATATATATATATATATATATATATATATATATATATATATATATATATATATATATATATTTACATATATAGATATATATATATATATATATATATATATATATATATATATATATATATATATATATATATATATATATATATATATATATATATATATATATTTGTAAATTATACATGTACAAATATTTTTATTCCTGTGCCTAATTAAGTTTCCTATAGACAAGCATATTTTTAAATTTACGGTGGAAGATTTTTTATTTTATGTTTTACATTAAGTTTGTCTTCCAACAAGAAACTCGATTTTGAGTAAACTATTTTTTAAATAATTTTAAAAAACATTATTTCATCATATATATAAAATAATCTGTTCAAATACCATCTACTCAAATTTCATGTGACGCAAATTGCACAAATTTTACAATTAAAAATCTATTATTTTACTCTGTTTTAGTAAATTATTCAATAAATTCAAAGCTTATAGAAAAACTGAAAATGAATTCTGGACTATGTAAGGAACTAATTATTTTTTTTTAATTAATTGTAAAAGCAAAATGAAAATTGTTACGAAATGGTTTTGTCAATAGAACATAAATCTTCAATTATGCACTTACTTTTTTGCTGCTTTTGAAAACCAAGTTACATTATTTGTTGATTCTCCCTGAATAGATGTTCTGCTGCAATGCAGAAAGAATTCCAATAAAGTGCATTTAAAAATGTTAATAAAAAAGTTAATAAAAAAAATAACTTTAACTGATACAGTTTAAAAATTTCATAATCAATCAATTAATATTACATGTTAGCTTTACAACTTGGATTCATTTTATTTACATTTCATCGTCAAATATACATTTTTATCACTTCAAAAATATGAAAAATAATAAAACAGTAATGTATAGGAGGTATCAGTCGGCGAATGAACAATACAATACAATGTGAAAATGAAAATAACTTTGACATAGAAATACGAAATATTATACAATCAGACTTTTTATGTAATCCGACATATCTTTAAAAGTGTAGACCTGAAATGGAGATATGAAATAAATATAAACTAAACAACCAACTAATTTATTACATTATATTATTACTATATTTTATACACGTTTCCATGACATTTCGGATGTCAACGGAACCCCATTATACAAGCCATAGTTTCCAAAATTTTCATGATATAAGATTGAAACCTGGAAGAGGCAGTATACAGAAAATAAAATTCAATTTGAGACTTTGCATTTAACATTTAGTGCGAGAAAGACAATGCTAATAATTATAAGTATAAAATAGGGATGGGAACGGACAAGAAATAAAATAAATAAATAGTTTCCATGGTAACTGATTACTTTCATTTCCTGTTTACATATCATATCAGATTCCAAATAGTTTGATCACCCTTCCGCCAATTGCGAAGTGCGTGGGATCCTACTCATATCCCACCCATGTGATTTGATTTTTTGCCCATTTCTATCCTTATTTTGTACTTATAATTATCAGCATTGTAGTGTGTTTCTCGCGTTCATTGTTAAATATAACATACCGAAATGAAATCATGCTCAATCTGTGTATAAGACATGGTATATTTTTCAATATTTAACACTTTTCCATCACCTCCGCTCCGGTTTCCCTGTAAATGATCCCAACTTTGAAATTTTAAGTAGAACGTTTTTGGATTCCTGAGACGATTTGTACGACTGCACTGTTTATTTTCCATCACCTCCGCTCCGGTTTCCCTGTAAATGATCCCAACTTTGAAATTTTAAGTAGAACGTTTCTGGATTCCTGAGACGATTTGTACGACTGCACTGTTTAAATAAAATGTAAGCCTAGGTACCTGATTTTTTAGAGCCATTTTTATTTTTGCATCTTTCAGTGCACACATTCAATCTAATGGACAAAAACGATAAGAATAAAATACAGTCAATCGTGATTTTTTTTCGAGTTACTTTATTACCTACAACTCTCCAAAATTTCCGAAATTACTAATTTTTAAATAAATTTCTGTTTTCAAATGACGACTCTTAGACGACTCGTTTAAATACTAAATTTCACGGCAAATCCGTTGATACCTTCAAATCCAAAATCGGTTTGATATCAACCCACATACACAAGTTATTTGGTGAATAATCGAGCAAATACGTCTATCAAGTATGTTGTGGGTATAAATTAAATTAAACTAACATTTTAGCACGTTCTTAATACAAATAATAAATAAAATCAAAACATTTATTTTAACAATAAAAAAAAATGCACACAAATCAAAAGACATCTAGATATTTTATAGCTGGGTCAATAGTGTTTAAGATATACGAGTACTTGCAAAAACTGCTTGGATCCGATTTTTAAAATTTAAAGTGTTTGAAGGGGTGAATAATAAACTCGTTCCACACTAAAAATATAAAATGTTTAAATCTGGTGAACGGATAAGCCAACATACAAGGTCGTTTGTAACAATTATTCGTTCATTAAACGGGTTCACTAAATAATCTAAAAATCGAGCCGCAGGTAAAGCTCCATCTTGTTGAAAATACATTTATTCTGACAATACAAATGGTAAATTTATCAACAAGTTTCCCTATCAAATCTTGAAATAAAGATTCTTTTATTCTGTATGCCAAACGTTTGTTGGGTAACACTAGACTTATCTGTTCTACCATATGCGAGATGGGCCATAATATGCTCTTTGAATATAGTTTGAATTTATCGTCTAGTTTGTCCAACACACATTTGATTACAGTCCTTACTGCTAACTTCATAATTCCCCGACTTTCCGTTTATTTCTGTTTCTTTTGGCTTGCCTAATAGTTGTTGTAGTTTATTTCCCGATGAATGAACGACTGTCATACCTATATCTTTAAAACTCTTACCAATACCACGGGTGAATCTAGGATCGAATAGAATCGATACAAATTTCGAATTTTCTCTTTTTATTTTGAAAAGTCGAGGAATTTCGAATTGCCTTTACATTTAAATTTTCTAATTATTATTTAATCAATTAAACTTATAGAATATACATTACTCGCAGATATATCCTTAATCAGTGCTTTTTCTTTTTCAAACCCCTTCTTATTGAGGGAGAAGCTTAATAAGCAATGAACTAGAAAATTAAAACTTGCCGTTTTGTGTTGAGCACAATGGTGAGAGATATATCTTAGAGCAATTTTTCCTCGATATGACAAATTTTAACTTATTTTCACTATTTCTAATTACGAATACATCTAAAAATGGTAGTTGTCCATAGTTTTCAATCTCATATGTGAATTAACTGACGCGAGACGCTGTTTAATTTAGAAAAACAGTTGTCAATATCATTAACTTTTGTTTCGAAAACTGAAAAAACTACAACTATTAGGCAGACAAAAAGACAATTGGAACAAACGAAAAGTCAGGGATTTATGAAATTAGCTTTAAGAACTGTAATCAAAAGTATGTTGGACCAACTAGACGGTCAATTCAAACCAGGTTCAAAGATCATATGGCCCATCTCAAATATGGTAGAACTAAAGTCGATGTTATAGAACAAGTCAGTGAAGTTAAAGAAAAAGTCGGTTAAGTTGAGGGAAAAGTCAGTATTGTTGAAGGAGAAGTAGCCCGGCTCAAGCAACAATTAAGGAAGAGGAGTGGCCAATTGGTACTGTCGTCTGGTGCTAGGTTACAACCACTTCGACGATGACGACGGTAACGACACACACGATCTTTCAAGTTCGTGTGTGCCTTGTAACAACACGCCGCCGACGACAACGCTGAATGCATGCTGCTGGCTGGCTACGATGATGACGGGGTCTCGTCTCGCCGATCATTTATCTATCTATAGATCTCGACCGAACAACAGACCGAGACTGCAGGGTGAAAATCGAAAGTATACTAAAATACGACATGGCACAAAAAAAGCCGTTACCGATCCTCATCAAATAGCGCGTGACGCGGTTCTATCTCGTAGAAGACATATCATCATCACGCACCGATAAAGGTCGATAACAGCTTCTTTTTATTATTTTTAAGCTCGTATATATTACATATATATAAATATTATTCCGCCAGCGCTTTTCGACGACGATGAGGCCACGACACACACGATTTTTCAAGTTCGTGTGTGCCTTGTAACAACACTACGCCGACGACAACGCCGAATGCATGCGCTGCTGGCTGGCAACGATGATGACGGGGTCTCGTCTCGCCGACAAGACGAATCCCTAAGCTAAAGGCTGAGTCTCAACAGATCGCAGCGTGGAAACTGCTCTACCGAGTACAACACCCTGCCAGGTACGTAAGTCGTCTACAGACAATTCCGAGTTCCAACATCGAAACGTTTGTGCGACCCATGATCGGCCGTCATGACAGATCAGGTCGGACATGGCAAGGATCGATCCCACCGCCGACCGTAAATCTCGAGACGGCAAATAGGGCTAGTGCGACGACCGCGGCGAGCCGCGATCGCCTAGTAAAATCACATTGTTTTGAGCCTTTCGACTCTCGGAACTCCAAGAGATATCGTTGCCACCTTTGACTAGAAAGGATACGGCCTCAGAGGCGTTCAGGCATAATCCCACGGATGGTAGCTTCGCACCACTGCCCGCTCGAGCGAGTGCGTGAACCAAATGTCCGAACCTGCGGTTCCTCTCGTACTGAGCAGGATTACTATCGCAACGACGAGTCATCAGTAGGGTAAAACTAACCTGTCTCACGACGGTCTAAACCCAGCTCACGTTCCCTATAGGAGGGTGAAACTGATAAGTCTAGTATTGCACAACATGCGTTTGAGAACAACCGTAAAATAGATATTGGCATATTAAGATTAATCAGGAATGTAACAAATACTAGACAACTGGATGCATTTGAAAGCTTGGAAATCACAGTGTAAGAATAGTATGAATAGTCACAGAGGGCGAATCCCAAATAACTGGCTCTATTGGTTAGTGGGTTACGGTTCAGCGAAACGTGACAATAGTTTAGGTATAAATTGTTAGCACAAAGTGAGTTTTAATCACCTCCAGAGGATGATAACTTGGTTGGCGACATGCGCGTCGAGTACAGTATATAGTGTTTTAGTGTTTCGTGGAAAACTACGCCAGTATTATATAATTTTATCGACATTTATTGCATTAAAGTAACTAACAGAGAGTTTCAATGAATTGTGTTGAAAGTCGCTATTTAGATACAGATCTAGGTTGACATAATCCGGGATCCTCCCGCGATGATGCTGAAGAAAAATTGTCATACGCAGCAGTATTCGACGTCTGTAAATAAAATCCGAGTCTAGCTATGTAGGGAATTTCCTCTCAAATAAGTGAGATATCTGCAATATAAGAAGTTTTTGCAATTCTCTAACAATCGCAATAATATTAGATTATTGGAATGCCACAAATTGTCAACAGTCCTTTATTATTTCAGTAAGGTGAGTTAGAGGTTAGACTCCTACACACAGTAATGATTTGTTAACTACCTATATTGTTGTTTTCATTTTTAAGATATATTTCGCCCACATTACATTGTGGAATTTCTTTCTCTTCATAAATATTTTTATTGCAATTTAAATCTTATATTTGTTTCACTTGAAAATAATTGTTTCTTATAATAAAAGATTACTTATTTTTAAAACAGGTTACACTGATTTATATTAAACTAGAAGTAAATTTGATTAGCAAACATATTTTTTTACATGGAGACTGATTTATTTTCATACATGTGTATGTATATTAAATAACGGTAACAGTGATGACGTCATAACCAAAAAAAAAGAAAGAATGCCTACATCCATAAAGATACGATTGAAATTAACAAATACAAGAGACGAAAAGTTGAATAATGTGGAAAAGATTTAAGAGTAAAGTACCTTTAGTTCAATAAAATGCCAAATAAAAAAGTTGCTTCGAATCATTCAATTAATACCAATTTTATACAAAAATTTTTCGGGGTAATTTTATTTTTATTTGCGTATTGACATGGAGAAACTTTGTTATCCGTGGATTTACGACAAAATGTCATTCATGATAAAAAAAAATTACTGATCGTAGAATTCAAAACACGTAGTTATTTTTATGATTGAATAAATTTTTGGTTGAAAACATTTGGATTATAAACAATATAAAGGTGTTTACACCTGGCCAATTTTTAATATTTTGCATCCTGTAGAAAGAATCATAAAAATAATTATATTTTTTTACATTACACGAGAGGCAAAATGACTTTTTGTCGTAAATCAAAAAATCATAAACTTTCTCCATGCCAATCCGTCCATGATTAAAAAAAAAACTTTAGATATGTAATATTTTGTCAAGTTTTAAATTTATATTCATTGAGTGATTCTAAGTAACTTTTTTATTTGGCATTTTACTGCAATATTAAAACCAAAAATGACTTATTTTTAAGTCTTTTTCACATTATTCAGCTTTAGAGATTCCCTGTACATAAAATTTTATATTTCTTAATTGTATTCGTCTTATTACGAAGAATAACTTTTTGGCGTAGATCAACAAATAAAGATGTTTTTCCTTTTCTGATCTAAAAAGTATTTTCTCTTCCGAACTCAATCCGTGGAAATGTTGTATATAATTCTTTTCAAAAAAATATTTTATAAAAATTTTTACAATTAATAAATTTGGGTAAAGTGAGTAAACGATTGATTAACATATAAATCAATGAAACAAAAACGTTAGTTAATAAAATGTAACTCAGATACGACTCCTTAAAAGTTCAAGATATGCTCGACAAGATATGCTCGAAATGAAAGGTGTTCTGTTGAGGTATACATATTATCTCGTTCATTCTACATCCGGTGGCAAAGAAGTCGTGCGAGATATAGGACAAATACATTTTTAGCGCGAGCATTATCCTGCTGACAAATTGGCTTATTCAGTCTCCTTAGATGTGGAACCATAACTGGTTCCAGCATATCAAAGGTGATCTGGTACTCTGAGATATGGCACTACGAACTATTTACTCACTCTCTAAGGCGATGTGACGGACCACTAATGATCCCAAAATCTTATATTCCCCAGGGAGACGCTTCACCCTTCTACGTCTTTCATGCGCCACAAAGAAACTCGTGATTAATCACTAAATACCAATTGAATTCACGTTCTGTCCCAGTTTCTCTGCTCACTACATTAGTGTAATACTAGAGTCTAGACACAGGTCACATACTTTGGCTCCCGTCCCATAATTATTGCGTGAGAGTGCGCCGTCGCACACACTCGTACATACATACCACCATTTTATGAGTACGACAAAGTGTGTACTTTTTATTTTCTCATTTATCTGTACTGATAGAAAATGTATTGACATCGTGAGAAAAATCAAATTCCAGATTATGATGAAAATTGACATTTTGAGATCCGAAAATAGAAAATCTGGTATCACTATCTCCAACACGTCTCATCGTAATAATCTGGAACTTTACATATAATATCTGGGAGGTTCGAGGAAGAACCCTATTGATTATCAGTGAAATTAGTGCACAAGGGAATGCACGCTTCAAGGGGCCTAAAGAAAATTGTGTCAAATCCAGAAATGTTCCAAATAAAAATTGTCAGAATAAGGAAATGTACCGAAAAGAACTCTTGAAAATTTCTAGTCAAATTAACTGTTATAGACAAAAACGTTGTAAAATTAATTCGATTCGTTTAAAAATAAATTACATTTCGACAATATTTTCTAAACATATCCAGTTTAAAATTAATGAGAAATAAATTAATTAATTTGTTTTATCTCGTTTGTTTCGTTTTTCACGTTTTTCTCGTTTACCTCATTTGTCTCATTTATATCGTTTATTTTGGTTAGCTTATTTGTTTTATTTTCCTATTTATCTCATTTATCTCATTTATCCTATTTATCTTGTTTATCTCATGTATCTCGTTTATATATTTATCTTATGTCTTGTTTTTCTTTTTTGTCTTATTTATTTCCTTTATCCGGTTTACCTTATTTGTTTCATTTATCTTAATCATTTTATTTGTTTCATTTTCCTAATTTGTCTCATTTGTCTTATTTTTCTCACTCGTGTCACGTACCTCACTTGTCTCATTGGTCTCATTTGTCTCATTTCGTTTTTCCAATTATTTGATCTCTTTTTTTAATTTATCTCATTTGTCTCATTTGTTTCATATGTCTCTTTTTGCCTTGTTTATCTTGTTTATTGTGTTTGTCTTGTTTATGTCGTTTATTTTATTTATCTTATTTGTTGTAATTGTCTTGTTTGTTTTATTTTTCTTATTTATCTTATTTACCTCATTTAAGTTATTTATCTTATTTACCTTATTTGTGTTATTTAAATTATTTTGTTTATTTTGTTCATTTTATTTTACATAAATAAGTATAGCAAATGAAAATGATAATTTTAATTGAAATAATTTATTTCTTTCATGTCAAATTGAATGTAACGATGAGAAAGTACTCTCGACTTGCACCGATTTTCACTGTCTGTGTGTCTGTCTGTCTGTCTGCTTGCTTGCTTGCTTGCTTGTTTGTTTGTTTGTTTGTTTGTTTGTTTGTTTGTTTCTTTGCTTGTTTGTGTGTGTGTGTGTGTGTGTGTGTGTGTGTGCGTGTGCGTGTGCGTGTGCGTGTGCGCGTGTGTGTATGTGTGTAAATAATACATTTAAAAGAAAATATCGTTTGATTGTTTACTAAATATTGGACTAAAAAATATGAAACGAACTTCTTATGCCACAACCTGTTTTCTTTATGAATATCAACTCCGCTATGTGTAAAACTTTTTTTTTGCATTGGGCTGTTGACCCACAGCCAGACCCTTATTTGTTACATATAATAAGCTGACTTTGTGTAATACCTAATTCTGACCTATAAGGCTATGTAAAACTTAAAAAGTATGATTTCATTTATTATGAATAGATATAACATTTCATTATAGGTTATTACAAATGACCATAATACTAATTAATTATGAGGATCTGTTATGAAAAAGGGATTAATTAGCAAGTAAAACATTTGCCTAAATATGGAATTTGTAACCATTGTTGGCATTTCCTCTTATTTTAAGATATTCTCTGTGTAACTGCGATTTAAAGAAGGGGAGCATATTAAATCAAATATTAATGTCTTAATTATGTAATGGATATTATAAAATAATGTACACGTACAGAGTGTCTCTGATAAACCTGCAGAATTTTAGTAAACTATAGGAAGAAGTGAATATATATATATATATATATATATATATATATATATATATATATATATATATATATATATATATATATATATATATATATATATATATGTATATATATATATATGGGTGAATCACGAATTGCGCTCGCCCCGATATCTCCTAAAATATTTGGAATAGAAAATTGAAATTTCAAGGGCTTATTATACGACTAAAATGCCATCTTTTCAATAAAAAATCAAGATTGGTGCACATCCGGTTTGACCGGAAATGCCCACAACTTTCGATTTTTAAATGAAACACCCTATATATTTTTACATTTTTGGAATCTAGTAGAAATTTTGAATACAATACATCCATTTTGGTCACTTTTTGATAAACATTAAAAATTTTATTAAAAAATCTATTTCTGAATCCAGAGTGCTGTGGTGCCCAAAATATATTTTAGTTTGTGTGCTACGTTACTATAAAAATAAAAAGAGCAATATGATTGCATTACTTAATTGTCTAGAGGCGTTTAAAATTTTTAAATGTGATTTTTACCCACTAACTCGGTTTTTTTAAATGGGAAGTTAATCGTCCACCAACATTTTTAAATACCCCATTTTCATACGAATCTAATGATACCAAAATTTTGAAAATCCGCTCAGAAATATTTGAGATTTCAACCAAAATACAATGCAACCAAGCTTTTAGAAACATGCTGCTAATTGATTAATGGGCTTTGGAAACTAAAATGACACATTTCTGTTTAAAATCTGGTAACCTAATAACATTGGAAAAATAATAGTAGCCATTGAATGTAATAAAACAATATCAGCTGCCAGACAGACTCGTGTAGTTATAGGCAATCTTGAGCTATCAAACATTTAATAATTGTGAGCGCAAAGAACGTTACAAGTAAGTTTAGCATAGGTATGTGGAGGTAAACACAATTACATCCACAAGGAAATTAGCAACAGAATTCGACATCAGTACGGTTTTCAGAGTTTTATTTAAATGAACATAAATATCGGGCCTATAAATAAATAAAAATCAATTCCGTTTGAACAATTAAACTTAAACTAGGTAACAGTAGGTATCCATATTAAAATAATTAATATAATTAAACCATAAATTGACATTATAGATATTGTTCAAAATGTCCACCATTTTTTTCTATACACAATTCGGCTCTGCGTATAGTTGTTTGAATGGCTCTACGTAATTCAGCCGGCGTTATTTCATTAAGAGCCCGTACAACTTTATTTTGCAGCTCTTCATGGGTATTTGAAGAAGTTTTATAAACTTTATTTTTGAGAGTGCCCCATACATAATAGTCGAGGGGTGTTAAGTCAGGTGACCTAGTGGCCACCTGATATGACCTTGATTTGCGATAAGGCGTTCACCATACAAGTTGTTTAAATATTCCATCACTCTTCTGGAATTATGTGGGGGAGCACCATCTTGTTGGAAAAACAGATTTTGTAAATAGGCAAGAGGAAGTAAGTCAAGAAATTCTGCTGTCTGGTTTTGTAAAAAGATTAAATATCGTTCGCCAGTAAGTGTTCCATCAAAAAATATGGGTCCAATTATTCGATCTCCAAGTACTCCAAGCCAACAGTTAAACCCAAATCTTTCCTGAATATTCCCCCCGCCCTACCAACCTCGGATTTTCTTGAGCCCAGTGCCTAGTATTGTTTCTGTTAAACATACCTTGGTTCGTAAATCTACTTTCATCTGAATATAAAATATGAAAAGGAAAACCTGGGTTTTGTTGTACTGCATTTAAAAACCAGTTGCAATATACTAGCCTCCTGTCTTTATCATCTCCATAAAGATGTTGGTGTATTTGGTATTTATAAGAAAGAAAATTATGTTTCTTTAAAATTCTGCAAACCGAAGACTGACTAATGTCGCATTCCGTTGACAATTCCCTTGTTGATGTTGTTGGGTGTACCATCACAAATCCTAATACATCAATTTCTTTGTCCTCACTTACAATAAATGTTTGATGGTCATCTTGTTGATCGGGTTCGTTTCTTAATTTTTGTTCCACTCTGGCAAACAAGTGTCTGCTTGGAGGACGTCTGTTGGGATATCGTTGCTGATACAATCCTGCAGCTGCAGTTGCATTTTTGTGACACTCTCCGTATATCAGTAACATATCGACCTTTTCACTTCTACTAAAATTATTAATTATTAATTTTCTTTAATTTTTACTCAAAGAGATTTCCGCAACGCTTTATTTTTTATCGGTCTGACAGCTGATATTGTTTTATTACATTCAATGGCTACTATGATTTTTCCAATGTTATTAGGTTACCAGATTTTAAACAGAAAGGTGTCATTTTAGTTTCCAAAGCCCACTAATCTATTAGCTGCATGTTTCTAAAAGCTTGGTTGCATTGTATTTTGGCTGAAATCTCAAATATTTCTGAGCGGATTTTCAAAATTTTGGCATCATTAGATTCGTATGAAAATGGGGTATTTAAAAATGTTGGTGGACGATTAACTTCCCATTTAAAAAAACCGAGTTAGTGGGTAAAAATCACATTTAAAAATTTTAAACGCCTCTAGACAATTAAGTAATGCAATCATATTGCTCTTTTTATTTTTATAGTAACGTAGCACACAAACTAAAATATATTTTGGGCACCACAGCACTCTGGATTCAGAAATAGATTTTTTAATAAAATTTTTAATGTTTATCAAAAAGTGACCAAAATGGATGTATTGTATTCAAAATTTCCTCTAGATTCCAAAAATGTAAAAATATATAGGGTGTTTCATTTAAAAATCGAAAGTTGTGGGCATTTCCGGTCAAACCGGATGTGCACCAAACTTGATTCTTTATTGAAAAGATGGCATTTTAGTCGTATAATAAGCCCTCGAAATTTCAATTTTCTATTCCAAATATTTTAGGAGATATCGGGGCGAGCGCAATTCGTGACTCACCCGGTATATATATATATATATATGTGTACAGTAAAAACCACCGAGGTACGATTATGGACATTAGTATGAGCAACGTTTAGGATTGTTCATTTCGGGAAATACTGATGCGATTTTCAATTCATAAAAAATGTTGGTTGGAATCGATAATTTGAATTGTTTATGATTCAAACCGAATCGGGAATCGATTTGCATGGAACCGAATCGAATCGAGGTTAAGATTACTAAAATAATGTGGTGCGGGAATGTTGCCAGCAACAATACGAAGTTCTCTGAAGCTTACTTTACAAGACAGTAGCAGATTGTTTTCCGTTTTGCCTTCGCTGCCTTCTACACTCTAACTTTCACACTTGAAGAATCCTGATTGTAGCTATTCCTTAATATGTGGCACATTGGTGTACTTATCTATTTAACTAGTAGTAGTAATGGTAGATAGATAGATAGATAGATAACACTGACGTAGTTTTCCACGAAACACCAAAACACTATATACTGCACTCGACGCGCATTTCGCCAGCCAAGTTGGCATCACCTGGAGATGATTAAAACTAAACTTATGCTAACAATCTACCTTATTTATACCTGAACTATTGTCACAGTTCACCGAACCGTCACGGTTCGGTGACCCACTAACCAATAAAGCGGGCTATTTGTGATGGGCCCTCTGTCACTATTCATACTATTTTTACACTTTATGATTTCCAGGCTTTCAAATGCATCCAGCTGTCTAGTATTTGTTACATTCCTAATTAATTTTAAATTTCTGATATCTGTTTTATGGTTCTTCCCAAACGCATGTTGGGCTACACTAGACTTATCTATTCTACCGTATTTGAGGTGGACCATATGCTCTTTGAATCTAGTTTAAATTGATCGTCTAGTCTGTCCAACATATTTTTTATTACAGTCCTTACAGCTAATTTCGTAAATCCCCGACTTTTCCTTTGTTTCAATTTTGTCTTTTGGATTGCCTAAAAGTTGTTGTAGTTTGTTTCCCGATGAATGAACCAGTGTCATACCTACATCTTTAAAAATCCTACCAATACCACGGGTGAATTGAAGATCTAATGGAATCGGTACAAAATTTGGATTTTCTCGAGGAATTTCGAAGCGACTCTTTAAACTTTCGTTTCCTAATTATTTTATCAATTAAACTTACAGAATATCCATTACTCGCAGCTATATCCTTAATCAATGCCTTTTCTTCTTCAAACCTCTCCTTACTGAGTGGGAAGCTTAATAGACGATGGACTAGAAAATTATAACTCGCCATTTTATGTTGAGCACAATGGTGAGAGTCCTTAGGGATATATCTTAGAGTACTGGTACCTTTTCTCTAAATGTCAAATTCTAACTTATTTTCACTATTTCTAATTACTCATGCATCTAAATATGGTAGTTGTCTAGAGATTTCAGTTTCATATGTGAATTTAACTGACGCGAAACAACTATTTAATTTAGATACAAAGTTATCAATATCAGCGACTTTTGTATCGAACACTGCAAAAATATCATCCACATACCTAAGCCAAACCCTGGGGAAATACTCGAATTCTTCTTTTGCTTCCGTCTGGAATCTGTTCATAAAGAGACTGGCAATGAATGGTGACAAAGAGTTACCCATTGCTGTTCCTTCATGTTGTTCGAAGAAATTATCCTTGAATCGGACACAATTTTGTTTCAAGCAAAGTTTAGCGAGTTTAAGATATTTTTCTACTACATATTGACCGAGATTGTTTAATTCGAGTATATCCTTAAGGTAGTCCAAGGTCTGTGGTATCGGAACACTTGGAAACAATGAACAAACGTCAAAGGACATCAAAATTTCACCTTCTTGCAACTGAATGTTTTTCACCTCATTAATGAATTCGTTGGAATTAATCACAGAGAAACTAGTTGGTGCAATAGGTAAATTTTCGAACTCTTCTGTTAACCATTTTGATAGGTGGTAAGTCGACGATCCGACTGCTGATACAATAGGACTTACCCACTTTCCTGGTTATGTATCCTAGGCAAGCAGTACAATCTAGGTACACTTGGGTTAGATACATATAACTTCCTATTTAAAGCTGGAGTAATAAGTTTGTTGCAGGATTTAAGTACATTTCTTACTTCAGTAACCATTTTTGGTAATGGATTTCTAGAAAGTCCTTTATAAGGACCAGTACTAATCAGATTGTCTACCCTTTCGTAATATTCCTCTTTATCTAAAATAACAATCTTATTGCCCTTATCAGCTTTTAAATAAAAACAATTTTTTTCACGCAACCGTTTGATAATTTTACTGTCTTTTATAGATTTTGACTTTTTATTTACTTTAGTAACAATATTTGTCGAGATTTGATTTCTGAAAGCAAATCCTTTAGAGGAATCAGGAAGGTATTGAATTGAACTTTCAACACTTTCAAGAATCTCATCTAAAATGCCTTCAGAGGCTGGCAAAGCAAAATTTAATCCTTTGTTAAGGAGATTAATTTCTTCTTTATCTAACGACTGTGAGGAATGATTTTCTACAATGCTGAGAACTTTTTGAAGAACACTTTCTTTCGACGTCCTACCAATTAATCTTTTGAGTTTCTTATTTTGTAACGACATTTTCTTAATAAATTTCGCGTTAATTGATATAAACATGTTCTTCTGAAAGTCACACCATTGTTCATGTTCTAAATCTGTAATCAAAAATATGTTGGACAGACTAGACGATCAATTCAAACTAGAATCAAAGAGCATATAGCCCATCTCAAATATGGTAGAACAGAATATGTCTAGTGTAGCCAAACATGCGTTTGAGAACAACCATAAAATAGATATTAGCAATTTAAGATTAATTAGGAATGTAACAAATACTAGACAGCTGAATGCATTTGAAAGCCTGGAAATTATAAAGTGTAAAAATAATATGAATAGTGACAGAGGGCCCATCCCAAATAGCCCGCTTTATTGGCTAGTGGGTCACGGTTCACATAAGGTTAGTGCTAAAATTAGATTAGTAGGATCAGATATTTGGTTTCTAGAAACTTGCAAACGTCATTTAGTATTTTCAAATTTTATTCAAGTTGAAATTCCAAATTTTCCACACATTTCAAATTAAGTTACAATGTTTTCAAAGCAGAAATGGCTGGATTTAGAAATTAAGTATCTGTACAGGGTGACTCACATAAATATTAACCCCCTGTTGCTTTTATTATTTTTGACCTAAATGATTCATTCAAAAATAAACCTGAACGATTTTTAATGTAGAGTTTATATCTGTTAATGCTTTTCTAAACCTGCATAAAATATACAAGGTGGAACAAAAGGTATGATTTTTTTTAATGGAACACCCTGTATATTTTTACATATTTGAATTGCAGATCTCTTCTGATTATAAATATATATAATTATAGCATGATTGGTCCAGTAATTTTTGAGTTATTACCAAAACTCTAAAACAGTTTTATTTCCAATAATAAATCACTAATAATGATGGTAAGCTAACTTTAGTGAATTTGTGTAACTGTCAAAGTTGTGAAGTCTATCTACAATTAGTGTGGCTGTTTTATTATTAAACAAATTGATATTGTGGTGAAAAACACGCATTATGCATTATTAAAATCTGGAAGAAAGACGTAAGATTTTAGAAATATATTTATATTGTAATAAAAACATGACTGCTTCAAAACCAGAGTTTATACGAAGATACCCAAACCAGGCACCGACTGCTAAAATGACATTTAAGCAAATTTATAATAAATTTTGTGTCTAATTTATTAAGAAATAAAACTAGAAGAAGAAGAAAGACTGTTCTTGATGAGAAAATGTAGATGAATATTTTATTGTCTTTCATAGAAGAGCCAAATCGGTCTACTTATTCGGTAGCTGAAGAATTAAATTTAAGTCAGAGAAGTGTTATGCGGACCTTAAAAATAAATAAATTTAAACCATTCCACATTACCCCTGTTCAGGACTTGAGTGAAAACGACTGCCGACAGAGAATATTGTTTTGTCAACAAATAATTGAGAGATACAATGCAATTAATGACTTATTGCACAATATTTTTTAGATCAATGAGTCTTCCTTTTCCACAGCCGGAATATTCAATAGACATAACACTCATCATTGGGCTAGGGAAAATCCTCGAATGCTGGAAAAATTAAAAAAGCAGGGACGCAAAACTGTTAATGTGTGGTGTGGGACACACAGAAATAAAATAATTGGACCTATTTTTATAAATACAAACCTTACGGGTGAAGTTTATCTCGATCTTCTGCAACAGTAAGTTGAGGAATACTTGAATAATTTGCCAATTTTATTAAGCTTAAGAACAATCTGGCAGCAAGACGGAGCTCCTCAGCATAATGTTCGACCCGTTACTAACCATTTAAATCAAAAATATGCTGTTTGGATTGGAAAAATTGGTCCAATCCACTGGCCCGTGAAGAGTCCCGATTTAAATCCTCTAGATTTTTATCTTTGGGGTGCTCTAAAAAATAATATTTATAGTGGACAACTCTCAGGGGACACTGAACAACTTAAACAGCTGATACGAGAGGCCATTCATTTGTTTAGTGCGAATGAGGCGGTGTTTGAAAAAGTTAGAACTAATTTCTTGAGGAGATGTTTCAAATGCATAGAAAATAATGGAAGTTATGTAGAAAATACAATGTGATACAATAATTATTTTATTTTCATATATTATGTTACCGATATATGAGATTGTGTTCGTTTGATACTTTTATTATGCTATCGTTACCGTTTGTATATTTAATTTGTTTTGTTTTGTTATAAAATAATATTTTGCATTTGTTCTGCAATCCACTTGTTTCCTAGCTCACTAATTAAATTATGTTATGCGACATTGTTAGTATCAATTTCTTTAAAATGTGTTTGGTAATAACTCAAAAACTACTGGACCAATCATGCTATAATTATATATATTTATAATCAGAAGAGATCCGCAAATTCAAATATGTAAAAATATACAGGGTGTTCCATTAAAAAACAAATACTTTTTGTTCCACCCTGTATATTTTACGCAGGTTTAGAAAAGCATTAACATATATAAACTCTACATTAAAATACGTTTAGGTTTATTTTTTGAATGAACCATTTAGGTCAAAAATAACAAAAGTAACAGGGGGTTAACATTTATGTGACACCCTGTACAGTAAACGAAGTACGCTTGAATTACAAGCATATGGACTTTACAAAGAACTTACCTATAAGTTAAATAATTTAGAACACGAACAATGGTGTGACTTTCAGAGGAACATGTTTATATCAATTAACGCGAAATTTATTAAGAAAATGTCGTCACAAAATAAAAACCCAAAAGATTAATCGGTAGTACGTCAAAAGAAAGTGTTCCTCAAAAAGTTCTTATCCTATGTTCATTTCTATCAGTTTTGAAGCTCTTGCACTATCCTATAATAAAAATTACGATTAATTTTATGATAATTCTCTCAAGTATCCAATTATTTAAGAAAAACAGAATATCCTATACTGAGTCTACATTGAGGTAACGTGGTGCATGTTAATGTAAAATTAGCCCCGGACTTCTGTCAAAGAAATTTTATCTTTAGCTTATGTTCCGAGGAGCAGATGTTAAACGTTGGCAGTTTTTAAATGACAAAGGATTTCTCGAAAATAACTTTATCCATATTATAATTGCCTAGAGACTTAAAATGGTAATGTTTCAATTCATACTAAAACTCATGAGCAACAAACCAGGTGTTTCAATAATCGATTTGTTTTTATTTCAACTGAACCGTGATATATTTTAAATTGAAAAATTAAACCAAAACTTCTATTTTTCAAGCACGGTCTGTCATGGTTTATAGTTTTAAACATATAATACGTATTAAAGTAATCCTGTATTAAAATTTTGTGAAACAAATTGACAAATTAAACAAATGTTTAGGGAATTTTAATTTTATTTTCATCCATTAAATTACTCTGACATCCTATACAACGCAAATAATAGTAAAATATGTTTATGTTGTTACATTTATTAAATTTATGAAAAAAACTTTATTAGAATAATATCTTCACAAGGGACTGAATCGAACTAGTAAAAGTCATTCTTCAAAGTCAAAACTAAACTTTTATATACACGCGACTATAATAATAGAGCCATTTTCAGGTGTGTCTTAAAAATACTCATTTCAAGGGATATAAAAGACTCTCCCAATTGCGAAGAGAATTTAAAAACCACGAAGATCATCAAAAATCGCTCTTTTAAAAATATCTACCAGAAGAGAATAAATTTTATGTATAATTTTAAGGTCAAATGTTTCCTCCTGAAGATTCTGCGCCCAAAGTCAATCAAACATCCACGTGCAGGTAACATCATAGCAATGGAGAAGTTGGATGAGATCGGAGTCGGCGAGATGGAGAACAATTAAAAAAAAAGAAACAAGAAATTGGGGTACCAACTCCGATTTTCTGTTCGACAGTTTAATTGGCTTTAAAATTAAAAATTGAAGAACAAGAACAACATTTAAAAACAATTAATAGGTTTTACTACTTAAAATTGCGAAGCATTGTTAATTTTGATTGCTTTTGGAGGGAAAATTAAATTTGGGCCGCTTAGTTTCTAGTTGAAAATAGAAAATGTTTTTATATAAAAATGTTAGGATTGTAAAAGAATTGATGTTGACTAGATTTTGGATGAAGAATTTTGAAGATAAAAAAAGAAACAAAAGGAAAGGAAGAGAAAGAATTTTCCTGGGGTTGGGTTTAGATGGGCTGTAGAATGATTGATAGACTGATAAGTATTTATTCGAAATGGTGCGTTATACTCATTAATCTAAGTAATATTGTTGACTAATAGACTACCCCAAAGTTTATATTGACAAAATATTTGCGAGGTATTTCGGATATAGTCCGGTATGGGTCATATGTTGAGGCACAACTGGTGTAAATTTTTAATGGAAGCGGAGAATTTTTTGATTTGTGATTAATGGAATTAGTGGAAGAAATATTGAATGTTAGTACAGTAAAATATCAGATCATTCTGTGGACATCTCATATTTAAAGGGAATTGAATACTGAAAATTATCATATGCCACCCACTAATGATAAAATTTAACATGGTTGTCGACAAATCGTATGGTTTAGCGGGTTAAAAGGTACTTTGTAAATAAAAGTATCAGCCTTTTTGGATTCTTGTGTTTTGGAATCTAAAAGAATAAATTTTTCACCCTGCTTAAATCTGAGTTTGTGACAATTTTTTAAATATGCAAAATATGAACTTTTTTAATTTTTGTCATAATGTGTCTACTGATAAAATACGATATCCTAGATACTAAAATGTATCTAAATTGCCAAAGTGTCTTACTAACTTTTTAACTTTTTCAGATATTTAATATCGAATGACGGTTTCTGTTCACTGTATAATTCGCACTGTCAACACATTCCATTTCCATTAATGTTGTTTTTCTACCTGTACAGCAACTTATATGTGAATTATTAATATGTTTGTAGTGTTTTCTACCTACTAAAACTAAGCCATTTTAGAATATGTTTCTGTAGGTCTATATTTCATTTTTGAGATTACTGTCAAGTAAACTGTTTGTAATATGTTGATATTATACTTTTTTCTGCTAACACAGTCACAATTATAAAATGCTTCCTTTGTCACTTTGAGATTTATATTCCATTGACAAAATGTTTCAGTTTCAGTGTAATTGTTATTTTTAATATAATAACTAGACACCGGACAATTCCCGTAAGTCCCGAACCGGCATCCTAACCGGTCTGAGCTAGCATAGGTAACCAGAGTAAGCACGCATAGTGAGCTCTAGATGTTAATCCACTATTCAGTTGACTTGCAAATGTCGCAATATATAGAAGGCGCGAGGATAAAATAAATAGTAACAACTATATCGCATTTTCGTTCGCCTTTGTGGACAGTTGAACTACAGAAAATTATCGATGAATCTGCACTATAAAGTGTGTAAAGAAAATTAATGTTTCACCATACTAACGATGCCAAACTACATCTTGTATCAAAAGTGCATCGTAGTAATATAGTACGAAACATATAAAGCATATAGTATGTTTCGTCACAATTTGTGCATATTGTTTTGTTCACTGTGTCTACCGTGGTAACTCTTAGAGTGCCCTGAATTAAACAAACTATGCGTAAAAAATATCTTCATGTAGTGTAAATATCACGGAGGATGCGAAGAATCAGTAGGTGTGGATTTGTGTAGACGAAGCCATGGATTTTCAGGGATATAAAACCATTAATGTTACTATGCATATGTTAAGTGCTATTCTGAGTACACCTCCACTGTTAATATATAGTAAATTGATGTTGTAAACCAATGAGCAAACAGTTGAGGAAATAGTGGTAAATGCTTTGTGTAATGTTGGTGCTAAAAGTGAAAATATTTTACTGTTTGTATCAGACGCAGCGGCATATGTGTAAAGCTTCTACGCTTTTACAATTCACGTATCCCAATATAATTCATGTAAATTATCTGGCTAATGCCTTGCATCGCGTTTCCGATGAAATACGTCAACAATACTCTGCAATCAGTCGATTAATTGCAAGTACAAATGATGTATAGTTTGCAGTTTGCACCAACAACTATTTAAGGAACACCTCTCTGGATTATCTTTTTCACTGCAAATAGTGTGTACTGTTATAGAACCGCATACTATCTTACCGAAGAATAAAATATTCAACTCATATAAATAAAATAAATAAAATACACTCAAACGCGTCAAACATTCAGTACAGAAAAACACTACAGTTAGAGTCGCCAATGCGGAAATTTCCATTACATCGTAAACCATCTAGCAATCTTAAAGAAAGCTTCTAAAATATTCGACCGAAAACAGACGCCGGGTTACAGAGGGGTAAAAAAACTCATCAGCCAGTCGTCAAGTTCGAGTTTCGCGACGGTCACGAGACCTACAGATATACCAAGCCAAGCTCAAAAAAATGAAGCTAGTATCACCCACGATACCACCAAGTTCAAGATTACAGAACCAAATTCGCATTCATTGCCAACAAACGATTAACTCATTCATTTTTTTGTTTTGCACAATTTTAAGCAACGTGTCAAGTGAACCCCGCTCATTTCGTGAATTTTGTGTTTTATCGTGTGCTAGTGCTGTGTTCTTCTGTTTTGTTTCCTTATTTTGGACCCGGATGTATATTGTATCTTATTGGTAAAATATATCAATACTTTGTAGCGGCTTTTCCGCATTTGTTAATTTGCAGCAAGGTTTTTGGAGCGTCGTGTACCAACCATTTTTTTTTGTTTTTGTTTGTTAAAAACGGAATATATTCAGCATTACAGATCAGATTAAGCCTAATTAACACCTCATCTTATTTATAGCGAGTCCCCGTAATATTTCACCTCGCTCTCAGAATACGTTCTAACGACCAACAGGTACCTAAAAAACCGCAGTGGTCAGTAGGTAGGTACTGTAAGTAGCTTAGATATATAAAACAGTTAGTGAGGAACCTGTCGTTCCAATTATAGTGGTAGACAGATAACCATGAGTCGTAAAGGTTATTACGTACTCTTTAGGTAGCTAGGCCCTTTTATTTAATTCTTTTGAGCAAACATTGTGCAATGACAATTAACCACAATCGGTGTCTAAATATTAATGAAATAAACCAAATTAAAATTTAATTAAACCCAATTATTTATTAGTGTTAGGTAGGTAGGGTCATTGAGTAAGTAGTATTCGTCCAGTACTTAAGGACATCTTAATATAAAACAAAAACTCAGTGAGAAAGATGTGCGCGAACAGAACTATAACGCTCTGCTATCAATTTATCCCCTGAGAGTCGCCTATATTTAAATTTTCTTCTTCTTTTTGTTTCAGTACGCTGGCACCCTTTAAATAAATTTGTGTATCGGTACCACAAACCTAAAGAGATATACCGCGCAAGAGAGACGTCCGACAGGTCTCATGCACTGCGCGCGCACATGAAGATAAAAGTATAAAATAGCACAACACAACATACACATATTTGAAACATTGGTTGCCCACATCGCAGTATGAGGTATAAAACAATTACAAAATAATAATTTGTGTCATATTCATAAGTAGTGTGATCATCATCAGCTCTTACCTTATTTAATCCAAAATTAAGAATTTTTAATTATATTCAATGCGTATCTTATACATATTTTACTTGACTTCTATGTAAATTAGCATTGATTATCAATAAAATTGAGTTGTAATTAAACATAACGTTAATTTGCAAACCTTGAAAGGAAAAACTGTTAACAAAAATATTCTTATTTTCAACTTTAGCTTATTCTTGCCACTGAGCATAAATAGCAGCAGAAAATGAACAATGTATCATACTATGTCAAAGTTTTAGAAAGGACACATTCTTGTTTACTATTTTAATTAAGAAAACTATTAATGATTTAGTAAATTAAAAGAAACTTTTGAAAGTACATTATTTCTTAATTTACAGGAAAACTGTACAATGGAGAAAAAATACATTTAAATTTTAAAGGTATATATTTATTAGCTATGGCGAAAATAATTTACTTTAAATAATAAAAATAATCTTCGACACTATTTTCAACTTTTCTGATCAGGCCTATGCATAAATTAATTACCAGTGACTTCCTATGGTAGCATGTGTACTTTATTGTGCAGATAAACGCTATATGCAGTGTTAATAAAAATATAACACTATTAGTGGTAATTCTATAACTGCATATGATAAATTTAATCATGCGCTAATTTATAGTAAATTAACATTAAAATGTATTCTAGAAAAAGAAAATTAGCGTGTGCGTTATAAATCGTTAATATAAATAAGACAATTATTTTACAATCTTTTATAAAGTAACCTTTAAATATTGTGGTTTAACACCGACATTTAACAATAGGAGTTAACATTTTTTCATGAGAATTCTCTATGTAATATGTTAAAATTAAAATATATTTGCTACAGATTGAAATCACTTTTTAAACAGGCTTTAAAATCAAAACATGCTTTAAAATTAAACATATTCTTTATAGCATTACTACTTTTACCAGGCAAATCTAGCTATAGCTACTCAACTCAACCTGATAGTAAAATTCATGAAATTTAATTTGTACCCGCTCTCAATAAAACTTGTATAACATAATCATTTATTGAGAATAAATTTAGAGAACTCTATTATTTAACATTTATGTAAATTAATTTCTTTTACTAGCTCAATAAGAATAAATCAACCCTGACTTAAAGAGGATGTAGTTAAGCCATGTAAAAGTAAATTTATATTTTGTGTAAATATAGAACATTGAGTATCGAATACAAAATTAAAATTTTCTTTAACACGAACAATTTTGAGGGATTTAGGAGGTTCGAGTTCGAGAAGTTCGACTGTTATACATTAACTGTTGCAGAAATATTATTAAATTACTAAATTTTTTCCCACTGCATCCATCAACTTGAAGAACTGTTATGTACTTCTTAGATAAGTTATGCAGTCTAATTTTACAATAACAAATAATTTGTGCTTTTAAAAAGTAAAATTATGTTTATGATTGGGATATATCTTCAGTCTTCTTAGGACCTGTACCCAGAACTAAACTTAAAAAAAAATTATGTTTACATAATTTATGTTTACAATTCAACTATTTTTTTATGGAACACAAGTAAGTTGTAAATATGTAAATATTTAACAATTTCACTTCTTTATACTAACAGAAGCGCAATTGGGTCTCGTCTAAAGGGACTCTAGATATTATCTAAAATGAATACTTACGAATAACTGTGCTGTGCTCCAACTTGAATTGTTTTCTTTTTCTACTAGTACATTAATCACTTCCTGAATATTCTACCACAATTCCTACATTTTGACGTACTGGGGATGGTAAAGGAGAAGATTTAATCATATTCATCTGTGAGAATTCTCCATTTCGTTTTTCCCTTCGTAGGTGAGATGGTTGATGAGAGTGTCGGATATAAAAGTAGAAATTCTTTAAATTTGGTCGACTGTAATGGCAAAGTGAAAGACAATTCAACTTTCTCACTTTCATGAAGATACCAAATTGGTAACGCGGATTTTTTAAGGCCAAGTTTGTTTCCTATAATTTCAAAATCCTCAGGTGTTAAATGTTTTGAACAGATATATCTTGATCGACTCCTAGTAATATATTTATTTTTTCTGCTAAGTGCATGTAATCATTCCCAGAAAGTTTCCTCGTCAGTTTGAAAACTATAACATAGTAATTTTACCATTTCAAAATAAAAAGTAAAATAAACTTACCGATGAAACGAAATTTTTGTTTCTGGGGTTAACAACCTCCGAACACTTTTACAGTTTTTAACAAGTCATTTTGTAAAATGTGATCGTCTATGAATACGCTTAGATTATTATTAATTACGAAAACTCGCACAAATTGCACTTTCTCTATTAGAACAACAAAATATTTAAAGATCTAATGTTATTTTAACAAATTGTCATAACCATTAATGAATATGACACACAAATTATTATTTTGTAGTTGTCTTATACCTCATCCTAGGATATGGGCAACCAATGTTGCAAATATGTGTATGTTGTGTTGTACTATTTTATGCTTTTATTTTTATGAGCGTGCGCAGTGCATCAAAATGGCGACTACATTTTATCTTATTTTATTGCAAATGCAGTACCGATGCGCTGTCGACCATAAGCAGTATATCTCATCTAGGAACCTGTAAAACACTTTCCGCGACATCACCCGCACTCAACAAGGCGACGCCGACGGTGAGAGAGGAGAGGTGACAGTATGCACATAATGCAAACTGCAGTCTACTATTTCGAGCATTTTGAAAGTGTGAAACAGTTTATAATGAAATTAAATTTCCGACAATCCAACGAAGCTAGACAGCATTTAAATTTACATACCATATCTGAGCGATTCCAAATTTTAATTCAAGTACTTACGACACTAGAACGTACTGAACTATTTGTAGAGGAATCTGTAAATATTATCCGTAATGTGCAGAATTCACTGAGCAGCTTATCGGACCGTCGCGCTGTCGTGGTGTTCCTGTATTACGCGTATAGAGTTTTTTCCTGGAGGAACTATCTTAAATTTCCTGACATCTGTCGGTGTAGATTGCTCCTTTTTCCTGTACAAAACGATGTATCGACCAAATCGTTCCAACCTGAATGCCATCCGCGCAGAACAATTTCTAATAATATCAATTTACGTCATATGTATTTTAGACATAATAGTCTAAGAAAGACTGAAATTTGGCTTCGTATTGTGCAGTGTACACTGCACTGTTTACCACACGGCAACTAGATGGAAAATAAGCCAACATCGACCAGCGACGCGCGACGGCTTGTCTATCCTTGGTTTATATTGTAACGCTGCTCTTTTAGAAACCAAGGTCTAATAATTGAATACACATACTATATACTAATGCCTTGAACACATTATAGGAGGTTTCATGAAATGTAAGACACTCAATTTTAATTGTTGTGTACAAATGATTGTTTTTGCCTGTTACACCATGTGTGGGTTCTACATGCATGGAAATTGTCTCGTGTCTGGTGATAACTGTTACAATATTTTTTCGTACATTAGGGATTGCAAAAAATAATCTCATTACGATTTTGACATTTTTTTCCTTAGTCGCACAATAATCGATATTTCACTGTAAGTTTCACGCTTCTCAATGGCTGCCAAGCAATATTTTTATTTTCATAATATATTAAATTATACGATGTGTTCTATTTTCTGTGTAGCAATTCACTCCATTTAACTTTAAAATTTCAAGATTCCATTAGGGATTCCTGAGTTTCAAGGTAGTTATGTAGCACTTTTGCATATTATATAATATTATCTACCTACGGCCTACGACCAAGTAAGTTATCACTCTTCTCTTTTGTGTCGTTTTCACCAAATAAATTTACTACTATTTACAAATTATTCAATACATAGACATTTAAAATGTTCATCTCACACCTGTAGAATCTCTTGTCTTCCAGATTTTGGCTGTAATTTTTCAACAACATGTATTGAAAGCCATGCCGAAAATCCTTAGTGCTCTAATGAATGAAAAGAAACGATACTCTAACCAAAAATATATGTCTACTCAATTAACTTTTATCCATCAAATCTCCAATATAGTTGAATGTGTTTTATTAATTATTCATATTTAGAATATATTATTTTTGGGTCTTAATATCATTATCCCAAGAAACACTGGCTACCGTAATTGAAAAGGTGATTTTATAAAAACATTAGTCCATATTGATGGGCGATAAAAAGGAAAAGTTTGACATGAACCTAAACGAGGAATTCTAAATGATTTATTAATTTGTTTGTATAAGTAAAAAACTTGTGAACAATCGACAGATATTTTTATTGATTCGTTTATAAATAGTTATTATCATAAGTGACATAGTTCTTCTACTCCCAAATGAATCAAAGTTAATTCTTGTAATTTAAGATATAAAATTTGAGAAATTTTCATTGCATAAACTCTAATGAGGATAAGTTTGTATACTTTTTGTAAATGAATAGTATTTTATGTATATTACTCTTACCTTATTTTAAATGGAACAAGAGAATAAGACAGCGTTTTCAAACGAAACCCAGTAGTTTCAATGTAGTTTTAATTATTGAATTTTTTATCTTCTGTAAATTATAATCTGGTGCCTTATTATTAAATCTTTAATATTTTTTCTATTTTGATAGCTGAATATTATTAAAAAATCAATATTTAACTAGATATATTTTATATGTGTGATGCCACAACTTTTGCATTTTAAAACTGGTTTGAATAAAAATTGGTGCACCTTGATTTCGTTGAGCAATTTTATTGAAATTTTCACCAAAATTGTTCCCCAGTATGATATTAAAGTGATTTAATTTCAACATTGCGAGATGCGGAATAAAAAGTTATGTAGTAATGAGTGCACACCTTCACTCTATACGCATGCTATCAATGTAATAGTCAATGTCGGCTTGCGGTATCTCAAGCCTTTTGGATACAGAGCCGAAGATCGTTCAAAATTATCCGAGGAATGAGTTGTCTCACTCATCTACCACACACGGTGGATTGGAGACTGATCGGGTGACTCTGCTAGCCGTGGAAGCACCACTGCGCGAGCTTCTCGTAAGACGTTTTTTATAACACATAAGTACGGGCACTATCCTGCTGAAAATTGAATTATTCAGCACTTCTAGGTAAGGCAATGCGACGGTTTCCAGCACATCTGTTAGGCAATCTGCAGCAGTCAAGTTACGCCAAATAAAAAATAACGGTGGTCTGCTGCCATAGCATAATCATCCTCAAAGCATCACACCTTGGATAAGGGCTGCATGACGTTCAATAACAAATTCTAAACTTTGGCATTCTCCATATCGGTATTCTTACCCTCCTACGTCTATCGTGCGCCCACAAATAAAATTGAGACGCATCACTGAACATTGTTTGATGCAATTCCTGTCTCCTCTTTCATTACACCATGCCTACCTGAGGGCGAGACACGTGGAGTAAGGAATAGGAACAGAAACCGTCGGAAGGAATGAAGTCTAAAACTTCTAATTCGACTATGTACTGACGCCATTGATATTCTTTGACCTAAAACTTCTATCCACTGATTTCTCACAGCTCGCTTCGTGTAAAATCTATCTCGTAGGGCCAAAGTTCGTAGATGGCTTTCTTTGCGATGTGTTGTTTTTTTAGAGCGTCTGGATCCTCGTTGTCGCTTATATCGACCTTCCTCAGATCAACTTGGCCAACATCTTGATACCGTTGCTATATTAAGGCCTATACGATTGTCAATATGCCTTTAAAAAAGTCCCGCTGTATTCATATCAATCCCGGGAAGGCCGCTAGCCTGATGCAGGCGGAGAGGCAAGCCCAGGTGGAGGGTCGAAGAGACCTACCCAGGAGGTTTGCCACTCTGCTAGCGGTGCAGGCGGGCAGGCCCAGGCGGTGGGTTAGTTGACAGTCGAGGACTGTGGTTCGGAGTCTACGCTAAACTGTAGGTCCCTAGGTAAAAAGGGCCCATGGTGGCCTACTTGCCTAGTAAAATAAGTAGCTACTATTACATTTACATTACATATCAATTATTCGGCCTCGTTTAAACTCACTTAACTAGTGAATATTGGCTCTTCTTTCTACAGATTCTAAGCATTTCTTAAAAGTCATGACATTAAACTGATACAGATTTATCAAAATCAATAAAAAGGCATTGAAATAATCAATTCTTTAAAAGAAAAAAGTTCAAAGAGGGTCAGAAAACGTAGAAAAATTTTGTTTAAATTTTAATCGCATGTTAGCTACAACGAAACAAAACTTCTCTGCAAATTTCAACATTTCTCAACGAATTCCTGGGGATACGATTTTCATTCAAACCCGTCAGGCTGTAACGGCCCATTTTTTTTAATTAGTAATTTGTACTACATTCGTTATCAATTAACTAAAATGGTTTGAATTATACATTAAACTCCACAGACTCGCTTAAAATAATTTTATTATGAATTACTGTATCACCCCTATGTAATGACGCCACTGGGCGGATGGCACGATGCCGAGAACAATTTAAACTACCGCGCCGATCAGATGTTTTTCGCGGAGTGTGGAGGAACTGGCTTTTGGGCGCGAAAGACGGGAGTCAATGCCAAACCACGGCCCGGTATGGATGTGTGAACAGGGACCATGCTGGCCGCTGTCAAGTGTGGACTTGGAGTTGGGTGAATTACGTTTCCTTACCTTTATGTATCTGTTTCTGCTTCTACCCTGTGTTCTGTATATTTACGTGCGTTATCTTGCCGTTGGAGACACGGTTGAGCTACAAACAAGATAGGTGCTTGTGAGAAATTTTGTTGCGATGCCTAACGTATAGAGGTTATGGGTTGGAGCTGTGGTCTCTAAAGAACTGTGGTGGTTTGCTGATTGAGATCCGTTAACTGACATGCGTATGCTGTTGAGATGATTTGTTGCCTTGGAGTTTGTTACGTTTCTGTGAGTAAGACACGAATTGTGGGAGAGGAGCCAACTCTGATAAGATCTTATCACTTCCAATATAAACTGGGTACCTAGTAAGAAAGCAGTCTTACCGGTGCAGGCTGAAGTGGTCCACTCCGGAACAGTAATTTAACTTTGAGATTTGCAAAAGTTGTCCACGATTTGGAACATCGAGCTTAAAGTTACTAGACAAACCTGCTATTAAAATTAAGAATTAATGAACTGGGAACGTTTTTTTCCTTTTTTTAAACGAAAACCATGCGTTTTAGTTTACCAGAACTTTAGTGGAAAACATAAAAAAGGTGGCGCCTAACAAAACAAAGTTCAAAAAACTTATTAAGTTCGCGGGACAATTTTAGTTATTAAGTTGTCACTTGCCAACGTTTTTTGCTGTTTAGTATTAAGAATTTTGTAGTTCAAAATATTCTAGGAATCACTCGCTCCCTCGCCCGAGATAAAAGAGTCTCTATTTGTGTTCTGTCGTTTTGAAAAAATGTCATTGTAAAGTACAATTCGTTTTTTTATGTAGCTACTTTAATCTATGTCAAATAAATAAATAATAACGGGATAACCTCGTTACAAGGCATCAATACCCAGTCACATTTCTTTGCTTTTTGTCAATTTCAGAGTCATTGAAGTTAGTAATCTTTATGAATTACTAACTTCAATTACCCTGAAGTTGTGGTTGATTAGATCACACGAAAAAATAAGTTTGTTACAATTTAGTGTGTCATTAAATCGTTAATAAGTATTAAATCAAAAGTGAACCTATATTCAAATATCAAGGTACTCCAGAAGGTACATTAATAAGTTTTTTAGTTTATCAAGAGTGTATTATGATGTTTTAGCTCTAGTTCATTTATCTAATTCAAAATATATTAAGTTAACCAAGCTAAGTTTGACAACGGGACGTCTTTCAATAAAGCCATGATGGCTACTAAATTTATTGCATGGTAGATTATGTTATGTTACAAACTCTTGCCAATTTACAGTATTCAGGAAATGTTGACATGCTTAACGAAAGTTTAATTAAAAGTAACAGTAAACACATAGAGCGATCCTTTATCAAAGGCAGGGAATCTAGTCATGACTTGAGGTCATTACTTTTCAATTTTAGTGACTAAATCCGTCAACAATGTTTTGAGAATTATCACAACTTATATTGTCACAATTCATTTTGTCCGGTATTACCATTTCACCTTTTTTATAAAGTGGACAGGACCTGAACTAGTTGGGTTAGATTAATTTCTTATTTTTATTACTTTTATAATCCTGGAATGGGTTGAAAACTTTGATGTTAAGATAACACTGACGTAGTTTTCCACCAAACACCAAAACACTATATAATGCATACGACGCATGTTTCGCCAATCAAGTTGGTATCATCTGGAGATGATTAAAACTCATTTTAATCATTTCCAGATGCTAACTTGGTTGGCGAAACGCGCGTCGAGAGTATTATATAGTGTTTTGATGTTTCGTGGAAAACTATGTCAGTGTTACTTTTGTAATCTTCAAAACCAATTCATAAATTGAATTTTCTATCATTTTTGCGATACTCATTTCAATGTTTTATATTTCCTAAGAGACCAGGTATAATAAATTATATTATCTATTTTTCACAGTATAAAGATGTGAGGTACTTCGCTACTCTACCCAAGAGCGGAAGTGTCACTTTGACGCCCAACACTACGGCGGTGCACACTGTACGGAGATCTCGGGCGCCAGTTTCTGTTTAGAGTGTAGAAACACCACTTTACTCTATCGGCGGGACGATAGAGGCCGGGCAACTGCAGTGAAGATACGGCTAAGCCAGGGGTCGGGAAAAAGGGAACTTACATACTACAGCTAAGGAACAGACTCACATTCAATATATGTACATTTATTCTACACACTAATTCTTATTTACACTTTATACACACCTTAATAACTACAACTTATACTACAACGGTCTTACCTACAAACGGTCTTATTCTACAAGCGGTCTTATACTACTACGGTCTTATACTACTACGGTCTTAACTACGGACAAGCGTGGCAGTAAGCGGGCGGTCAAGCGGTGCGATACGGTAAGCGGTGAAACGGTGAGCAGCGATGTCTTAACGACGGGCGAGCGGGGTAGTAAGCGAGCGGTCAAGCGGAGCGGTACGGTAAAGCGGTGAAACGGTAACCAGCAATAACTTAATCGGTCACGAGCAGACGGCGGACGGATACCAGGAGGGGAAGCAAGCGCCAATACAAGCAAACTATGCCAATCTAACGCGGTTACTTATTATCGCTTGGCTGATGGATGGTTCCGGTCTTATCATATGCAAACGAGTATCTCCAAAGCGCCCTGCCAAAGAAAACGGACTCAGGCGCCCTGGAGGGCACGCGGTTGAATGCGGTCACGGTAAGGGGGGGGAAGGAGTAACAAGCCTAACAGCGGCAAATTGATGATGACGACGGGATGGTCAAACTCCAAGACTACCCTGCAGAATTTTTACGTGCTCAGGTAGCCCGGGGGACCCGCGGTTACGGACGATACCTCCAAGTCACCCTGCAGAATTTTTACGTGCTCAGGTGGCCTGGCAGGCACGCGGTTACGGAAGTACCTCTAAGTCACCCTGCAGAATTTTTACGTGCTCAGGTGGCCTAGAGAACACGCGATGGTAACTGACAGTACCTCCAAGTCACCCTGCAGAATTTTTACGTGCTCAGGTGGCCTGGAGGGCACGCGGTATAACGCGGTTCAAGTTGGGGGGGGGGAAGGAGGAACAAGCCGAACGGTTACAAATCTAAGACGACGACGGTATGGTCAAAGCTACCAAGCTACCCTGCAGAATTTTTACGTGCTCAGGTAGCCCGGCGGACCCGCGATTACGGACGATACCTCCAAGTCACCCTGCAGAATTTTTACGTGCTCAGGTGGCCTGGCAGGCACGTGGTTACGGAAATCCCTCTAAATCACCCTGCCAAAAAAACGGACGCAGGTGGCCTAGAGGACACGCGGTATCAAATGCTAGTATCTCCAAGTCACCCTGCAGAATTTGTACGTGCTCAGGTGGCCTGGAGAACACGCGGTGTGACGCGGTGGAACGCGGTTCTAATTCCAACCTTCGGCCGCTCTCCCTTTTTAAGGAAGGATATGAGGCGGATACGTTTAGCGCTCGCGGTTCACTAACTCTAAAAAAAAAAAAATAAAGCCCGGAAAGTACTCACCAGCCAAGTAATACCGATTATTTACCAAACCTTTATCAAACCTTGCTACCTACTTCCGGATCCTGTGCTGGCTTCCTCTCTGGAGCGGTCGGGGTCGGCACGTCTGAACGGTACGGGCGGCAGCAACGGACTGTTCCCGGATACTCTGTAAAATCCTCAAGCTACTAAACTCTGCCGAAAAGCAGAAGTAGGATGAGCGCGGTAGTCATGCGCGAAATATTGCAACTACGTCACCGTTTATCGACTTAGAAAAATTCGCAATTACCTTTGGATACCTATGTACCTCTATACTCACAAGTTTACTTACTATCCAAGTCGGCGTGGTGCTTCGGTCGGAGCTCAGACGGGAACTAATTTAATTGTAAAATCCTCATGCTACTAAACTCTGCTAAAACGCAGAAGTAGGATGAGATACGGTAGTCATGCGCGGTTTATTACAGCTACGTCACCCGTTTGTGGACTTAGAATAATTCCGCATTAAATTTAATTACCTATTTCTTTATACTCACGAATTTACTTACTATCCAAGTCGGCGTGGTGCTTCGAGTAGCGGTCAAACGGAGACTAACTTGATTGTGAAAATCCTCATGCTACCAGATACTGCTAACGCAGGAGTAGGATGAGATACGGTAGTCATGCGCGGTATATTACAACTACGTCACCCGTTCATCGACTTAGAATAATTTCGCATGAAATTTAGATACCAATATATCCTTATACTCACGAGTTTACTTACTGTGCTGGCCGGCGTGGTTCCTCGTTGAGTAGCTGGACGGAAACTAATTTAATTATTTTCAGTCTCAGGCTCCTTCATGATAGCGCGGGTAGAAGAGTGCCGGGGCACGATGCGCGCTTTGTGTGTCGCGATTCGCGTACTGCCAGCTATTCGACCTATGTGGAATGTTCACAAAACATATCCATACTTCCTATCTATAATTAATAATTAAACTGTTATTCTTTACAAGCGTAGTACCATAATGGGTAAAATATTTTTCAAAACCTAGCTACCTAACTTAACTTAAAAATCACTTCGTTACAAAGAATTAAGTTTACATTTTACATTATCGAACATGAAGTGAATTATAGTTTAATTCAAACTTATTTGCAACATGAAAAACGTTGGGTTCTTTGATAGCGGTATCAGGATCAAAGAAGCCGACGTTTTTTTAAGTTAAAAATTAATTTGAAATATACTGTATTTGACATTTGGAATAATGATTTAGAATTATTGCAATAGTCAAGTGTGCCTTTCCCTCATATAGATGTATGTCTGTTTAAACAAAGTAGCAGACGCAAATTGCAACTGTGGCCAACAAAAACATTTTTGAAGAGGAGGCTTGGAAGAGATGAAGAAGTTTATCCTGGGAGCCTAGAAGAATATGAATTTGATCAAAGGTGCGATTTTGAATAGAGGTCGTAGTATGATTCATCCAAACATATCCCACGAGGCTCAAATTTTTATTCTTTACTTATTATATGGTAGCTAATTCGTTTTAAAAAGTACCGCGTTAAATTATGTCTTCAATAAATTACATTAATTTTAACAGCTGTATGGGTTAAATATGTACGGTTTAATAATAAAAAAAATAAATAAATAAAAATATCGAACATTAAGAAATAGTACAGCTTCTTAAACAGAAAATTAAAAATGTAAATGTTATTGGATTTTCCAAAAAATCTTATTAAAAAAGTGGAAAATTATAATCAGTTTTACTCGTTCAGGAAAATGTGATGTTTGACATTGATGCGAAAATCAAATACTACCAACGCAATTTTTTTGGTTTTGATGAAGGAAAAATATTTTATGCCAAAATGTCAACTTTTCTGACCTAAAATATTTTATGTTTAATAATTTAATTCTCAGGTTAACATTTAGGTATCAGAGACATTTTTTGGATATGCAAAAATAGTCTAAAAAACAACCTCTGACTAATACTTTTGACTCAGAGATTTATTTAAAATATGTTTTGAATAATTTATAGGGCAATGTAATACCCAAATAAAGTGCAAGTAAACAATATAAGATACCACAAATAAATATTTATAGGAAAAAATTGTCCCAGTCCTGTCTTATATTTCACTGATCATCAGCATCAATGTCAGTATCAGTAGTAATATCGACGGCAGTCCTAAAGTATGGTAGAATAATTCAAGGCAAAATATAAAGATCAAGATAAAAAATGTTGGACCATATTAAATTCCAGTATCACATCCTATTATGTGTAGTTTTTAGTACGTTTACTTTTACCACTTATTACCTCTCGTTCCTTCTTCAGTGCGTCATTCTAAAAATCAATCCCATTATCCAGTTCACATGCTCGCAATCAGCCAGTCTCAGTCCCGGTGCCAGTCATATCATAAAATTTGCTTACTCGGGTTATACCTAACATTTCTATTGTAATTTGAAGAATTGTTCGCATGACACAAATACAAGAATATTTTTAAATTTAATTGGTAATTGCTTCAAGTACTGGAAGTTTTAAATGAAACTTGAAATAACCTTGGCCGTCTGTAATATATTCCTCAGGTAATGAAGGACAATAATCCTTGACTGACCTATATATACCAATCAACTTGGCGTGTTTTTACATAATTATTTAATACATTAATCACTTGTACTTGAAAGAATCTCATGACGGCTTGTACAATATATAAATAAGTTTTCAACGAAAGGGTATAATTAACAGATTTACTTTACTTGTTAAATATGAACTTCTTATAGACACGGAGATACCCACAAATTGTTTTTTTACATAAAAATTGTGTAATTACTATATTTATTGTTTTAGCGTGTTTCATAATCAAAAGATTATTTCAATTTATCATATATTTTTACATTATCCCAAAACAGTTGCAACCGTTTTCGACAAATCTAAGCTTAAATAACAATTGGATCTTTGCCTTTATTTCAATTGTCATAAGATTACATTTATTTATTTACAATATTCATTATTATTAATTTGTTTCAATTTAATATAAATTTTGGGTGTATCCCAAAATATTTTTGTAATCGTTTTGAACAAATCATAGATATTATAAAATAATGAATAATATGAAATATTTCAAACGAATTTTTAGGGGATTATCCCAATTTTGTGTCTGTGATTAATAAATAGCCTATATACGACACTTCAAACCATTTTCTGATTGCCATTATTTCAAAAAAAATCATGAAGCAAATTCAAACCTCCATAAACCAAGAGGGTACTAGATTGAATCGTTTAAACTTTATTATATTCTATACCACCAAGTTTTGCATATAATGCATACAGTTGAAAGTTGTATTCGCTGAGTAATAAACATTGATGTTGCTCTAGTTGAATTCACCATTGTGAGAAATATGTATGTATGTTAAGTATTAAAAATCAACTAATTCATTAACTTTATTTACAAATTACATTTTTAACATCACATTTTCAAAATTTACTTCACAAAAATTATAATTAGTAATATTTTATCCATTTGCATTAAAAGGGCACGTCTAAAGGTTATATCATGGATGTCATGGTTTCTGTTTAATATTATATCTCTGTGGTCTATAGAAATATTCAATTTCTAATGCCATCAGTTAAATGTCATTTATTCGAATAGTATTGGCACTGTTCAATTGTTGTCGGGGTTGCACACCGAGTTGATCTGTTGTCACGTGAGCTCGTCTGTTCTGTATAGACTGTTCCATTATATGATCGTTACCTTGTGTGTGAAACAAGTAACTATGAAATAATTTGGACCATAGTTGGGTTGTTTTCAAAGTCATTCAAGACTGTTACTACTTAGACCGTTTATTTCAGCTAAGTATATTAGTACATTAATTACATTGATGGAATGCACTTCAGCTATAAGCACTAGGGTCGACAAACCTTATGGATTCTGCAAATAACCATATCTTACAGGCCTTGGTATTTTATGATTCGCCTTGCATATCTTACAGGCCTTGGTGTTTATGATTCACCTTGCATAAATATTACTTAATATGATTTTCTTATCTTTCCAACTTTTCTAATTAACATTTTACATTTTATATTCGTCTTGATAAGTATTGATACATGTTTAAATAATTTCACATTCATTCGACATGTGACAGACCTTGGTATTTTCTGGGGCTAGTGACTTCTCTATATTCTGGCAATCTATCACGTTATTGCTCCGCGGTTGATTTCCTTCCCTTTTCATAGTCAGTCGTCTTAGTGGCCGGACGTACATTTTGTGTCTTTTGGTGGTGAGAAATTGAAATTTTGATCCAAAATTATTTTAGTGGATGTTAATCATCGTTGTTTTGGAATTATTTCTTTCACCAATTTAAAGGATGCTACTTGGTATCTTATCGGCTAAATACTGGATTATTTAGGGTGCTACTTAGTATTCTGTCAGCTAAATGCAGGTTTGTTTCTACAAATAAGCATGTGTATGGACGTAGGACTTTGCCCTATAGAAAGGGTAAGTTATTTAAATTAGGACAATAATTAACAAGTACTTACTTGTGTTCCTTATTTAATTTTAGGCGGTTTTCACTGGGCTTTTAGACTACCACGAGACTTTCACTGGGTTCCGACTTGGTGAATTATTCTTAGGAAAGGTGGCTATCACTGGACTTTTATTAACTATCACGGGACTATCACGGGTTTTGACTTGGTGAATTGTTGTTTAAAATAAGAACGTTATATAGCTCCGCTAGGTTATGACACCTAGGTAATTTGTTCATGTTGTAAATGTGGTTTTTATGTACTTTTGATGTCATGGAAAATGGAATTCTATCAAGCCTTGGTAAGGTACAAAGTGGAGCTGGAATAGAGGATTGATTTGTGTTTTCGACAAGTGTTAGAAGTCAAGAGCCAATTAATTTCATCGTCGAGTTTTGTAATACTGCAGTTTGGTTAATGGAACAACATTAGTTTGGTACGGAATAAACCAAGAGGATTGAACACACTCTCCCACTCTCGGAGGTTAAGTTAAGTCTTATTCTTTTTTAACACGCTTTTATTAGCTTCACTTGTATGTTTGTTTGTTTGTTTGTTTGTAACCGACTCTTTGGACTCGATTTTGACCCACTTTAAACGGACAGATTTAATTGAAACTTTGTACACTTACGAAGAACCGGTAACAATACAATAATTTGATAAGTTTATATCATTATCCTGATCAGGATCGCCAGTCCTTTCCTCACGTATCCTCTGCGTGAGAGCAAGAGGCTTAATATTGTAAGTATATTCCGTGATTCTCAGTTCGGTCGTTGGCCGAGCGGGCAAGTCTTAGTCGACGCGAAACGACGGACTCCTCGGACGTGAGTTCAAATCCTATGGCTGAAATAAAAAAACATTTTTTTTTTTCAGAAATATCTGTTGGATCGTAATATGTTATAATATCAGCATCAATAAGCAATATAAATATAGTTTAAAAAAACTACAAAACACGCTTTCATAGCACATCAAACTAAAAAAGTGAAAAATAAATATAGTTTAAAAAAACTAAAAAACACGCTTTTAAAGCACATCAAACTAAAAAGTGAAAATAATTATTAATATAAACTGAAAACAATAATGAACGAAAAATACTAGTATTATTGTGAAAAAAGCGTGGGGCGCTTTGTGCCATATTTTTCGAATATCGAGCAACCCACGATTTTTTTCACAATAATACTAGTATTTTTTCGTTCATTATTGTTTTCAGTTTATATTAATAATTATTTTCACTTTTTAGTTTGATGTGCTTTAAAAGCGTGTTTTTTGTTTTTTTAAACTATATTTATTAATTTTATGTACTTATTAAAAATTTTGACCTTGATGTAAATAATTAATCTTTTTTTTCTGTGCACTTTATTTTTTTTCTAATTTTACTTATTCAAATTTAAATTTAGTACTGGTACCCATGATGTCAATATGGATCAGTCAAATTAGATCTGTGATAGATCGATGAATTTTGAGTACGATAAATGTAACAGTAGTGTTATCTAGATATAAATATTTTCCTTATGGGGTTTTATGTAAACTACATGCAATTGGATTTGGTGTAAATCTACCTACTGGTACTATATATGTACGTCTGTTTGGTAATAGTTTATAAATTTGAAAATTTCATATACCTAATTGTACATAATTTTCTTTTTTGTTTAACCTGGCTAATTGACTTGATATAATTAAACATTTTATTAAACTTATGTTGTTTAATTTCCCAGAATAGGTTTCACTGAAAATATAAAGTGTGGTAAGGTATACCAAATTCTCTGATCAACTATTAATTGTTTATTTCTTGAATTTAGAGTACTGAGAAGCTGAGGGCACAAGTTTCGCCTATGATACTGGTAACCCAACCTGGGATATAACGAGCTAGCGGAGGATTGGTAAGGTGTTCAATTTTTATTTTGGCACAACGTCACGTATTGGACGTGAACAACGTTATATTTGGCATCCCAACGTAAATTAACGTCTCATTTTGACGCCTATCGTAGCATTTTTTGGCGCCCAACGTGTATAGTGTAGCAATGTATATGCATAAACAATTTGAAACAACTCACAACCTGTTGTTCTCAATATTGCTATGTATAAATGACGAGTGATTGATTTTACTCATAATGGTTATCTTATAGTTGTTATGTTCGTTCTGAACCTTAACTTTTTTAATGAAAGAGATTGTCTTGTAGCAATTAGAGAAGCAAGTCTTGTGAAGTTACAAATAATAAATGTTATCTTCTAATTACCTGAAAAAGTAGGTTAAAAGTGTAAAGGTTGAACAATTTACACCGATTATATCTGAACTAGTTCTGTGTGCGTATAGAAAATAATTGTATTTTCCTGTCACAAACTTAAGAATCTACACATAAAAACGCCACCCATTATTTTACCTAATTAATAGGGCTAGACTGAACTTAAGGAGGAAACTTTCTCTAATTATTCATTTCATTAATAAATTAGTTCTCTAAGACTTTTCCTTCTGTTCCAAGTTATTTGGTAAAGGTTACATGCTTCCAGTTTTGAGAAAGTTAAATGAAGTTTCGTTGGGATATATAAAATTTTCTCAGACTACATATGGTCGGCCTAATTTCAGAACCTCGTAAGTTAAACTGGAATTCATTTTACAGAAGATTATAAAATCTGTCTCATTTGATCCATGCCTATTATTTATAAACGTTTTTTATAGAAATCTCTTTAATTTGTGTAATTCGATAAGAAATCATACGAGAAAAGAAATTTTACTCTAATTTTGAGAACGGAATCGGAGAGTATTTCAAAACGTTAACTTATAATTATTATCGCAAGTAATACAACAAGTGTATTAATGAATGTTGAAAATTAAAAACGTTTGATTTATGAAAAACAAAATGTATTGCTTGGTAAAAGCAACATATTCTGTTCCGAAAAAGAGAACGAATTTGCGATAATCGTTAATTAAACAAGTTGTATTTGTTAAGATTATTTCTTGAAAAAAGAAATTAAATACATTCAAACCATTTAAATAATTATTTATGGTAAATGTTAATAATCAACTTACAATTAATTGTTACAATTGAAAGGGTGGATGGATAAAATTGTTAATTTGTCAGAAAAACGTCTTTACAAAAATTTTTTCAACAGAGACCCGGAGTGACGATGTTTCTTAACTCCTTTATCCATTTGATATCTAATTATAAGTCATAGAAACGTAACGAAACATTGGTGATAAGAATAAGTTGTAACATCACAACACCGTTATTAAATAGGCTACTCCCATTTTTAAAACAATGTCAGTTAACACCTTTATTCATCCACCCCTTCAATTATTAAATATAGTATCGCCTGTATTTAATTCTTTTTTTATTCTGTCATACAAGGGCATTTCAGTTGATGTATATATTAATTTGCTTATGATAACTATGGAAACGAGATCAGAGCCGTAATACATTTTAATATTGATTAAAACTACCAATAACAAAGCGAAATACAAAAACGAAAACACATAGTTTTCGTTTATTAATACATTTATTAGAATTAGGAAAAAACGTTTATTTTATGTTGAATGAAGTAATCTAAAATATTTGACATTTAAGTTTCATTTTCAGATTAATGTTTTTTAGTTGTGAGACAATTTTGGATACACAAAAGAATTTTTTTAAAAACCAACTCCTGACTAATTCTTTTGGCACAGCGGCTTATTTAACAAGTTTATTTAAATAATTTATAGAACAGTAGCTTCATACCCAAAAAAGGTGAGAATAAACATGCCACAAAAAAAAACTATAGACAATTATGTTACTCATGGTACTGCTTCCATTTTGATAGTAACACCAATCACTCTATATTAATAATTAATTCCATTTTTCTATATTAAAATTTGTGATAAAAGAAAATAATATGGAAGCAAACTCGCTTGCATTCAGGCCAAGTAGTAGTGACTACCTTTGTTCCTCAAATTAAATATTGTGAAGTTTGCACTACAAGCTTGTGCTTATAATACATCGTTGAGTCTTCTATTGGGGTGACCATCAATATACCTTGATAAAAATCCGTTTTCTCCTCTTCCTTGTCTTTGGATTTTTCATCTCTTACAGCATCTTTATTATTCAAATATTCTCTATGAACGGACTTATCAATATTTCCCGTTTTGGATCCAAGACAGGCGTCATACTGATCCTGTTTTTGTTGAAATATGCTGTAGGTTATATTAGAAAATGCAATGCAGAAAGAAGAAGAAGATTAGGCCATTATACCTTTTCATGGAATCTCTCTTATAGTAGAACCGTTGTTTAGATAGCCGAATTGGTTCTAGATGTTTTTTATTCGTAGTTGATCGGCATTAGCATGAATCCACATTCGGGAGACTATTTAAGAGATTTCATTTTCTTCTTTTCTATGATTCTCACATTATCTTTTCCTTTTATCTTCCTTTCCTGTATTTTTGTTATGTCGTGTTGATTATTTGTTTTACTGTAATTATTCTCCCATCTTATTACTATTGCTCTTTTTATTGATGTTCCCGTTTTTAATCCAGCTTAGGACAGACCACTCTCATAATTCAAGGGTGTTCAAAAATTGCTAATGATGTACTCTTATTCTTTGCAAAAATAAAACTAATAAACGTTTTCGTCACTTTTGTGCCGCTTGCAAATTGTTCAATTCATTTTGTGGATAGGAGACTAAATTTTCATGCAAAAGAGTAGTGGAGTGAAAGAGGTTATTAAATGCAACTTCTATACAATCTTGAATAGGTATCTGAAGTGCTAACTTTGATGTAATTACACTGATGGAAAATAATTCACAGTTACTTTTAAAATTCGTTTATACCACTGAATTCTGTATGTAGCTATATACAGTTTTTAAACAAGTAATAGACCAGTCAAATTAAGGGTTTTTCAAAACGATAATTTCCAACCATTCCCGACCAATACCATTCGATTCAGTATGTTTTTTGAATTCTCATGGTCAATTTTGCCGTACGTTATATGAGCAAGAATTTAACTTTTAAATTAAAGTTGTGAAAATGATGAAAATGATGTTTCTGAATATTCAACTTCAAACGCTGCGAAAACGGCAACAGATAGAGAAAAATTGCTCAGAACATTTTTTTATAGTGTTAAATTCCCTTCAAAAAAGTCCGCGACGGCATATCTCTACGATGAATAGTTATGGCGTTACAATGAGTTAAATATTTATTATTTTTCTGCTGTATATCAGTCAGCTGTACAAGTAACGCGCATGCGCGATCAACAGACTCGTACGCCGCGTAATGGCCGCCTGCGCAGAACATTTTAAAATAGACTTGCTGTAAATCTTTCATAATTTTCTTATATTTACAACGTTAGCAAATGTATTTATCACTTCTTTGGTCTAGATATAATTATTATATACTTTTATGCATACTCAAAGACCTGGAAAATTATTATTAAGTTATAATACCAAGTACTATAGTTCCCTGTACTCGAGGGTATCTACATATACGCTCCTAGCATTCTTGAGAAGCAGGTGTTCTAAACTAGACTACCTTCCCCCTAAATAAATAAGTTTTTTATTAAAATACCTATGTTTTTATTAAAAAAAAATATGTATCTATAATTTAAACTGTTGAAAGAAAAAATAATTGAATGATTTGAAGTCCACTTTGAAATGGTCTGCGCAGGCAGCTCATTACGTGAAAATGGGCCTGTTAGTCGCGCATACGCGTTGCGTATACATCTGACCAGTACGCAGTAGAAAAATAATAAACATTTAACTCATTGTACTCATTGTGACTTTTTTGAAGGGAATTTAACGCTCTATAAAAAATGTTCTGAGCAATTTTTCTCTTATCTGTTGCCGTTTTCGCAGCGTTTGAAGTTGAATATTTAGAAACATCGATTTTCATCATTTTCACAACTTTAATTGTTTATAAATTAAATTCTTGCTCATATAACTTACGGCAAAATTGACCATGAGAATTCAAAAAAAAAACCGAATCGAATGGTATTGGTCGGGAATGGTTGGAAATTATCGTGAAAATGGGCCTGATTTTTGCTTAATTTGACTGGTCTATAATGGCCGATATATGCAACAAATTTACTCTGAAATGTTAAGAATATGGAAAGGAAGATCTAGCTTGCGTTAAAACTACTTAAACTTTGGAATATACCTGCAAGTGAATTCTACTGGTTCATATACAGTGCAAGTTTTAGATTTATTTCGCCCCATGGTAAACTCACTATGGCGTCCTATATAAAAACAATTAACTAATGTTTGCAATATTGTTATATATATAAAAAAATAAAATAAAAAGAAAACGTACTTCATATTAGTAACTCATAAGAACTCCATCATATTAAATACTCGAACTGACATCTATTTGCAACTTAGCAATGTTTTAGTCGGTCAACGAACACATTTTGTATATCGAAAGTAATATAGCCTAACTGTCTAGTACTTTAGTTCTTCTAAGTTAAAGGACAATTTATATAACCAAGACTTATGAGATATACTTCTAAGTTAAAGGACAATTTATATAACCAAGACTTATGAGATATACCAAAAACTTAATTCTAATAGTGTAAGGTCTGGAAATCTTCCTTGCCATTAATAAAACCTCATCTGCCAAGCCATCGATTTGAAAATGTTTCATTAAGGTATAAATGTACAAGAATGGCATAATGTGGTGGTGAACAATCCTGCTGAAAATAAAGATTATCTATAAAAGTATCTAGTAATCCGTTATAAGGATCAGTGCTATTAAAGCAAGACCTAACAATTTTTATAAAAATTGTTTTAATTTTTATACCACTTAAGAGAAGGTTCCTCGATATTTTCACTCAGTATGATATATACTGCAGCACGTTTAATACTACTGATGTAGAAATAAAGTAATAATGATTACATGTTTCAATAAAATCACTGTCACCAAACAATATTCTTCCTCTGATAATGCAGCCACAATCTGAGTTCATCTAAAGATTTGCAAGATGCTCTTTTCCGTAATGAATTCACTAAATATTCCAGACAGATGACACTCCAAAGTTCTCCAAATATGCTGTAGGTTCACTATTATGAGCAGCTCTTGATACCAAACTTGCTAGTGAAATCTGATCCAGATAGTGCATGGAAGCAAAGAACATAAGTTTTCACTCATTTCTTAGTGAATAGCATAAACAAGCAAAAGTCGCGTGGAATCACCAACTCCAGTGCACATCCACTTTTCTTATACACCAAGTCTATGGAGAGTAGCCTAATGAAATAAAGCTAAAGGTATTATGCCAGTGTAACCACTAAGTAAACAAAGACTAATTTAGTAAACCCACACTACATGTTTTGAGTGAATCAGTATTCTAAAGTCAGCTTCCTTTAATGACAAACAATTTATTTCTGGGTGATTTACCTGTTTTTTTAGTTTGCAGAGATATACAGTGAAGAATTTATCATCAACTTCATCACCATAAAAGGTACTAAAGTTGTGGTTGGTACTATATGGTGTTTAAGTCAAACAAGGAACACTGTATTGGCAATGAACTCTTGAAAGATCAGTTTGTTTACCATGATAACCAAAAATTGCAAGTTTCATTAAAATTGGTCAAGTAGTAACAGAGGTATGAGCAATTTTGTGATCGAGTAGTCTCCATATTTGATGATGTCATAACCGGAAATGTACCATATACATATATATATATATATATATATATATATATATATATATATATATATATATATATATATATATATATATATATATATATATATATATATATATATATATATATATATATATATATATATATATATATATATATATATATATATATATATATATATATATATATATATATATATATATATATATATATATATATATATATATATATATATATATATATATATATATATATATATATATATATATATATATATATATATATATATATATATATATATATATATATATATATATATATATATATATATATATATATATATATATACATATATATATATATATATATATATATATATATATATATATATATATATATATATATATATATATATATATATATATATATATATATATATATATATATATATATATATATATATATATATATATATATATATATATATATATATATATATATATATATATATATATATATATATATATATATATATATATATATATATATATATATATATATACATATATATACATATATATATATATATATATATATATATATATATATATATATATATATATATATATATATATATATGTGGTGGGTGGAGTATTAGAAGTATATGGCGAATGGATCAACCGATTGCTTTGAAATTTTGGTCACCAAGATAATCGAGTATGATCTCTCCGACTAAAATATTTTCGAAAGTGCGGTGTTGCCACATACGTAAAACATCTTCGTTATTTTAAATGGAATACCCTGTATATTTTTGCGTTTTTTGGATCGTCGTCTCTTTCTGAGTAACTTTTATTAATATCTCCCTGTACCTATCTCAAGCCGTTTTCGAGATAATAATTCTTTTCTGAATTTATTGCCAAAAATTTGACTTTCAGTAAATCGTGTGGTCTCCTACCTACGCAGCAATTAAAAGATAATTTTTTAGCTGCGGCTAGGCAAGACCTGGGGGCATCTCCTCCATTAATCGAATGTTTCGAATGTCATACAGGGTGAGTTAGAGAACGCTTTCTATAAGTGACTTCGAAAAATGCACGAAAGTCAATTTTTTTTAAATGGAATGCCCTGTATATTATTACTGATTCGGAAAGGCGATACATTTACCTCTTTAAAAAAGGTAATATACTCTATACCTAATGCATACCATTTTCGATTTATGGGCACTTTTCTGTAACCTTACCAAGAATATTAGTCTTCTGGTATATCATAACGGGTGGGCCATGAAATTTTTGTTTTGTCATTTTGTAATGACAACAGATGTTATTTTTCTAAATAAATTTGACGTTAGTGATATTTGCACCTAATTTGAATAGCTATGTAGCACAAATATGGCAGAAAATAATTATACAAACACGGTTTTAATTGCTTTGTTTATTATCCATGGAGAGTGCAATAAGATTATCAGCAGAACTTCAGCAGAAGATTTAATGAGAAATATCCGAATTTGCCGCAGATGAACAACAGAAAGTTTCTACGAAATCAGAGGAATTTTATAAATTTTGGTTCGTCATTAAGAGAAGCAAGAAATTTACCTAAACCTGTGACATCTGACGAGGTAAATGAAATCAATGTGCTAGCATATTTTCATGCAAATCCCCAGTATTCCATACGTTGTGCTGAGCGGGATTTAGCATTGCCATATTCATCCATTCGAGAATACTAGCAAACCATAAAATGCATAATTACAAATTTACAAGAGTCCAATTTCTCATGCCTCAGGATTATCTACAGAGAATAGAATTTTATGAAATGTTACTTGTACGTATGCAAGAGGACTGAAATTTTTTAAAGAAAATTATATGGACTGATGAATCAAAATTTTCTAGGGAAGGGATTTGTAACACACGAAGTCGTCACCATTGGACCACAGACAACCCCACGTTACTAGAGAGGCTGGCTTTCAAGTCAAATTTAGTTTCAATGTGTTTTGTATGTTAATGGATGACAAAATAAAATATTACATATACGACGAAAAATTGAATTCCAGAAAATATTTAGATATAATTAGAACAATTGTGGAAGACTTCTTTGATATTATGTCAATTGAAAAATATATAACTTGTTGATATGAACTCGACGGGGCTCCTGCACATTGTACACACGAAATTAGTATGGAGTTGGACCGCTTTTTCGATGATCGTTGGATTAGACGTTTGAGACCGTGGAATTGGCCTCCGAGGTCCCCTTACCTTACCCCGTTAGATTTTTATCTTTGGGGTACTCTTAAAGATAGAGTTTATAAAACTCCAGTCCACAACAGGGAAGAATTAGAACGTCAAGTGAATCAAGAGATTGAAAACTTGGACCCCGCTGAAATAAGAGCTGCTACAACAAACATCGTCCATCGTCGTATACAAAAGTGTCTGGAAGTTAACGGTCTACATTTCGAACAATTATAACAATATTTTTAAGATTTTTATATTTATTACTGTTATTGGTATTATTTGTTATTGCTACTTAGACTTTGTTACTGTTGTTGCTGCTTAGTTATTATTTTTTCCTAATACTGACACTGTTATTGTTCTCTTAATGATGAATCAAAATTTATAAAATTCCTCTGATTTCGTAGAAACTTTCTGTTGTTCATCTGCGGCAAATTCGGATATTTCTCATTAAATCTACAAGTTCTGCTGATAATCTTATTGCACTCTCCATGGATAAAAGACAAAGCAATTAAAACCGTGTTTGTATAATTATTTTCTGCCATATGTGTGCTACATAGCTATTCAAATTAGGTGCAAATATCACTAACGTCAAATTTATTTAGAAAAATAACATCTGTTGTCATTACAAAATGACAAAACAAAAATTTCATGGTCCACCCGTTATGATATACCAGAAGACTAATATTCTTGGTAAGGTTACAGAAAAGTGCCCATAAATCGAAAACGGTATGCATTAAGTATAGAGTATATTACCTTTTTAAAGAGGTAAATGTATCGCCTTTCCGAATCAGTAATAATATACAGGGCATTCCATTTAAAAAAATTGACTTTCGTGCATTTTTCGAAGTCACTTGTAGAAAGCGTTCTCTAACTCACCCTGATGACATTCGAAACATTTGATTAATGGAGTAAATGCCCCCAGGCCTTGCCTAACCGCAACTAAAAAAATTATCTTTTAATTGCTGCGTAGGTAGGAGAACACACGATTTACTGAAAGTCAAATTTTTGGCAATAAATTCAGAAAAGAATTATTATCTCGAAAACGGCTTGAGATAGGTACAGGGAAATATTAATAAAAGTTACTCAGAAAGAGACGACGATCCAGAAAACGCAAAAATATACAGGGTATTCCATTTAAAATAACGAAGATGTTGCCAGTTTTACGTATAAGTGGCAACACCGCACTTTCGAAAATATTTTAGTTAGAGAGATCATACTCGATTATCTTGGTAACCAAAATTTCAAAGCAATCGGTTGATCCATTCTCCATATACTTCTAATACTCCACCCACCGTGGCTCACCCTGTATATATATATATATATATATATATATATATATATATATATATATATATATATATATATGTATATATATATGTATATATCTATATACCGGGTGACACCGGAGACATGTAACACCCCGTAGCATGTTTATTTAAAAAGATATTATTTTGAAATTTGGTACACTTATATAATGCGTGATTGTCCTTTTTTTAAGTACAAAAAATTTTTGTCCACCACTTGCGGTTTCACCGGAAGTGACATCTACTCTGTTATTTTAAATGGCACCCTGTATATTTTTTGATTCGTCTTCAGATTCTCTTTTCAACCATGTATCGGTACATGGCATTTGTTTTTAAAATGACAGTTAATATCAATTTTAGTTTGTTAAGTCTAGGTGGCCCTGATATGAACCTTGGCAGATATTGATGCGTAGTGTGCCGTGATATCGAAAGACCTCTGGCATGCAACTTTGTGCCTGACATTTTTTTGGAAATAACCAGTAGCTGAACAGACTAATAAGATCTAACTTATTTAAAAAAAGATATCTTTAAACAACCCACGATATCTTAAAAACCAAGATAGGAACCCAATTTTTTAACTTCACCTAGTTAAAACATACTTATTTATCTTTTATTTTTGTCCAATACAATTGCTGTGCCTATCATATTTTGCTTTCTTCATTAAAATTAGTATCGAATGTTATTGCATAGTAATGAATATTGTACTGCAACAAAAATATTTAGTAAGCAGGCGGTGGAAACAAAATAAAAGTAGGTAAAACGATTTTTTTTAATAAATAAGAAACATCAGTTAAACACATTTGAACAAAATTGATGAAAAACCATTACACTATGTAATACATTTTTACAACGAATGAATGAAATTAAAATAAAATATTTACTGAAGTACTACATACAAAAAACATTCTTTTACTACAGATGTTCAAAATGTTGTCCGTTATTATCTCTGCACAATCGTGTTTTTGTGACGGTAGCCCTAAGCACGTTATCTAACTGTAATTCAGTAATCCCACCGATTGCTCTTCTGACTCTCATTTCCATGTCTTCTCTGTTTGTTGGTGGAGTCCTATAAACGTTTTCTTTGAGGTGGCCCCATACAAAAAAATCAAGCGGCGTAAGGTCTGGTGACCTTGCAGGCCATCGAATGGGCCCATTTGTTCCCATCCTGTTTTCTCCAAACCTTTCATTTAAATATTTCACCACAACTCTGCTGTTATGTCGTGGAGCCCCATCCTGTTGAAAAATTATTGGGTTAACATTAGGTGCCAGTTCTTCCAAAAAATCTTGTATCTGGTTTTGCAAATATCCCAAATATCTTTCTTCATTTAATGGACCATCAAAAATTATTGGCCCAATAATTCTTCTGCTAATTACTCCTAACCATACATTAAAACTAAATCGCTCCTAATATGCACTTTCTCTCACATTTCTGGGATTTTCTTGTTCCCAATAACGGGTGTTGTTACGATTGAATAATCCCAAATTAGTGAACCTGGACTCATCGGAAAATAAAATTTGTTCATGAAAATTATTATCCAAATTGTGTCTGTTGTGCAATAGTTCAATCTTCTTTGAAAATCATTTTCGTATAAATGCTGGTGTATTTGGTACTTGCATGATTTAAATTTATGTTTTTTTCAAAATGCGTCGAGCTGATTCCCGATTTACACCGGTTTGGTCCTCAATCTGTCTTATCGAAATCGTGGGATCTACCTCGGCAATTGCAAGTACATTGATTTCCGAGTCTTCATCGATAATGAAATTATTTTCCGGTACTTCTGGTTAACTTCTAAATTGCCGTTCAACTTCTACAAAATAGTTGTTTGGTGGATGAATTCTTTTCGGGAAATCTTTCTTCATATAAGACAGCAGCCTGCCTGCTATTTTTTTTTACATTCGCCATAGATTAGTAGCATATCTACTTTTTTCATTTCGTGAATACATGGCAAAATAGAGTTAAAAACGTGATAACTTAGGTATAATTTAATGAAAAATACTTAAATTGCTGCCAAGTAAACAATTCTTAATTGTCAAATCAAAATGACGCGTCGTTTTACCTTCTTTTTTCCACCGCCTGCTTACTAAATATTTTTGTTGCAGTACAATATTCATTACTATGCAATAACATTCGATACTAATTTTAATGAAGAAAGCAAAATATGATAAGCACAGCAATTGTATTGGACAAAAATAAAAGATAAATAAGTATTTTTTAACTAGGTGAAGTAAAAAAAATGGGGTTCCTATCTTGGTTTTTAAGATATCGTGGGTTGTTTAAAGATATTTTTTTAAATAAGTTAGATCTTATTAGTCTGTTCAGCTACTGGTTATTCCCAAAAAAATGTGAGGCACAAAGTTGCATGCCAGAGGTCTTTCGATATCACGGCACACTACGCATCAATATCTGCCAAGGTTCATATCAGGGCCACCTAGACTTAACAAACTAAAATTGATATTAACTGTCATTTTAAAAACAAATGCCATGTTCCGATACATGGTTGAAAAGAGAATCTAGAGACGAATCAGATAGGTAAAAAAATATACAGGGTGCCATTTAAAATAACAGAGTCACTTCCGGTGAAACCGCAAGTGGTGGACAAAAATTTTTTGTACTTAAAAAAGGACAATCAAGCATTATATAAGTGTATCAAATTTCAAAACAATATCTTTTTAAATAAACATGCTACGGGGTGTTACATGTCTCCTGTGTCACCCGGTGTATATATATACATATATATATATATATATATATATATATATATATATATATATATATATATATATATATATATATATATATATATATATATATATATATATATATATATATATATATATATATATATATATATATATATATATATATATATGTATGTATGTATATATATATATATATATATATATATATATATATATATATATATATATATATATATATATATATATATATATATATATATATATATATATATATATATATATATATATATATATATATATATATATATATATATATATATATATATATATATATATATATATATATATATATATATATATATATATATATATATATATATATATATATATTAAGGACATACGGAGTATGGTTAAATAGGGAATTGAAAACTATATCGAAAACATAGAAAAACATTTTTTTATTGTTCCATTTGAAAATAACTTCCTTGACATCATTACATCACGCAAATTGTGATGATATCATTTTTAAGCTTTCCATACCAAAGCGTACAAAACTGAAATTAAAAATCGACGTTTTTCCAATAACCTTGTATCAATAGACAAAATGATTTTATTCTATACTTTTATTACAAACTACTAAACAAAGTTATTCCATATTTTTGTTACACACAGCTAAACACATGTAAAATAACTTGCTAGCGTATTTGTAATGAGACTGCAGCAATATATTTTGCTGGATCATAATAGTATCAGTTAATCGCTATATAGGTTCAGTCGACCGAAAAATAGGTGCTTCCAGGAAAATACTTATAAATCATACTTTTGTATAGGATGTCTTCGTTGTTCGTGCGTCGCTGAAAGTAATAAGAAATAGATATTATATTTTATAAAACGGAGTCAACCAAAGCAAATACATTTTTCAAGAAAGAACTAACCATTCAGATAAGGAGGATATGGCTCAACTAAATGTTCTTTGTACGAAAATACGAAAGAAGAGATAAATTTTAAACCAGGAATATTTATTCTGTGATTCATTTGCGACACATTCTTGGATTTTTACTACCTTTTAATTTTGATATTCAGAGAAAATATTAAATGCAAGTCAGATTATAGCAGGAAATACAGGAAATCATCGATACGGGCATGTTTGCAGATCTGAACTCAGAATGCTTGTTTTTTTTATTTTTAAAAGCAATTGATAGAGATCTTTATTTATATTTTCTCTTTTCTTGTTTTTTTTTTTGCAAAAAAAAATCGAGTAGTTTATTTTTTTATCATTTTCTAACGAAATTATTCATATCTACTGTTACGGAAATTAAAATAAATAAAAATACCCAAAAAATTTCAATTTTTTATTCTTTTTTAAATATTCGTGGAAATTACCAGTCGTAATTTGTTACTGCGGCATATATGTATCAAGAAGTGTTTCCGAACCTACAATTATTAGACCGCTCTGAAAATGAGACAGATAAGCATTTAAACCAAGAAACTAATAACGTTTTCCTCTCACTGCACTTTATTGCACTGCTTGCAAATGTATATTTTGATTTGAATTATTTCAGTTTTGTACATTCTACTGGACAAGAGGTAATGGAAATATGCGCACCAAGTGCATGAAAAGTGGTACCAGGTGTGACCGTTGTTGCCAATTTCTAATACAGATATGGTTGAAGTTTTAGTTTCTCTGACTCAAATAATCGCTAACCTCAGTGTCTTTTCATGGCGCACGATTTCAGACTCGGTCTTAGAGATACGTTTAGCTTGAGATCAATGGGTTTGAACACTGGCTAGGTCATGGATGTGTAGTGGCGCTTTTAAATACCGATACAGTAGCACAGTTGGCTAGAGCGTTGTTGTGTGGTAGAACACGGATAGTCACTGTCTATCCTTCAGCTGCGGCATCTGGCAAATATCTCAGGGAATGATTGTTGTGTATGTGTCTATCCTGATTGAGTAATATAATAGCAATGTGCTGAACTCCGTCAGGACGTTAGAATAAAAAAGACGTTAAAAAAACGTTATAAAAGAATCTGTATCATTAATTACGTCATAGGAAAATTCGAAAGGAACTCGAAGGCGTTCGAGAAATGCTAGAACAGTGTGAAAAAACGGCAGTGGAAAAACGTGTAAAGCAAGATCCAACTCTGAGAACCCGAACCATTGCTCTTCAAGAAATGGTTCAATCAATGATTTGGAGAATTTTACATGAGCATCTACTCTAATACTCTTATGATTATATTCAGTGGAAATCCCTTCTATGTCAGTACCTAAAGACACTGAGATAGGATGACGTGTCACCTCGTCAACGATTTTTTGGTTGTTTTGAAAGGAAATGGGCAGATGCACCGAAAGTCGTATTATTTAGAGATGCGAGTTTTTCAAAAAAAGTAATTTCTAATATTTGAGATCGCATGGGCAGATGAAATTTCACAGGCATTGGTACAAAGAAATCATTAACAGTAGTTTGTCTTAAATATGTTAGATAGTGTTAGGGATAATATAATATATATAATATTACATAACATTAAATTAAAATATTTTCGGAATGGACGAAATAATCGTGTTTTTGAATCAGTCAGTGTTCTTCATAGCTTATCTGGTGGGTATTGTGACTTCATCGTCTCCAATAAGTATAAGTTTTATACTCGCCTTTACAAGGTTTTTCCTTCTAAACAATTTCCATCATATAAGTTGACTACATATTATACTAAACACCTCAATGTTATTCATTACTTTTAAAATACAGTTGTAACTAATCTAGAATCAGTTATTTTTCCGTTTTGGAAAAAAACCTAAAAAAGGAAAATTACTTTCTAAGATGACCAAACAAAATTCATACAGATATATTTGAGCCAGATTTAGATTTACGTCAATATCAGGCAACTGAACGATATTTTCTATAACTGGATGTTGGGCAAAAAAGTCAAATTCTGACAACGCTTTTCCAATTTCTTCAGAACATGCTTTAGAACCAGTTGTATTTCCATTCATGTTATATAGTATGTCTCGGTAATTCACAAGCATGCAATATAATGCACACAAACCACTGCAAATGTCTATCAATATCATATAGAGTTCATATCACGAATGGTAGCATTTACGTCATCGATTTATAAATTATAGAAATGTAAATAACTAGCCCTTTTCATATATTTTTTTTAATAAAAAACACTTTATTGTCTTCTGCAAAAATTTTACAACTGTTTCGCACCCCTTTTCATTGATAAGCCAATGCATGCTGTTCTGTATGACCTGATTTGGAAATTTAAAACTGATGACGTAAACACCAACATTCGTGGTATGAGTTATAGTGAACAGTTGGCTTCCTAAATGTTTAACGGTTTCATCTCCATAAGCAAATAGTGTCCGAACTATCTGAATATGAAATTTATTCCTTGTTTTGATATACAGAACCCATCTTTAGATTTGACCTTAACTTTTAAGGACACCCTGTATATATTTGCTCATAATACAATGCAATACCTACATAGTACATACAACTTACAGTAGTAGAAGACATTCAAAAATACATACATCAATGTGGAAATAGTGGTATTGCTTTATTTAAGTGCTTAATGAAAGAATGAAAATGCATCAGCTGAAATATTACAAATATAGAGGAACAAACTGTAGGATTAATTTAAATAAACAGACACTTGCCCAAACAATCAGGAGTTTATAAAATATTCGTTAACCTAATGTAACGAGAAGAAGAATATTTCCTCTTCATGATAATATTTTGCTCAACTCTATATTCATGCATTCCAAAACCTACTGATAACTATATTAAATCCTGAATTCCTTACACTATGGGACTAATATTCTTGTCTAGATTTTCAAATAGAGACAGCTTATGCATAATCTTTCTATTTTAATTTTGCATACCAGATTTGTCATACATAGAGATAAGTTGAACAATTTACTTCATTTAATTTTAAGATGATTGAGTTTAAATTATCAAATAAAATATTTATATATAAGTAAAAGCTGTTTGCTGCACCTTTTATTTTTTTCTCAAATATTTTATTGTATATAAATAATGTAATAAAGATATTAATTAATATCTTATTTGTGAATATAAAAATTCATCATTTGCCATACAACAAACATTACGAAACTAAAAGTAAGAACAAACAGAGACAGGAAACAAACTAATTTTTACATCTAAAACGTAGAAATCAGTCTGATTTCATATAGGTTAATGTACTAAGAACAGCTATATGTTACACTAAATTTTTGGAATGCTGTAATGATTTGCACATATAACAAATTTGTCAAGTCGAATACATGTTACTTTACAATATGTTTACTATTTACAGATCATACGTTGCACCTAAGTAATAACATATGAGCACTGCCTTCGCCACGTTTGCAAACTACAAAAGTGCACAAATCTGAAACGATAAATTTTAACACAGGCGTGATTTGTTTATGTATAGTATTTTATTTTCGTTTCCTTTTTGCTTTATAGATTTGTTTTCTGTAATTGCTTTATAAACAGTAAATAGAATAAATTAAGATATTTTACATTTTTTATATTTTTAAGGGCAGTGGAAAGAAATACTAAATGCACTGAGACTTTGACTAAACTTATTCCATTAATATTTTAGAAGTTTAGAAGAGGGTTATTTTAAAAATGTTTTTTATTATATAGAGTGGATTAGATGGTGTTTCAAATTCAATTTGTATTTTTAATGACACGCTCCTCTATATTTATACAAGATTGGATTGTGTATCAAATTGCGAGCAAAATGATGTAGGTAATATTTATATAGTAAACCACAGTACTCGATAAGTTTTATATAATGGTTAATAAAAAAGTAGAAAATCTGTACACGAATCAAATAAAATTAAATATACAGTGTTTCGAAAATATTGGGACACCGCTTATGTATAGGTGTTTGACGTCAAACAAGGTCAATTTAACCCGAAAAATAGGGGTTGATCTTTTCTCGCTTACAGGGTGTTAAAATCAATATTTGTTATTCATTTTTTGTCTCTATTTCAGCGACTATGATAAGTATTAACCTTAAATTTGGTAAGGATATGTTTTTGAGGTCGATGATTAAAACAGTTGTATCGCCCATGTCACAAATTATAGAGGGCGCTAGTTACGGTACTTTTCTCTGGAACCATAACTTTATTGAGGTTAGGTTTTAGACATTGTCTTATATTAAGTTTGTAGCGCAACTTAATTCTCTATATTTAGTTTGAGTTAAATCCACATGGTTTGACGTCAAAAACCTATAGCTAAACGGTGTCCCAATATTTTTGAAACACCTTGAATACGATGCTGTGGATTTCTGGATGCGTTGAATTTGATGTTACATCCGAAAGACGTTCATAATAATCATTGTTTTAGTTACGACTTTTTTTACTTTTACATTAGTCTCAAACAACTAAGTCATTATCTTATTTACATTCAACTTAAAAAATGTATAAAACTTTAGTAGGCAGCCAAAAAGAATGTTATATACGTATGACGAGCTGGTCTTTACAAATTTCATATTTTATGGCAAAATGTGTATTAATAATTATTAACGTCAGTTTTGAGAAAAAATGATATCTATTAGTAGCAGATTTAAGTAATTTAAATGAAAATTTAATAGATGTGAAAACAAAAATGACAGGTACTTGATGAAAGGATTAATGTACATAATCGTTCCATTCTATATATATGTCGTAGATTTCAGCATGATAAATGATGAAGATTATAGAAAGTTATTGTGCAAATATGATCCAACAGAACAGTCACAATAGCTCACATTAAGCCTGATATTGATCTAAACTCTTTTGTTTCTATGATACCAGGTAATAAAGGAATGTCCTGAGTAATGCAATCATTATTCAATGTTTTGATGACTATATCTCAACTAGCGTATAAAAGTTCATATAAAGGAAAAATAAAAAGAAAATAGTTCTTGAACATTATTATTGGGCTGTATATTTCAGTATAAAATTATACAAAATGGAAATTAATACAGCATTTTTCCTGTTTATAAAGAATTTGTATACATCAAATAAATACGAAAATCTGTTCTATGAAGTAGATATAACAAATACAATTACTTCGGTAACCGAAATATTTTATCAAAATCTTACTAATCGATACATACTTCATGGAATATAATACGCCGTCCAAAGTATCAATAAATACGAAAGAGTCATGAAATATATTAAAAATTCTATGCGATGCTTTTATATCAGAACAAATAATATAGCACATATAACACTAGATCGTAAAAGCGAATATATGGTATATTATTTCCTCATATATTATATTGGACATAAAAATTTCACCAGATGCAATATTGATCTTTGTCAGAATCATTTTATGCCATTTTTAATATTGAATACCATTTATTATTTAAATATTCTGGATTAGGCTTGGGATTATTTTGTTATTTTAGTAGTTCAGTTCGAAATGTATTGAAAATATTTGAGTTGATAACTTCAAATATGTTTACTTTAAAACAGTAAATGTGACAGGTAACAGAATCCCCTTTATTCCTAAAGGAAACTTAAAGACAACGGCCTTACAACCATCATCTAAGTATGCTCCGAAGGACTACAACGAACGTCCAAAGCCACTCTGGTCTAGCGTACCTGGCGATAACTGGTAAAATAACCAAAACACCGTAGCTGATGTGGAAATTCTTCTGGATCTACTCTCTCTCTATATATACCTGGAGAGAAAAGCCTGATGAGCAACATAGAGACTACAACAAGCAACCATCAATATGCCGCAGGCCTGCATCTTGTATCGCATTAAGATGCTGGATGACAGAATGTAGCAGCTTTCTAGGAATGGTCTCTGATGTCATGTTTACTACGACCCATCATGAACTGCACTATAACATCCTCTTTCTTGGAAAAGATTAATAGGATCGGAATAAGATCGACCTATTATGGGCAGACAACTGCTGGTTTACAGACTGCTCCAAACATCCCGAGGAAATTGGAGCCAGGTTCAACAGTTGCAACTCAAAACTGCAAATATTTTCAAGTCTGGAGACTAATGCAACTATATTTCAGGAGGAAGTTGAACTATGTGCACAGAAGCTAGAAGAAACGCATCCCAAGCGCATATCAATAAAAATATTTTCTAGTAGCACTCAAATTTCTTGGCTCCTACGTTGCCAATCTAAAACGGTATGGAACTGTCAGAAAGCTCTAACACAACTGGGTAAAAAAACATAGTAACATTGCTCTGCATACCCGACCATTCTAAAATTAAGGGTAATGATATAGCTGACTTTTTAGTCAGGAAAGGTATATTATACTTGGCATATCATCAAGTACAGCGAGAATGACCGTCTTGGCTTGGACTGAGAGTAGAACACTCCAGTACTGGCAACACTTATCAGGATTAATCCATTCAAAGGCGTTTATAACATATTCCTCGAAATAAGGCAACAAGAAATTATTAGAGCTAAACATGTTAAACCTAAGGACTCAATTACCCTCTATACTGGGCGTTACAAACTAAATCACCGTTTACATAAATTTAAACTAGCAAAAAATTCTGAAAGCGGCTTTGTCTGAAGGATGATGAAAAAGTAGTGCACATTCTAAATATTTAGCTACTCTACTGCAGAAAGTTTCTGGTTCTCACTATTTGGCAGAGGACAACTCCTGTCAGAGGACGTGGACCTACTCTCACCCAATAAGGTCATTAGTTTTATTAAAAGACTGAACTTGGTAAAATGTAATTTGGTGTGAGCCACAATACACTGATTGGTAGCAGTGGAGGGTCTACCATACAATGCTCAGATTAATTTTTGCTTTCGAAGAAGTCCCAACTGTTTTGCCGAGAATCGACTGGAAACTGTTGGGTGAGAAAATCCTAATTCCAAATTCCAAATTAAATTCTTTTATTTCCTATTAGTACATATCTACCTCAACTAAGGTAACTCAGTTTCTTAATATAATACATATAAATATACATAAGATACATGAAATGATAGAAAAACAATGTATAAGTTACAAAATAATAGCACCGCCATGGCGATAATCCCGCCTTACGGTGGGAGGGCTCTCCATGGCTGCCCGTTGTTGTGTCCTGTTGCTCAGCTACCCTTTCTTGTTTTGTGGTTTACGGCTCTCTCCTGTAACAATATAGAGCGATGTAAATATATGCTAGGAGCTTTTGATAATAATGAGGAGGAGAAATAGTAAAAAGGGATCGGTGTTGTCTATGCACGCATGAAAAGCTACGAAAAATCCTTCTCTGGAAAATGCAGTCATAATGGTACCTGTAAATCTGGGCTAGAGGAAAAAGAAGCGGCATCAGTATCCTAACTCTTCAACCATGGAATCATAATTGAGAGAAAAATAATTGCAAACTCGTGGTGAAAATTTCAAATCAACAGGTAATTGAGGAATAGTTTTACACTAAGGAAACAAGTAGGCTTCCAATCATCTTCCCTAATATATTCAGTATAAGGATGTATATCTACTTCTTATAACAACTAGTTATGGATCTACGATCATTTCGAGCCATGCGTCTCAGAATTAGTTGACGTGTAACCTAAGTTGTGGCAGGGAGGGTTCCTTCCAAAGTATGTGATACAAAAATGCTCTTGAGTGATTTGGGGAAAGTGATTGGAGGCATATTTATTTCCCTAGTTAACACTAGCAAACTGGTTTAGCAACCATCCTTAGTTGTTGATTGTAGCTTAGCTTTCACCCTATGTTTACAATTTTCTCTTTTCCTTTCCCAGGAAAAACGAATTCTTAGGTTTTCTAGGGTTTTGATTAATATTTTTCCTCCTGGTATTTTATTATGTCGTTATTTCAGTTCTTTTATATTCCAGATGACAAGGTATTTGTTTATGTATAATTTCTAGGTCTACTTGCCTCGTCAGATTTACAGATTTACGAGAACATGTGGATCTAAAATCATTAGATATTGTTCAATTAATACAATTTAGTAGTGATATATGTTGATTTAAATAAAAATGAGTTTGGGATGCTTCGGGATTTTAAGTTAATAAAAATAATACAAAAAAAGGTCGCATTTTTCAAATGGAACACCCTGTATATTTTCAGAGCTGCTATAACTGTTCAAGAGGAAGACACCTTTTATTAATAGGGAGAGGAAACTGGACCAGAGTCCACGACCGATATCTACTACTGCTTCATATGATTGACAGAATAACATACGTAGACAAATAAAAGCAAAAGTATAAACTGAATACAATTTATTATTCAGAATAACTGAAGTCTGCCATCGCATTAGCATATATGGCCACAACAAATATTCGTTCTGCATTCGTGACTGTTAAATTAAAAACCGCTGCCAATTACTTGGAGATCAGAACTTCCTCACCGTAGTAAAACTCGACGTGTAGTGGAGTTTATAATAGAAGTAATTTTTGACGTTTCAAAACAGTCACATTTTGACATTTCAAAAAGGTCACATTGGTGGAATGTCACTAAAATTTTTTTACACATTGGGACCGATTTTGCTCATCAACGAACTTAATCTCTTCCTTGACCTCTAGAATGTGTGTACCAAATTTGAAAGCTTTATCTCAAAAAGGTAACTGCTATCGCGAAACAGACAGACACACAGACAGAAAATTTTTTCTATCTGAAATTTTGTGTATCGTCACAATACGTCGAGATTCGTCCAGAAATGCAATACAAATTTTCAAATTTTTTTTCCCGAATATGTAACTTTCTCACTTTGAGGGATAAGGAAATAAAATAATAAAATAATATTATTGATTGAAGAAAAATGTTTATCCCATTGCTCTCTAGATTTTGATACAACGTGGTTACCGATGTTAAAAGAAGAATTGAAGAAACTTAGTATTGCATAATTTGGATATTACCTAAACAAATAATATATTTGTCAAGTTTCTCGCCTGACATATTCTAAAAAAGATAAATACTTCCTGCATGCCCCATATACGCGATTTCGGCCTTCATTCACCTATATAATGCGGCGTTACTAGTGCTATATTACCATCTAAGGCACTTGTATGAGGTAGACTAGACACCCGTGCTGCCTTACGTCCCCGGAGTTATTGAGTGCGTTGTCGAGAACGAGAAATGCCGGATTTACTGGAACTACTCGTTCACGACTGTCATGCTAATTCATGCCTGATATAATTCTCTTCGACCATCAATTCAAGGTGATGTATGTCATCGACTTTTCGGCACCTGCTGAGAAAAACATCACCTTGTAGGAGGGGGAAAAACAATCTAAATATCTCGAACTCGAATGATCGTCCTGATAATCGGTGTACTCAGAGGGATAAAACCTACGTTGCTCTCGGATATTGAAGACCATACCGGCCTGCCAAATATCAGCCGAATGGCTGGTAGGCCAAGTGCAGAAGGCAGTCATTCTAGGTTCTTTCCGACTGCTTATGGCACATGATTCTGGTATCTACAATCACTAACCCTGCGGGATGTGGGAAGTGGCTGTAGTTAATGCGCCGGCGCTACTCTCGTGAGGTGTCGGAGTCCACGAGAGGACTGCTCGGAATCGGTTCTACGAGTACTAAAAAAAAATAGTAATAACTCTTTATTTCTCAGTCAAAATGTACAATAAATACAAATGACTGTAGAGTGTCAAAAATACAAAAAAAAAGAAAAGATATTAATACGTACGTACAGTAAATAAAACAAAAATTAAAATAATATACAAATACAAAAGACATTACACGAAAACATGTAAAGATCAATGAAACAGATTATAAGATGACTATGAAGACAATAAAATGAGAAAAGAGGAACGTTAAAATTGATTAGTTAGTTTGTAAAAAAAAATTATCTAGATAATAACAGTTCTTATCAGCAAGCAGTTTCTTAAGTCTTCTTTTAAGAATAGAGATGCTTTTGGACATTTTAATGTCAGTAGGTAATGCATTAAACATTTTACACCCATTAGAATAAAGGCCTTTTTGACATCATGTAGTGGAATGTCGGTCCGGTCAAAAACTGTGTTTTAATTTTGTTTCGTGATCATGGTCAATTCGATTTTGTTGAATAATAGCCAGATTTTTTAAAACAAAACGATAAAGTTCATAAATATGTGTTTCGGTGCTCTTTCCTTCAACCGGAGTTAACTCGAGCCATGTATCATAAACGCTGTATCATAAACCACAACCCGACTTATACGTGTCATAAGCATTACTAAATAGCGCTAACCCGAATTATTTCGAATAAAATTATGCCAATGAAATTTTGTACTTTCCGGTATCATGGTGGGGTGACCAATTATGTGCATATGTGTAAGGTCGTACATTGTAACTATTTTACTACAAAATATTAGTAGTTGAGAAGCTAAGATTGTGTGCAGATGTGTTTGTGAATGTTCTCATTTTTACGACAAAAACAAAAACTTGGAAACTAAAAATGGAATCTGATAAAGTAGTGTGTCCGATAGGGAAAGTGATGAATATGAACTGACAGGCGGATCATATATAGAGAATGACTTAGAAACGAGCGGAAGTGAATACGATGACGGAGAGATAGAATACGAAGAAGTTTCAAGCGATGATGAAAACGGAGAATTAGTCGAAAATGTTAGAATATGGTGTGAAATTGGAGAAAATACACCTGCTCCACCGGAATATCCATTTACTGAAAATGTTGGCATTACCTTTCCAACTGCTGAAGATGAGAACGAGCTATTTTTCTTTGAAAAGTTGGTTGATGATCAACTGATAAACACAATAACTGAGGAGACAAATAGATTTGCTCTTCAAACCTTAGCTAAAAATGCAGCAAATTATGCGGCTCGAAATTGGATCCCAGTAACTTCTGACGAGGTTAGGGTATTTTTAGCTATAATCATACTCCAAAGTGTAGTAAAAAAACCAGAAATGAAAATGTACTGGTCAAAAAAATCCATTACTAACCACTCCTTTTTTCCGAAAGCAATATCATGTAAACCCGTTTGAAAATATCAAACAATTCCTACATTTTTCTAATTATGAAACATACGATCCTGAAACGCATCCTAATCCAAAACTAAACAAAATTTTTCTAATTTACGATATGTTAGTGAAGAAATTTCGTGACTTTGTGGTGCCTGATAAACACATAACTATCGATGAAAGTCTTTTATTGTACAAGGGCAGTTTAGGGTGGATTCAATATATTCCTCTAAAACGAGCATGTTTTGAAATAAAAACAAACATGTTGTGCGAGTCCAAAAGTGGCTATATATGGAACTTTGTCATTTATACCGACAAAGGAACCATGCTTGATTCTGATTATGATCATTTACGGTTAGTGTCTTCTAAAGTGGTCATGTCTCTCACCAAACCACTTCTAGGAAAGGGATATTGTCTAACCATGGACAACTTTTATAATAGTCCTCAGCTTGCCGACTTGCTGATACAAAACAAAACGGATGTATATGGGACATTATTGTTACGAAGAAAGGAGGTTCCAAAAGAGTTTAAAAAAAGATACATGTCTGGAAAGTTATCGGCTATCAAAGAGGAAAGGTCATCGTTATGAAATGGAGAGACAAAAAAGATGTGTGTCTGATATCCACAGTGCACAATATCGAGACACAAGAGGTAGCCACAAAATCGGGGCCAAAGGTAAAACCAAAGGCTATTATCGATTACAACCACACGATGGGTGGAGTTGACCGTGTCGATCAGCATTTGGCAGACTATTCTTTGCCGAGAAAGGGAGGCAAAAAATATTATAAAAAAAATATTTTATCATTTGCTTGATCTGGCACTTTGGAATTCTTTTGTTCTCTACAAAAAGGAAGGCGGGAAGAAGTCAGCACTTAATTGTAGATTGGACATTGTCAAGCTTATGATGGAGAAGTACCACAAGTCTGAATTTTCTACAAAAATGGGCCGCCCATTAACAGTTTTACCCCCCATCGGGGCTTAGTGGACGTCATTTTCCTGAGTATATACCGGAAACAGAAAAGAAGGTCAACCCCACAAGACAATGTGGTGTTTGTAGCAGGATGAGGGATGCTAGGGGAAAGAAAATTCGACGGGAAAGCAGATATTGGTGCCCACAGTGTGAGGTGGCTTTGTGTGTAACGCCATGCTTCCATATTTATCATACAGTAACAAACATTTAAGTTTTAAGTACTAAGTTTTCACACCCCGAGTTAAGTCGGGTTAAAGATTTCAGTTTTATTTGTTCCTTTTTTTTTGTTGCATTTTTTTTGCTGGTGAATTCGAGAATATTTGTGTTAGGTTTGCTTGTTTACATTTATTTGTTTGTCCAACAGTGCAAAATTGTAGTACTTAATGATCCCGAGTTTACTCTGGTTAGAGAACATGTATAATTTCAATAAATTCTTCCACCCTAAAATTTCGCGTTTTTTTCTTTTTTCCTGTGGGATATGTTTCAGCCACAGGCATTCTTTGGAAAACAACAATAAAAAAAGTGGGTTGGAAATGGAGGAATTTCAAAAAAAAAAACTCGTGCGTTAAGCGGTTAAATACTGGTCTGCATGATTCTTTTTGGTCGTTATAAAGTATACTGTACAATAAAATCTTGTTGATAATGACTACTTATGCCCCAGTGAATGGATAGTATGGATTTTTTTAATGAAAATTTGCATAATACAGGCTGATAACAATATTTTTGGCTATACGGTTCAGTTAGTTATTATTCACAGTGATCAATCACACATATAGGCAGATATCTCTGATTATTAAGTAGATGGATACTAAATTTTAAATTAAACTATGCAGTTTCATTAATTAGTTAGTATATTGATGTTCTATACTTTTTTAGAGATGAGAGCTAATGGCGGCTAGTTAATATCTCGCAGCCAATAGTCCCAGAAGACATTCATGGAAATATGCAAATTACTTTAGACGACGCGGCTCTAACTCCAACTAATTTAGTTACGAACAAGCAATGAACCTAAGAAAGCTTAGTTTCTAATGACATACAATCCAGGTTATTGATGAGGTAAATTGTATTACAAATGTACAATAGCAATTTTAACTGTCCACCCATACATTATTTACTGTTGGCTTGGTTTTTATGCGAAATCGTTTAGTCATAAGTGTTAAAAAGTTCTTAAAACTTTTAAACTGAGCGAAGCAAATATAATTCTTTTCACAAATCTTGAAATGTTTTATGTTCTAAAGATTTTTTAAACGATAAAAAGCATGAAGAGCAAACAACTGATAATAAAATACTTTGGAATTATAAACCACGTGTTTTCTCATTTTATTTTTCTTGTTTAAAATTACGAATGTTTTCATTATTATTAACTATAAAATGTTTTATAAAAGTTAAGATCTAAATATAACTAAAGAATAATATTGAGTGATCATCAAAACTACAAAACTTCATTAATATACTTTAGGTATATCCAATAATACGAGTTCAGGATGTTTGGCGTAAAACTCCTTAGGCTAATAATAATATTTCAATAAATTGTAACCATTCTGTTTCCGCGTAATAACAAAAGACTAGAGGATAATATTAACTACAATCCAAATAAATGTTGGCAATTCATAAATAATAAAAGAAATGTATATAATAATATAATGGCATTAACATGGAGCATCATATTGTCAATTCTTCTGATGATTTTTTCCAAAACTCTTTCACACTACGTAGTCCGCAAGATGTCTAGCAAAATAATAATGAAATAGTCGAAAATTGTTACTTATATGGTTTTAAAGATTCCGCTGTTTACAAAGTCCTCAAACTAAATCCTAAATTTACCGCAGGTCCTTATGACATTCCAGCATTTTTGATTATGTATCTTTGCACAATTTCTAATAATTCTTTTTAATTTGGTTATGGATATTGCAATCTTTCCAACCATATAGAAGACGCCTAAAATTGTGCCTGTTTTTAAAAAGGTGGTCGGGCTAATATTGAAAACTATAGACCGATTACTGCAGTCAAACATTTTTCTAAAGTTTTTGAAATCTTACTACATAAATACTAGTCTGACCAGGGATAGAAGATCCGCGGGAAGGATGTGCCTTTTGTATTCCATTCACAATAAAGTGTAAATAAAATAAATGAGTGCATGGCAAATTTTTTTTAATCGTTTGCGTCCACACCTACTCATTGAGATATACTATACTCTTAGTATATGGTCTAGTAGAATGCTGGCGACTTATCAACAATGCTCTTCCTTGCCGCGCGGGCCTTCTTTCCCCGGTTGGAAGGTATATATATTGTTATATGTATAAACGCTTATGCCAATTTCAACATGGTTTCTTACTGAGTCTTAAACTTTTTAAATACCTTACTAATCGTAGGCAATACCGGGTGTAACAGGATCATGGTACACCCCCTTTTCTTCTTTAGTTTTGAAGATAATTGATTGAAATTTGGGATATCTTATATACATAAAAAGCAAAATTTTCTGACATACAAGTGATTTTTATTCACTTCCGGTTTCGCCGGAAGTGACAGCAACTATCGATTTTTAAATGGAACACCCTGTATATTATTTCATTTTTGAATTATGCATAATTTTCTGAATCCAACGATACCAAATAAGTGAAATTTCAAATACGACCTTTTTTTCCTCTATGATGCTATTATTAATCTTAAGGGGCGTAAAAGTCTTAATGTTAGTAAATTTCTTAGTTATTGTTTCTGTCTTAGTCTTGTTTATCGCAACCTTCCAGTCGCTGTAATATTTGACATGTATATCTAAATGATATCGCAACTTTGTTGTTGCGGCTTGAGCGTAGAAAGGTTGCGAATAAACCATCGTGTCGTCCGCGTACATTATGGTTTGTATCAGAGGATGGGTGGGGAGTATCCTGTGGCACACCTGCCTTTATTTCATGCGTTTCCGAAGTCGTGTTATCAATTTTAACTACGAATTTTCTGTCAGTTAATTATGACTTAATAAGAGTTGTGAAGTATAATACAAATTATGTAAGTGTTGTAGCTTGTGCATGAGACCCCCATGCAAAACAATGTCGAATACTTTCTCAATATCTAATAATCTCATTTTTATACAATGATTCTTGTTGAAACCCTCGATTACGTCGTGCTAGTGCAAAGTAGTTCTTGTACAACGACAACGTGGTATTGTGACCTCTCCTGAAGCCAAATTGTATATTGGGAATTAGGCCTTTTTTATATATTATCCGATTTATATTTTTAAGTATAATTTTTTTCAGTAATTTTGCCTAAGGCTTTAGTAAAGAAATAGGCCGATAGCTGGCGGCAAGAGTAGGGTCTTTCCCCGATTTCAGGAAAGGCACAATAACGGCCGTTTTCCACGTTGTTGGAAAATATTGCAGCCGAATCGCCGAGTTTAGGATGTATGTCATCTGCGACAATGCTTTTTGGGGAAGTCGTTTGTACAGTATGTTAGGGATGTTGTCAGGACCAGAAGCTCTCAGGTTGGGGAGGGCTTTTAGTATATTTTTAATTTCGCCAGACGAAGTGAGCAGTTTAGCAACTTTTTGGGGAGATATAGGGGCATCGGAAGGGATGTCCTGCATTTGTCTGTCTATGTCCGTCTGTGCCTCCGTAACATCGATCCTCGTGTTGTATGTTTGTTATCAATGCTGAGCTATGACATCTGCCTTGTCCTTCTGCCCATTAGCTATAATTACGGGGATGTTCTTACTATCTCTCCTTAATAGTTTTGACATAACCTATAGGGAATTATCCCTAGTGGATAGCTTGGAGATTTTATTATTCCATTCATGGTTATGAAGCTCTGTTAATTTATTTTTTATGTTGTTCTGTAGGTCGCGCAGTCTGACTTTATCGATCCTTCTTTTATTGTTTTCCAACGTTGGCGTATATTATTTTTAAATTATATTAGTTAAATAATACATCTGGACTTTAGTCTTTACGTGGTCCTATTGTTATTCGTTTTATAGATTTATCTCTGGCTTTGCATATATGCACAGTAAATTTGTTAATTTCGCTATCTAATTCTTCTTTGGTATTTATATTATGAAAGATTGGGTCTTAGTCGTATTATATATTATATTCTAAATTGTAAAATTCTGTATCTCAAATATTATCATATGTTCCCGGTCTGTAATTGGTTTCAATCTATTATATGGTTGGATTGGTAATAAATAAATAACAAGAAAAGTTTGTTAGGTTGTCGGTAAGATGTTTTAGAGAGACAACATAACAACACCTTGAACTTTGGTTTTTTATCTGAAATATTACAGAATGATCGAGCCGATTATGTTTGAAACTAGTTACATGAAATATCTTTTGGCATGTTAATTTTAACTCGATTAATTACTATCCTGGGATAAACTCACATCTATATTATCTTAGGGACTAGATTATTCTATTTTGTGCATTATATGCCACAAGGTACATGGATCTGTAGTTTGCAACTCTGTATAGACTACATAATGTAAAATTTTTAAGATATCATGAACGGACACGTGACATGTATACGTGTTATCCCATAATTAAGTACCTTTCTTCAAGGGGATGATAGAACTAGAAAAAGGTATGGTTTTGTATATAAACATTTGCCTTAAATTAGTTCCTAAGGGAGCTATAACCCCTTAGGAAGTATTTACAATATAGTTATTTGCCAGTAAACTCGAAACGTCAAAAATTGAATTTGGACCATTTATTAATTTCATAATGTTACATGTTTCATCAAATTTTTATATAAATATCATGATTTGTTATATTATGATATTTAAACATTTAAAACGGAAAAAGGCATTAGTGTGAAAAACTGCATTAAAAAGGTGATTTCAATAGGTATCGTTTGGAGTTATCTGTATTTTAATATTGCAATACAGGATAGGTATTCAATAATGAAAGGTAACTGTATACCTCTACAAAAATAATTCCACAATATTATTAACTATGTTTTGTGGAGCAATTTAAAATATCGCTTTTTATTTATTTAAGGACAACAAAAATTTATTTTATTTACAATAATTTTCTAATTAATGTTATTTTTAAGTTTGTGTCTTAAAAGTTCAAAAGGTGATCAACAATAAAAAAAAAGGAAATGGTTATTTATAAATATTTGTTAAATTACATGCTTCATTGTGTAAAGCGGTATTTTAAATTGCTCTACAAAACAATAGTTGGAATATTGTTGAATTATTTTTGTTGAAGTATGTAGGTACTTTCCATTATCGTGTACCAATCCTCTGTTGTAATAATTTTAAAAGAGCTTTTATCGAAATTTAATAAGAGCACACTGACGTTCTTCCGTTTTAAATGTTAAAAAAAAATAAGGCAAAAAATTTATAGTGAAAATTCACACTCCCCCCCCCTGTAACTACCCCAACAAATCATGATATTTAGATAAAAATTTTATAAAACATATATTATGAAATTAATAAATGGTCCAAATTTAATTTTTGCAATTTAAGACGTTTCGAATTTACTGTCAAATAACTATGTTGTACTTACCCCCTTTGTGGGGTTGTAGCACCCTTATGAACTGATTAAGACATATATACATATATATATATATATATATATATATATATATATATATATATATATATATATATATATATATATATATATATATATATATATATATATATATACATATATATATATATATATATATATATATATATATATATATATATATATATATATATATATATAAACAGCTTTTTTTATTAATGAGGATGCAGTCCAAATTTTGTTGGGTTAATAAAGAATACTCTTTTCTACTATGCCAAGCTTTCGAAAATATTTTATTTTCTTTCTCAAGACTACAAAAGAAGATAAAAAGGGTTCATAATTACATGTAAAAAAATTATAAAAAAGCATTTTTTTACCTTATGCCAGTAAGTTGAGGTTATAAGTTAAAACTAACATCACGTTACACATTAAAAACTTTTCACTATGCAATGTTGACATCTACTTTATGTTTAATACATTTTAGTTGCTGCATAATGACCAAATTAATCGAATAATGAATATGGGGATTCAACCCCATAGTGGATGTACTCCACTACTCTAGTACATGTCAACTGGTAATTGGTTCAAATGCAAATTGCTCTACACCAGAAATATTTCATGCCAACTCACCAACAATTCAACCAAAATGTAACTAAAAACCGCGGCCATTTTCAAAATTCTACATTTTATGAAAAGTTTGAATTTATTCAAATTTTTCTTCAGACAGGAGTGCTTGTACTCGGTGGAGTCCACTCACGGGGCTAGAGAGCCTCCTATATTGTCACTAAGTTATCTAGTTCCTGAGTACACTCCCCCGAATAGAATCAACCCTCGATCTGATTTAATTTGTGAATTTGTAATGTAAACTTGGTCAGTTTTTTTCCCTTTTGGATCGGTGCCACGGTCTCCGATTCGAACGTATTGTACAGGACCACCCCCCATTTATTGTCACAGGGTTAATTCCCAGCAACACGTTGAAACCAAGACTGAAGCAACGAACCACAACGGAAAAAAACTGTCCGTAACTCAATTTATTCAACTACAAGGTGAAGTCTTCGCTGTTAGAAATGTCAAAAGGTGTATTCAACCCCCTATAGTTGTCACTGGGTCTTTTTTTGCCCTTTGTATACTCCTATCAACGTGTCTTTCACTATTTATTTTCTTTCAAACACCGAAGTAAAATATATTACACTTCCTCTTCCCTATGTAACTAGTTAAAAGAATGTAAAATAGAATTTTCTTCCTCTTTTCAGTTGTTTATTAGGTTAGTTTTCCCTGAACCCGGTATTGCGGCTCCTGACCAGACGTCCTGTTGGAATTCAACCCCCCAATGATTGTCACAGGGTTGATTCCCAACATCACGTCATATGGTAAGGACAGCAACACCGAATTCAGCGACACCTCTCCATATTATTTTACTTTAATTGTTAATTGATAAATTAAGTTAAGACCAAGAAGAAAAATATACTATACTTCCTTCCGTGGATCAAGTTCCGAGAAAATATCACCATTGCCTATAAGAGGTATGGTTGGATTGCAGTAGAGATTCCACCCTGAGTAGTGAATTGTCACTTATCCCCTATTCAATGTGCCACTCTACTGCCCCCCTAAAGTAAAACAAAAGTTACAAAATGTTTTTTTAAAAATTATTAATAAATTGTCAAAATTAAATGATAACCATTATGTTCCCCATCCCCTATTAGTTTCATCATTGTGGAACCCAAATCTCCAGACAGGAGTACAATCAAGGATGACCACCCTATTTTTTTTTTGTCACTGAGTTCATCCTTGACAACAAACCTAACAAGAGACAAACGTCCCACACTCATGGAACCAGATTTAAAACTGTGGATTATTTTTACCCCTTAAGTTTTGTCATTTTGGGACCCAAGTCCTCAAGTTGAAATACAATCAGGGATGATGTAAAAAACTTCATTCCTGACAACAGACCCACCAGGGACAGACATCCCAAGATGGCAAAACCTAATTTGAAAATGTGGTTTAATTGTTTATGTGAAGCAAATATGAATAAATACTACTCAAACTATCTATATCAGTTCTCCTATTCATTGTATTATTTTCCTTATTAATTTCTACCATTTCAAGGAAAAGTCTTTTTTTTTAAATTAGTTTCTACATTTAGAATTTTCGGTTGGTTAAAATTTATCTTATGTCCAGTAGCAATTGAGTGGTCTGCTAATGCACACGACAGTTTGCCATTTCTACAATCACTTTTATGTAATGTAATACGTGATTGGAGCGACTGTGACGTTTGACCTATGTATTTCTTCTCGCAGTTGTGACAAGGAATACTACATACAACATTCGATTTTTTAAGAGCATCATCTTTGTGCTTCACCTTAGTATAAATAATAATACAATGAATAGGAGAACTGATATAGATAGTTTGAGTAGTATTTATTCATATTTGCTTCACATAAACAATTAAACCACATTTTCAAATTAGGTTTTGCCATCTTGGGATGTCTGTCCCTGGTGGGTCTGTTGTCAGGAATGAAGTTTTTTACATCATCCCTGATTGTATTTCAACTTGAGGACTTGGGTCCCAAAATGACAAAACTTAAGGGGTAAAAATAATCCACAGTTTTAAATCTGGTTCCATGAGTGTGGGACGTTTGTCTCTTGTTAGGTTTGTTGTCAAGGATGAACTCAGTGACAAAAAAAAAATAGGGTGGTCATCCTTGATTGTACTCCTGTCTGGAGATTTGGGTTCCACAATGATGAAACTAATAGGGGATGGGGAACATAATGGTTATCATTTAATTTTGACAATTTATTAATAATTTTTAAAAAAACATTTTGTAACTTTTGTTTTACTTTAGGGGGGCAGTAGAGTGGCACATTGAATAGGGGATAAGTGACAATTCACTACTCAGGGTGGAATCTCTACTGCAATCCAACCATACCTCTTATAGGCAATGGTGATATTTTCTCGGAACTTGATCCACGGAAGGAAGTATAGTATATTTTTCTTCTTGGTCTTAACTTAATTTATCAATTAACAATTAAAGTAAAATAATATGGAGAGGTGTCGCTGAATTCGGTGTTGCTGTCCTTACCATATGACGTGATGTTGGGAATCAACCCTGTGACAATCATTGGGGGGTTGAATTCCAACAGGACGTCTGGTCAGGAGCCGCAATACCGGGTTCAGGGAAAACTAACCTAATAAACAACTGAAAAGAGGAAGAAAATTCTATTTTACATTCTTTTAACTAGTTACAAAAAAACTGACCAAGTTTACATTACAAATTCACAAATTAAATCAGATCGAGGGTTGATTCTATTCGGGGGAGTGTACTCAGGAACTAGATAACTTAGTGACAATATAGGAGGCTCTCTAGCCCCGTGAGTGGACTCCACCGAGTACAAGCACTCCTGTCTGAAGAAAAATTTGAATAAATTCAAACTTTTCATAAAATGTAGAATTTTGAAAAAAAAAACTGACCAAGTTTACATTACAAATTCACAAATTAAATCAGATCGAGGGTTGATTCTATTCGGGGGAGTGTACTCAGGAACTAGATAACTTAGTGACAATATAGGAGGCTCTCTAGCCCCGTGAGTGGACTCCACCGAGTACAAGCACTCCTGTCTGAAGAAAAATTTGAATAAATTCAAACTTTTCATAAAATGTAGAATTTTGAAAATGGCCGCGGTTTTTAGTTACATTTTGGTTGAATTGTTGGTGAGTTGGCATGAAATATTTCTGGTGTAGAGCAATTTGCATTTGAACCAATTACCAGTTGACATGTACTAGAGTAGTGGAGTACATCCACTATGGGGTTGAATCCCCATATTCATTATTCGATTAATTTGGTCATTATGCAGCAACTAAAATGTATTAAACATAAAGTAGATGTCAACATTGCATAGTGAAAAGTTTTTAATGTGTAACGTGATGTTAGTTTTAACTTATAACCTCAACTTACTGGCATAAGGTAAAAAAATGCTTTTTTATAATTTTTTTTTTACATGTAATTATGAACCCTTTTTTATCTTCTTTTGTAGTCTTGAGAAAGAAAATAAAATATTTTCGAAAGCTTGGCATAGTAGAAAAGAGTATTCTTTATTAACCCAACAAAATTTGGACTGCATCCTCATTAATAAAAAAAGCTGTTTGTTTTTTAACTAGTCGTCCACTACGTCTACCAGTTTTTTTTTTTTTTAAATATATATATATATATATATATATATATATATATATATATATATATATATATATATATATATATTGCTCTAGTGTCCACAAACAGTGTCATATAGTAGCACTTAAAAAACCAAAAAGGTGAAATAAAAAAGTAAAACGTTTGTACAGCGATTAAATAATTTTGTAAAATTAAGAAAATGAATGACATTTTATTAAAATAAAGTTGATATGAGATTAAAATTGTACCACTAGGTGAGATGGAATATAGAAATGGTGTAAATACAGGAAAAAATATTTATTTTGCAGTAAAAGAATAAGAATTTATAAAAAAATATGAAATGATTTTTATTCTGGACAAATTATGGTAATTTGAAATTAACATAGGTTTTTTTGTAAATGAATAATATGTTTAAATACCTGTTGTGGCAAGCCCACCCTGTACGACAGGAAAAATTATAAAATAGTTATCGTAACCCGTTATCGTAGTAAGATTCCGACTTCTACGGAATGTACTTTTATGAAATGTGATTGGATATTAACCTGGACATTGATTCATGGATACATAGTTTAGTGAAGTGCCTAAAAAGGAAAATAACAGTGATTTTGTGTGATAAATAGTAATAAAGACAAAATATTGAGTTAGAATCGTGATAAAATTATTATTAGACATTATGCTAATACAGCAGAAAAAGATTGACTGTAAAATATATTAAAAGTGAGAGACCTACCTTATAAAGATATTCTGTGGTAGAGCTCTGGGTTTAAAAGCAGTATTAAATATTTATGTACAAAAATAAAATAGCCAGGTGACATCTCTACGATGCATTTTGAATAATTCCAAAACCAATATTTATTTCCAGGAAGTGTAATCCTATCTTGATAGACAATAATTGTCTTTGTTAAAATTCCCATGTAATGGAATGTAATTACCAGGTAACATGTTAAAAGGACAATACTGGATTTCGGGATAAGCCAGTCCTAGAAACAAAACTTGGTTAAAATATAAAATTTAGCATATAATTCCATTGGAAAATTAGTAACTTATGTAAAAGTCTGTTCTGTTAATCATTCTGAGTAAGTTTTAGAGTTGTTGACATTAGTTTAAGAAGTTATTTGGATAAGGCTATCAGAATTGCACCGAACAAAAAAAACTGTAACGTAACCAAGAGTTAGGCATGTTAATAAAAAGCTAAAAATGTATAGAATCAGAAAACATATTAAAAAGTAAATTTAATCTTGTATAAGTCCAGGAACAGTAATTCAAAATTTTGTAATTAAAATTTTTCCAATCTGGACATCGGGATCATTGTTAAATCTGTCAATGTTTGGCATAATAAGCTAAGAAAAATTGCCAATTTAGTCACCTTTTGAGCGTCTAAAGGAACGCATGTAAAAATTTTATAAATTATATAACCTCTAAAGTAATTGAATAAAAAAAAATTGTAAATAAAAAGTTTGAAAGGAAAATAAATAGGACCTACACAAGGAAAACGACGTGAAACATCAAAATAATTCTAAAGTGCTAAGAAAAAAAAAGAATACAAAATTTTCGTATAAAGGTTTCAAAGAGGTTAAATTACATCACTTACCTTGGCTAAATTATTGAGACCAGCAATTATCCAAAAATTTCTGTGTTGAATAAACAAACCAATGTGGAAATGCATACTTTATAAACTATAGTGGTAACAAATTTAAATTCTAATATAAAGCAAGTAACAAAACTGCACAACGAAGGCAGACTATTTTGTAACGTCCAAGTGGCAGAAATTTCAATTATATGTTCAACAGAAAAGCACCGCAACCACCAAGCGACGAGTTTAAGCAGCTAAAAGTAACGTTACAACGAAAATATAGACCAGGTCGTATTATTATGATTCAATTTCAACAATAAAGCTTTATTTCTCTAATTAAAAGTCTGGAGCAAATTTTTAGTTAAGTTAATTTTAAGTATTTGTGTTTTCTTTTCTTTGTGTATATTTCTCCATCGTTTGAAATTAATTATATACCTGATTTGTATAGGAAAAGGGTCATTTCTTTGTAATACGTACCAATAATTTAAAATTCTTTATATCACAAACAAATCGAAACAAACCTCCATATAATACACAAAATAGTATCAGTTTGAACCGGCCACCTTAGAGATATAAGTAAAACAAAAAGAAAAAGTAAGTACAATTTTAGTTTTAGTAATTTTGGCACCCAAAGTGGTGGTTACTTTAAATAAGAATAAATATAAAATAAAAATATATAAAAAAAGAAAAGAAAATCCTAATTAACACATATATATATATATATATATATATATATATATATATATATATATATATATATATATATATATATATATATATATATATATATATATATATATATATATATATATATATATATATATATATATATATATATATATATATATATATATATATATATATATATATATATACGCCTTGTCTAGAATTTTCAAATTATTTTCATTTTGACTTGTTACACATAAAAATAAAACCGGTTATGTAAAATTTCATTATTTTACCTCGAATAGTTTTCGAGATATTCAATAAAAACTTTATCTTAGAGACTCGCCTGAAGCTCTCTTAGGAAGCAATTTTGGCCAATGTTTATAAGAACATTATCTGGTCGTAGAAGTCACTGGTAAAGTATTGCACACATTTTCAGGACACCCTGTATATAGTAAATGTACTAATTTTCTTAAACTTTATTTTCTCATGGTCACGCACGTATACCCTAGAGTTCGGGCAAACTTTCATGAAAGTCGTTAGTTCCGGTGGACCTCAAAATGTAATGTACAGAAAAGAATATAATATCAAAGAATGTACCTATTTTTTGGGGTACTTACGTTGACTTATACTAATTTCATGTTCTAACGGAATTGAAGCATTCAATATTTTTACCATTGTATGTAATTAATATTCTGTTATTACTAAAATTAATTAATACCGTTCAATTTCAAATGAATTTTTCGTTTTAAAAAATCCCGCGATATCATTAAACGGTAAAAAATCTAAAGTTGTTTACATTTACGTGAAAATCATCAATCTTATTTATCAATCGTCTGGTTTGCTTGCTCTAGACTATCTCTCTTTAAAGTGAAGTACGCCAACCAAAACTTTTACTAAAAGCACCCCGTTGTTGACTTTAAGATAAGAATCAACAAAAATGAACATTTGTTAAACACGATGTCTTCATTGTATTCTATTTTATTCATTTCTTTCATCATTAATTTATTAAGTATATCCCCAATTACTACCTATATTGAATTTCAGGTTAACTACAACTTATTTACATTATTTGACGTAGAAAATTATAACCGAAAAAAATTAATTACACTGGTCGACACAATTTTAGTGACATAGTTCACACTACTGTTTTTATATTGTTAAGACCTACCTATTAACTGAAAAAATATCCAACAAGTCCAAATACGTACCACTTTTGTGTGAACACAATAGACGCTATTATATTGTGAGGTAATAAATTTTATGATGGGTCGGCAACTTCGGAAGAGCAAGTTAAAGTAAGGTGGGACTTTTTCAGTATCAATCTCGTTTTGATCTTCCAAGTGCTCAATTGTGTATGTTAGAAAGAAATTTCGTTTGTCTGCATAACTCTGTTCCAACAAATATGTCTAGTCAAATGCGCCAAAGTTGCAAAAATTCACCTGTTACATTTTTGGAGAATTCCTTATGAAGTTATAACCGAGGCCATTTTCTAATAAAGTGAAAAAACCGTATTTTCTATATTTCGGAGTTTCAGTCGGAGATCAAGACAAGTAATGGGCTCCCCACGTTTGAGGTGTAAGTTGTAGCGTGTTACTAGTGCAGTGGATGAAAGGAAAAAGAAAAAGCATGTCTTTTGTAGTTCCAGTGATATGGAGAGAATTTACCAATCATTTCAATGATTGTTATTTTTGTGTAACAAGAATTGAGGGATATTCCAAAAAAATAAAAACAAAAAATCAAATATCCGATTTTGTCATCAGCCCTAAGACCTGTTTTTCACAATGCATCAGACTTATCAGTGCCAACTGCGCCTTTAGACTGGCAAAATATTGTTTTGGGAGGTAGTGGAAATAGTAACCACTCTTCAGATAGCCCGGATCAGTGTGACCACCCATTGTATATTTCAGAAAGTTTTAGTGACCTTCACTTAATTGCTCAAAATGAATTGAATGATTTGGTATGTGGCTTGGGATTGTCAAAACAACAAGCAGAACTTCTTGGTTCCCGACTTAAGGAGTGAAACTTACTGGCTAAAGACCAAATATTACGACTAGAGAAAGAAAATGCAACATTTTTCGCATTTTATAATACGGAAAATTCACTATGCGCGTATATTGATATTGATGGTTTAATGCAGGAACTTAATATTGAGCATTCCCTTTCTGAGTGGCGTTTATTCATAGATTCTTCCAAATATAGTTTAAAAGCTATATTACTACATAATGGAAATTTAAAACCATCTATACAATGAAAGAGGATTATGACAGTATAAGTAATATTTTAAATCAAATTAATTATAAAAAATACAAATAGCAATCATGTAGGGGATTTAAAAGTAATAGCCATTTTAGTAGGGCTTCAAGAAGGCTTTACAAAACATTGCTGTTTTCTTTGTTTCTGGGACAGTTGTGCATTGAAGGAACATTATGTGGAAAGAATTTGGCCGGAAAGGAATGAATTTAAACCAGAAACAAGTAATGTTTAATATGTGCCCCTTGTAGACCCTGAAAATGTTCTTTTGCCACCTCTTCATATTAAGCTTGGGTTAATGAAAAATTTTGTGAATGCTATAAATAAAGAGGGTGAAGAATTTAAATACATAAGAGAACTTTTTCTCCAATTAAGTGACTCCAAACTTAAAGAAGGTATTTTTATTGGTCCTCAAATTAGAAAATTGCTCAACGATGCAGATTTTAAAGGAGCACTCAACAAACAGGAACTCAGAGTTTGAAACTCATTTGCAAGCGTAGTCAGGGGATTTTTAGAGAACAAGAGGAATGAGTACTACAAGCAATTAGTAAACGAATTTCTAGATTCGTACCAAACGCTTGATTGCCGTATGTTTTTAAAAAATTCACTTTCTGCATTCTCATTTAATTTTTTTTTTCCTAAAAATTTGGGTGTGGTAAGCGACGAGCAAGGAGAAGAGGCATGAAGCCGAGGCCAACAAGTATTGAAGTCGGGGAATGTGCTTTTATTACGAGGTACACATACTATTCTTTCTGAAATCGCAATATTATTATAAGTTAAGGAATTTTTATTAATGCAAAACATTTTTTCATTATAATCTAATTGCTTATGAAATCATAGTAAAATTTTCAATATAGATAGCGAATTCAAAAACATTTATTAATTCACGCAACCGAATATTCACATGTACACCGTCCCTGATCACATGTTACAGGATAAAGAGTATGTCTTTCCTCCATATTTAAAATGGTGTAACTCCTTGTATTATTGACTAAATGTTTATAAGAGTTTTATTTTTATACTGAGACCATCTACTTCCAGTAAAAGTTTGGCTGCATAATTTTGGAACATTGTATATCCTCACTATTATTAGAAATTAAACATGAAGTCTATAAAAATAATTTTACATAATATCTCCATTTAAAATTATTTCTACTAAGAGAATTTTAGATGCTTTTTAATATCTTAACTGAAATCTATAGAATATTTTTTTCCACAGCCTCGAACGCCTTTTGGATACCCCTATTATTTCGATCCACTTGCAAACATCATTAAAATGGATAGTTTATTCCTTTAATCGAAATTGGTTAACTCATGCAAAAGCGTGAAAGTTTTACAAAACGGCCTTCGAGCATAGTAGAAATTTTTTGCTTCTTTGAATTCATCATGAAAATTTGACTGGTAGAGTTGGCGCAATGGGATTAAATCCAGTGTAGTTACCTTGAACGTAAAATAAGTAAAGGAGTTAGAAATAATTAACTGCACTTACTTTATATTTTGTTCAAATCAATGGTTCAATATAGGCCCGAGCAAACATCTGCACCATTAATATAGCTTCTATAGTACCCTCATTTACGATTTCTCTTCGCTGTGATTGTCGCATTCTATTTTGAAAATGAACGTTCTACGTCGAGAGATAATATATTCGCATACGCAAAATATTGGTGAAGGTCATTTTTATAATTACGGTCACTTAGGCACTGCTTAATGTGGCGTAGTTGCACAAAATCCAGATTTTCCTTTAAAACGTCATTAAATTTCGCGGCAGCTAGAATAATAATGCCATACATTAAATTTTGTAAAGATATATTTAAGGTATCTACTATAGCAAACTATTCAGTTAAGGATAATTGATTATTTATTTATTTATTTATTTATTTATTTATTGATTTATTTATTTATTTATTTATTTATTTATTTATTGATTTATTGATTTATTGATTTATTTATTTATTTATTTATTTATTTATTTATTCATTAATTAATTAATTAATTCATTAATTCATTCATTCATTCATTCATTCATTCATTCATTCATTCATTCATTCATTCATTTATTTATTTATTTATTTATTTATGTATGTATTATACACTATTCAACAGGTCGAAAAACCCAATTACAGAATAGGAACAATACAAAAAAAAGTACACAATTAAACCATAAACATTGATATTTGACAAGATAAATAATAAATATGAGTACACTCACAGACAAATAGAATAAGGAATATGCCAAAAAGTCAAGGAAAAAAGAGAAAAAAATCAGGAAAAGTATAATAACACGGAACCAACCAAAAAGAAGCGAGGAAATAAAGCAACTATCAATTCAACTTTTTAATTGACTAGATATTCAGGATATAATATCGATTGCACAATTTAGAGAGTTATAATTATTACACATATGGTGCAGAGGAGAATATTTTTTATATTCGTTCGTGCAGTTGATAAATAAAATAAATTTCTCTGACTTGCTTCAATTCTAGGAGTAGAAAAATTTACCATACCTAAAATTTGGTTACAGTTTATATTGTTATGAATGATCTAGTGCAAAAAAAATCAGATATGGTTTTATGCGTCTATGCTCAAATGAGTCGAAACCAAAATTTGCTAGTTGGTATTTAGGGAAACCAATCTGTTCTAAACTTGGCATATTTTAAAAATCTGCTCTGAATTTCTTACAAATTCAATTTATGTAGCGTAATTAGGACAACATATGGTTGACGCATATTCTGAATTACAGCGGATAAAGGTGGTTTATAGTAGTTTCAGTGTATCAATATTATGAAAGTTACGGCTTATTCTGATAATAAATCCTAGAGCTTTGTAAATGTTTGTGATGTCACAAATAGGACAAGGCTTTGTTTGTGTTTCTGAAGACCTGTGTTTTTATTGTGTTTTTATTTCTCACTAGCTAGGTTATTACTCTCTTATTAAGTTGGGCGCCACGTGACCTTATGCTTCGAATTATTTTTTTTGTTTTATTGCCTTGTAGACCAATCAAATTAAGCAAAAATCAAGCCCATTTTCACGATAATTTCCAACCATTTCCGACCAACACCATTCGATTCAGTTTTTTTTTTGAATTTTCATGGTCAATTTTGCCGTAAGTTATATGAGCAAGAATTTAATTTATAAACAATTAAAGTTGTAAAAATGATGAAAATCGATGTTTCTAAATATTCAAACGCTGCGAAAACGGCAACAGATAGAGAAAAATTGCTCAGAACATTTTTTATAGAGCGTTAAATTCCCATCAGAAAAGTCCACGACGGCATATCTCTACGATGAATAGTTAAGGCGTTACAATGAGTTAAATGTTTATTATTTTTCTACTGCGTACTGGTCAGCTGTATAGTAGTCTAGTTTGGAACACCTGCTTCTCAAGAATGCTAGGAGCGTATATGTAGATGTAGATACCTTCGGGCACAGGGCACTATGGTACTTGATATTATAACTTAAAAATATTTTTCAAGGTCTTTGAGTATGCATAAAAGTATATAATAATTATGTCTAGACCAAAGAAGTGATAAATACATTTGCTAACGTTGTAAAAATAAGAGAATTATGAAAGATTTACAGCAAGTCTACTTTAAAATGTTCTGCGCAGGCGGCCATTACGCGGCGTACGAGTCTGTTGATCGCGCATGCGCGTTACTTGTACAGCTGACTGATATACAGCAGAAAAATAATAAATATTTAACTCATTGTAACGCCTTAACTATTCATCGTAGAGATATGCCGTCGGGGACTTTTCTGAAGGGAATTTAACGCTCTATAAAAAATGTTCTGAGCAATTTTTCTCTATCTGTTGCCGTTTTCGTAGCGTTTGAAGTTGAATATTCAGAAACATCGATTTTCATCATTTTCACAACTTTAATTGTTTATAAATTAAATTCTTGCTCATATAACTTACGGCAAAATTGACCATGAGAATTCAAAAAACATATTGAATCGAATGGTATTGGTCGGGAATGGTTGGAAATTATCGTTTTGAAAAACCCTTAATTTGACTGGTCTATTGGTATTTGATCGTAGGAATTGAATTTTCTCAAGGTCATTTTGATTATACGGAGAGGTCTATGCTTAGCCTCGTTGAATTTTCGGTGTAACTTTGGCTATGCTAGCAGAGCTGAACAAAACTACAGCAACTCCTCTTCGGCGGTTCTGGCTTGAGAGACCTGTTTTTACCTCACACTTTGCAGCTGAAGAATTTAATCAAACGGCGTATGCTTTTTATTTACTTATTATGGCTAAAAGAATTTGCACAGGGGGTCCATGGCAATTTGGCTTTTTTCAAACCTGAAAATGACTTTATAAAATACTGAAAATATTTTTTTCAGTCAGCTTGTATATAAAAATAAAATTGAACTATGAAATTTACTTTTTCAGTCGCTGAGGGCCAAAAATAATTTGAACAGAGGGTTCCTTACAAAACTGAATTTTACTAACGAGATCAGGTGATTTGTGAAAGTGAAATTTTTTGACTGTCGTTAAGACCAAAAATAAAATTGGACAGGGGGGTCCTTTATATGAACGTAAAATTCACAACCACAAAACATTTTTTTGAAAAATTGTTGAAATTCAACAGACTGGACGGCAAGTTAACCTACAACTTGGATACTACTAACTTGTCTAAAAGGTCGGGTAAGACTTCACAACTTTTCTTAATAATGAATAATTTGTAAAACCAAAAAGAAGTTTTTTTATAAAAATTTTCTGTCGGATTCGAAAAAAGAATTTGTTTGAGCAGTGTATATTTTTATGCTTAATGTTATTTTATTAAAATGAAAATAAACTTAAAAATTTATTTTAAAACGACTGTCGAAAGTTATTGAAAATTTAAAAATTAATTTTTCATGCCCTGGTGGACTAACAAAATGATCTGGATGAAATTTATTTTTTGTAAAAATTTTGGCGATCCTTAAAACTCAAAAAATTTCAATATGTTCCAAAACTTTTATGGCAGCCTCGTAAACACCCGAAAAACTTAGAACTAACCAAATTTTGTTGAATAAATAAATTTTAAAAGGCGAGTGAAGCTTTAATTTTAAAACAAGTTAAATTTTTTAATATAAAAATGGGGTTCGAGAATTTATCTCTCGCCTCGTAAAAAAAATAATTTTGAAAAATAATTCTGTCTCTAATTGTGTCAGTAACTTTCTTACATTTTCCTCGGAGAGTTCAGACGATGATATTCTTTTGCAAAAACGTTTAATTTTTTATTGTTCGTCAGCCTGCGTCCGTAGGAGCCTGCTTGTGGTTTTTTAAGTTTAATAAATAAAAAACAACGTAGAGTTTTGCAATAAAATCTGATGATGGAAGACTCCTCAAGCCAAAATCCAAGAATGATAAAAGCTGTCGAAGAAGTGCTTCTGGTTCTTTGCGGTGAAAGTTGTAAACATATTTTATAGGTGGTAGACGCTATCTTCGTGCCTTGTATACCAAAAAATAACCCAGCCTGGTGCATGGAGAAATTTCTTAGTGCCTATCTTACAACTTCTGTGGCCCGTTGAGATCTATTACCTGTGAAACGATCGAAGAAAGACTGTCCTAAGGGCTGTAGATCAGTTGGTGTTTGATAATGGGTTTCATAACCGGTTTTAAATTAATTATTTATCGTTCACGAAGGGACATCAATCAAGTCTGTATTAATGCAAAAAGTGAAAAGTTTTACTTAAAAATTGAATTTAGTACCACGATGCTTACTCGTCAGTGTGAAGTGGTAAAATTGTCTTGTCTGAAATTTTATATTTATAAGGGTTGTATCGTCATCTATTTCGATTTTAACATGATGTCATGTTTTTAAAAGCGCGTAGTAAGAACAAAAACTGACCAGCTTTAAAACTTCCGATTTAGTAAAAGCTCCAACACGGCTGTCTATCTGAATGATCTACATGGTGTACCAAACTCCAATTTTACAAGTTTAAATCTCGTATAGATAAATTTGGCGATTAATTAGGCGCTGTGGAAACAATGATTGTTACCTGAAATTATTATTATTATTTTGTCTTAAACTAAGTTACTCGATAGTTCTTATTCATTTAATTGACTTTGTAAAAATTAATTTGTAGGTGTGTACAACTAGCATCCTTTAAAATTTACATATAGAAATACAGAGATTTAGATCTTACTATTTTATGCTGGCTTTGGCCTCTGATAATTATTTGCTTCTGTCGACCACTGAATTTTGTAGGGCCTCTCGGACTGCAATAAAATCGTTTAGTTCGGATTGCTTATGAACGTCTTTAAGAGCTTTGATCATTTTAACGTTTGTAAGTGCGTCGCGGCGCTGGCCGTCGCGCTTATGTTTATGCAATGAAAATTAATTTTACTGTTTCGGCTTTAAAAAATCGGAGAATTGAGATAAAAAATTGCGGTTTGAAGTTTTGAATATGATTTTTTTAGTGTTCATCTAACTTGCTAAAAAAAAGTGGTGTGACATATAATATTTTGAACCCATATAGTGTCGGTCTCAGACATTATTTAAATGCTTCTAATCGCTGAGGGCCTTCCATGTGATCTGGGTGATTTTTTGGTAGCATTATTTTTTCGAGTTAATTAAATTTTTTTGTAAAATTTTGGTTCTACAACAGTGACAGTATAAGTAATGTGACTATTAAAGGACAACTTTTTATCAAAAATGACTCCCAAATTACAGAAAGTTTTAGGCCTTGAGAGTATGTTATTATCGGGAGAATAATCGGAATCTAGCAAAGATTTTTTTGGTGGAAAATGACACTGCGTTACATTTTTTGATATTTAAAGGTAAATTATTTTGTATGTACCAGTCCTTCACAAAAATTAAATTTTAATTATCTTGTAATTGTGCAATAAATAGCATATGCTAATACACTACAGTTCTCATGTAAGTGCGCAAATATTCTACAACTTGTGGATTTTAAAACTGGTGCTGACTTTCCCTTTTGGACTCTTTGGTTTCAAATTTGGAAAGCTACGAATTCAACTTCCAGGAAATGTTTATTACATAAAAAATCTGCCTACATCGTATTAATACCGGTTGTGAAGCCTCACTAATTCTTGGACAGGCTTTGTAAAATTCCTTAATGCATTCCGGAGATTTTACAAAAATCATCTGGGTATTTGCTATTAATTTGTCGACATCTGGATAGCTATTGCGACTATTTTTCTGTTACACAGGCATGAAGAAAACCGGTTATATTCAAAAAACTAGGGCAACAATTTTTTAAACATATACGCAGTTCCATGGGTTATAAAATTGAAATATTATGCACATGTATGCGAAATGTTTCAAGGCTTTTTTTTACCAGCTATTGTAATGTTTCAGAATTGACATTTTCTAATCTTTTACTTGCGATTAAATATGATGTCGATGGCTGCTTTGGTTTTAAAATGCGCACTAAAACATGTTTGTCCTTGTTATTTCTTGCATTCGTGGTTTCATCAACAATTATCTACAATATTTTGTTCAATAATTTAGAAATTATAGTATTTACAGTTATTTCTTTAACACGAGGAACGTGACGTCGTAGTTGTCCTTCTGTTGGTAATGGCTATTTAGGAACGTACTTTTTCCAAAACAAACCAAAATGTTCTCTGTCAAGTAAATTTTCCGGAATATTTCACACAGTTAACATAAAAATAATACAAACCGATACACATTTTGGTGCCTGCGATTTGTTAAGTGTTTCTGGGTAATTTTGGGATGCAGAATCCAAAATACCATCATATTTGCTTTATTAAATATAGATTCTGAGATGCGGTATATCTGACCTATTTCTTGAATCGATAAATAGGTAATAAAATCATGTCATCTTTTAACCTATATATATTTCAGATTATTACTATTTACTACAACTGCTTGCTAAAAAAAGTTAGAAAATACATAGTAAGTTATTTATTTCATAAAATAGACATATACATTGATCAATCATCACTTAAATATTTTGTAAGACTTCCTTGTATGAGGTTTACCAGAACAGTTTCGCTGAAGACTGTGGCAGTAGTCGGCCATCATAGGGATATATCATCTTCCTTCATATCTTTCTTCCATAGTTTTTATATCCTGGTTGAATCTTTCCCCTGTTCTTCACTAAAATCATCTAGGTTTTCTGGAAAACGATCTATGCTGATGTGAAAGTAGTGAACCTTAATGCTCATGTTACAACGGAGTTTATTCAAGTTGGAAAGCATCTTTTCCACTAATTCAACGTAATCCTCCGCCTTATGCTTTCCAAGAAAATTTTTAACTATTTGAACAAACGAACACCAGGTATTAGACTCTACCTCGTCCATTGATTCTGTGAAATGTGGATCTTTCATAAGCTGCCTTATTTAAGGACAATAAAAAATTCCGGCGTTTAGTTTTTCCGTGCTAATTTCAAAAAATTTATGTGACAAGTAGCCAAAACAAGTTCCATCTCGATTCAATGCAAATCACCCATTGATGTTTTTCATATTTGATTTTTTTTAGAACTAAAGATATTGTCTTATACTTCTGGTAGAATGTTCATTAGGTATAGAGCCATATTTATTACCATTGTGTAAAAGGACATATTTCAAACTTTGCTTTAAATTATCAATAAAGAGACGCCATTCACCTGGTGTGAATTCTGACAAACCCATTTTCTCTAAGAGGCCATTTATATCATGATTTAGCATATCAGGTTATTTTCCTGAGAAAAAAAGGGCAGCAGATCCTTTTCTCTCTTATGATAAAATGTAATATTAGTACCTGAATAGAGTTGGTTATTTCCATTTAATCTGGAGACAAGTAATTTGGAAATATGGAGTCTCTAATGAAATCATACAGCTCTTGATTGAAACGTAGGAGATTTGCTTAAGCTCCTTCAAAATCACTGTGGCTTTCTCCAGATCTGTCTCAGATGCTGATGTATCAATATCTGAGAGCATAGGTAGGTTGATGAAATGGATATTTCTTCATAATGATGTATAGGTCTCCTCGCTAAATTCAGCTCAGGATATGTCCATTTATGCCGATTATTGTGATTGATGCCTTTGATGTTTACAAGACAAAAAAGCAGTCATCAAAATGGTTCTTTGGTTCCCGCCAAACCATTGGTTTTCCAAACTTTAGGCACTTCCTCTTTCCATTTGTCCACTGTCGCAAATGTTCAACGCCTGTTTTACATATGAAATGTGGATTCCAACATTTATCCTGGTCCCCTAACTGGACGCCAAAATAAGCCAAATATGCCCTTTTCGCAAAGTGAGGAAAGGGTTTTCTGCTTTCATTCAAAGTGTACTTATCACATATGTAACAAAAAACGTCTGAATGATTTACACAGCTACGTCTGCTTGTGGAAGCCATAGTTTTTATACAACGTATTTCTCCACGAAAACTCAGTACCAAACTGAATACCAAACTGAACTGTAAAATGTGGGCGTAGACATCGGCGACTATAGGCCAGCATGAATTATTTAGTGGGGTGCATCACGTGATTGAGGGTTGGGTTTATAGTCACGGGGAATACCCAGTAGGACTATTTAGACCCTGATTTTAGATAAGAAAATACTATTTTGGTCTCCGAGTAAACCATTATTTTCATTAATTTTGCATTTTATCAGACAAAAATTTGTTATAATGTATCTCAAAAACTACGAAAAAAACCGCAATATACTTTTCGAATCAGTACATCAAAAAATATCTCAAATCAGTGTTTAGTTTTCCGGCACCAAAACAAAAAAAAATGTTTGTAGACTTGTGTAATGTCATACAAAAACGCTCAGTATGAAAATTGCAGTTGACGATTTTTCTTATGACTTTTACTTTCAATTTATCTCTTACAATTTTTTGAATGGCAACCGATCAAACTTGAATATTATGACGCGATGCATAAATGCCAAAGATCACCGAGAAAGTGCCATTGCTAGCTAGAGAAGCGCGTGCGTTCTCCACGACGACGCGACGGCTAACCACAAACTATCACGAATCATCCGGTAGTGTCAGCAACTTGACTTGCTCGAATCACCTTTCAGCCGTGAGCTACTGTGTTGAATCGCATTGCGCCAACTTTACTGACTGGTATAATTATTTTCTTGCCTATGGTTATTTGTGAAATGTTGGTTCATTTTAAATAATTCTGTTATATCGAAGAGTTATTGTCGCTTAAAACTAACTTGTCAAAAATATTTTCCAAATAAAGTTTTAATTAAAGCTTATTCTTATTAATTATGAAAATTCAGATGTAAATGGAAGTAAATGCAATTATTACATTGAAAAGTTTCATACTTAAGATTCCACTAAAGACACAGTATATCAATGTAATCAAATTCTACAAGCAAATAACAGTCAGTTTGAAGAAGTCCTATTATTTCCAGGAAGTTTATTCGAAAGAAATAAATCAAGTAAATGTGTTATAACTTTTAAGCGAGGCAACTTCACTTGAACAGCGATTTGCCATTTTCCTACCACAAATAAATTGTATTTTAAATATTTCGCATCACTGATAAAGCCTTAACTTAATTTCCCTGAGAACATTTAATTAAACTGTATTGATTAAAGGGTTCCTCTTAACAAAATAATTTAATATAAAGTAGTACAATATTGAGATCATTTTACATTCATTTCGTATTTAATTAATTGTGTCTCAAGAAGGAGCTAATTTTTTAATTAAACTGAAAGTCATACTTGTGTTTCAGATATTTGAATACAGGAGACTACGTCTTCACAATATTTAACTATAACTGAAAATATCTAAAATTAAGTAAAGCGGGCTCTAGGAAACTCGGGTTTATTTTAAATATATATTTTTAAATACTGCACAGTTAAAATGTGAAATGTGTGTCCTTGAAAAATCTGTTACAGATTGAAATTGTTGGAAGCAGGACAATAGGTTAAAATAAAAACGCTACTTTGTCTACGTTTCGTTTAATATACTTCTTTAGAGCTCAACAAACAATTAATGATTTTCACATGAAATTTCCAAAACAGATTTTTGTTTATCGAATCTGTCGGCATAACAATTGAAAACTCCATAATCCCATAATCAATAAAATGCTTTAAAACTGTACTGTAGATAGTGTGAAGTACTAAACAACAAAATGCTATTTGTGTGTAACGTGTAACTTTGGCATCCTTCAGTACAGTAGCGGTACTTTGAACATTTTATTACGGCAACAGTCTCGAGCGCCAGTTCCTGTTTTAAAGTGTAGGAACACCACTTTATTCTATCAGCGGTATGATAGAAACTAGAGTAACTTACTATGGTTTCGTAGCAATGGACAACTTCACCTTACTTATTTATACCTTGGCTTTAAATAAAAGGCAGAAGTTCAACTTCACTTACTCTATTTATTTAAGACTGCTTCACAAAAGAAAACCAAGCAAGAGGTAATGTAATGCAAAAGTGATAATCAGTTATATCAAGTACAGCTAAGTTACGGAAACTACAACTACGGTATTACTATTAAATGTTTAATGCCAACGTCTACAGGCAAGCGGTGAGTCGAAATAAAGCAAAGTTACGGCCGCTATTACTACTGGTATTTACAGCACGCAGTTAATGACTCTAGTCACTAATGCTTAAGACGAAATTACGACAGGTGGTCGGTACAGTAGGTATGGTCAGTGGTAAGCGGTAACAGAGTGCAAGCAAAACGCAAGTGCATGAGGTCAGTGAAGGGACAGGCGGTATATATGACTGTCTATTCGCGATCGTACTATATATTTAGATTAGCTATTGATGTCACTTGTTAGGGCTTCCTGACCACGTGTTGCGAACGGAACGGTTTGTATATTACAGCCCGGTGCACCTAGTGAGATTCTTTTTAGAAATCAAAGCATAAAAACCTCACTGGTGTCACTTCAGGTGCACCCAATGAAACTCTTTTCAGAGATTGAGGTATAACGATTTCATCCCCATGCTTGTTTATTCGGTTGTCATATTTATTTGGTATGCTATATAGTTATATAGCATAGAAGTTTTACTAACTGGAGTCTGAATTGCAAAACTGTCCCTTAAACTTACTAAAACAGAGATATGCGAGACTGACTGGAGATATTCGAGGTTAACTTTCGTTAGCTTGTGATAGCTTAGCTATTGGTTATCAAATCAACTTCAAGCTTATTTCCTGTACCAAGTAGTTATAGTAAACACGAGTATCGGACAAAACGGTTTATGTAATACCCTTTAGGGCACCTAGTGAGATCCCTTTCACAGTTCGATGCATGAAAACCTCGCTGGTGCCACTTCGCGTGTACCTGATAAAATTCTTTTCTGAGATCGAGGTATGAAGAATTTACCCGGCACTTTAATGCAACTACGACAGTGATGGGACTCTTTCCAGAGATCGAGGTATGAAAGTCCTATCTTTACGTCAATACGCAATAAAATGACAACCGTGACCTTAAACTTTATGCCTCCGGAGAGCGCGAACTACAAAACGCTCTCAGGGTGGTCGAAGAATATACGCGGGCAATTGGTATGGAGTTCGGGTAGGACAAATGTGTAGTCGTCCAGCTCTAGAGAGGACGATGCGAGGAATTCCCTGAAGATGCGCAGCTCGCAGACGGAAACATCCTAAGACATCTGGATGCCGGAGAGACCTATACGTATCTGGGTGTGCAACAAAGGCACATCTAGGATATAACACAAATAAAAGATTCTCTCCGCGGCAAGTACAGACACCGCCTCCGAAAGATTTGGTCTTCCGAACTTTCGGGAAAGAACAAGGTGTCTGCAACTAATATGCTTGCCGTTCCGGTTCTACTCTACTCCTTCGGAGTAGTAAAGTGGACGGTAGATGAGCCAATTAGACAGAGATACCCGCAAGATGATGAATATTCACAGAAATATTCATCCTAGATCGTCCGTTCCTCGTGTGTACCTCCCATGTCAATGGGGAGGGCGAGGACTCTTGAGCCTGGAGTATACGCATGGCAGAGTAGTACTGAGTATGGCATGTAACATCGTCAGGAGCTCAGATCCCTCCTGCGGTTCGTAAAACATCACAAAACTGTAGGAGTGGGAGCAGGATTGTTCAACGCAGCAAAAAGAGCCGCAGATGAACTCGGTCTCGCATTTGACATCAGGCGAAGAGGTCGGCGAGGTGCTGATGTAGAGTCAGTCACCGAACTTCAGGCAAATCGCCTGAAAGCCCGAATCAGAGCTGCCGAACAGGAAAATCTGTTTCGGCAGCACGTCGATAAACCTCAGCATGGTGTCTTCTATAAGAATATAGAAACGCTGGGTTTATCGACTTGGCTGACATTCGCCTTTCTAAGGTCAGCCGGGCTTAAGTCAGAGACCGAGGGATTCATTATGGCCTGCCAAGATGGTGTTATCAACACCTTGGTCTACCGTAGTCGCGTGTGGCGTGTAGAGGTTCCTGATATCAACTGCAGAACCTGCCATCAGGCGCCGGAATGGCTCACGCACTTAGTATCTGCATGCCCCATATTCGCAATTTCAGCCTACATCCACCGACATAATGCGGTTTTACGAGTGCTATACTACCATCTAAGGCACTCGTACGTGATAGACCAGACACCAGTGCTGCCTTACGTCCCCGGAGATATTGAGTCCGTTGTCGAGAACGAGAAATGTTGGATTTACTGGAACTACTCGTTCCCGACGGTCAGGTTAATCCAAGCCAACAAGCCTGACATAGTCCTTCTCGACCATCAACTGAAGGTGATGTATGTCATCGAGTTCTCGGCACCTGCGGAGAAACACATCACCTTGAAGGAGGAGGAGAAACGGACCAAATATCGTGATCTCCGGTACGAGCTCCAAGTGCTGTACCCGGGCTACTCGGTCAAAATGGTCGTCCTAATAATCGGTGTACTCGGAGAGATAAAGCCTACACTGCTCTCGGAACTGAAGGTCATACCGGCCTGCCAAAAATCAGCCGAGTGGCTGGCAGGCCAAATGCAGAAGGAGGTCATTCTTGGTTCTCTCCGTCTGCTTAGGGCACATGATTCTGGTATGTACAGTCACTAACCCTGCGGGATGTGGGGAGTGGCTGTAGTTGATGCGCCGGCGCGACTCCCGTGAGGCGTCGGAGGCCACGGGAGGACTGACCGGCATTGGATATTCCGAAAAAAAATATAATAATAATAATAATAATAATAATCGACTTTTATTTGTATATTATAGTATAGACGCTGCTCTCGGAACTAATGGCCTGCCAAAAATCAGCCGAGTGGTTGGCAGGCCAAATGCAGAAGGCGGTCATTCTTGGTTCTCTCCGTCTGCTTAGGGCACATGATTCTGGTATGTACAGTCACTAACCCTGCAGGATGTGGGGAGTGGCTGTAGTTGATGCGCCGGCGCGACTCCCGGGAGGACTGTCTGGCATCGGATATTCCGAAAAAAAGAAATCGACTTTTATTTGTATAGTTATAAATATACACAGTATTCATATAGCAAAATATAGCAAAAGAACGTAAATATAGATACAGCATAATATGGCATATATGTATGGCATATACTTATATTTCTTTTGACTCGTCAACATTATTGTCGTTCAAGGAAATACTGTTTGATCTTTTTTCTTGAATCGTGGCAGAGGTAAACACTTCAACTCATTTGGCAGTGAATTATATAATGTGACAACATTATAAGTGAAACATTTCCGAAACATGGCTGTACGATGCTTTGGGGTGTGCAATGTATGAACAGAGCGTATATTTACACGATGCAGAGTATGACGGTAGTTAAACATATTTTTTAGATACATAGGAACAGAAGTGGTAATAACTTTATGGACAAATACTGCTAAATGATAGTTTCTTCTGTTGGACATATTTAACTAAGTTAATTCTTTAATTTTATGTGAAATATGGTCGTATTTCCGTAATTTATATACGAACCTACAACAAGAATTTTGCATTCGCTGTATTCGTACTTTGTCAACAACAACCAAGCACGGGCCATAGACAAATTCGCTGTAGTTAAAGTTAGACAGGACTAATGATTCAGTAAAAAAAACTTTAAGGTAAAGCTAAGTACGGATCTGTTTGCATATAATAATTTTAATGAAAGGTATGATTCTTTTTAATAAGTTTACTTACGTGGCCAGAAAACTTAAATTTTTCGTCAAAAATTATACCTAAGTTTTTACTTTCGGGAACTACAGTTAAAGCAGAGTTATTAATAGAAATTGACATATTGTTTTTAGCTACAGTTGCATGTCTTTTTTTGCCAAAAAACACAACCGTTGACTAGTAGGGTAGAATTTTAAATTATGACCGGTGGAAATGTTGTACAGTTTTCCTAAATCAAAATTTATTAATGTTTGGACCTGTCTATATTGATTTGGGTTAAATGAATACACCAACTGAGTACATCAGCAAAATCATGACAGTGACAGTTACTAAACGATTTAACTTCAATAAATATATAAATAAATAAAAAAAAGTAATATATAAATAAATAAATAAATAAGCTATATCCTTTGTATATATAATAAAAATGAGCGGTCCAATAACTGATCCTTGTGGAACGCAAGCTAATGAATGTATGTTATTTGACACTGTATCATTAATATATACTTTGCGGACGCCCCGTAAAGTAAGATTTAATAAGGTTAATGGCAGTTTTAGAAAACCCATAATATTTTAATTTGGAGAGAACTACATTATGGTTAATGGTGTCAAATGGTTTTGAGTAATCTAATAGTATAAGAGCAGATACTTCGCCACCATCCCAAGATTAAACAGTTTGTTCAAAATATCAAAAAGCGCAGCACTGATCCCATGAGATTGACGGAAGCCTGATTGATAACACTGGTCTGCAACGAAATCCTCCTTTAAAAAATTATGCTATAAGTATGAAGATTTTAATGCTCTGAATCTATTCCCGTTGGCCGATTTTTTCTATCACGTCTAGATTTTTTTATATGAATTTTTTTTTAAATTTCATAAATTTTGTTTTTTTTTTTAATTTTTTTTTTGTCAACATCAAGAACAGTATACATACATACAAAATAAGTTTTAGCGAGTTGTAAGAGAAAGAAAGTAAAGTCACAGCGAATACTGCGCATGCGCATATCTACTACCATAAAAATCACTGTCAATACTTTCTTTCTTTCTCTTACAACTCGCTAAAACTTATTTTGTATGTATGTATACTGTTCTTGATGTTGACAAAAAAAAAAAATTTAAAAAAAAAACAAAATTTATGAAATTTAAAAAAAATTCATATAAAAAAATTCATATAAAAAAATCTAGACGTGATAGAAAAAATCGGCCAACGGGAATAGATTCAGAGCATTAAAATCTTCATACTTATAGCATAATTTTTTAAAGGAGGATTTCGTTGCAGACCAGTGTAATATTTGTTGATGTAAAATTTTCTCCATAATTTTCGATAATGTTGACAAAATACTTATTGGTCTCATATCAGATATGGCCGATGGATTGGACACTTTAAACATAGGATTTACTACAGCCTCTTTCTAACTATTTGGAAAGAATCCAGTTAGAATAAAACAATTGATAATATGAACAATATATTTATCCAAGGACGGCGAACAGTATTTCAGCATAGTACTAGAGATATTGTCCAGCCAGTAATCTTTTGACTTTAAGGTATTAATGATATTGGTTACTTCGTCGATGCTGGTCAGATGAAATGATAAGTTTATATCAGGATTGAAATAGTTACTATTATAGAATCGGCAAGTTTGTTCGCAATAGGCAAAACAGCAATCTGGAGGTACATACTAATATGATTGTGAACAAGATAAATAAAAATAACAGAAAAATAACACTTTTATTAATTTTTGGATATAAAAAATCTACTACAATATTTAGCTATTTTTGAGCTAGTAGCTAATTGAGTTACAACTTGTTTGGTTTTCAAACCCAGTTGTTATTATTTCTTAACATTTTATTATTAATATTTAACTTTTCTTATGTTACCTAGCATAGATTGTTTTATTTTAGCATATTTATACTCTTGCAGTTGTCTGCACTGAACAATACATGAGGAAGTGGGGGTCTTGCTCCTGTTACAGTGTCAAGGACGATCGCCAAACAGTACCGTTTTAGAATTGATAAAGGGTAGACTTAAACCTAATGCTAATTTATGCACGCGCATCTATCACCTTGCAGTGATTTTACACATATTCGTACAAAATATTTTTTACTGGCCATGTTTACTCCGTTTATACTTAACGGGAACAGTGCCCTTTCTTCAATAACGTACTCATTTTAAATATACTGTGTTATCGAAGTGTAAACTACACATTTTGTTATTCATTAAACCTTTGTTTTGCTATTACTTTCGGCGTATTTCTTTAACATCACAATTTATCACCTGTTCATAGTCGTTACCAGCTTTAAGTATTTTGATCAGTGAACCAGCGACCTATTACATGTGGATGGCAATGCTGCAACAACTGTGGCATTAACACAACTACTAATGTATCTGTCACCAAATCTAAAACAAGTTTTCTTTTCCTCCCTCTGTTATTTCTGTCACCAGCTTCAAATGAATGGATAGTAATTATTGCCTCTACGATCCCAGTCATTATTTCTTCAATAAATTTTCTTTTTCTGTTATTACCTATTACCTAGTCACTATTATAAATTAAATGTTCTTATACAGCTACTACTTCTGTACCTCTATCAACAAAAATAATCTCTTATTGTTAATAAATCTATGACACCACAAAATTAAAATTATTATGCCAACGTGAATTTCAAACCTATCATAATTTTGTCGATTTTCTTCTTTTATTTAATATTAAAACGTTTCTCTATTATGAAAACTCATTCTATTCATATTTTTTTTTGTCAGTAATGTACATTTGTCATGTCTTAGACCACGTGCTATTAATATCATCGTATTCTTACCATCAACCCCACCAGTTAGTACTGAGGTCTTTATCTGGCCGAATATGTTTATTTTAGATAGGCTGGTCGAGAAGTTATTTTCATTTCGGTCCCAAATATGTCCTTCTTAATTTAGTTGTTCATATATTTTTTAATAAAGGAAAATATTTGTATATACGAAATGGATTTAACATATTTTTCTGTCTACATTAATGGTCTAAAATTTGTTTATTAATAATATGTTTAACTTACAGTAATTGATGGTATAATCAGATACTAAACAGTCATTCTTAAAGAGGTTTTTATATCATTCTACTCTACAGAATTGGCCACAGCTTCTAGAAATTCTGCCCTGAAATGTTGAAATCTTTATTTTTATATTTTCTTAAGTTTTTCTGCAGCTACGGCTAGTCGTTTCCAACCCCATCATACCTGAGGTACTGTTATTAGTAGCTTGTTGAATATTTAAAATCTCTATCTCTCTTTTACAATTACATACTATCTTACTCACTGGAAAAAAAATATAAAAGTTAAATTTTAAATTTAAAAGTGAATTATTTCAGAAAACTCATGCGGTGTGGTTTTTTGGATAAACATTTACTTCTTCAACAAGAATGATATATTGCAAAAAATATGGATACCGTAATAATTTGTTTAGTGCAAACCAAAAGTTATCTGACAAATGGAATAAAATATGTACGAAAATACCATACTTGAATCTCGGCCCGAAAAGAAATGTTACTACCTGATTTTTCCATTGGAGCGACAGGTGATTAAATAAATGAAATATAACAAATGACGGCAAAAGTAAATTCAATGTTGTCACATTGCAACACCCCCCGTCCGATTGTTGGCATAACACAATAAGCCGGGGGTTGTACTTATGAACCGGTAGCTCAGTGAGCAGGTCGTGAATAAGGGCTTAGATTGATTTGAGTTATCACCAAAATCTAGGCTGGGCGCCAGGACTTTTGCAAGTACCAAATAATTAAAATTTTACTTTAAAAGGTAAAGATAACGTTGAAACTTGAATTTGGTTGGTAAGGAAGTTGAATGAAAAGATATTATTTTATAGAAAGTATAATGAAGACTAGTATATGTACAATATTTACAAGTCAAAAAAATTTACTTGTGGTTGAAGACCAACAACTAACCACACAGAAAAATGATATTAGTGAAAGAGAAAAAAAAATGAAAAATAAAATATGACGTTATTGAGAGAATACAAAAAAAAATACAATGACTGATCTCTTACAAATTTCTTCTGACCAAATAAAAACTTTCACTGGCGACGAAGATCTTACGTAACTTCCAATTGGTTAATCCAGCGAAGGATCCACCAACGGCTAAGCTCTTAATGGGTTCCGTGTCAGTTTGAATCACCACTGTCAGTACTGCAGTTACCCTTGAGAAAAAATGCCAGTTGTGTAAAATATCGTTTTCCTGCTCCACCCTGTATAAAATGATCAGTTCGATCCACCAGTTATCCTCTTCTCTTGGTCCAGGTATTTACATCAAAAGGGGAGAGTTTTATGAGATCAGTATTATAGGTAAAACAAAGTTAAAAGCTGTGACGTTTGAATTGTCCAGCTACGTAGACAAAATATGAGTTAACACAAATTTACAGAGTAAATTGCAAACTAAACAACTAGGATCGGTGTCCTACAATATTTTAGGATGGTGAAGACTTCAACTAACTTAAGGATCAATAAAAGTGACGTTAAATAGAAAAAAATACTAGTCCAACAAATAAACTAGGTGTAGTAGCTACGATAATAAACAAGTGAAATAGGTATTCACTAAATGTTAAGATATTTTTGTACTAAAAGCAGTTAATCTTCAAGGAAATAGAATTTAGAATGTCTGTATACAGACAGACAACTAGAAAGATAACGTAAATAAATATTTGCTAAATATAAAACAATGTGATAGTTTTCAAATTAAAGGAAACGGTAAATTAAATCATTTATTAGTTCCTCGGAGAGAGGTTCTAATGAATTGCTGATAAAGTTAAATAAAGATATATACTTGGCTATATGTTTACTTTAGATGATTAAAAGTTAATCAAGTGCCAGATAACTAGGCAGGTATCTTTGCCAGAGAACTAGGCAAGGTTCCACTAGACTAGAGCAACCTTCCTGAATAAATACTAAGTAAACGTTCACGTAAGCATTCGATATTTTAAATTTAGAAAAACCTTGCGTTACTGAGGTCTGGTTGATAATTATATGCACTGGTATAAAATAATCCACCACAAAACAAATGCACCAAATTAGATAATTTTCACAAAGGTTATAAACAAATAGGTTTGGTCCAACCAGGTGTACCAATCTCCAAATGTCACCAGTCACCACTGTTTAGAGCGTTACCAACGTAGCTAAATGACCTAAAACATCAACAGACAAAGACAGAAAACAACTAACTACGATACAAAATGGCGACATCCGTTGCAGAGTAAATCTAAAATTTACAATAACCAAAAGTTAGTTTAAATTAACACATGAAATTATTACAATATCAAAGGGATATTAGATAATTTGCCAGCAAGGCACGATAAATTGATACTAATCAATATTAATGATGGCTGTTCCAAAGAACAACCAAGGTGAACTGATCACCGAAAAGGAAATTCGCCCAAGGCGTAAATTAAGATAATTACGGTACAATATTATTATGAAAATTACCTCAAAGGTACGTTAAATCAATATAGCAACTTTTTTAAATAATGATAAGCATAAAATCACAAGATAATACAAGAAAACATATAAATTTTACCAGACCGCAGAATTAGAGATGATTTCCATCTGAATGCTGCACTAGTAAGAAGAAGGAAGCTTCGTTCTGTTCTCCCACCTAAACTCGGTTATAGTTTGGAAAGAGACAGACATTTGAGAGTAGAGTATGAGCAATAAAGATAGATAGATATTTAGTGCCAAAAATCTGTAAAACCAACTGTTCCAGTAGAAATCAGTGGCGCCATCTAGACTAGACTAGCAGAAACTTAATTCATCGTGGAACACAACAACTTGGAATGAAATAGCTTGCAATTTCGTTACAACATCAATCCCTTAGCAACATTATTTTAATAAAGCCTCACTCAAATTATGTTAATTATATTTTTAAGATACGATTACTGATCTAATTAAATCTATAAAATGAGTTTTATCTGTTTTTGAATTGAAAATGTTTATTATTTAAAGAATTTGTTGCATCAACCACTGCTGTTGTACCACATGTCGTTTATAACTCAGTAATTATATTAACTAGAAGGATCGGATGTTAAAGTTATAGTTAACTCATTCATGAAATTTTATAAAACTTGAAACACAAAATAGCAAAATTATGTGTATTTTCACTTCTATCTAACAAAGAAATTATATTTAGGCAAAACTCAACTTATATTTATATAGCAAATAATTAAGTTTTCTCCGATGTTTTACTCTTGCTTTATCCGTTTGGTGGTTTAGGTAAAATGGTTGAACTGAAAAACGCATTAGCTAATGCCTTTTTGTTATTATTCCCTTTGATGTATTTGTGTAGTTATACCCTTATTATAATATTAATAATAGACATATCCCTTGGCTGACTTGTAAAGTTTGTAGATTTTAAGTTTGAAATGTACAAAGCGGTTTTGACTTCTATACCTTTTAAGACATAACCCGCACTCAGCAATGAGTGAAATGAAAATATATATTTCTTTTACAATTATGTACAGATGAATTCACAAGCAATTAAGACAAAACTTTTTATTAAGGGCTTAACATTTAATTTAAACTCTAACCTTTCGGTAGTTTATTACTACCATCCTCGGGGCTGTAAGAACCAATATAAGATAATAGCATTAAGTTTACATCTATTATTCGGTCAACGATAATAATATACAATGTACTTAAATTTACAAAATAATGCTGTTGGTATAATATACAAAAGAGAACAAAGTATGAATGCAGACAATAAAAAAGATAAAAAATTAACTACTAACTAATTAAAAGTTTATACATGTTATAATTTTTAGCAGTTTATGTGTCATTCACATGCAAATATTTTTTGATGTTCTCTAAAACGTTGTCTAGACATAAATTTATATACCTGAGGTACTTTAGCATGTGTCAAACTCTTAGTCTTCCTCATATAGGTATCACCCACATTAGACTTCTGACGAACGTCCCATTTATGTGACACCAAAAAGATGAAATACTTTTTCATTAAAATAAAAAATAGAAAATATCAAGCATTATAGATTACAAGTTCACCATTTAGCACTAGAAGGTCATGCTATTAAATAAATAAATAAGAAGCTGACAAATAGAATTTTTGTCATGCAAAAACAAATCATTAAAATTAGTTTAAACTTACTACTTCTAGAATCTTGTCGTAAAATCTTTCAAGAATAACGAAATATTATCTGTCCCCTGTATTTGTATAATTAAATTTGTTTTATTTATAATTCTGATTTATTTCATCTTACCAAAAATGTACAGTTATAATATGGTACTTTTTGCTATTTAATGTTGAATAAATTAATTCAATTTTCCCTATTATTTAATTAGAGAATGGTTGTCACAATATTTTTTACATGCAATATTTTAGACCATTTAAGAAGTTTTTTGTAAAGCAATTTATTTTAAGAAATCAATAACACAACAAAGGTGATCTCGTCATTACTCCTATTTTCCTGAACGGATGTTGTCCATTATCCTCTCTTCCGTTTAGGAAGTACATCTACTATTATCGTGGGTTGTATTTATTTGTAGTTCTTCCCTTGTTATTACGTCTGCAAGCATTGAAGGATATTCAGAAAAAGTAATCTATTACTTAAAACGTCCTTTGAAAGAAAACAACTGATTTTAATTTACGTATTACTAATTCTACAACTTCGCTTTTCATAAACAAGATCAACGTTAATTGATATTCGAAATTATGGAAAGGATTTGTGATTAATTGAGCATAATTCTCTTTCTATCAAGTTAGGAATATATTAATTCATTTTACTCAGAGCTCTCGATAGTGTAAGGTACAGAGATATCAGGTATTGATACTGGTGGCCAGATCGATGTCGTTTATACAGACTTCTCGAAAATCTTTGACTGTCTAGACCACGGCATACTATTTAGCAAACTAAGTTTATTCGGTTTTGTTGATTCTCTCATTATGTTTCTTTCTTCCTCTTTATACAATAAAAAACAGTATGTAGCGTACCATGGTTACAAGTCTAGAGAAATATTAGGTAAATCTAGTGTTCTCCAAGGTTACAACTTTGGACCCTTACTGTTCACAATGTTCATAAAGATATCGTGTCTGACCTCCAATGCAAGTCTTTTTTGTATGCAGATGACTTAAAAATATATAGATCCATAAAAACAATAAATGATTGTATCTGCTTACAAAATGATTTACTTATACTTGGATCGTGGTATGAAAAAAACACGTTGCCGTTGAATGTCGGAAAATACTATATTATGTCTTATACTAAAAAAGTGTCACGATAATTAACAATTATCTACTTAATGATCTGGTCGTGAAAAGATGTAATCAGTTAAAAGATCTTGGTGTAATATTTGATTGCAAGTTAACTTTTGTTGATCACATTTCCTCTGTTATCAGAGCAGCTTATAAAAAATTTAGGTTTCCTTCTCAGAAACACAAAATATTTTAAATATGATGCCACTTTATTTCTCCTCTTTAATGCATTTGTGCGCTCCAAATTAGAATATTCTGCTATTATATGGCATCCTGAAATTATGTTCATGTTAATAATGTTGGAAATATTCAACGCAAGTTCCTAAAGTATTTAGCTTATAGACATGATGGAGTATATCCTGAAATAGGGATCTCTCATAATGGTTTGCTTCAGCGATTTCAGGTTAATGATTTATGTACTAGACATAATTACCACTCACACTTTTTTTATATAAAATTCTCTGTAATTAAATTGGTTGCCCTGAAATTTTCGATATAATCAATTTTCACGTACAATCCATTTTCACACGCAATACTTCTTAATTCTATTTGCCAACGCCTAGAATGAATGTACTCATTTTCTCAGCTTTACATGTAATGTGCTCGAATTACCAATCTATGCATTATGTAATTAATAATCTTTCAATGGAATATTTGTGTTATAAGAAATAAGATTCTTAATGTCATTTCATTTTAACTAATCTATATTCTCATATTGTATCGTATTTCATTTAATGTAATTATTATTTTATTTTTCCCTCTCCTGCAAATGGGTTCGCCCATTGATCAGTGTATGAATAAAATAAATAAATAAATAAAATAAAATAAAATAACAAATAATATACTACATCCAAATCCCGTTGTATTCTTTATAGTAAGTAGTTCATAAAAAAATCACTTCTTCGTAGAATTCCCACAAAAAAGTCTAAAGATTGATTTAGCTTCAGGACATATCAAAGCATAATATAACAAAAATATGCACTATGCAGTTACCAATAGGTTCATGCAAATTTAAAATTTTCAGAGATGCAATTAAAATAAATGTCAGTAGAACGTAATATAATTTTGTGAAAAGATACACAGACGATGTTTAAAATATTAATTAATCCTCTTCATACTCTTGATTTATAATATCCCGCTTACTTTATAGTCTCATGGTGCCTATAAATCTCAGTAAAGCTGCAGACCACCAATTATTATTTTTTATGTGATATCTCCAACAGTTTTTTTAAAGATATGATAACTGATAACATTGATAACTTTATCATATTTAGTCTTTAAAGCCTCTTTACAATTTGCAAGGGAGGATAAAGGCTTTGAACAAAGCAACATTACAAACACATCAGTACATACCTAATAAAATATCTATTAGGAGAAAATTTTGATTGAAATATTATAGGAGAAATTAACCTTAATAGCTTTTTAGCATTGTTAAAAAATTAACGAAATATTATTTTGGTAATGAATATATTGTTTACCAATAGAAGAATATAACACTTTTCACTTATTCTCAGAAATAATTAAATTAATTTTATACATGACTATTCTAGTAGGTAATAACATAAATGTTTTTGTTAGATATGATTATGTTGAAGAATTTTTCCGTAGCTGCACAATTATTGTTAATTTTTAAAGATTTTCATCAAAAATACATAGCCATAGTATCTATTTTACATTTGCGTTTCTTTTTTTGCTGGTAATTTCGTTGTCATTTTGTCTGCCTTTCTTTTCTTAGATACATTTTCTTTTATCTTCTCTTCTCTTCTCCTCTCCCATCTTATTTGTCGCTTTTCTCTTCTTAGGAATAATTTCTTTATTTTTCTCTTCTTCTTTCCCATCTTCTATATCGTCGTCCTTTTTATCTTGATGTTTCTGTCGCAGATTTTGATAAAAACTAAGATACCTTTGAGAATTTAACTTTCTATGTAGAGCTCTATGAGGATCATCGTATTTTTTTTGGTCAATTTCCAGTGGTTCATTGTAAAGTTTGCTAATGATAAAGTTTGACTTTGGTCTGTTTTTTGAGGCAATGGCTGTTTTGATACCCACGTCACAATAGCTCGTTTGATAGAGAAATTCGAAAGGATTTTCTTTAATAGCCATTATGTTGACAATGCCTATTTGAGTGTGCAGATATTTGAAATCTAAGAAATAATCATTCATTTATAAGAAACAGTTGATCAGTCTTTTTTGTCATTTTTTATTACAGCAACCAACTGAATATAAATTGTACCCGACTTCAAAGCTCTCTTTTTTGCCATTCAATGAGAGAATCGCATATCCTTCATTTTCCGTGTGGTCAACGTTTGGGGTTATCAAAGGCAAGTCCAATTCTGAAGCAGTGTTACACAGTAACAGTGAGTTCGGTAACAATCAGTGTGGCGAAGATTTTGCAGGGCAGGTTTCACGTAATGCCTGTACGAGACGATGATGGGTTAGTGTGTCGAGTTGATTTAAACGAGATAACGAGAAGTATAATGCCCGACAATTTTGCTTCTTATTTTTTTTAACTTTCAGAAATACTTAAAATTTGTAAAAGAAAGTTGATGGTAGCAGAACCTAGGGGAGGATTACCCCATTACCCTCAGGAAAACCGCGCTTAACAAATTGAAATGATTCCAAGATATTCTTTAGTTTTGGATGTAAATGGTAAATACTATATTAAGGAGCATCTTCTGATAGAAACCACTGTAGTTTTTTCAGTAATTCATGAAGCTCCATTATTTTGTTAATACTACTCACATACAGGTAAAAATTTGAGGTATGACCAACTAAAGTATTTTAACTGCGCTTATTGAATCGATACTTTCCTGAATCTGAACTTTCATTCCTAGAATTCACACTACATGCGTGATGGTACTGTATTCCTCCTGTGATGATAAATAATTGTCGGAAGAAGTATTTAAAAATCATTGCCTCATAAACAAATGATCAAACTAAATCAACAAGCAAATTCATATATGAATCCATAATGAATCATATTACCAATATAAATTAGTAGAAATTAACCCTGGTTAATATTTCTTTATATAAATAAACCTTGTTCAACCCTGGGGTACGAAGATAGCGCTAACTTTCGTAAGGGAATCGTAATAAAATACTACTTTACGATTCTAGTTTGGTAGTTGGGGGCGTAGAGAGAGGAAATATCGACAGTGTGAGTCAGAGGTGAACAAATCGTTTTACATTGGGGTCTTGACCACTGCGCATCCAAATTCAACTGCCAAGCTAGAATCGTTGACTAGTATACCAGTATTAATGCTCAGTTGGTAGGTACTAAATTACAATCTATTTTGATAGACTTAATGTTAATTTCCACTGTACAAAACCATCATTTATTATATTTTATCGGCATAACTTTAGCTATGTTACTGAAATTTAATTAAATATATACATAAATAAAAATAAATAAAATAATATAAATACGCCTATATGAATCTACAAACAACAATAATTTAGTAATTAATACTAATAAATCGAAGCTGGTATAAGATTGAGGATGTCAGTTACCAACTATGCTATACAACAACATTAAATAATGGACAGATTAGTATTTACTCAATATCCGAAATAACTATTATCTCTTGAAATTAAAGAAAAGCTTACTACACTCTTGCAATATTATATTTTCTATTTTAATAACAATCCTGTAACCCACTAAATAGATAAGCAACTTAATCAGGATAACACTACTATACAGTTAAAAGTATTGGTTACAAACAACACTACATAACTACAAAATAAAATACCTAAATAACTCGGTATGTTGTACCAGTATAACATTAAGTAATAATAAATTAATTCACTTAAACACATCAATCCGTATCCTTTTCAGTTCTCCCTTTTATTCGGTAGTGTATAATTATTATGTAAACAAAGCAATATTAAATAATTGTTAGTTGCCATTACTATTAAATTTGTAAATACGTCAATGGGATAATAAATATTAATTAAAATATATCACAATATAGAATATTATAAACGGAAATTAATAAGATTATTAGAGACGGACGTAATTAGAGATCGGGAGGTAGCCATAAATTCCAGATACGACTTTTACTTACGTATGTATTATTACGTGTTTGCTATCCCCACAAACAGCTATACTCGTGAATTCGTTGATTGAAAGTCCAGGTAATACTTGCACACTACTTTATTGACTAATTAATAATTAACAACAATAGATTAATGGCCGTCTTAACCATAATCACAATTAAACACATAAGTCTTTTTCTTATTTCCTCTTTACTCGTTCATTTTCAACTTAAGGCTCTCGGCCGTGCGTCTTATTTATGCATCGATTCACGCGGTCTAGAATATTTCAGAACATTTCCGGTCGTTCTTGTACAATTCCAGTCCACGGCTAGTGCTCTCTGGTTTGATTGTGTGTTATCCTCATAAGCGGCCTCAATTTCAAGTGCATGTACTAGAGCCTCACTACTTCGCTTATGCCTGGCTAACTTAAGAATCCGACTAACTTCCTGGTCCCTTACTGCATGAATAAACGCTCCAACTACCAACTGTTGCTGAAATTCCATTGGTGCATTAGAATAAGCTAAATGGATTAATCTCTCCACAGTAGCATCGAACTCCTGGAGACTTTTTCCACCCCGTTGTCTGCGTGATTTCAGGTGATACTGATATAATTGGGCGAGTTGTTGGTTGCCATATCTTATTTCGAACTCTGCCTCCAAAGTGCTAAAGTTTTTTTGCTGTGCTGCAGGAATTGTTTGGAGCGGGTCTAATGCTTAGCCCGTCAGTGCTAATACCAACGATGTAGCTTTCTCTTCGTCGTTCCAATTATTTGAACGTGCAACTGCCACAAACAGTCTCTTATATGTTGTCCATGAACCTTGACTATCGAAGGAAGGCGGTTGTACCCTGGTACCGTTCGACAGTACTGGCCACCCTTCGCTCCTAATTGTTAATTGAACCGGGCTACTTCTCCTTCAACGATACTGACTTTTCCCTTAACTTCACTGACCTTTCCTTTAAATTCACTGACGTCTTCTTTAACTTCATTAACTTGTCCTTCGACTTCACATACTTTCCCTGCGACTTCGGTGACTTTTTCGATATCTTCTTTAAATTTTTCAGTGAGAGAGAAAATCGCTGCCTGCTGTTTATCTAAACTTCTTTTGAAGTCTTTTCTTTCTTCGAGTCGCCACTTTTCTTGATCCTCAAACATTTTTCTTAATTCTTCCTGACGTTTTCTTTCTTGTTCTTCTTTTTCTTCATGTTGTTTTATTTCCAGGCCTTCGATGATTTTTCTTAAGTCATCTTTTTCTTCTTGTCTTTTTCTTTCTTGTTCTCCATCTTCTTCCTGACGTTTTCTTTCTTGTTCTTCTTTTTCTACCTGTCGTCTTATTTACAGGCATTCCATCATTTTTCTCAAGTCATGTTTTTCTTCCTGGTTTTTTCTTTCTTTTTCTTCTTTTTCAAACTGCCTTTTTCTTTCTTGATTTTCCATAATCATTCTTAATTCTTCCTGGCGTTTTCTTTTCTGTTCTTCGATTTGTTGCACCAATGCTGCAAGTAAGTCTTGGGTTTGATTTTCCGCCATGCTTCTTGTTGTTTGCATTAACTCACGACATGTAAATTATTTCAGAATAAAGTTTATTACACTATAAGGCCAGTAAAATGTTGTTATCAAGTCTATTTTAATAATAGAATGTTTCAGAAAAATCTCGAAACATCACTAAAAAAGTCTTATTTAGAGTCTATATTACATTTCTGTTGACAAAATTCACTTATCTCCAATAATTACAAATGGGAATGTTCTGGAACAAAATATCAATATTAACTCTTGTTTTGAGTCTATAATATGTTCCCGTTAACACAGTTCATGTATCTTTTGTGGTTTCCAAATCGAATGTTCTAGAATATTCATGAAAAGTCACTTTTTGTCTTGCTTTTAAGTCTATAACATGTTTCTGTTGACACAATTCACGTATCTCCTATAGTTTCCAAATAGAATGTTCTAGAAATTTCCCGAACTTGCACTTGCACTTGCACTAATAGACTGAAACATTTTGTTCAGTACCGCCTCACACTATTTTCGATTTACTTCAGCAAAGAAAAAAATCGTACTTTATTGATTACAATATTACACAGATATTGTTTACACTGTATTTTTTTACATCTATGCAATATTTAACACTTATCTATCGCCTTATTCCAAGAGAATACTGGGAATTGGTATAGGTATTTGTAAATTTGTATTTCTACTATTGTTTATATATGTAAATAAACAAGTAATATTTTTTGACACCAATAATATAAACATGATATTAAGATGGCCGATAAATTACACCTCCTTTTATTACAAGAATTATTTATTCAGTAAAAAGTAAAACTTTTCTATAAAACACAATACACCAAACATGTATAAAGACAAACTCATTCACACTTCTCCTTTTTACATGACACGAACGCATTGCTGCTAATCCCCTTTTTCTCTCCACATTAACTAACTGACACTAAAATATTTCTGCAAAGATCATAACATAATGATGAAAATTGCAAAAAGAATTTTTAGATATTATATTCTATACCACAACCTAAATTTCAAACGGCAACTATAAGTATGTTCATTAGATGTAATAAGTTGCACTAGCGCAAATCTGTGTTAATTCAATATTCCTTATTTGCATCAGAGACAACCACGAGACGTTCAAGTACGTGTATTATTTCTATTCGGAATATTGCACTGGTCTACTGTTTGGGAAGGTGAGAATAGATGGCGTGCGCCATGACGCGCCTTGATTTAAAAAAGCGCGCGATGCGTTTTGTTGGCTGTTGTTATATTTTCAATTACATTTTAATGAATAAATAAAACGAAACAGGTAAAATAAATAGTTTATCGATAGAAAATCAATAAAATAACACAAGCCAAAATGAATGCAATAATTATGAAGATATTTTAAATAATATAAACCACAGAAAAATAAATGGCTAAACAAAAAGTTAAACATTTTACAATTAAATAATGATTATAATACTTTCTTGAACAACAGGTACCTATGTAATACAAAACCTATATGGCAAGTACAAAAAATATATAATTAAGCCTACCAATAAGGAAAAAAATGTACATTTGCTTCCCAACATCCCAGATATATGTATCAACATCGATTAATGCTACACATTATTTATACAATGTGGTCTGCAATTTAACAATACCTTTAACAAATATAATAGTAATAATATTTAACTGCTTAGGTATAGCTTACATTAACAAAACATATTATAAACGCCGATAGGTTTTTACAAATAAATATACATATCCTACACAAGAACGAAGAAGTACTTGTTCGTAAGTACATAAATTATATACCTAATTAATAATCATTGGGTAAATATAAACTTATTAGGTAGGCGCATATGTATATATTACAGTTTCAAGCAACATCAACACTTGAAATTATAAAAAAAACATTAATAATAGCATTAAAGTTATCAAGCCATAAGAAGCTAATAATAAAATAAAACATATTTATTTATTTTATAGTTTGCAAACTGCTGCTGGAACAAACCCCATATCAACAACTATCGATGCTGGAATGTCCTCAGCTTATGTTTAGATTTCTTTGCATCCTTACGATTCTGGATGTTTTCTTGGTTTTTTCTTTTACACCACCAAGGAATACCAATTTTCCACACAGCTTTCACGATCTCCCTGGTTACAATTTTATAATGGTCTGCTCCAATTCACCTGCAAAATTATTGAATAATTTCAGATGTCTGTGTGAATATAAACTGTTCGACTTACCTCGACTTAGCAATGTATACAAGAATGCTCCTACAGTATGGCTCATCACTTGGGCAGCAATATTCACTTTCATGGCAAATTGCATTTTTGGATCTAAATGGGTAGACTTTATTTTGTGCATCGCTCTAAACACTAAAGGCTAAGTTTGGTCAATATTATGAAAAATGGGCCTCCATTGTCTGTTGTGTCCCAGCAACATCAACTGGTACGTTGTGTTTCCTAAATAATGAAACTGTGCACTTAAGGAGATGAGGCGGGTCAAACATAGTAAAAATATGTTTACTGTTAATAGAAATATAAGGGTGTTCTACAGGTGAGCCCATTTCCTTTAAAGTTTTCACATTTGTGGACCCCATATCGCATATTGTAGCGACTATATCCACCCCTGCTACATGTTGGCATGCTTGAATGACGTCGGTAATGCAAATTTGCAAAGCATTAGCAGGACATATGCAACTGGCTCCTTCAATTGTGCACTAAACCCTGTAGCATGAAAACTAATGCTTTATTTGTCAATTTTTTGGAGCTGTAATTGTCACCCAGCTCCTCAAAGCCGATGATACGATAAGAATAATTATCATATTGCACATGTCCTTTGATGTCAATCTCATCAAACAACAGTACACAGAATTGGTCTTCTTCAGTTATACACTCTGCAATGTGCTTAAAGATGTGATCGTTGATGCCAGAATGAAACAGTACCTTTTGCAACATCATCAAAAGAGCCTCCGTGTTGCAAGATTCATGTAACTGTCTATAGAAAAATGACGATTGCAAATCGAATAGTTGCGAAGTGATATATCAGGAACACATTTTATTCCCATCATTTCTTGCCAAATTTGGGACCTAACAAGAAGGAAACAATTTTATTTAAATACCTTTAAAACACAAAAGACAAACTTACTTTTGGTCATTGACTGGAAAGTAGTGTATTTTTTTCTACCTGATCTATATTGAATCCACAAATAAGACAATGTTTTTGTGGCATGGTTATAATAAAATTAAATATTACACTAACACTAATAAAAAGTTCAAATAAAATAGTATTTAAAAGTCACAGTATTTTACAGTTCGTAATCCAATATAAAATAAAAAACGACAGGCACCACACAATATCAGCATCAAAACAAACAATATGGCGACCGGATCCAACATCAACGATGATGTTTCCTGTGCTGCTATCGCCATCGCCATCTACGAAAATCTTCCCAAACTTCAACAAAGATAGATTAATTGAGGAGCAAGTATGTACAACAAGGATGGAAGTATATCAGTAATTATACCTAAAACCGAACAAATTTTCATATGTACTTGACTGTCTCCTGGTTGTCTCTGTTTGCGTTGACAGCATCTCTGTTTATCTACGATAAACACATAGTAGGTGTGTTCAAAAACTCTAGATTTTCTGCACCAGTAGTAGTTCATCTCACTAAAACAAACCTTATTTGGGTTAACGGCATTTTTATTCACTTACACTACACCGCAAAGTGGGAGGTTAGTATAAAGAGAATGTCCGCGCGCAGTTGACGATGTCACCCTGTTAGCAAGGCGAGAGACATCAACAGCAAAAGTAATATAATCATTAGAAGTGAACGCGCTATAACGTGTTTGCTAAATGAGTGACGTATGCTTCTAAAGAAAATATTATTTCTGTGGTTGATGTCTCCTGCCTTGTTGAGTGACGTCAACAGCTACGCGAGGTGATACCATTCTCTTTATACTATGATTAAACTGCAACATTTGACATAAATGAAATACCTTATGTTTAGGGATTTGGTCGTATGACATAATGAATTACAGAACCACGATGTCTGAATTCTGTAAGCAGCTTGTTCAGTGAGTATACCGAGTGATTCATATCTTTGTCGTGCTCACATACCGCTACGCTGTACTGTATTTAATTGCGAGTTTATTATTATATGCCAATTATTATTTATGATTGAGTATGTTTATGCCGTTATTGTGTTTAGTGAATTTCTAGGTGGTGTATATATTTATTGTAATTATTTATATTATATCTAACCTTATTTGACTACAGAAATTTCATCTATCCAAATATGTAAATATTGCTAAAATTCTCTGTGTTAGATCTTATATTGTCCATTGTCTATAATTAAAAATAAAAATAATGAAGTCTTAAAAGATTTAGAACCTCCCCTATCCTCATCCTGTCAATAACAACTAATGGTAAAAGTCTGAGCTAAGTTTTTCATATATTATGCTACTTGTCGGAATGCTATTTTATTGGTTTTCTGAAAAATACTTTCATTTGCTCTCTCTGTGGGATTTTATGTACTTATATATAATTTAGAAAGTATGTTCGGTATTTAAATGTTTATTTCTGTACAAGTTTTTAAAGTCGTCTAATTATGTGTAAATTTAGTCGTGTGATCAAATTGTCCGATTAGGAGGTCGATTTTTCAAAAAATATTGCTCAGAATATACTAAAATAATATAGAATGATACTTGCAGGTATGTTTTACAATAATAAATATTATGAGTAATTTTAAATCTGTCAAGTTGTATTTAAGAAACTCAAAAAAATATAAAACGGGAATTTTGACAGAGCGTGTTGTAGAATCGAAATTCTACAAAAAATTTAATTATCTCGAAACACAATGTTACCGAAAAATCACCCAAATCACATAGAAGGCCATCAGCCATTAGAAATATTAAAAAAATGCCCGAGACCGAAATTACAAGGGTTCAAAATATCACATGTCACATCACTTTTTTTAGCAAATTAGACAAAGAATAAAAAATCATGTTCAGAATTTCACACCGCAAATTTTTATCTCAATTCTCCGATTTTTAAATGCCGAAATAGTAAAATGAATTTTCATTAAAAAACCGTTCAGCAGCAACAGCGAAACGGCACTTGCAAAGATTAAAAGAGCCAAAACTCATAAAGACATTCATAAGCAATAATTACAAACCGGTCTGAACGATTTTACTGTAATCCAACGGGCCCCACAAAAGTTTAATTTCAGTGGTCGACAGAAGCAAATAATTATCAGAGGCGAAAGCCATCATAACATAATAAAAGCTAAATTTCTGCATTTCTATCATATAAATTTTAAAAGATCCTAGTCACACACACCTAAAGATTAATTTTTACAGTCAATTTTAAAGTCAATTAAATAAATAACAATTAATATCAAAGTAGAATATTTGAAGACAAAATAATAATAATAATTTCAGGCAGAAGTCGTAAAATATGCATTAAGAAATTTCTTCACGCACAAGGCTGGGTTATTTTTTGGTATCCAAGACACGAAGATGGCGTCCACGACCTATAAAGTAATTTTAAAACATTCACCGCAGATAACCAGAAATACTTTTTCGACAGATTTTATCATCCATGGATTTTGGCTTGAGGAGTCTTCCGTCATCAGATTTTACCGTAAAAATCTACATTATCTTTTATTTATTAAACTAAGAAAAAAAAACACAAGCAGGCTCCTACGAACGTAGGCTGTCTAAAAATAAAAAAAATTAAACGTTTATGCAAAAGAACATCATCGTCTGAGATTTCCGAGGACAAGGCAAGGAATTGACTTATATGCTTAGAGACTTTAAACCATTTTTTCAAAATATTTTTTTTCGTGAGGCTAGGTTTGTTAAGATAGAGTGTAGAACCTCAGTTTTATATAGAAAATTTAACTTGTTTTAAAATTAAAGCTTCACTGGACTTAAAATTAATTTATTCATCAAAATTTGGTTAGTTCTAAGTTTCCCGGGTGTTTATTAGGCTGCCATAAGTTTCAGAATTTACTGAAATTTTTCGAGTTTTAAGGATCGGCAGCCAAGATTTTTTACAAAAAAATAATTTTCATCTAAATCATTTTGTAAGTCCACCAGAAGAATTAAACGGTGAGGTCTCTTTCATAGTTCTAGAGAAAAACCTTACTCGTGTGAACAGTACGGTTATTATTTCCCACAACACGGTGAGGTTCCTTTCATAATTCTAGAGAAAAACCTTATTCGTGCTGAATTTACTAATGAAATCCCGATATGCTTGATGCTGACCTCGTGATATAGCACTAGGCTCCAATTTACTAATTCTCGTTTTTAAAGCACACTGTCCTTTGAGCTGATTAGACCAGAGATATGCGGCGGAGGGGTTATCACATTTATCTGCGAGCCTTCTTGTTTTGCCACTCCGATGTAGTGGCTACGGATTAACAACTACACCGCGAGGCACGGTAATATTCTTTTCATATTTCTAGAGAAAAACCTTACACGCGCTGAACAGAACGGTTCATGTGTTACTTCCCGGGGCAAGGTGAAATTTCTTTCATAGTTCTAGAGAAAAACCTCACTCGTGCAGTATTTACTAATGAAATCTCGATATGCTCGTAGCTAAACTAGATAACCCGGATTTACTTGTTGAACCACGATATTTTCCAGATATCTCTGGTCGTACGGTATTTGTAGACAATTCACGGATAACAGAATATAGCAGAATTGCGAATACAAACGATAAATGACGGAAATTCACCAAAATCAACAATAAATCAATAAAATAGTGAAAAATGATTCTTACCACTGGAGGATTCCTCGGAGCACCCTGGACTTCAGATATGGCTTTTACGGTACGGCCAGAGTGTCTCACCAGTTGTCAGAAGATGCTATTTGTGGCTCGTGCTTGCGGTTTTATTCACAAATCCCCCACACGAAAATCACGTGCATACGTGTTTCAAAGGAATCTGAACAAATTGCGCGCATCGTAAAATATATTTCAAGCAAGGTTGGCGTCCGGTGGATAAACAAATTCCTTGCGTTATTTAACATAAGCATTTGTTCACAAAATATTTCGACGCTGGGAATTGCTTTCTCATAATTTTAAACCTATATTTACAAAAAGATATCTTTAAAAACGGTCATGGATTAATATTTTACCATAAATCCAACAATAATTTATTCTATAAATTATTTAAACAAAAATAGAAGTATCCTCTTTTATGATTAACAACTGCCTTTAATTCGGCTTTGACATAAACTAAATTAAATTCAATTTTCAACGTCCTTCTTGGCGGCCGTTTAATAAAACACTTCAAATGGTTTATCATCAAATAACTTAAGTTTACCATGAAAATAAAACGGTTTGAAACAATTATGTTTAATAAATAATTGTTATTCCACATACTGGACTTCTAAAAGAACTTGAACTCTGGTTCAAAATGGTTTCAACAGAAACATTCATACTAGTTATAGTGTACAAGATGTGCCAAAGTGAAAGATGAACTCAATTAAGTCTTATTACATCCGAAAATGGTTACCGGAATAATCACTTCGTTACCGTTAAAAAAAGGAAAAACGGGTCACGGCTTCAAACAGTCTCTCAATATATTAATTATTAATGTACACGGAAAAAGTTAAAAGTACTTTATTCATAAGATTTATGAACGCAGGCAGATTTGCAAATCATTAACGTTAATCCATTCGCTGCATCTTTGAGGCACCTCCAGCAGACACCGGTTGATGCTTTCGTTGCTAAGTACCTAGTTACTTTATAAGTTAATGAAGAAGGCCTTACCAGCGGGTGGAGCACAGCTAGCACATCTTTTAATTTCTTACTCTCAAGATTTCAGAACACTTCAAGGCAACAGGTCATGACAAATGCAGAAAGTGCATCACATCTTATCTCCAACAGGCCACGGCAACATATTAAGAACTATAGCACAGGGGCGTACTCTCATGTTTGGGTAAATGAGTAAAATTTTCTAATAATTTATTATTAGAAACGCGTAACGTAAAATGTTAACATTGTGCCGTTACAATTTATAAATTTGTATCACACAAAGACAAGTGATTAAGCTTTAATTGCGATTGCTCACTAGTAAAAGATTTTTATCAAATAAGTGAAAATTCTTCTTGAGGCTGCAGCGTATGCCATTCGCAGACCGATTTCTGGTTTTTGCCTTATTCAGTGCGAAGTAACTAGTGACTGCGAGCGTGATTGTCTCTTTTTATTTGCGATAGTGCAGTAATTCTGCATCAGGCACGTTCAAAATTGCAGGAGACCCTAAATATTTGATTCTGACTAAAACTGAGGCAATTTTTTACGAAATTTTTAATTGATCATTAAATATGATGTAAAGCTTATTTTGAAAAAGCAAGTTTAGTGCCTAATTTCCTGTTACGTTTTATGCATAGAAATTGAAAAGTTCAAATTTACCTGACCGATTTTTTAACGACACTTTTACTAATAAGAAGGAAAAAACCGATTTTTACCATTTCAAAATATCGATACAAAAAGTCGATTTTCTTTATTCTAAAAATCGATTTTTGGAAATATCGATACAATATCGATATCACTAATCCATACTATCAATTATTCCATATTTTCATGTAGTTTACACTACTTTCAGCATACAAATCTATGTATTCGAATCTGTCTATAAAGGACTGGTAAAATTTATTAGGACTACGTGCCACAAAATTCACTACTTGTCTTCAATACTAGAGTGCACTATTACACAAACAAATTGAACAAAAATACTTCTCTGGCTTAGCTGGTGAGATAATCTTAATATTTCTTGTACATACATATTTATACTTGTATTTTTTAACATTCCATTACCCGCGCTATGTGCGAATCCCTAACTATTCTTTTTGATGTGCAATGTTTTTAAAATGACTGTACATATAGCCTTGAGCGTTTAGGAATGCCTTTATTACTATTTTGGCACGTGGGTGGTGGTAATAAAGTTGTGTCTGTGACTCTTATTAGTTTCATTGCAGTTCTTACTCTGGCTTGCGGTTGAGTGAGCGAGCTTCTCACAGTGCGGGTTACGGCGTGAATTGTTTTGTCTGAACGCAATAGTTATTTGTAAGTAAGTAAATGTAGTTTATTTCTGTTTTAAAATGTGTTCTTTTGATTTGGCGTTTAGAATTAATATATGAAAAAACAAATTATTAATTTCAGACTCCAAATTGTTGGTACAATGGATCCGCGAAAAGAACGTCAGTTACCTCAATGGTTTGATGAATTAGATAGTGATAATGAAGAGAACCTGGAACAACTAGGTGACAGTGAAGGGAGTGAAACCGATGAAATTGAGGTCCAAGATTATGACACTTATAGTGAAGTTTCTGCAGATGAAAAAATTGATGATGCTGAAAGTATTGAAAGACAGGTGCAAGGTGACAGTGGTGATATTGAGGATGATGGGGAAATGGAACCTATTATTGCCAGTGGATCAAGAAAACGGGTGCCTTCATATATAGGTGAGTAGAAAATTATTTTTAGTTACTGTTAGATTATTATACCTTCTTTTAGGCAAGGACTAAACTACTTTTTGGAATGTACGTTATGATAAAAAAAATTGAAAGATTGCTGCTAAGAACAAAATGAAGATACGATCTGATGTAAAAGGCACAGCAAAAAATGCCACGTCAAGTTTTGGAATGTTTTGCTTTATTTTTTTCCAATGAAATAATTGCTCAAATAGTTAGTTACACTAATATATATCTCTCACAAATCAGTGAAAATATAACTCAAAAAAGGGATGCCGCAAATACTGTATCGACGAAATAAAGGCGTTTTTGGGTTGTTGTATTTGGCTGGAACTTGAAAAGCTTCACATATGTACATAGATGACTTGTGGAATGTAAATGGTTACGGACCTCAAATTTTTTGGAATGTTATGTCTAAGAACCGATTTTATTTGTTACTAAGGGCGCTACGATTTGACAATATCCATATTAGAAATGAAAGAAAAACAGATGATAAATTGGCACCAATCAGAGAAATTTTTGAAGACTTCGTTCAAAAATGTATGGTCAACTACGAATTAGGGTATTTGACTACAACAGATGAAATGCTCGAAGATTTTAGAGGAAAATGCAGTTTTAGGCAATACATACCTAGTAAACCTGCTAATTACGGTATAAAGATTTACTCCCTAGCGGATGCTACAAATTGATATACATCCAAAATGGAAATCTATGTAGGAAAGCCACCAGAGGGACCTTATGAACAGAATACTTCTTCGCCTGCTTTAGTGAAAAGATTGATTGAGCCAATAGCAAAAACGTGGCGAAACGTTACGTGTGATAATTTTTTTGTGTCAGTTCCATTGGCGAAAGATTTGCTAACACAAGAGTACCAATCCACATTAGTCGAAATTTTACGAAAAAACAAGAGAGAAATTCCTCCGCTATTTGTTTAAACTAAGTATAGAACAATCCCTAGTAGCATCTTTGGTTTAGGAAAAAAATTTTACTAGTATCATAAGTGCCTAAAAAAAATAAAAATATGCTGCTGTTGTCCACCATGCACGATGAAGATATTAGATGAAAATACCGATGATATGTACAAGCCAGAAGTTATAACATTTTATAACAAAACAAAATCAGGCGTTGATGTAGTTGATAAAGTAACGAGCCTTGTATTCTGTTTCCAGGTTTAGCTGTCGATGGCCACTCAGAATATTTCTCTTTCTTATGGATATTGCTGGTACAAACAGTAATATTACTTATTTCGAAAACACCAAAATAAAAATTTCTCGGCGTAAATATTTGCGCAATTTGGGATTGGAATTAGGTAGGCCACATCAAGTCAAAAGAGAGCAAATACCGAGGCTGCCTATAGCACTGAGAATTCAGATCAGAACGCAATTGAGAATTCAAGAACAATATGTTGCATCTCAAGGGGTAAATGATCCAGAAAAGTGTGCATTTTGTCCTAGGAGCAAAAACCGGAAAACGAAGACAACATGGTGCAAACCAAATTGCTCCCTACCCATTTGCAGGGAACATTCGAGAACTATTTATACCAGCTGTTGGAATCAAGAGGAAGACTGAAAACTCCAAATAAAAATATTTTAAATTGTAATTTAAGTTTGACCTATTTAGGTTTAATGCGAGATTTTGTTTATTTTCAAAACATTTTAATATACTTTTTCTTTCATAACAATTATGCCTTTTTATTACAAGTAAGTCCACAGAAGTATTGAAGTTACATACATGGTGAGCACCACGCTCAGGCGCAGGTAACAGCGTTACAAATCGAGGCGTAGTTAACGCAGGGTTAAAGATTATTAAGAGTTTGAAGAGCTGATTTAGAGTTGGAAAAAATTCGTGTTGTTGTGGGTTTAAACACTATCCCAGGGATTTAGTTGCTTCCGCTGTAAACACAGAAATAAATTTGTTCAAACTAAAGGGCTTTTTTTATATTACATTTCTTCACATAGTAAGCGCAAGAAACTGTTTCATTGACTTTGGAACCATCTGTATAAATTAAATATTTTAAGCTAGGACTTCATTAAAATTTTCCTACACAGAATTCTCCAGTAATAAGCCTCATAATGGAAATACATTAATCAAAACCTCCTACATATATTTTTCTATATAACAAAACTTATAATTATTCAAATATCATTTACTAATTCTAAATTTGTAAAACTAAAAATAAAAAATATGTACCTACCATTGTGCTAAAATAAGACAAATCCTTGTTCTTATACTTGTTAATGTGTTTGGATGTGGCAGTGAGAAATCGCTATGAATTGTCACTGCCACTCTCTTGTTTTGTTTTCATTGTATTCTCGCATCTTCTCTGGTTTATTTCGTTCGATTCGTGATGTGCACGAAATGTGTCATAAAATGAGTGAAGTACTGAATTACTAAATCTGCCATTTATCTTGTAATAACTTATCACACAATCAATGTTTCCTCAGTTTATCTCAAGTAGGTATAGAGAGTTTAAAAAGCTATCGTAAAGCCTTACAAACCATAATCTATTTGGGTAGAGGCAATAAGAAAATCATTGAGACAACGAAATTTACTTTTGGTCAAACATATGGGCACAAATTACACATACGCAGACAAAACATATTTGAGTTTAGTGTATGTTGAAGTGAATTCTAGCTATAATTTTTTTTTAAGTGGTTAATAATATCAAATAATTATAAGAGTAAAATACGGATAACTATAAACCTTATTTCTGCTGGAGTAACTGCTTTCCTGGCTATTTGTTACGATGAATATTGAGTTGTAAAAAAAGAGAATATCTACATATCGTCACTCATAAGTCATTATCCGCTATGTGGAAAGTTTGTTATAATATAAATAATTCACATCAACGTTGAGAAGGTTGATAAAAATTAGAAAATTATTAGTTTTTTAAAAATATTTTAAATAATAAGAAAAACAGATAAAGATATTAAAGAAACTGATAACAAACACATCCTTATACCACCAACTGCTCTAAATGCTACCATTAAAATGAAAACATTTTAATATTCAGCTCATAATACCGCTAGTGGTTGCTCGCCGAACTTCGTTTGTATCTAGTTCTTAAAAAGCCTTTCTTACTCTGATTTCTAATTCTTGTCCTGTATTTACAGACGTCTCATACACTTTGATTTTCATCATTCCGCAATCTCCTTCAGTCATACCGTCTAGTATGATATGATACCCCCTTGTGTACAGTGTGGGAGAGCTCCGTCTAGTTGATACCAACAATTTCCATATTCTAGTCGTGGCAAATCGTCCAAAAAATCGTTCACTATTGTCCTAAATATCTTCACATAACGCCGATAAGTTATGGTTTCATCGTAAATATGGTAATGAAACTTATTGTCTTTTAAAAACAAAACACAATAAAACCAAATTTTTGATGGAATTCTCATATCCTTATTGCGTGAAGGTTTTAATTTTGCAGATATGGCAGTTAGTCTGTTAAATACTCCCTCGCGGAAAAACCTCAATTCATTTTCTTTTTTTCAAAATATCATTATATTCTTGAATGCGAATTAAAATCATTTCAGAAAACTAAACTCTATTACCAGCATCTCCTGCATGCAAAGCATGCACTTTAGTAAATTTATGGGTGTGCATTTTATGCTTCCACAAAAATTATTTCTATAGAGGAATAAGAAATACCTATGTCATACATACACTGGGGTGTCAATAGGAGCTTGTGGAATGTTTAGAAATCTGCCAGGACAATTATTTCTTTCTTCATTTTCGGTAATTAGAGTGGGACTTTAAGAAATTAGATTCAGTTCTTCTAAATTCTTTTCATTCATAGATGGCAGATTAGGATTTAATTCACTGATTCATCTATACGTTCTACTAACAATTCTGTTGAATTCGCCATGGATATAAAATAAATTTATTGTAGTAATTATTTTGCATACTTATTTACAGCAACACATTGACACTATTACATAATAATTTTTGTATGACATAATTAACATTCATTGTTTTTCATGCCACACTGTACTCAATATAGATGTTAATTTTTCTAAATAAGTGAAAGTAAGTAAAGTAAAATAACTCAAAAACCGCACATTTTAGCTATGGAAATGCTAATAGGTAGAAATATAATCAAAAAAGGAAGCGAATGAGATTATAAAATACAGTATGTTCCGTTTAAAATAATGGACTTAATGTAGGTCAAAGTTGGCACCCTGTACATTTTGGAGCATTTGTATAGACTGACCGGCGAAAGCAGGTGCGAGGAAAGAATGTGCTTTCTGTATTCCGTTCTCCATAAAGCGTAAATGAAATAAATGAATTAGTGCATCACAAATTTCTGTGATCATTTGCATCCACACCTACTCATTGGGAAGAGATATACTATACTTCTAGTATAAGGTTTCGCAGAAAGCTGACGACATATGGGAGAAAAATTGGTTATTGGATTTTATCATAGCAGAAGTTATTAATTTTCAACTACAGGTTAGTTTTCGTATAAGATTTTATTAAAATCTAAATATCTCAAAAGCCATTGGTCTTTTAGACAAGGAATGACATTGAAAGTTACCTTAAAATAATGAATAGAATTCGTATCTGGCATAAAAAAATATGGTATGCCATTTAAAGCCACCGAGGACGGTAGCACAGTGAGCCAGAGCGTTAAGTGACAAAATTAGCTGGTTTATTGCCTATTGACTCCGGGAATCAAATCCTGGTTTCGATTCTGACAAAGTCGAAGGGATTGGTTATGTGTCTGCGTTTTTATCAACTGTGTAACCTCTGCCCGTTCAGCCCCGACTTTGGATTTGAGTGTTGTCTAATTTATGTGGTATTTTTTTATGTTCTTTTATGTTTTAAGTGGCTTCGTGATTGAGTGCTAAGGACACTTGCTTCTCACTATGAAGTCCTAGGTCGATTCTCGGTTGAAGAACTAGAATTTTTTCTAAACCAAAAATAAATCTTAGCGTACTCGGGCATTGCATGTATGTCCATTGTCTCTCCCACACAAGGTACTTTGAGGTACCTTCAGGGATATAGGGGGTGGTATTACCTGTAGTGTATAAAAAAAAGTAAAGAAGTTGATGCCACATGCATGGCATTATTTTCATTAGAGCACCCCTGAAAATATCTATGTGAAAATGTTCTGTTCAAATAATTTTTATTTTCTTGAAAACGATTAAAAGGTTACTCACCGTGATGCAGTCTATATAGAACGTACAAATGATAGAAGCTTGAGTAACTAAACTTACTGACTGATTTTTTTATGTATTCTTTTTTAAAATTCTTGCTAATTTGATCGAATCTTACACTCTCAAAAAAATAATGCATATGCATTGATTACTTGAGTCATGTTAAAAATGAATATTTGCCTAATTATTGTTCCTATTCTTACTGTGGCGAAGATATGGTTATAGATGAAATCCTAGTTCCATAGAGAAAGCAACTAGATCATCCAGTGTTACTAAATAAAACTCACGGGCATGGCATAAATCTGTTCAAATTATACTCAGTCGATATCTAAATAACATATGCTTTCAGGTATATTGCAAACAGATAAACAGCCGATTGATTTGGCCCCAAGTATTTGCCTGGCACTAATTCGGGAACTACGCCATCAAGGAAGATTATCTCTATACAGTTACGAGTTGGCACAGTATTTCTTATAAAAACAAACTCGTAGTGTGGGTTCCTTTAGGGCAAATAAAAATATTCAACGAAGTAATTTTTGCCAAACTCAAAAAAAGAAGCAATTTTGTCACAAGAAAAAAGTGATCATACACAGTTTTCCAAGAAGATCAATGTGTGAGCTGGTATTCTTGTGATCCAGAAATTCAGGTGAATTTCCATTACTGGGGAACTATATTTAGATCTTTTACAAAATGATCATCATAATCTAGTCGCTAGAATACCAAATAGATAAAGAATGAAACATGATACTCGATGGGCACAATTTGAATTTCCAACGGAATTTCTCATTATGCTGTTCCTATAGGACAAAGGAGTGGATTAGAAGGGGAAGGTGTTCAAAAATGGCCGGCAATATCTCCGAATTTAACGCCACTTGGATATTTTCTGTTGGGTTATATAAAAACTCTCGAGAATGTAGATTTATTTCCCGAGAAACATTTAGAAGTCTGGTCAGAATTCAAGAATAGGCTGTATTATTGTTTAGCTAACAACTGAGCACATTCTAAACATTTAGGAAATATGTTAGTGTAAATATTTATTTATTGCGCTATCTCAGAAATGGATGAACCGATTACAATTTTTTTTGTAGTAGAAAGTTAGTCTTGTTTATACCCTTCAAAATAGTACCTCATAAGAGTGAAGTAGTGGAACATAGAATGCAATCAACTGTGGTTTCTAACTTCTCCATCAAAAACTAAATCTACGTATTTTTTTCTCAAAATCGTATCTACTTCAGATCCAGAGTTATTCTAGATTGCTAATTTTGAAATTAAAGCACTATATGAATAAAACTTATTAAATATAAATTTCAAACCATGAATTCTAGTAATCATATAATATTTACTTTCACCAGTCGTAACCAAAATGTTCACCAGAGACCAGTTTAATACTACTTTACAATCTCATTCATGTTTGTATGATATTGGTTATTGTTTACTATGATATTGTTGTAAATTATCTGTATGTATCACATATTACAGAAACCCCGCAAGTCACTGAACGTTATTTCAGGAGGGACGAAAACCAATTTGCAATCAACTATTGTCATTTGTTACAATTTTTATCACTTCCTTCTTTGGATATGAGTTTTTCTAACAATCTGGGAGTTTACATTTTTTTGTTGTTAGTTTTATAAAGAAACTTTGTTGCTGTAGTTACGAGGTTTATGAATTACATGGTGAAACAAATAGTAAAAATTATGCAAAATCGATGATTTAGAACACAAAAGTTAATGCATCATATATTTCTATTAATTTAAGTATTGTAAAATGTTTGATACGCAAAAAAAATTCTAGAAAGGAAATGTTTTCTTAATTGCCTCTAAAGTTACGGAAGTAACCCTCTGAAAATCCTAGCATTTTGTGTTAGGTAAAGAGAGACAAGGCTCTACAATTCATTGTGGAGTCCGAACCGAATCGAGGACATTGACAATTCCCTCTCCCATCTTAGTCCGAAATAAATTACAAATGTTTCAATGCATGTTTGGACAAATATGTATTTAAACAATATAACATAAATAATAAGTCTGAATTCAATTACTACAAGTAAATGTGTCATTCCGGACTGCTACGTAATTGTTAAAAGGGTACAAGTTAATTACGATTGTCAATTGTTTTTGGTCCAAAATGGAAAGTAAATATAGGTAGAAATAAAGAGTAAAACAAATATCCAGCAAATATTGTTGGAAAAATACACAAAGCTGAAATATTTATGAGAGCAGCATACTCAAAGTAATTGAAGTATACGGTTGCTCCTTTGCTGTTGAAATGTTTATAGAATCACGTTCTGAAAGAGTTAATCTATACGGAGATGAAGAGACGAGATGTTTAGAGATAAAAGAATATAAAGTATGCGAAAGTGCTCTACCGTTTGGCTTTTATCCAAATCTTTCTTTATAACACTTGCCATATTGATTCAAAATTAGAACAAATCTGTGAAACATGTGTAATATCAATGTAAAATTATTACTTTTTCACAATCAATATAGTAAAAATCCTTTCAGAAGGACTGAACGTGTAATGCTCCGATATAGACTGGAGATAAATAAAATGCTGTCAGTGGGTAACTTAGCCTTTTATATACTTGCGAAATAAGATAATATGAATGAAAGAAATAGCCCCGAAAACCGAAATTCAATTTAAAAAATTGCTATTATATTTGGAAACATGTTTTGTAAATTTAAGAGACTGCTTTCAAAAAGATTTCCTTTATTTATTTTACTTAAAGAATATTATTTATTTAACCAAAACATAACCCAGGAAGTTTTATATGATCCGTGTTTGAGAATTAAGCTTAGTTAGTTGTTACCTCGGGGTTCCGAATTCAATTCCCAGCAGAGGTACTCGGATTTTTCATAGACACAGATTAATTTCAACATACTTGGATATTGAATATGTGTCCGCTGTCTTCAAATGTGTAACCTTTTCAGCATATTGTTATTTTAAAAATACAGATAGTTGTATTAACTGTTATGTTTAATACATGTATTATGCTAATGCGTAAAAAAACGTGATAGAAAAAAACTACCGGGGAAAATTGTCACAAACAAATTGCTATAGGTCCTATAAATTACACTGGTCGACAATTTTACGCTGAGAAGAAAAGCTGATTCTTGTAGTATTTTTCTATCGAGCATAGTTTTGATTAGTTGACATTTTTGTGATAGAAAAAAAAGTTCGTTTATTACATTATTCAATATTTTACATGAATATTAAAATGCACCATTTATAGATTTTCTGTTCTTCTTTGCTTAAGCAACATCCGTCTATGAGTCCAGCAGTAGTCCGCTAATAGGCTCATATTTCATGCAAGCTTCTCAAATTCTGCAGGAGTTCACTAACAACTGTTCTATAGTTTTGTGCCCTATGATTTCCAAGGAAGTTCTTCACCATTTCTTGATACGACAACCATGCAGCGTCATTCAAATTCTCTTCAAATGCAGGATCATTCATTTGTTCCTGCTGGAATAAAAACCTTGCATCAACATACATATGACTGCTATTTGTTTCGAGTACCTATGTATTGATATATGTATATATATATCACATTTTATTTGGGTAATCTATAAGCGTCTATATGAACTTCCAAAAGGTAATGGGCCCAGGACCGTGTCAGTGAATATTGTTTTTGAAATCTGAGGAATACATCGTATATAAAAGAAACTGTCATATATATGCTGAATAATATCAAATAATTTACCGTCAATAGAAAAATTGAAAGGCCGTGAAAATGATAACACATGACGGTTTGCAATGCGTGCATATTTGGAACACGAGAATTTGTGGTCATGTATAGATGGTACAGATACTACTACATTAAAAGAAGCAAAAACCATAGATGTGAAGGCGAAATCCAAAATTATATTATGCATTGAAACATGTAACTTTTTTCATGTTTAGAATGCCAGAAATGCGAAAGATGTTTGGGAAAAACTAAAAACGACATTTCATGATTCTGAGTTATGCTGGAAAGTTAGCTTAATTAGAAGTTTAATAAACACCAAGCTGTAAAATTGTGAAACTATTGAGGAGTATGTAGCTCAAATTATGACTACAGCACAAAATTTAAATGAAATCAATTTCGAGATCAAAGACGAATGATTAGAAATGCTTCTATTAGCCGGCTTGTTCGATGAATTTCAACAAATGATTATGGCAATAGAGAACCCAGGTCCATCATTATCTGCCGACAGTATAAAAATGAAGTAAGTGCAAGAAGTAAAACAGAAACCTCCTCAACCGTTGCTTTATTTAACAAATATAAAAAGAAAAGTAGTATTTTAAGAAGTTCAATCCGAGGTGCTACAATTGTAGTAAATATAGACAGTTATTTAAGGACGGTATTGTAAAAAAGAAATTTCAAGCATACCAAAATTCAGATCAGAAAAAGAAAAGTCGTTATTTTCGTCTTTTGGAACATTTGACAACGCAGAAATTTCTATAAATAAATAGTATATAGATTCTGGATCATCTGCACATATGACACCGAATATAAATTGTCTGTCAAATTTGAAAACTTCTTCACAGAAACATATAACAGTTGCGAATAATCATCACATTTTAGTAGACGGAGTTGGTGACATAAGTATAAATATTAATAATAACATGGTGAACATAAATAATGTTCTACATATGCCGAATTTATCAGTGAATCTTCTGTAAGTCAAACTGTTAAAAATGGTAATATTGCTATATTCAGTCAATAAGGTTGCGAAATTTATGATGAAGAAAAGACGTTGATTGCAAAAGGCAGACTGAAAGATATCTGTTTAAATTAAATTACTTAACATATGAAAAGTTATTTTCTGCAAAGATTGACTCCGACTTATGGCACCGCAGATTAGGACACCTCAATTTTGAATACAGGAACAAATTGAAAAATATTGTTGCTCCGAATAGCAATTTTAACTTCAAAAATGAAAATAAAATACATTGTGACGTTTGCATCAGAAGTAAGCAAACAGTTTACCATTTAAAAACTCTGGTACTCACACAACGCCAGAACTTGAGCTTATTCATTTCGATATTTGTAGACCGATAGAAGCAACTTCTTTGGGATGTGCACGTTATTTTCTAACTCTAATCGATGATTTCACGCATAAAGTGTCCATTTACTTAATAAAATCCAAGATGAACCGATTACTTCATTAAATTAAAAATTATATAGAAAATCAAAAAGAAAAGAAAATAAAAATTTTGCGCACAGATAATGAGCGTCAGTACAGCAACACTAAATTACTGAAATTTTTGGAAGATTCAGGTATTCAACATCAGCTGACAACAGTATATACTTCACAGCAAAATTGACTGGCGGAAAAAATGGATGATAATATAAAAAATTCGGTGTATGCTGTTTGAAGCGAATTTATCCAAAGAATTCTGGGATGAAGCAGCAGCGACTGCTGTATGTTTGTTAAATAGATTCCCTACAAAATATCTGAGCAATAAAACTCCAGAAGAAGCGCGGACTGGTAGAAGAGTGTTTATCACTAACCTACGCGTATGTGGCTGCAAAGCATATTTACATATTCCAGAGAAAAAACGTAAAAAGTTGGACAGTAAATCAGAAGAGTGCATCTTTGTAGGCTACAGTTTGCAGACCAAAGGATTTCGTTTGTATCAACTGTCAACAAAATAAACGCTTATCAGTAGAGATGTTGTATTTGATGAAACTAGCATCAAGGAGAAAAATAATGGTATCTGTTTAGATTATACTTTTAATAGACATTCCGGTTGAAGTGGGAGATAATATTAATGATGAGTTTGATAACAGTATGCACTCTGGTTTGAAATATGCATCATCGTCACATGAAGATGAGGTGAATGCACGAACTCCGTGAAGCTTCAAATCATTTGAATGTCGAAGGTGATATTTGTGTCGCATAAAATGTTCGCCGATCTGAAAGAACGCCAAAAACAAAGAAAATGGATCAATATAATTTATATAATGCCATACATTATAATTCTGATGATCCTTATCACTTAAAGAAGTTTTGGATGGATCAGATGCAGAAAATTGGAAGCAAGCTATAAACGAAAAATATGTCACTGATGAAAAATTATACCTGGGTTTTTGACAGGTCCACTGACAGATCAACATATAATGGACTCAAAATGGATTTTTGAAACGAAATCTGCAGCCGATGAGAAAGTAAAATATAAGGCACGATTAGTAATTAAAGTTTGTGCACAGAAACCAGGAGTGGACTTTAATGAAACTTTTGTTCCCGTAGTTAGATACAGTTCTGTCAGATATTTGATTTTGTTGGAAGCAAAATATGACTTAGATATCACACAAATGGATGCCATAATAGTTTTCTTAAAAAGCGATTTAGATAAAGAAGTTTATATGACGTCACCAGAAGGATTTTGTACAGGAAACAAAGTTTGTCAATTAAATAAAGCAATTTATGGACTGAAGCAAACTAATCGAGTTTGGAACAAGAAATTACACATAGCATTGTTAGACATTGGGCTTAAATGATTAAAAACTGATGAATGTGTTTATTTTAAACTGGATTTAGGAATAATACTGTTGGTGATATTTTAATTTTTTCAAACGATAATATTATGAAGAAAAAGTTAGAATCCGATGTCATGGAAAGATTAGAAATGAAGGATATGGGAAAAGCAAATTATATTTTAGGTTTCCGTATAACCTGTTATCATGAACAAAATAAAATTTGGATTGATCAAGAGAAGTTCATAACAAATATGTTGTCAAAGTTCAACATGTCAGATTGTAATCTGGTAAAAACTCCGGTAGATCAAAATTAGCAGCTGAATAATATGAAATGGAAAAAGTGTCTTATCAGCAAGCCATAGGAAGTTTGTTATATGCAGCATAAGGTACGAGGTCTGATATTTCTTATGTAGTTAGTCTTATAAGTAGATTTATTATTAATACGGGGAAAATACATTGGAAGGCTGTCAATAGGATCTTTAGATATTTGTCATTTAAGAATGAATTTTCTGCAGACAGTTCCATTTCAAATTTAATTGGAGACTCTGATGCTGATTGAGCTGCAGTTATTGATGAACGTCATTCTATAACTGGATATATATTTATGTCTCAAGGTGGACCAATTTCATGGAATTCTAGAAAATAACAAACTGTAGCATTGTTTTCTTTCTAGTGAATCTGAATACAAGGCGTTCTCAGCATCAATGCAGGAGGCGATAATGTTAGGGAATTTAAATAAGTGACTTCAGCCAGAAGATCTGGGAGAATTAATTAGTTGTGCGATAACAAAAGTGCTATAGATTTAGCAAATATAAGCAACTTTCGTCCTCGATCTAAACACATTGAGGATATAAAATGGAAATGTCTTTGTGAAACAAATTGGTATAAATTTAATATTTTCGCACGATTCTTTCATATGAGCAGATATACTAACGAAAGGTTTAACGTATGCTAAACATTTCAATTGCATAACAAAAATTGGTTTGGTATAATTTGGCGAGCCATCAGCAAATATTAAGGATTAAGTTATCCGGTTGATGTCGTGGTTCAGTGGGAGTATTGGAATAAGAACATTGCATCAACATACATATGACTGCAATTTGTTTTGAGTATCTATGTATTGATATGTATATATTGTTTGTGTTGTTCAATAAATGTATGTATTTTCATAACATTTTATTTGGGTAATTTGTGAGCTTCCATAATTATGAATTTCCAAAAGTTCCATTACTTGTGGACCATCAAAAATGCCCTGATTGATCTTTGCATCACGTATTCTAGGAAACTTGTCCTTCAAGGAAAGAAAACCTTGGTCATTACAATCAATCGCTTTAATAAAATGTTTCATTAAACGTACTTGATATGTAAAGGTGGAAGATAAATGTAAGTGACTCCCTTTTAAAGTTTTTCTCTCCCAGAATAAGTGCGTCTCTCTTTGAGCACTGCTTTTTAATGTAGTGATTTCCTACCTCTGCTGTCCCATTTACACAGAAAGCAACAAAATTTTGTATATACAAATTACTGTCTAAGTAAAATAGTTATTACTTTGAGATCTCCACAAATATATCAAGAATATTTCTCATACTGTATACAGGTCAGCAAGACTTTAATATTTTCGCACGATTCTTTCATATGAGCAGCATAAGGTTCGATGGATACTTATTTCCATTGTGACTGCTCAGTTCTGAAGAACCTATCGTCATTCCTCACGATTGAATTGCTGTCTTAAGGTCTTTAATAAAAGTTATCACTATTACACTAGACCAGTTTATCGTGCTTAGAGAAGAAGTGTTCGAATCCATGCTGCCTTTTGCGGTAAGTACTAACTTTTATACCTTCCTGTAAAAAGTTTCCCCTTTTCAATCTTGAAGCTAATATCTCAACTTGAAGTTTTAATAAACTAAGATCATGAACCAACTCATTTAATTCTGCCTGATTAATTAAGTGTCAGTAAAAGTCATCTAAAAATCAAAATTTTATTGAACTCGTAGTAGTATGGAAAATAAAAATAGTGTTACAAAAAAAAAAGAGGCTAATAGAGAAATTCTGACTTCATATTGAGAATCAGCAACTCCAGGAACATAAGTAACAGAAAAAATTTTGGATTTAAGAAAATCACTGTCGATCAGTGTTATTTTATATAATAAAAGCATTGCAAATTTCAATAATGCAATTATTGTGTTATTTTTATTATTTCCAACAAACGCAATCCTCGAATAAAAGCAATTTATATTTTAATCAATTTTAATGTATACGACATATTTGCTGATTGCGGAATACACTGCGAAATTAGGAATATGCAGCACGTTTCCAGAATGATTGCTATATTGTACATGGTGATCATTTTACGCGGCACACTCGATTTCCTGGTTTTTGAGCTAGAAAATAAATCCAAAAACGCAGTTCTAATATTTTACATTATGTACTACAGACAAACAACCCCTTACATCCAAAAATAAACCCTGCGCAAGGGGGTTACTCATTTGGGAACAACAGACACACACCCAATAAGTTGGTACTTTGAAATTATTTTCTTCTTCCGAGAAAATCACAGCTTTCGACTGGAATCGATCCTGAAACCCTAGAGTGAATAGCAAGTGTTATTACCACTCATTTTGTTTCCTAAACTTGTGCGATTATTAGTTTCTGAGATATGGCCGGCGTCCATTCTTAGTTGTCCACCTGGTATATCGAACATCATAACACAACATATAGGCAACATTCAAAGAAGCATCGTTTACGCCAAAGTATAAATTAAATATCTGATATTTACATATTTAACATTACTTTTGCGTAGTTAAAAAAATTCTGTAAGTGCGATCTGCAGTTCTAGATGGGTATTTCCTTATTTATTTTTATACAAAAATTCCTTCAAGTCCTTCAAAAAATACTGTAAAATTTTTTGCATGTTTAGTTTTAATATAATTTTTAATGATAGTTAATATAATAATTTACATCAATTTTATACCATTTGGGTTTGTAACCTGTCATGTACTGAGTAAATAAATAAGTAAACAAATAAATTACTATTTGTGTATAAATATCACTTCGCCATTGGAATACCTTGATATTTTTTTCTCTAAAACATAGTGATACTTATAAAACTTGTAGTTATAAACAATTACCACCCCTAAAATTTGCACCTAAAGTCGATACTTGCCCTAAGACATACCCTGAAATTTTTCTTAATAATTTTAAAGAAAAAGAGAAATAATTATTTTCGGCAGTAATTTATGTTAAGAATTTAATTAGCATTTGTAATATTAAGCATTTTTTGTTTTACTTTTCTTTGATTGTTCTTATTAAGAATTTCTAAGATGACAAATAAGTCACTTTTAGGGCGATAACAAGTCAAAGTCAAAGAAACAGATAAATTAGCATCTGTAATGATCGGTGAAAATAAAATCTTAAAAGGGGATGAAAATAATGCCCAAAGTTATGCAAGTCAGTTTGAAACAGAATATTATATCTCACAAATCATTAGTCAGAGGTATTAAATTAAAAAAACTGATGTAATAAATTACAAAAATAAATTATAACCCATAAGTGTTGAGTAAAAAGTGTGTTATTAGTTTAAGGGATATAAAGGATATTGTTTTTCATACGGTGTTTAAAGCTCTAAACATCTTATACAAGGTGTTTTAAATAATGTCACGACAATATTCGAGGTGTGATTCCTCTCGTCAAAAAAAAGCAAAAAAAAAGAAACAAAAAACGTTTTTTTCTAAAATGCTTTCTAAGCGCTCTACGATGCTTTGAAAGTATAACATTAAACAGGCTCTTTAAATAATTCCTCAGTGTTGGTTGAAAGTACCGACTTCAAACTTGGCTGGGAAAATTATTTCATAGAAACCACGTACACGAAATGTTTCATCAAAAACTAACCAGTGACGTCGAAGTTAGGCTGGGCTGGTGTAATAGAATCTTACAGAAAAAAGTTTTTTGGAACAACGGATTTTAATGTGTTTATTTTAATGCACCCTCTTTGATTAACACGTTGGTCCTCTTTCAGTTTGTTTCGTTCACAAGTAAAAATTTAAAACTCATCGAAATGTCGTGAGCATTATTGCGTTAGCAGCGATTCTAGGATTATTTTGCTCCAATTCCTCAGCCACTGCATTAAATGTATGTAATAAGTAAAAAGGTGTCTCCTGAAGAAAATAAATACAAAACAAACAAATATGTCACAATTTATAAATAAAAATAAATTTGTATTAAAATTAAGAATCACAAATTGGATTAATGATTACTCCTTACTAATTTTGATAAAATGCAGATGTTTGTAGAACATTTTTAAAATATTTTTAGTGAACATACTAACCAGAATATTTTAGTTACCCTAAAATTAAAAGATATCTTGGAAAAACTAGTTTCCTTGTCAACTCAATTAACTGAAATTTAGACTTTATAATAGTATACAACTCGATCCTACATATTGATAACTGGAAAAGAAGTATATCTTGTTTGGGTAAAAGCCCACATAGGTTTAAAAAATAATGAAATTGTTGACGCCTTAGCAAAAGAAAGCATTAACACAGGATTTTCGTATGAACCAAAATTATGCCTCACTGATGCTTTCTCAGTTACAAAAACCAATTTAAAAAACAAATGGAAAGACTTATGGTATGATTTCTGTTCCTCTAGTCAAACAAGATGTACTCTTATACATCCTGATCTTCCGACTAAGTTCTGCCACGATGGTTATGATTTTCCACGAAAATATGTTACAACAGTAAATCGTATGCAATTGAGTCATGCTCGATACCCAGCACACCTATACAAAATAAAAGTAGTGCTCTCTGATATTTGTGAAATATGTAACACGAAAGGAGACCTTGATCATATTTTCTTTGAATGCACGAAAAACTAAGTAACTAGCAACACTTTGTATAACAATCTTATGAATTGCAATATTCAGTCTCCGTTTAATATACTTTCTCTACTCAGTCTCAATAGTAAAACAGTGTTTGACTGCATTATCAGTTTTTTAGTTGAAACAGAAATGTTACTTTGAAAATTATTCAGCATAGGTTAGTTTTGTATCCTTTGTTGTTTTCCTGTGTCTTTAAACCTGTATACTAATGTGGTCCTCTAAAACTGTTTGTTATAATAAAAACAATGTCCTGATAGACCCCAGGACGAGAAGCGTGTGTCCATGTTTTTTCCTTCGCCTGTCTTCAAATATAATTTTTTTTTCTTTCTTTTTGTATAGGTTAGACGTAGGTAGAACTCTATATCACTATGTCGTGTCTGGCTGTATGGCTAATGGCCTAATGCCAAAAAAAAAAAAACGATCCTAACGAAAGAAACTAAAAATTGTAGTAACAACTAAATTACTAAATAAATGATAAACAAAATGTTATCAAAAATAAAAATATATTGAATTGCTTAAAAGAAGGGAACAGACAGTGTTAAAGAAATTTAACAAATGAGGATAAAATAAAACAAAAAACGTAGCAAACTGATTTAAAGGTTCCCACTTTTCTAACTAGAAGAACATAGTGAAAATCGGTCCCCTATCTTGAATTTCATATCTTCTTGGAAAAAATCGTTAATAACTTAAAAAACTGCACAAAATCATCAAAAAAATGGAGACAACATTTGTTTAGAATAAAAATTTCCTTAAATAATACTTATTTCAAGTATATACCTGTTATGGTTTAGAAATATTTGGAATTAGGTATTAATAATTTAAGATTTATGCATGTTCATTTTGGTTCAATATATTTTCTCGGTGGTTAGTACGAAGTTCGTAAAAGAAAGAAAGAGTTAGTAAATAACATAAACAGTAAATATCTAAATTTATTTGTTAATGCTATTTTATTAACAACAATAGTAAACATGCAAAATTAAGTAGACTATCATGTGAATCATTCGTGTCACTCATAGGCTCAGAAACATTTTCACAAGAATTTCCGTTGAAATTGCCTCATAAGGTCTGAGCAGAATATATTTGCCTTTTTGCAACTTTACAGTATTTTGCATCCACTTTTACAATTACAGAAGATAATCTTTATAATAAAATCAGGTGCTACTTTTCAACACCATCGAAGGATTAAATAAATTTCCAAGCCATTCTTGGATTTAATAATATGCAGTGATACTTTGCCGAGTCTGATATGGGCGGCAGAGTAGATAATTCAAAATTTGTGGCTTTGACATGCTAGTTACGTATCCTATGTATGCCTTATCACAGGATGTGGGCTGAGATAAAGCAACCCGCAAATTCAGCATTTGTAAGCTTCTGTTCTTTATTAAAATTATAGTTAGTTACGAGCATCGAGACGTGTAACACGTCATCTTTATTGTGAAAATAAATTCTTTTTAAAAACTGTTCTTCTCGATTTTAAATGATAACTGGCGCAGTCGGGTCGGATCGTATTACAGAGTTCTATGAATAAGATTCTCTTCGATTTTAATCGTTAAGTGATACAACGAACAAATCATTAAATTTGTGTGTGAAAATCGTGCAAATTAGTGAGTGAAAACATCAACATTCGTAGGCGAATTAAGTACCCTACAAGAAGATCATAAAGGTGAATTGAGTAGCTTTTACAGAAGCAGAAGCCAGGATTTAGGAAGATTTATTTCACAATCTTGTGAAAGGTGAAAGAATATCGCCGCTGGACAATCAGGTCGTCACAAGAAAATTAGAATAAGGAACCGGAAGTTGGACCCACACTTTGGTACAACATTTCCACTTAGGATTAATTAATCGAATCAAATGAGGACAACATTGTTCCTAATAATAATGTAAGTCAAGAATTTTTTTTGTGTGTCTTTTTGTATACAAATAAAATTAATATTAGTACAAATAATAAACTTACGTTTAACCACTGCTACTAAAGTAGAAAGAACGAAATTTTACTATTTTTAGCAAATAAATAGTACCAGCCACATTTATAAAATTTTCACTAAATAAAATAGAGTCTGACTACTAAGGAAAATTTAATTTGAAAAATAGTACTACTTATTTAAATTTTCTGTATTATTACTTTAGTGTAAGAATTTATTATTTAATAGTTGAAATCTGGAGGATTTAGCTGACATATTTAACAAATTAACTGTTAAAAATCCACCAGTTTTAAACGAAAAAATGGATCACGCTTTATATCGTATATACGCAGACAATATACCATTATTTAACGGAGATGAACACATCTTACCATCTTTTATTAGAGCTAGTGAGGAACTTATAACAAGTTTTCAAAATGTTAGGGAACCTTTGAATCCAATTAATAAATGTATTATTAGTACAGTAATAAGTAAATTACGTGGTCATGCAGCAAATATTGTTTGTCCACGAAATGAACTAAATACATGGGGTTTAATTAAGCAAACTTTGCAAAATACATTCTCTGATGGACGAAATATCGATTGTTTGATGAACGATCTTATTTCGACCACACCTAACAGAAATGAAAATTTAAATCAATTTGGTTTAAGACTTCAGACTTTACGTAGCCTTTTAATTTCAAAATTAAATGAAACGGATGAACCAATTAATGTAAAACAAGTAAAAGTACAATATTATGAGCAAATAACATTGAAAACTTATATAAATAGTTTACCTGAAAAAATTCAAATTATTGTAAAATGTAAAGATCCTGAATGTATTGAACAAGCCATAAATTATGTAAAAGCCGAGGAAGCCGATATTGAATTTAAACAAAGAACTCAAAATAAAACCTTCAAACCTAATACGAATATACAAACAAACAAACCGAATTTTATACCGCGACCAACGTATTACAGACAACCTGTCCAAAATCCAAATTTCATGCAAAGAAACCAGGCATATTTCGGACATCCAAATATGCACTACAATAATAATTTTTCATACCAAAATCAAATACCATTTAGACCACCTTTTCAGAATAATTCATACCAAAATCAAATACCATTTAGACCACCTTTTCAGAATAATTCATACCAAAATCAAATACCATTTAGACCACCTTTTCAGAATAATTTTCATAACAATAATCAAAGAACTTCTTTTAATCCAAGTACAAATTTTCAAAATAATTGGCCGAAACCCAATACAAATGTATTCAAACCAAATTCGAATATTGTAAGACTTCAACCAAAACCTACCCCTATGGATATAGCATCCGGTAATACTAATATCACTCATAACCAAAATTTTAAATGTAAAGATTTATTTACGCAGATAGTTGAAAATACAGAGGATTATACTGCTAATCCGCAAGAAACCGAAATGTATAATTTTTATGAAAATAATACTTACGATTATACCGATAATCAAGAACAACAACAGTCAGACATGTATCAAAATATGTACGAAAACAGTCAATCCTGTACAGCATATTCAGATGATACGCCTTACAATCAAACTTATTATCAACCTCAATATCCAATCTATGATAATTTTTATGAACATGACATGACGTCTAAAAACGAAGGAAATTTTCACAAAACTCTAGACAAAGACAAGAACACCTAAATACGGTAATACTAAATAACATATCACAAGATCTACCATATTTTTACTTCCCCAAGTTAAACGCCAAATTTCTTTTAGACACAGGTAGTACACGCAGTTTCGTCTCACAAGAATTAGCAATTAAATATTTTTCAGATTATATTCAAACAGAATTATTTCAAGTAAAAACAGCACATGCAATATCGATTCACGATAAAGTCATAAAAATACCCTTAAATTTAATGTTTAATACGAAATTAGATCAAACTTACAAATTCTATATTTTCAATTTTTCAAACGATTATAACGGTCTTATTGGACTTGATTTATTACAGCAACTCAACGCTAAAATCGATTTGTCTAATAACATTCTATTAACACAATCTGAAGAAATACCTATATATGTAAATACGCAAGATCAAAACAAAAAATTAAACGCAAAATTAAAAAAGCCATATACTATTACTATACCCGCAAGAACACAACAAATTGTTCCATTACCAGTAAAATTAAAATCAGGTTTAGGTATCTTAGATCACCAATACTTCGATAAATTAGAAACGCCTTCAGCACTAGTTAATGTTAATCATCATATAGCAATTACGACCTTAACAAATCTCTCAGAAAATCCAGTACAAGTAACTCTTAACGAATTACTTGATGTTGAACAAATAAACGAAACGGAAGTTAACTTTTATGATAAAATGGAAACAGACGCCGAATTTAATAACCATATCGATAACCTGCAAAAAGCAAACTTAAAAAATTTACGTTTATCACATTGTAATGCGGAAGAAAACAATCTCATACGAAAACTTTGTTACGAATTCAGAGACATATTTTATGCCGAACAAATACCTTTAACGTTTACTAATTCAATAAAACACGAAATAAAATTAACCGATGAATCACCTATATTTACTAAAAGCTATAGGTATCCGGAAATACATAAACAAGAGGTAAAAACCCAAATTGACAAAATGCTAAGCACCGGCATTATACAGGAATCCTATTCACCGTATTCTTCCCCAATTTGGATTGTGCCGAAAAAAAATGGATGCTTCAGGCAAGAAAAAATGGCGCATCGTTATCGATTATCGGAAATTGAACGAGAAGACAGTGGACGACAAATTTCCCCTACCTAATATAACCGAAATTCTGGACAAATTAGGACGCAGCCAATATTTCACGACACTAGACCTTGCCAATGGATTCCACCAAATCGAGATGAAAAGTGAAGAAATTCCGAAAACCGCTTTTTCTACAGATAAGGGACATTACGAGTTTAGAAGAATGCCCTTTGGCCTAAAGAACAGTCCATCAACCTTCCAGAGGGTCATGAACAATATACTTCGAGGACTTAATGATGAGATATGCTCAGTATACCTGGATGACATCATTATTTTTTTCATCAAGCCTTCAAGAACACCTGGAACGATTAAGAAAAATATTCCAACGATTAAGAGAAGCCAATTTTAAAATACAAATCGATAAATCAGAGTTCCTAAAAAAGGAAGTCGCATATTTAGGCCATGTAATCACACGCGATGGTGTTAAACCCAACCCCGATAAGATTCGTGCGGTAAAAGAATTTCCAATTCCCAAAACTCCGAAAGATATTAAATCTTTTCTCGGTTTAACAGGATATTACCGACGGTTCATTAAAGATTATGCAAAAATTGCCAAGCCACTTACTCATTGTCTAAAAAAATCAAATAAAGTTGAACACACTCCTAAATTTATAGAAGCTTTTAACCACCTTAAGACTTTACTTACAAACGCACCAATACTTAAGTATCCTGACTACTAAACCCTTTATATTGACAACAGATGCAAGCAATTTCGCACTAGGATCAATAATCTCACAGGGCGAAATTCCCCAAGATAAACCTATTGCCTATGCATCGAGGACATTAAATGACACAGAGACTAAATATAGCACAATTGAAAAAGAACTATTAGCGATCGTTTGGGCTTGTAAAACATTCCGTCCATACCTTTTTGGCAGAAAATTCAAAATCTATACTGATCATAGACCACTTGTGTGGCTATTCAACCTAAAGGAGCCTAACTCCAAACTTGTCAGATGGCGCCTCAAACTCGAGGAATTCAATTATGAAATCGTATATAAAAAAAGGATCATTAAATAATAACGCTGACGCTTTATCTAGAATACAGTTAAATGTTCATGAAACTGACTCTATCGCAAATAATCCCGGTAATATAGATTTCGACATTATCGAATATCTTAAACAAATAAGTAATAACATTCCTTTCATAAACAATGCCGAACAGCCACCAAGTATCGATCAAAATACATCAGTAAATGAATCCCAAATTGCCCAAGATATACAGGATCAAAACCCAATAGACACAGTACACACTAATGTAGACGGTCAAACTAAAGTAATACCAATTTTAGACGAAATTATTAATAATAAAACCTTACAGTTAATAATTGATAGAGGAACTCACCCAGTAGATACATACCATGAAATAAATTTAGACGGAAACAAAATAAAACACTTTAAAGTCTTTCCAAATGATAAACAGAAAATAATTAATATATTAAAAGAACATTCAAACCCAAATATAACAACCCATTTATATTTTGAAAATAGAGATTTGATACCTCAATTTAATTATATTGCCAATGAATACTTTCAAAATTTAAAATTAGTAATATGTACTAAACGAGTTAATAACGTACCCGATAAAGACGAAAGGTTAATGCTCACAAAACATCAACACGAAGGTAAAACGAACCATCGTGGCATCAATGAAACATACGAAAAACTACAAATAAATTATTATTGGAAAAATATGAAGCAAAATGTTATCGATTATATAAATAATTGTGACATATGTCAAAAATCCAAATACAACCGAAATCCACCACAAGTAGCCTTATGCCTAACCGAGACACCAAGTAAACCTTTTCAGATAGTTCACATAGACACATTCTTTTATCAAAATCAAACCATGTTAACATTAATAGATAAATTTAGTAAAATGGCACAAGCCTATATAATAACAAAAACACCAAAATCAATAGTAGATGCCTTAGTAAAGTATTTTTCTACCTACGGTGTACCAGAACAAATCGTATCAGATAACGGCACCGAATTTAAGAACGAACTAGTAAAAGAATTATTAAAAACACATAAAATCAATATTCATTTCACAACACCTGCCCATCATGAATCGAATTCACCTATTGAAAGATTCCACTCCACTCTATTAGAACACCTAAGAATATTTAAAAACAAACACCCACAAGACACTCTAGAAGAAATTTTACCATATGCAATCATAGCTTATAATAATAGCTTACACTCCACAACAAATCATACACCCTTCGAAATAATATTTGGTCATACGAATCTCAGAGATCCCTTTGACCTCATTTCCCAAACATTTTTTTCGGAATATATTGCATCACATAAAGACAAAATGGATAGCCTTTACTCAGAAATAAAAACAAAATCACTCGAAACAAAATCTAAACTAATCGAGAAAATTAATGAAAAATCAAAACCAACACAGTTTAAGTTAAATCAAATAGTATATCGTAAAAACCCACAAGCACGTGTAAAAAATAAAAACAGATTTATAGGACCTTACAAAATAATCGAAATACTAGACCATAATAAAATAAAAACACTAAATACTAAAAATAATAAAATAGAAACATTCCATTCTAAAGAATTAATGACACGAAAACTTCCCATTACAGATGGCGAAGCTTCCACTTCTCAATAAGCATTCCAAATTATCACCTGCACAACAACAACCCCGGAATATTACCAATTACACTTGGCACCACTAAACTATCCTCAGACCACTGGACATTTACACAAACATTTGACCTGAAACCAATACTAGAAGAATTTATTACATAAAAAGGTAAATTTAATTCAATTAAAAATACACTACGTAACAATACGTCTCTTAAAATCGAATACTTCAACTCTTATAATATAATTATTGTTCTCGAAAATAAAATCAAAAATCAAATACTTCAACTAATACCCGAGATAAGACTAAGGAAAAAACGTGGCTTAGTCAATGGTTTAGGATCAATTATAAGATGTCTTACTGGAAACCTTGATCAAGAAGATGCAGAAAAATATAATGCACAAATTAAAAACTTACAGGATAACCAAAACAAAATTAAAAGTATAATATCCGATCAAATTTCACTAATGAACATTTCAATAAAAAATTTCAATGAAATAGCTCAGAATATTTCTCATAACCAATTTATACTAGAATCACGTATTTTACAAATTGAAAACTTTATAAAGGAAACTAAAGTCACCGAAATTAATAATTATCAATATTTTATGACTCATATTACCTTAAATCAAATTACTTTAACATTCCAAATTATATATGATACATTAGAAAGAATAGAAACCGCAATAAGTTTTGCTAAATTAAATACCTTACATAATTCTATAATAAATCCAACTATTTTCTTTCAAGAACTTAAAGACATTGAAAAATATATAGAGCCTCTTGAATTACCATTCGAAAACAAATTAGGGAATATTCTAAAATTCGAAAAACTAATTGATGTAAAAAGTTTCCAACAAGGTACAGAAATTACATTTATATTAGAACTACCTTTAGTGGAACCTGTAATATACCAATATTATGAACTTTATCCATTTCCTGTCAAAACTGTTAATGACACTTATAGGACAATAATACCTAAAACAAAATATTTAGCTCTTAATGAGATAAACTTCTTAGAAATAAATGATAAATGCATAGAATTTGTTAATAGGGAATTTATTTGTAAAAACATCATTCAATCTAACATTGAAAACGACGTTAACTGTGAATTAGAAATAATAAAAAATCATAATATCAAATCAGCTTGTAATATAAACCAAATCAATATAAAGTCACCTATGATTTATAAAATAAATAATGCCAATTATATTGCAATAATACCAAAAGCTATAATTATTACTGAAACCTGTAACAAAATAAAAAATAGTAAGAATTTACAACCTGGTAGTTATGTAATTGAGCTAGATACTGATTGTAATATTCAATTAAATAATTACAAACTTAGCAGCAAAAAAGCAATACCAATATTGACAAATAATATTGACATTCCAGAAATAAATATCAATTTTAATTCAACTCAAAAAGAAATTAATTTTAATGACCTAAACTTGGTGCAAATAAATACACATAAAGTACAAAATTTAGAAACAATGTTTGAAATGCAAAAAACGAAATTACATGAAATCAGTAATCAAACAATCACTGAAAATATTAGTGTTAGTACTATAATACTGTATTTAATATTAAGTATAGCAATTGTAATCTTAATTTTAATAAAACTTGTAAATCCGATGATAACAAAACATAGATACAATAATAACAGGAAAAATAATGAAAATTCTAATGAAATCAAAATTTAAAATTTTTCTTCATAAAATTATAAATTTTTCTCTTAACGATGGAGGAGTTACGTATCCTATGTTATGCCTTATCACAGGATGTGGGCTGAGATAAAGCAACCCGCAAATTCAGCATTTGTAAGCTTCTGTTCTTTATTAAAATTATAGTTAGTTAGTTACGAGCATCGAGACGTGTAACACGTCATCTTTATTGTGAAAATAAATTCTTTTTAAAAACTGTTCTTCTCGATTTTAAATGATAACTTGCTGTTAAATTTGTATATTTAAGAAATATTAAAAATAAATGAATAAATAAATAAATACCACAGAAATTAGACAACCCCAGATTTCAAAGCCGAATCTGCCTAGAAAACCATGAATATTAGGGGCCTGGTAGCCGTGTGGGTAAACCGCTTATAATTATTTACTGGGTAATGAAGATCTATGGTTCGATTGCAACCTGGAGCAAGTTAGAAATTTTATTTGTCATGTTTAGGACTAAGATGGGACAGGAAATAATGGATATCCTAAATTTGGTTTGGACTCCACAATAAACTGTAGGGCTTCGTCTCTCTCTACCCAACACAAATTTCCAAAATTTTTCCGGAGTTACTTCGATGATTTGAGAAGAAAACATTTTTTAAGCTGAAAATAAAAAGTTGACAGATCAAATAGCACGAAATGTCGAAAGCTGTCCACTAATGTACATAAAATTAAGAATTTTTTAAAACTTCTTCATTCCTCGCAAGGGCTTTAAAAATTTTAATTTCAAAGCATTTTTTAAAAATTTTGTTTTGTCTTAAGATTGTCTAATAAACATGTTTTTATTGTTTTCATGAACAGTATCATGTACAATGGTTCTTTAAATAAAAAATAGATAGGTAATTATTATTTTAAACATGTAACTTTGCGTTTTCTTGTGCGTCATCCATAAACGTAAAATTCCCTCTCCAATTATATGTGATTATGGTCTGACAAATTCTGATGCTCAATTGCAACTTTTGACCCCTAGTGCTAAATCGTCCGGCAAAAAAAATTGTCCTTGCCTTTGCTCCACCCTAGTGGATATACAAACATTTCTACCGGCATTGCCCGTGCCGGTGGCGGGATTCGTGTCCGCAGCTATTTTCTATTCACACATCACACGTCACACATGACATCGCACTCTCCAACCAACTACTCCACCAAGCATTCAATATCGATATTTTTACCTTTCCCATAGAGATGTAGTAAATACTTCTCCAATATTATTATGTCATTCATGCAATGAATGAAAAAATTCGTTGGATCCTTAAAAGTCGATATAAGGGGTTTAAGCTGTGTATTTTTGTGCAATAAATAACTTTTTCTACAACCGAACGAGAAGTGCAACTTTACGCTTCCAAAAGAAAGCGCAAAGTTGCACTTTCCCGAGGGGCGAGCGTTTTTTGACTTTGTCGCTCGCCGACAAAGTAAACGCTTAGTAACCATGGAAACCATAATAAAAAAACGTCTTTGACCCAAAAGTAAGCAATCATTTCAAAGTATTACATATATGTCATCAAACACAGACATTTAATACATTTAGTTCATCGCCTTGCTTATCACCACTAAAGAAGGAGGAAGTGTTAGAAGAATTCCAAAAACATTTAGATTTTGTTATACATAGATATAAATCATAAGATGACAGTATTTAAATAAATAATTAATATGTACTAAAGCAATTTTTTATTTTATTTTGCAGTAAATACCATTTTAACAAACATTTCTACAAAAACATGTGTAGCGCAAATTGATGCTCTTATTTTGAAATCTGAACTGTCAAATTTGAGGTTATCAATAATTATTAAGTTTTACCAAACATTTTTATAAAAACACCGGTTGTAGAAAAAAATCCTGTGTGTATTCGAGCGCAAAGTGATATTGCCGCTCTCGCGAGATAGCCGCGCTCCGCTACGCGTCGCGCGTCAAACTTCTCGCTCAGAGCAACAATATATCACTTTGCGCTCTTAATACACAAATAGCTAGTACCACATCTGATATTTGCGAAAATGAGATATAATAATAATAATAATAATAACACCACATGAAATTACAACCCCCTTTATCCCTGAAGGTCTGGAATGACCTTGTGTGGGAGAGGGCTACACATTTAGAGACAATAGACACACATCCAATATCCGAGTATACTACGATTAATTTCTCTTACAGAAAAATCCCAGTTCCTCGACCGGGAATCGAACCCGGGACCCAGAAATTTCGAAGCAAGTACGTTACCTCTAGACCACGGAGCCATATTGATGTTATTAAGCTTCTAAAGTCATTCTGTGCATGATAGCACAATCCTTAGATGCAAAATGAGACATTTAGCATGATTATTTCTAGTTTAAAAGAGTGCGTCAGATACAAAACATTTACAAACAGTTTTGCTTATTATTTATATCATATCATGGAATACATTTATATAAAAGAATGTGGTTTAAATAAAAGTCGAAAAAGCAAAAGGAGCCCAAGTACTTGGAAGCGTGTTATTGCTGAAAAAGCACGGTAAGTCAATGCAACAATTATTCCTAACCTATGTTTCAGGTGTTTTTATCACGTCCACATCCACGTAACGCCATGGAAGTAGTCCTGAGCGTTTGGGTGTTTCGTGGAAAACTACGTCAGTGTTAGTGGAAGTAGTGTTCGTAAAAGAATTTCAAAATTTTTTTTTTCAAATGGGTTTAGAATGTCTTGAATCTTCGAGATTTTAAGTTTGAGTCTATCTGCCTCCTGCCTGTGTCTATCTGTCTCTCTGTAACTTGTTTTGTCTGAACGATATTCGGAAATGGTTTAAGATATTGACTTGAAATTTGGTACACGTATGTATTTTAGTGAGACCTGGAACTAGATTGTATTTTTAAATTATTCCGTAAATGGTTGGGGGTGTAAATGAGGATAAATTTATTAAGCAAGCTAGTAAGACTTTAGAGTTTTGGGATTTGGTGTATACACGAGAAGCCAAGTTCTAAAAGTTCTACTAACTACCACCCTATTACTAAAAGGGTAAAAAAAATAAAAATTAATTTAGTTAACTTAGGAAAAACAAAAGTAAGCAAAATTTTTTTCGGCATCAGCCACTCCCACTAGTACCCCTACTACCATCCGAAGTAGCATATCGTTTTCAAGGTTTATGGGGTAGATGATTTCAAATATAACATTACTAAAGTTGTATGAAAGTTTTTTTTCGCATAGAGACTTGGATGGGAAATCTGGATGTAATAATTTCTTATGTAAGACATCAAAACAACTTTATCATTGGTTCCAAACAGTCATCTAAAACATTACCAGAGTTTCTTGTATGCAAACATAGCATACATTTTTTACCAGTGTATAGATGCAAAACGCGACATATTTTATGGCGTTAGTTACAAAATGGGATATATTTGATTTTACTTTCTTATTTTCATCGAAATTATTAATAATTTTACTGTAACTGCACTAAAAATCGTTAAAAGTAGTAGTTTTGAAATAAAATGAATGCACCATCTATTAGGATATATAAAAAAAATTAAACCGCTAACTTTTTTTTTAGTTTCTTTAAAAATTAGTTATTGTAAATATCGCGTTTTGTATCTTGGGAACTCATATGCTGTCTTGGGCAGAGTATAGTTAGCTTTACATCGCTGTCTGATATTTGTTAGTTCATTTTTATTAATTTCTTGTCTCAGTTTCTTAGTATATTATATATATTAAACTATTTTTGATGATTTACGTGATAAAACATTATAAAGTATGAGTACACTACAAGAAATTTCTAGAAATTTAAATTTTCCACGATATTTGCGAATTGTGAGGTAGTTCCGAAGACACTAGAAATTATTACAAAACTAATTATTGCTGTTGGTAAAATATTTTTTGTCTTCATTTTTTTTGTTCGACCTAGTTTTGGAGATAAACGTAAAAAAAAGTTCGCAATTTTCCTAATGTTCCCCTAAAGGAGGGTTGGTGATTTTTAATATGTTTACTAGAATGATAAAAGCTACCGATTACGCATGGTTGCAATATTAAGCTATTTTATTCCCAATACACCATAGAGGATTTCCTAAATATACTGGAGTAAGTAGAGTGATACAAGGTGAACGGCTCAATTAACAAGATACATGCACCTCAAAAATAAAACATCGCCTGTTTCTTTGTCGACTTGTAAAGTACTTCAGCTTTTACGGATATTGGAAGAAGGCAATTTTAAAGAGATACTTTGTCAAGTAATCTGTTAAATAGGAAATAATTATCTTTAAAAATACTATTAGACGTGCAACTAGCCGACAGTGCTTTCGCATCTAATTTCTGCATATAGCGGCTTTTATCGAAATGATAGTTTCAATCAATTCACATCATGAAAAAGAAATAATAAGAAACAAATTTTTACTCGACAATGAATGCATATCAGCAAATATTTATTTTGCTGTTCAATGAATTTTTATAAATTTCCTAGTCATATATGATTACCAGATACTAATTTTATGATGGAACTGGATATAGAAAACACTGGATATACCACATTAGTTGTGACATCATATAATTAATAACAAAACTTGACCCTTATGCTCTTGAACATAAACGTGACATTTTTGACAGTAACAGTACAGAATTTTATTTTTTTCTCCCTTGAAAGAAATATTTAAGAACCTTTATTTACCATCCACCATGCACAAAATATAATGCATATAAGTATAGCACATTATTGTAACTTTATTTTATTATTATCAACAAAATCTCTATAGCGCACCATATTATACACATTCTAACATGCAGTATGTCCGTAAAGGATGGAATAAATTAATTATTTCTTAAACTAAAAATATTTAGATAAAATTCTCGAACACCATTAAAAAAATGAGTAAAAAGTAAAATAAACAAGTTTTTTATTAATTTTTGAAGTAGGCTAGTTTTTGTTTGTTTTTCGGTTCTATTATTATCATCTTTGACAGTGAATCACTTAATAATACTTTACCCCAACAGAGGTTTCTCAATAATTGTCAATTTATTTAAATTTATAACATGAGTGTATCTGTAAAGCAGACATTTGAAATTCTTATGATGATTGGGTATGGTGATAGAATGCGAACTCAATAAGAAGTATGTAGTTTATTTAATACTGAATATCCAGAACAACCTATAACTCAATCGACAGTGAGTAAAATTGAAAAAAAATTTAGAGAGACTGATACGGTGGAAGATTTACCCAAAACAGGTCACCCAGGTGTTGATGAGGATGCAAAATTAAATATTTTATTGGCTATTGAAGAAAATCCACATACCAGCGTTCGCCAGGTTAGTCGCGAATATGATGTTTCTAAAACATTAAAATTAGAAAAATAGTCTCCCTTTAAATTTCAGCTTGTGCAAGAACTAAGTGATGATAATCCAGATCGGAAATGCAATTTTGTGAAACTGATGAATATGTGCAATGGTGATCCTCTTCTGATAAAAAATATTATTTTTTTCAGATGAATACACTTTCACATTAAATGGTGAAGTGAATCATCAGAATTGTAGATACTGGGCAAAGGAAAAGCCTCGATATAAGCTGGAGCAGCACACATCGTATCCACTAAAGGTAAATGTGTGGGCGGGAATTGTAAGAAATAGAACCATTGGACCCTATTTTTTTCGATGGAACTGTAAACTGACTGTTTATCTCCAATTCTTAATGGGCTATCTCATCCCAACGTTATTAAATTTATTCCCCAGTTGAATTAATCCTGAAAATGTTGACGAAAGCCTGTGGTATCAACAGGATGGTGCGCCTCCCCATTATGCAGCAGACGTTCGAAAGTCTCTTGACCAAATATTTGTGAACAGGTGGATTGGTATACGTGGACTCATTGAATGGCTACCAAGGTCACCGGACCTCAAATCATTAGATTATTTTCTGTGGAGCCATCTGAAAAACTTAGTTTGTAAAGCAAAACCGGAAATCATTGTTGAATTAAAAGAGAGAATTAGAATAAAAATAAACAACATTTCTCAGGAAACTATAAACAAGGTTCAGCAACACTTTATTCATCGTTTAAAGTACTGTCAGCTTCAACAAGGAGTACAGTTCGACCATCTACTATAAATTGTTAGTTCTAGTGACTATTACTTGTTCAAACAAAATATGTCAAATTAGTAAATTCTTTTTTCAAAATGGTTGTATCATTCAACTTATTAATTTTAGACTCTAAGTGTGATACATTTTTGGAATCAGCTGTTGATTCGGAGTTCCACAATTAGGAAATATACATGGTGTTCCAATAAAAACAAATCGATGATGTTATGACGGAAAGTGATGACATCATAACCAAAAAAAAAAGAAAATGAAGGATAAGGTGAGTAATTGAAACTAAAAATCGACGTCTAAATGTTTTTGGTTTAAGAAAAATGAATTTTTCCATACTTTACGGACACACTGTGTATTTTGCACAGTAGTATCTTAAACTTTTAAGGGAAAAAAAATAAAACTGTGATTTTTCTGTTAAAAATGTAGCATTTATGTTCATCAGCATAAAGATCAAAATACAGTGTTACATATAGACAGACAGTGTGTCACGACTCTTTTAAGTAGGTTGCATAATTATGTGACGTCACACTAAATGGTCCATTGTTGAGATAATTATAATTGCACTTCCTATTTCATTTGGACAACATATTTCATGCGGTGTTCTACTCCCTATAAAATGCAGTATAAGTTTTATTTTGTATAAAACTCAGGTTAGATGACCTGTAAGTATACAATATGTTCTATCTAATGGCTTGTACCATTCATAAGCCAGCAGGAAACAAGGAGAAGCGTTTTTATGAGCTCCATTAATAATTGATTCTTTCAAATTAATCATCCGCAAAACTGTTACTATGGCATATTAATCTTACTCATATTTTACAAATCATACAGAGCGTTTTGTCATGAAACGTTTTTAATTGCAATGTTCAAAGAAGTGTGTGAGCTTAAATAAAGATTAAATACAAATTTTAAAACTAGACGGTTTACATGCAATCAAAAATCAACTTTAACTTAATTTTTCTTTTGTCATTAAGCATAAAGAATAGCAATCTACACCGTGAGTATACGGAAATATTAGGGTAAAGTTGTATTATCCACTTTGACTTAAAAGCTTTGATGAGGGACATAGATAAGAGATAAAAGAATATAATATAACATAAATATAAAAAAAATTAGTAAATTAGTTAAATAAGAATTGCTATAAAAATATTCTCCAAAGAGAAAAACTGTACAAGGTCTCCCAAAAGTAATCTGACAAACTTCATGAACTATAAAACATTTCAAAATAACCCCAGTTTGTGATATAACCTCCAGAAAGTAACGGATAATATATTATGATTATTGTTACTGAAATATTAACAAGTTATACTTACAATGAAATGTAGGTACTAAATTTTTACAAAAATTCATATTACATAAAGATATCTGCCACCTAAATTCCAAATTTATTTTTCTTGAGCAAATATATCCTAGAAATCAACTTTTCTTATGTGACGGTAGGAGGTACATCATTGAAGGATAAGTTTCTAACGCTAAGATTAAATCATATTTTATTTGTAATAGTTCATTGTCATGTTCTATTATTAGATGCAATGTGTCTACTTTGATACATTTTGTACTAGATAATGAGAAATATGAGAAAACAATAAGTTCATATTCTCGATTTTCTGGTTTAAAAAATCTGTTGGCTTGCTGGCACAAAAGTGATCGGTAAAAAATCGAATCGTCCTTGTTAAAAAAATAAACACTATACATGGATATTAATGCAGCTTTCATAAAATAAAGTCATAGTATTATCACACTCTAAATTTGAAGCATTCAGTTCAGTAGCTCTGGAGACATTTCGAAAAATAATATTTTTCCATTGTTATCCGGCTCGGTGGCACAGCGCGACTAGAAGGCTATCTATCTTAGCTACGGGTTTGAATCCCACCACTGGCACTGTCGGTGGGAATGACTATATGTCCACGTTCACCTTCTTCTAGACAGCCTCGATTTTGGATTCGGGAATTATGTAATTTCTGTTGTGTTTATATATTATTTTTGAGTATTTGATTGGTTATAGTTCACTTTTCGACAGAATATTCTACCGCAAACTAATGCTACTTTGAAGTGTTCTATAAATTTTAAAAGTTTAGCAGATTGCTTCCTGGACACCATATATATTGTAGTTAAGTAAAAATTTGAAATAGTAAAAATAAAGAGTGTTAACAGTTATTAACAATTTATTTCCATCATTAAGTTATTTTATATTGTGGTGAATGAAAATACCCTTTTAATATATCAGCTATGTTACTAAAATAATATTAAACTGAGGCCTGCCAACATGTCAGCCAGCAGGAATTTTCAGTTCACATGAAGTTCTCAAACTTTGTAGGCACCTTTTTGTAACCACTTTAACTAACATACTTGATTAGTTACTCAGTGAAGGTCATGGGATATGAACTTTTGAAACAAGTAGGTCATGTAAGTAAATCTAAAAAACCAGTAACGATTTTCAAGTTACAAAGGTGTTAAAAATTAAATTTACAACTCATTATATGACACGTAATATTCCTGGAGTGGGTAGGAACCTTTGATGTGATGATAACACTAACGTACCAAACGAACCAATAAAGCGAGCTATTTGGGATAGGCCCTCTGTCACTATTCATACTATTTTTACACTTAATGATTTCCAAGCTTTCAAATGCATTTGCAACATCAAAAAATATCAATAAATATAATATGTAACTGCTTTTATTTTTAAACACTCTTCGAAACATGTTTATTGAACTTTAAAACATACACTGCTTCTTTTCTGGAGGATATGTTTCCCTTGATAAATAGTAGCCAACGTTAAATTTTCTTACAACCGTCAAATAACAATAATTTGGAGGATAATACTTTTCAATTTATTATTAAGAACCGACGTTACAATGATTTTTATTTCTGTTTATGTTCTCCACATTGAATAATAAGCTGTAAAATACCTATAGTGTACCTCTATAATATGTCAGATGTATATTACGTCTCTGAATATGTACGTAAACTTAAATGTAATATTATATTTAAGCTTCTACAAGCTTTTACACAATTTTTTATTGCGGGATATTATGATATTATTTTTATCAGGTATCGAATTAAGTCATTAATTTTCTTTGTTCTATTCTATATTTAATTAAGTTCTAGACATATTGTCGATAATCAATTTATCATCTGCTCCCAAACCTTTGAGGAACAAAATATTTTTATATTGCAGGAAGTAAAACAAAATAACTGCTGCTCATTTTCATTAAAAACAATTAAGTTAACTGTAAGAAAATTTAAATTAGTAAATTTTGTTGATCAGCAGACTTTTCGCTTTGATTTATTTATTTTTTTTAAGAATAAATTAAATTAACTTTGGTTCTATTTTCTCAAGTGTAAGGAAATTTATCATGCTTGTTAGGGAAGAGAATGTTCATTTACATGCAATTTTCTTAATACCTAAGAGTCCTATGCTTGAAACGTAGGCGATAGTAGCAGCTTGTGGGATGTTTAATCAATAGCGTTGTTGACAACGTTTCAGGATATATTTATTTAAAATACCAACAGAAAACAAGATGGTACAGACATTTATAGGATCGATCATATCGATCATGCGCTAGTTAAAGACAAGCAGTCCCTTGCATTTTCGCAGATCTGGAAATACATTTGGCACTATGTCACATGTAAAATTATTAGTAGATTGGAAGAACTTCGTTGTCGAGGTTATATTTTGCGACTATTGCGAATTTACCGGCCAATGGGAAAACAACGCGTACGATTCAATGGCACACAAAGTAATTTTAAAATCGTGGAAATTGGTATTCAACAAGGAACCATTCTAGTCCTAATACTGTTTAATATTTTCGTAAATAATTTATTCGTACGTTGATGGTATCTTCACAAATTTCCATAAATACGACCAACAATTTTATCTTCGTCATTTACTTCTGTAAAATAAACTCTGTTCTTTAGATAACCCCAGAACCAAAAAACGATTGGATTAAGGTCAGTTGACTGAGGTGGCTAAGACTCTGGTCCACTGTTTCCAATCCATCTATTCGCAAAACGTCGGTTTAACATCTGTCAAACTTACAAAATAATATTTTGGTTTAGGCTAACGTACATGAATTGACTCATTGCTTATACATTAAGCTTGAGAACAAGGGATGCAGAGTTCGAATCCTGGCTAGGACATGGATGCATAATGGCACTTTTGAATACCGAGATGGTAGCACAGTTGGCTAGAGCGTTGTTGTATGGCAGAACACCGCTAGTCATTGTCTATTTCGCCAGTGTTCGAGTCTCAGCTGCGGCATCTTGCAAATGTCGGAGGGAATAATTGTTGTGTGTGTGGGTGTCTCTATCGTGGTTGGTGGTTGAATGGCAATATGCTAAAATTTGCCATTAGTTAACCCATTAGAGATTGAATTTCTTAATTTTAAATCTGAACGTTAATTTTATGTTTTATTTTATCAAAATGCATCCAATCAACATATTTAAGTATTTTATAAAGATTATATAAACAAAAAAAGGAGAGTCTGTTCCATATATGGCACGCTAGTCCTTTGAGGTATTAAAACTAAAAAAGTTCTGTATTTTTAAGCAGAACTATTTATTGTTTTAAAATGAAAAAATAATAAACAAAAAAAAGTTATAACTGCTAAAAAATATAGTTCGTACATTTATTTGTAAAATAAAAAAATTAGTTTTTCCTATGGTAGCTACTGAAATATTGCATACATAATCCTACATTACATTTGCAACATTGTGTTCTGACAGCACTTGACGGAGTGTGGTTGCCAGCACAGCGCCTTCGTTTGTTATTCGAAATAAATTCAATATAATGATCAGTACAGTCATATCTTATATCGACGGCAACCCTGCTTTCCGAAGAATATGTCGATGGTCTTTCTACAGATCTCGGCAAATTCTGAAATTTCTTCAAATATGTTTGAGCTATTGCTTTTCTAAAATTCAAATGAGATACATTCGGGTTGTGTTTTTTGTATATTATCCAAGCGTTTTGTACTGATGCGTCTATTAGCCATGTAAAAATTGACCACCACCATTTTTTTCCGCGGATCCCAATTCTGTAAATGTTGACATCCATTTGATCCGTACCATCCATAAACTCGTTGTAATTTCCAATGCAGTTTGATCTTGGAATGCCAATTTTCTTTTTCTCACTTGCTGAATAGCGACTAGCATTTGAAACTGGAAGAACTGTATATACAGTGGATGCCACAATCACAACACAGTTATCTATCCAACGTGTAACCACTACATTTTTGTCTTCGGTCAAGGCGTAGTCGTATGTGCCTCTTGATGTTTTTTTCATATCCTTTACAGATCAGAGCGGACAAGTCTTGGAAAGCCGGTTCTCTCTGACTGTTCCTGTTGCTTCGTATCCTTTGTTCTTTAGATAATATAGAATTGCAATGGATGTAAAAAGGTTGTCAAAATAAAAATGATATGGGAGATTTTTTTTCTTGTGGCATTTCTTCAATAAGCTAGTAACGGAGCGGCTGCTTTACCGAATTTCTTTTGATGTTCTTCTACAGAATTTGATATATCTCAAAATTGATGAGATATCCACTTTTTTGAGTTTATGCGCCATACCTTGTACCCAAAACGGATGGGTTTGCCACGAATATATTGCTTACATCCGTGTTTTCCAAAGTATTCAATCATAATTTTATCGTATGAAATTTCTTGACCTGGTATATAATTTCCCAAAAAAGTCTCTTTAATTTTAGTTATAAGGGGACGCAGCTTAGTCATTTTATCATTGGTATCTAGATTGTTGTTATCTGCACAATGCATAAATCTCATAATTTGGATAAATCTATCACATCGCATTGAGTTATATACAGCGGTATTACGAAAATTCCACCAGAGTCCCAGTAACTTTTCTTTGATGGTTTTCTGTCATACCCGAAAGCAATAAGAATAGCCAAGAAACATTTTATTTCCTCATTTGTAATCTTGGGGTCGGGACAGTTTATAAAAAGAGCATATCGTCTAGTTTCTTCACAAAGAAGCTCAATAATATCATCTGTTATAAAAAGTTGAAACATTTCTACAGGGGAGATATTTTGGTATTTTACAATACTACTTGACAGAAACCTCTGTCTATCTGTCATTTTAGGAAGGTCGTTAGCTCTCAACCATTTGATCAGTTTTGGATTCTTCTTCACAAAAGTTCTTAGAGGTACCTAAATAATCTTCCTCTTCAAAATCTTGCGAATTTTCATTATCGAAGAAGGTGTATCATCTTGTTCAAACACGTCGTCACCGATTCGTTGTCCGCCTTGTAACACTATATCTGCTGGTGCTTGTAATTACCTTCCAGATAAGTTATCCAGTAAGCTACCCATTTCATCCCCCGAATCTTCATCCGACTCATCCCTATTTTCTGGAGGTTCAATATACACTCGATCGATCGCTCCATAATTCATATCCTCCCAGAAACCCTCAGATTCGAATAAATCAGCGATATCTTTGACAGTCAAACTGCAACAAAGAAATCTTATATTTTTTTTAGTTTCGCTAAGAGACTAGTGGGTCATATATGGCACATCAACAAAAACATGTCCCCAAAAAGTATATAGGTTTTCATATATATCATTTTTGTGTAACATATTGTTACTTATACCCTACAAAATCGAAAACTAGCAGAAATACCCTAATTTTATAAAACAGTAGTGAAAAAATTACTTATCGTTTCTTTGATCCCATTTTTATGGCCACGCACTATACACACAAACGTTGTCTGAAAGAGCAAAGACGCAAATGGCGCAAATGTTTACGATAAAGACATCTACTATCTAAACTAAAAACATCGGCGCAATCTTGAAAAATAAGTTTAAAAGAAATTTACTAGCAATAGAAAATATGCTAATTAGGCGTAGCATATATGGCACACTAGTACCTAATGGGTTAATATAAATATAACATTAAAAATGAATAAAAGAATAAATGGTTTAAGTTGCAAAAAAAGGTCTTATTATATTCTGGTTGATAGTATTGATATGGATGTAAGCTTGATCTTTGTATAAAATGTGAATAGTAGAACGGAGAAGGCGTCAATTGTATTCCAATATTCTTACACTAACAGAGAAATCATTTTCAAGATCTTGCAATATTCGTTCTTTGTGTTGCCATGTCAATTCTTTAGGGAGACCGGCTTTACCGCGTTTTAGAACATCATGTTTTCATAAAACGTATTTCAGCAGCTATTTAGAGTTTTATGATCTGGATGCTGTTTATTTGGATAAATCACTGTAGCTGCTGTGCGAGCATTATTATTACAATCTGACAGTGTTTTTATCATGTTCACATATTCTCTAATTGAAATTTTACATTCATAATATGAAACAAAAAAAACACCTGTAATAACGCAAGAGAACTGACAGATAAAATTTGACACTTCATAGCTTTTATTTCAATATGTTCATTTGCATAGCATGCTCTCTTTTATTATAAAGTTGTTTAAATGTACCATGTTCCTATTTAAGTTGTTAAATAATACAACCGCTCAAAAATCCTTTAGAAAGGATTGTTACAAATTTTTATATCTTTGATTTTTCTCTTATTTTGGCGCATAAAAACTACCATAAGGCGCTGGGGACACCCTGCACACATAACTTAACAAACAATAAACTACTCTGCCCAATGGAAAACAAGTGTATCTTAAATTGAATGCCATTTATAATTAACTATGTTAAGGATGTACCCTTAAGCTAAATGTACTTCCGTAACTTAAAGAAGCCAATAAATTCGACTAAGGGTTGGTTTTGTGAATACATTGCAAGAACTCTTTGTAGCATTGCAATTCCATGTCAACTTGTTACGTTTTGGATTTAAAAGTGTTTTGATTGCGGCTCAAGTAAAGGAATTTCCAATAAACTTTAAGTACGAATTGTTAGCAAACGTAATGTATGAAAAGCTTTGAGATTTACAAACCACTAACAAACTTTTATTTGTTACAGTAGTAACTTAAAGTTGAGGTCGATTGAAATTAAAGTTTAAAATCGTACATTTAAGAGAAAAGTTACCTACTTTCTATGTTCATTTTATTGTACCTATCCATAGAACATTACAAAAAAGTAACTGAGAACTGGAGAATGCTCAGAATTACAGCAAATAATGACGTCCATTGAGATGACAGAGAACTAATTTGCACTTCGACCTGCTAGGCAATTTGTTATGTACCCAGTAAAGCCAAATCGGCTGTGATCAGTGTTTCGTGAAATAGGTAAAGCTAAATAATCAAAATGTGATACTGAGCTTAATGAAAAATGTTTAGTCATTTTTATCAGAATAAATTTTTAATGTGAGCTAAAAACTGATATTTCACGCTAATTTACAGATTAATAACATTATTTTCAGAACTCTTTCGACCAATAATTTTACATATTTTATATGGTCCCATGAGACCAAGAAGTCATTTTCGCCAGAGACCAGCTGATATTTCAGCCTCGTATGCTCTACTATTTTTGTAGAGGGACTAGAAGAGCCTGTCAGTACTATTAACGTATATTTTATTTCAAATTTAAATCTAATTTGGGCATACTTTACATTGAGGATTTGGAAATTCCATTTTCAACCTGTCTGTCGTCTACTCGGCACAAAAATTTATTATAGTATTAATATTTTGATGAATTGTTATATATTATGGGCATCCATTGCTATTTTTTTATCGAATGTTATCTGCAGGTTTTCTTTTCCTAATTTCGACAAGAATTTATAACGTATTATTTTATACTTATTAAATATCATGTAATCAGTTGCTGGTTAATTTAATGCTATTTTTGTTTTTCTTTATTTTGCAAAATTACTGCAGTTCATGAAATATTGGCTACTTTCAGAGCGCTAAGCTAGGTGGTTGTGAGCCTTAAGCTTGTTGAACTTGGTCCCGGTTAATTACAATTCCAATTCCAATTTCCAATTTAAAATCTTTATTAATAATTAGACACATTATGTGCAACTTAAATGGGGTACAGTAAGATTAACATTAATATATACATATATACAGAAAAAGAAAACTTAAAAAATCAATTCATTTATAAAAATACTTAAATAATAATAATACAAACAAATTAACAAAGTGTAACATTCTATATGCACATATTTACAATGAAAATACGGCCATCAGGCTTTACAAAACAAGTAATCAAGCATTAAACCATCCCATTTAAGGGATGCAAGCGGTCTTCCAGGGTTTCCCTGCGTGGCTGGGTGTTCCTGGGCAGCCAACCGATGTTATGGCCTTGGTGGCTAAGCAATACCCCTTTTGTTGTTAGGGGTAGAGATGAATGCTTTCCTGTAACAATGAAGCATATTTAAATTATTTGCCATGGCTTATGATAATTTAAAGAATAACAAAAATACATTGTCGTTTTAGTCTGTCTTGCAGGAAAAAGCTAAAGAAAAAACCTGCTTAAAAGATTTTTGAATTTAGAATGTGTGTGTGAAATGGGTAGGTAGGCAAAAGAGTAATTATCTAAGAAAGATTTAGGTTTTGGGTGTGTAGGATGCTGGTATAAAAGGGTAGTTTGTCATGTATGTCGTTGTGTGTGTAATGTAAATATTATTCGTAAAAAATTGGAAGGTTTTCATGTATTAATTTGTGGGTATGCTGATGGCCGTGGTAGTGTCTTATGTCTGTAATGTGTGCTGTAAGTACTGAGTGTTGTATGTTATGTCTGAAAAATGTTTGTGCCGTTTGTGTGATGTACTCTCTAATGTAGGGTAGGTTAGCTGTCTCGTGGAGTCGTTGCGTGTCTATGTATCTATTAGAGTTAGTGAGGGGACGTAAAAGTTTATTTTGCGTCATCTGGAGATGCCCGAACTGTGTGTCGGACATCCTGTTCCAGATGACGCATCCATATGTTAATATGGGTCTAATAATAGTAGTATAAATTAGTAATTTATTTTTGGTGTTTAACACCGCCCGTCGATTGACGAGCGGATATAGCCGATGTAATGCCATATAGGCCCTATTTAGGGTTTTGGTAATGTGCGGCTTAAAGGAAAGCCGCTGGTCCAAATGGTCCCAAGATATTTTACAACTTTAGTCTCCTCAATAACTCTATTGTTTATAGTAAGTGGTGTGAAAGTCCGTATATTTGTAAATTTCTTAGTAAAGTTAATCATCTCTATTTTTGTTTCGTTAATTACTATCTTCCAGTCCTTATAGTACTTGACAATTTTGTCCAAGTGATACCGCAACTTGGTGGTTGCGGTTTGGGCGTAGAAGGATTAGAGTGTCGTGTCGTCCGCGTACCTAATAGTCTGTGTAAGTGGATATGTCGGGATGTCCCCGACATATAGGTTAAATAGAACCGGGGACAACACCGTCCCCTGGGGTACACCCGCCCTTATTGGATGCGAGCCGGAGAGGGTATTGTTAATTTTAACAGAAAATTGTCTATCCTCTCGGTATGATTTGTAGAAAGACACAGCATAAACAGGTAGTTTATGCTGCTCAAGCAATTTATACAGGAGGCCTGCATGCCAGACTGTGTCAAATGCCTTCTGGATATCTAGGAGCAGCATTTTAGTGCAATGATTTTTGTTGAAGCCCTCGATAACGTCGTGCATCACTCTGCACAACGACAACGTGGTATTATGTCCTCCTCTGAAGCCAAATTTTATGTTGGGTAATAAGTTGTGTTTGTTAATAAATTTATTTAAATTTGCGAGCTGAATTATAATTTCAGCTACCTGGAAGTACACATGACAATATATTTAAGTTTAACTTCATTACATAATTTAAAAAAATTTAACTCTAAAAGTACAAGTTTAGTTAATCCAAGATTGAAATACCAGACATGTGTAATCAAAAGTAGATTTATATTTGTTATGTGCAAAAATATTACACTATAAAAAATTAATACTATACAGAAAATCCACATTCTTTGCTCTTAAACACTGTTAGTTTAATGTGTAGTAGAAATTAAAATATGTATCTATATAATATATCCGATCTCGTGAGCGCAGTGGGCTAGAGCGTTAAGTGACAAATGTAGCTGATTTAATGTCTGCTGACTGCCGGGTTTAAATCCCAGCTTCGAACCTGACAAAGTAGAGAAGAGTGGTTATATGTCCATGTTTTTTCATTAATGTAATATCCGCCTGTGAAGCTTCGATTTTGGTTTTGGGGATTGTATAATTTATGTGGCGTTTATGTTCAAGTTATTTCACTCAGATTTTCTAAGACTACAAAGAAATTTAAGCTATAGATTGAGCAAATAAATCCGCATAGTCCTTGAATATATAAGGAGGGATAATGTTATCAATTCCTGTGAACTTCATCGATTTTAATTTTATTATACTTCTTTTTAGAATCTCTATTGTAACACCTATCTGAAAAGTTGATTCATCCCTAATCACAAATGCAATTTTCATTCAAATCCGATACTGTTGATATCCTAAAATCCCTTTTAGAGTGCTGTGCATCAGTTGATCTAACATACTTATTATTGTTTTATGTCATCCCGCCCAGCCCTTTGCTATGATTAAATTTGGATGTCATAAATGTCCAAAAATCTATATTCTCATTCTGTTCAGTGTTAAACTGATAGGTATAGAGAAAATTTAAATTAATTTTATACTCTGTACATGCCTATTGTAAATAAAATTTTTGTTATTATTTATTTCGTGCAGTTTGTTTTAACTTTAGATATTAATTTGTGAAGCTGAACTTTTAATTGAATTTTCCTTATCAGAGGCAAATTTATATTGCTTGTTATTGGATTATGATGCCATATTTTTATGTACTTGTACATATTTTTATACAATATATCTAGAAACAAGTCAGTTAATTCATCAACTTTAAACCAAACAAAATTTTTTATGTATGAAATGTGTGGAATGACTGTAGGAGGTTGGCACCTCGCCTCAATTTGATACGTTATAAGAGAAGAATTTAGATGTATTAGACAAGTTATAGTGCCAACACCAACCCTCTAACTGCCTCAGAGAGTGGGCACCCCTATTTAAAGAAACTTTGTTTTTAAAAATTCATTTTCATTTACTTTTTTGTGGTTTATAGATTTCATGTGAATATAAAGAAACCCGAATTGTAAATGAGAAGGTATATTGGGACTTGTATATGTCGAAAATAGTTTATCTAACAAAAAAGTTGTTTTTACAAAATTTACGTAAAATTTAACCCTGAATAATTTGACAATATCTAAATTTGTCGAAATTAAAGGTGGCAGCTGGCTTTTTGGGTAATTACAAAATAATTTACAACATATAATAGAACCCATAACTGACTTAGTAAATCTTTTCCTTCCGTCTGGAACTTGCAACACTCCCTCGTCCAATTGCTGGCATAACACAATAAGCTGGGGGTTGTACTTATTATTGACCGATAGCTCAGTTAGCAGGTCGTGAATAAGAGCTTAGATTGATTTGAGTTCTGACCAAAATCTAGGCTGGACGCCAGGACTTTTGCAAGTATCAAATAATTAAAAGTTTACTTTAAAAGGTAAAGATAATGTTAAAACTTGAATTCTGTTGGGAAGGAAGTTGAATAAAAAGATATTATTTAATAAAAAGTATAATAAAGACTGGTATATGTACAATATTTACATTGGCTCAGGTAGCCCCTTTTAGTAAAAAAAAAATCTAGGTGTGGTTGAAGACCAACAAACTAGCCACACAAAAAAATGATATGACGTTATTGAAAGAGAAAAAAAATACTCATCTCTTACAAATTTCTTCTGACCAAATATACACGTTCACTGGGGACCAAGATCTTACATAACTTCCAATGGGTTAGTCCAGCGAAGAATCCACCAACGGCTAAGGTCTTAATGGGTTCGGTGTCAGTTTGAATCACCATTGTCAGTACTGCAGTTACCCTTGAGAAAAAATGACAATTGCATAAATTATCGTTTTCCTGCTCCAACCTGTATATAATGATCAGTTCGATCCACCCGTTATCCTCCTCTCTTGGTCCAGGTATTTACATAAAAAGGGGAGAGTTTTATGAGATCAGTATTATAGGCAAAACAAAGTTAAAAGCTGTGACGTTTGAATTGTCTAGCTACGTAGACAAAATATGAGTTAACACAAATTTACAGAGTAAATTGCAAACTAAACAAACTAGGATCGGTATCCCACAATATTTTAGGCAGTTGAAGTCTTCAACTAACTTAAGTATCAATATAAGTTACGTTAAATAGAAAAAATACTAGTCCAACAAATAAACTAGATGTAGCTATGATAATAAACAAAGTGAAATAGGTATTCACTATATGTTAAGATATTTTTTACTAAAGGAAGGTAATCTTCAACAAAATAGAATTTTGAATGTCTGCACACAGACAAACAACTAGAAAGATAACGTAAATAAATATTTGCCAAACCTAAAACAATATGATTATTTTCAAATTAAAGGTAAGTTTAAATTAAATTATTTATTAGTTCCTCAGAGAGAGGTAATAATAAATTCCAGATAAAGTTAAATAAAGATATATAGCTTGACTATATGTTTACTGCAGATAATCAAAAGTTTATCAATTGCCAAATAACTAGGCAAGTATCTTTGCCAGAAAACTAGGCAAGGCTTCACTAGAGCAGCGTTCCTGACTAAATACAAAGTAAACGTTCAAGTAAGCATTCGATATTTTAAATTTAGAAAAACCGTACGTTACTGAGGTCTGGTTGATAAATATATGCACTGGTATAAAATGATCCACCACAAAACAAAGGCACCACATTAGATAATTTTCACAAAGGTTATAAACAAATAGGTTTAATCTAGAAAGGTGTAACAATCTCCAAATGTCACCAGTCACCACTATACACGGAGCGCTACCAACGTAGCCAAGTGACCTAAAACATCAACAGGCAAAGAGAGAAAACAACTAATTACGATACAAAATGGCGACATCCGTTACCGAATAAATCTAAGATTTACAATAATCGAAAGTTAGTTTAAATTAGCACACGAAATTATTACAATATCAGAGGGATATTCGATAAATTGCCAACAAGGCACGATAAATCGATACTAATCAATATTAATGATGGCTGTTCCAAAGAACAACCAAGGTGAACTGATCACTGAAAAGCAAATTCGACCAAGGCGTAAATTAAGATAATTACGGTATGATATTATTCTGAAAATTACCTCAAAGGTACTTTAAATCAATATAGCAACTTTTTAAATAATGATGATCATAAAATCACACGATAATACCAGAAAACATATAAATTTTACCAGACCGCTGAACTAGATATGTTTTTCTTCTGAACGCTACACTAGTAAGAAGGAAGTAGCATCGAAGTGTTCTGCTACCTAAATTCAAATATAGTTTGGAAAGAGATAAAAATTTGAGAGCAGAGTATGAGCAATGACGATAGATATTTAGTGCAAAAATCTGCAAAACTAACTGTTCCAGTAGAAATCAGTGGCGTAATCTGGACTAGACTAGCAGAAACTTAATTCATCGTGGACAACAACAAACTGAAATGAAATGGCTTACAATTTCGTTACAAACTTTTCCGACTTGTTTAAAAATGGAAAAAGTCATTTCAATATTAAAAAAAAGACTCACATTTATTAGATAACTACAGACTAGTTACGGTACCAAGTGGCTTCCCTAATATTTTAGAGTATGCCTTTTTAGATCGACTACCATTATTTATTAAAAAATTCAATATTGCTACTGAAAATCAACATGGATTTCGCCGTGAAAAATCTACAGCTACAGCAATCCATAGCTTCTATGAGACATTAATAACGTTCATCGATGCAGGTGAGTGCCCTGTTGGTATCTTCTGCGATCTCAGCAGGGCATTCGATTGTGTCGACCACGATATTCTTATAAACAAATTGTATAATTATGGTATTAGAGGAACTTCCTCAAAATGGGTATCATCCTTCCTAAAACCACGTAAACAATACGTTAGTATAAAGCACATAAATGAAAACGAGGTGTATACTTATAATTCTAATTTAGTAAAAGTAATCCACACACCACAACAAAAGATAAGACTTGAATATATTCTCGTTAATATAGATGCTTTCTGTATTCGAACTACTCAAAATGATAAATGTCAGTTTCTAGATCTTTACCTTGAACCATATTTAAACTGGAAAACACACTGGAATTTTTATCGTCTAAACTATCTTCTATTTATTTTATTTACAAACATAAAATTAGTTCGAAAGAACAGTTAATCACGGTGTATTATGCTCAAATGGAAAGTTGGTTGAGGTACAGTATCTGTTTTTTTGGGGAGACTCGAGCCTCTCACATGATATATTCTTAGCTCAAAAACGATTTTTTAAAAATTTTAAAATACTCACTTTGTACAGTCTATATATTTTTGAAATTTATTTGTTCGTTTTTAACAATAGAAAAGTTTTTAAATAATAGCAATTATCACCAGGCAGATACTCACCAAAAAATTTATTTACATTCACCATTTTCTCGGATAAATATTACTTACAAAGCCTCAAGCTGTATAGATGACAAAATATATAATAATTATCTGCCAAAGAAAATATATTAAAAAAATAAACTCATGTTATTGTTAATTCATAATTGCCTGTGCAATAGTTCACAATATTTTAATTGAAATAATACACTATTCAATGTTTTGTTTGTGCCGTATGTCTATTGTTTTTATGTAAAGGCTTTTTTTTAGTCTTCCTCTTTCTTATTTTAGTTGTAAGTACAAATTATGACTTTTCTTATACACATATAATATTTGCCCTATAAGAATAAAACGTATCTGATGATTTTGATTTTGAGAATCAATTAAAAAAAAAACATGTCGGTGGTTCATCGCCTTACAAAAATACAGCTTTCATCCTTAATCGGTGTGGTAGGGGATGAACGATGCGATTCTTGGATTTGCACCAACGCTTTTCTTCATAACTCAATTATCCCAGGTGACATCTTCCTTCATTGAATGCACATACAAAGCTAAAAATTGCCCTACGCGCCTCTGGTAACAGGTTAAATTTAGCGTTTGCATAATCATAAACGTATGATGCCTGAACTTTATCACATCTCGGTGAATCTACTATAACAAGGATGCATAAGCAAAAGATGATGTAAATCCTCGTTCATCAAAGAATTTTCACATTTGAAATTGTCATGTTAGACTTTCTAACATTGAGTTTTCGATTCATAAAATTCAGTATTGACTTAATTGTTAGTATTAAGAAACTGACACACTTTATAAACAAAAACCGGTGGACTAAATTTTGAAAAATAGTATGACCAACCATTGTATTCAATAATTAAATACATAGTAAATATTTGACTGATTGTTAATAAGGATAACCTTTACATTCTGGAGCATTAATTTGTGCTTTAATTTTTGGGAAAAAAAATAAATTCAACATAATGAAATAATAAAAATAAAGAAAATAAAGTACATTGAAGCTATCTCATTTTTACGAATATAATATTACAAAATACGATTTTATGTGTCCTAAGTGCTTTTATATAACAGAATAAAACCCGGAGAATAACTTTATACGCAATATATCAAAGATGTAAAAATAATATTATGAAAGCATTGTCGAAAACACGTAAATGTATTCTTATTTAAAATACTCCCATTTACGAATTTGGTCCCTTAAGTTTACAAAAACAAATGTACATACATATATGTTACTTATAAGCATATATATTTTTTTATTTCAAATAAAGTTGCTTTATTTGAAATTATTAGAATTATTTACTGCTTAAAAGCCATCTTTTGATATATAAATAATATACTATAAAACTATATAGTAAACGTAACTATTTGCTCATATTTTTAACTCACGGAATTTTATAAATTAAACTTTTAGGTAGAATCAGGGCTTTTTCATTTGAACGTGTTAAAATAATTTAGTCGTTATTCTGATATCTATTAATTTCAATCACTGTGAGCAACAAAATTGGTTTATGCTACTCAAGAATAAGCATATGTTGGCTATAATAGCCTTCAGAAATTGTATTCAATCTAGGCATATTATGTAAGAGTACACTTTACTAAATCAAGGGTTACCCTACCATAACAATATTAATTGAATGATTAAAACACAGCATTAAATTCAGAAACACATGACCAGGGACCATTATACATGTCAAATGAAAAAACAGATATTAACGCGTGTAGATCAAGGCCTTATTTACATAACACCGGATCATTACTGATCATAAAAATACACCACAATGAGAGTATTCTGGAGGATACCAATCATGTTTTTGTCAAGAGGCATTATTCCTGAAAGTTTTTCTACAGCATCAAGAATTTTGCCTTTGATATCAGAGACAGTATATGGACGTACAGAACTTTGAAAACTTCATTTTAGTTACAGATGCTGCGGTCCTTACTAGGAACAGAGTATTCAATTTCCATAACAATAATTTATGGGTAGAGGGGATTTAACACAAAATTATGCAGGGTAGACACCTACAACATTTTATTGTTATTATAGGTGGGAATTGTGTCACACATGTTACGTACTAATACAAATAAAATATTTTATTGTAATCAAAACGTAATATTCTATTTACTTTCTCTCTCTAGCAAAAATGATTAAAAAAAAAATAATGTGTATTAATTTATTATATAATGATGAAAGCAAAAATTGTGAAACTTTTTGTATTTTTTTAAGTTCATAATCTGACATGGAATGAATATTTATTTTCCTGCATTTTATGTAAAGATGATTACAAATTAGGGGCTTACGTTACAATAACATTAAGAGCAAATTAAAAGTTAAAATAATAATTGGTGGCCATCTATAGATTTTTGAACTATAATACATAGTTAGGTACCTCACTATCAACTGAGATTTTAAGTTAAAAATTATTTGGTACATTAGCTTCTAAAGAATTATTGATTCTGAAACATTGAAAATTAATATGTAGAGGAAAGCGTAGCTCGGTGCAAACCCATTAAAATCTTGAAAATAGCAATCAATAGTTTGCTGGCTTTGGGCCATGAATATTTTCTTAACATGTACTAGACTATAAATATTTTTTAATTTTTGTATGCAATTTTTTCTTTCTTTTGATAAAATAAAAATAAAAGTTTATAAACATTAAAGAAAAAGTTAATATATTGTGTCAATCTATACAGTATTACTAGTAATCTATTGTAACCAGCAAAGGCTGTGTCTTATTTCTAAAATAAATTGCAGTTTAACATGAAAACTATTAATGACGTCATATAATTCTTTTTTAGTTTTTTGGTATCATAAACGTTTGCATTTTAAATAAGTTGGTTTCTTACAGGCAGACTGTAATAAAATAATCAGAATATTACTACTATCTGATATACAAAGAAAAAACTAGGTAATATATAGGTCATATTAAGTATAGAAGTTTTTTGTTAAATAGGTAAATAATGTGTCTTTTACGATAAATGGTATACTGACATTTTTATTGTAGGCAGCAAACTTCCACAAGAAATCTGCAATACAATAAACTTGGCGTAGGTTTCACGAGACAAGTTGATATTATCAATTGAACAATAAATAGTGCACAAATTTGTGAAATAGTTCAACATCACAAATAGTTCTTAACATCGTTTTTTTTATCGCTTATTTAATGTCGCCCTATTTCCGCTTGAGTCCAATCACCGATGCATGTGGCATCACTGGTAACCCTAATTTCTAAATTTTGCCCAATCCTCACTTTGTCATGAGGCAATGATCTATTACGTGCTCACATCGTAGATACGTGGAACCCACTTCCAAAAATGGTGAAACAAGCAAGTCGCTCATTATTATACCTACGGCGTCGGCGTTACAACAAGACAAGCTATCTTGTGTATTTTTGACCATGAAATCATATTCCGATAAGACATTACGAAATACATACACAAAATTTTGTAAGGAGGAGAAGGAAGCCACCATTCCCATTTTGCGCCCCCTTGATTAAATTAACCCTTGATGGATAGCATAAAATAATGACCTCTATTAATATCAGATCACATGCAAAAGCTGGTCACTGTAGCTCAACAAGTTCCTGAGATATTAAGAAAAATTCAGATTTAAGATGCCCCCTTCATAAGGCCCTAGTTCTCTTAAGACGGATTTCCGGACCCATGTTTATAGATATTTTTTAAATATTTTTTGAAATCGAAAATTAATGACTGCATGTCTGAAACACTTTGTATAATGCAAAATTATAAAATAATCAAACAATCAGAGTAGTAGGACATCTCCATGTGTATGAGATCTATTTCAGTGTATCAGTGCAGTGTGATAGTCACAGCACAAATACTACTCTCTTAACATTTTACTAATTTGGTGTCTGATATTTACCATTTACTACATTTATTAATTCATTTTCTGTTTCATGGTAACGTCCGGTAGGCTAATTTAATTGAAATTAATTAGAAAAATTAAAAATTATTTGTATATCCATATTATTTCATGTCTAAAATTATCATTTTTTGTAGACTATGTAACAAATATAGCAACACAGACTGCGTAATATTGTAAGCTAACATAAAGAGGATCATTAATGTGAGTATACGAAGGGAGTGCGCTTTTAATTTAAGTACTATACATGATTCATGATGTAAAGAGGGAAATATATTTAATATTCCGGGAGATGTCACGATAAAGAAGTACTTTATGTTGCAGCTGTATAAAATAGCCCCATAGAGCTAATCTGTCATCATACGTCAACATGTGACTTTTCTCCCTATTTCTCCACAGTCACGTTTACAACGTTTATTGTGGTCAATATTCTATGAAAGAATCTGAGTGGCATAACTATTAAATAAAATCAAATAAATAATAATCTCATTTTATGTTTTCTCTCCGCTAATATATTCCAAGGAAACGCGTTGTCATAACTCATAAAGTCATATATTATGAAATTACAAATTATACAAATCGTACAAATATATATATATATATATATATATATATATATATATATATATATATATATATATATATATATATATATATATATATATATATATATATATATATATATATATATATATATATATATATATATATATATATATATATATATATATATATATATATATATATATATATATATATATATATATATATATATATATATATATATATATATATATATATATATATATATATATATATATATATATATATATAAATACGTACAGAGAAATAGCTAGGCGCGGGTTAATTACGAACAGCAAAAATGATGAAAATAATCGGGTATTCCCGCATAAAGAAAAAATTGCAAGGTGGAAAAATGCAAAATTGCAAATGGCAGAAAGATGCAAACCGTGGACACGTGACGATACTTGGATGTCGCTCTCATACCAGAGTCTTCCAAGTGGAAACCACAAAGGTTGCGACTGGCTGCCTGTCAGTGGTTTTCCTTTAGTGTTTTTTCTGAGTTTTGTCCATCATTTTAACTCAGCTACACCGTGCTGATGAAGACCAATTAGTCAGAAACACGTGTCCACGGTTTGCATCTTTCTGCCATTTGCAATTTTGCATTTTTCCACCTTGCAATTTATATATATATACATATATATATATATATATATATATATATATATATATATATATATATATATATATATATATATATATATATATATATGTATATATATACATATATATATATATATATATATATATATATATATATATATATATATATGTATATATATATATATATATATATATATATATATATATATATATATATATATATATATATATATATATATATATATATATATATATATATATATATATATATATATATATATATATATATATATATATATATATATATATATATATATATATATATATATATATATATATATATATATATATATATATATATATATATATATATATATATATATATATATATATATATATATGTATATATATATATATATATATATATATATATATATATATATATATATATATATATATATATATATATATATATATATATATATATATATATATAAATATATATATATATATATATATATATATATATATATATATATATATATATATATATATATATATATATATATATATATATATATATATATATATATATATATATATATATATATATATATATATATATATATATATATATATATATATATATATATATATATATATATATATATATATATATATATATATATATATATATATATATATATATATATATTTTGGATATGAAGTGGACTATCTAATCTACGGGTATATCTACTCATAAAGGTATAATGAAAATTATAAAACCAAAATATTCCAACAAAGAGAGTAAAAGTTAATTTATAAAATAGTAATAAATACTAGAAATAGTACCAAAATAGGTCGAAAACCTCTCAATTTATTTAATTGAAAATTAAATAAATTTAAGACTAAAACCAAAATCCGGTCTGCGAATGGTATGCATGACGACCTCAAGAGGGATTTCCATTTATGTGGTAAAAATCCTTTACTAGTGGGCAATCGCAATTAACGCTTAATCACTTCTGTTAGTATGATATGAATTTATGAATCATTAGGAAGTGTGTTGGCAAATTTATTTAATCTTCAGTTTAATAAATTCAGAGAATTTCGAATTTGGTTATCTATTTCGGTATTATTTCTAGTATCATTACTATTTTATAAATTAAGCTATATCTGTTTATAATATTATAGGCATTATTACCTTACGACGTCGTTAACACCTAACTGATACAATTTATAATCAAATGAATTTATAACTTCAAATAATTCACTGTGTGGATTTAATCTATAGCCATTATACGACATAGATTTTCGTTTTTAGTTTCGATTTAAATATTTGTGAATTTGTTCTCTCCCACATTGAGGTAACCTTTAGAATGTGCAGATGGTGACTTCAAACAAACCGTTTCCTTGAAATATTTAATGAAATGTGTATGGAAATTTCTTTTTTATTAAAACTTGCTCATAATCATGAACAATCCCTATCTTCATCATCTATACTATCTTAATAAGTTTGTGTTCATTTATAAAAATCGTTAGGATTTAATCAACTATGGCCCATTTTTCCTGCAGACAAATTTAGTTTCACATTGTTAAATTTGGGGAAAAGCAGCAGAATGTAAAGTAAATATCTATAGCAACTTAAATCAAAGTAAAATAAATATAAAAGTGTGTGCAAGGGTCGGTAATTACAAATTACAAAAATAAATGTGTTTTTTACAAATTACTCTTTACATTCCCAATATTAAAACCCCAGGAAACCGTGAAGCTACTTCTTCCTCATACCTATAACTCGATATTTAAATATCAGTGGTCCTAGATATTCACAACCAAGTGTATTTGTTTTACACTCGACTAATGAAAAAAATGCATTCTGGAGCTACCCACTTTTGATTTACATAGAAGTGGAATTGTTCTCTCCCACATTTGAAGTAATTTCTCAGAATGTGCAGACGGTGATCCCATAATGATCCGTTTGCTTAAAGTATTTTACGAAATACGGCTAAAAGATTCCCCGTATTAGAACTTGCTCATGATCCTGAACAACTCAGTTCCCTATCTTTATCTACTACATTTCCTTCTCCAAATAAGAAGTCGTATTATTAGAAGATTAAGACTAGGATTAAGACTTGATGAATATAATATGTCTCCATTGTCTATCTTTAATCAGTTATATTTAACCTCTGCATTGTCTCGATAACAATATAAATATGGGGTAGACCAAAGTATCTACGGATGAGAAATGCGGTGTATTAGCATAACTTCATCTATTACTGGATTTTGTCACAATTACCCCAGAGAATCTGAATTTTATTTATCTACATATAGTACACTACTTATATTATATTGCTTTCATGCACATGTGTCTGTACTTAAATCGTTTATAACCAACCATTCTTTGAATCAGCGGAAACTTTACTACGGTGATAGATTATTTATGTAATTTTATGTTCGTCAAAACTGATCCTTCATTCGTTAAATTCTTCATTATACATAATTTTCTCTTTCTCACTAAGACTAATTGATTAAATCAATATGTTATAATACGGTGGGGGCAAGAAATTCAGTTAATATTAGTGAACGTTACTAACTTCATGTTGATCTTCACATTGACTTATAAATTCAAACAATTACTAACGATTAGACTTAGGAAAATTGCATGTCATGACGTAAATAACAGAAACAGGCTTCAAAATAGAGACAGACAGCACAGTAAATAGTATTACGTTGTAAACATCTTTAAATAACAGTTCCGTCTTCTTTCACTTTCTTCAGAGTGGATTTATTAATATTTTGTACGTCCACTAACGCACTATACTAAACAGAAAATATCGAATAAATTAAAAATGTCTTTATACTCGTCGTACACCCAACAGATCGCTAGATAAAGTGTTTTCGATTTGAACAAATTACAAACTGCACAGAACAGGGATATAAACTAAATAAAAGATCATACAAATAGGTAGTCGCCTAGAGACGCAAACAATATTCACCCTTTGACACTGCATAGATAAATAATGTAATTTCCGGCTGTTCATCTGTGCCAATACAATTCTCGGTGCAGGTTTTTTACATGTAAAAGATTAATTAAATAGCGTGTAAGCACACAATAAAAATTACAATTTAATTTATTACTATTATTGCTTATTCAGCAAGATAACTAATTTCCTACTGCTTTGAGGCAGCACATCCTTTGGCTATGTAACGTTATGTATTTGCTATTCACATAAATACCTATACTCGTAGATTCGTCGATTGAAAGTCCAGGTAACACTTACTCCCTACTTTAGTTACTAATTAACAATTAACAACAATAGATTAAGTACTGTCTTAACTATAATCACACTTGAACACTTATAAGTTATCTTTCTTATGTCTTCTTTCAATCCTTCACTTGCAACTTAAGACTAAGTCATGGCCCACTGTAAAATTGCATTCTTGACGAAGGAACGGTAATTAATGTTTTGGCTTTAGTAGAAGTTGATAATACTGTTTCTTTAAGGCAAATTGGGTTTGAATTGGAAATCAGTCACCAGACAGTAAGCCGAATTTTGCACAAATACCACTATAAATCTTTTAAATATCAATTGCACCAGCACTTGTACGAAAATGATTACGAACGTAGGATGGAATATTGCAATTGGATTTTTCAGAATAACGTGCAGCCAAACAATGATTTTTTGGGAATGATTTTAATTTCGGACTAGTCTAGGTTTACAAATTGCGAATTATTTAACCGACAAAATACAAAATATTGGTCACCAGAAAATCAAAATTTAGTACGGGAGGGTAACTTTCAAGTGCAGTTCGGTTTAAATGTTTGGCTTGGAATAATCGGTAGAAGAATCATTGGTCCAATAATATTTGAAGGAACTCTGACTGGTGTCAGATACTTGGGATTTTTGCAAAATGAAATTGAAGACAGTTTAGCTGAATTACCTTTCCATTTACGATAAGAAATGTATTTCCAAAAAGATAGCCCTCCTCCCCATAATTCAAGGATAGTAATTGATTACCTTCAACTGAGATTCGGAGAAAACGTAATTTCGACGATGGTCCTGTGAGGTGGCCTCCAAAGTCACCTGATTTAACACCCGTTGATTTCTTTGTTTGGGGTCGTTTAAAAAATATTGTCTACGCAACCGCCGCGCCGTTACAATCCGTGAAGACCTGGAGCTACGAGTAAGACGCGCAATTAATAGCATAACGACCCAGCAATTGAACGTTCTTCGAGAAACAGCTATGCGAGTTCAGAAGTGCATTGACGTTAATGGACAGCATTTTGAACAACTGTTATAATGTTTTGTGGTCATTTTTTGTATTTCAAAGCCACCTTATATATAACAAGGTAACTAGAACAAAATTGTATTTTCTTATTTTTTTTAGCTGTAATTTTGTTTGTATTTATCGCACATTTTAATACGACATATTGAATAAATTCCTTATTAATAGTACTAATAAATGGTACCACGGTACCAATATGGTTCCATTTGAAAAAATTGAGTTTGACTCCAAAAACCATTTTGATGAACTTTATTTGTTCATAAATCACGTAATTTAGTATTTTTGATGGGATTTCGATTTTTCTAAAATTACGCGGGTTATAAATCGAATAAATTGGAACGGTCATGGCACACTTTAGTGGAAAACTTAAAATTATATTATAAAAAATATTGACGTTTGAAATGTCACTTATTTAGTATCGTTGGATTCAGAAAATTATGCAGAAATCAAAAATGGACTAATATACAGAGTGTTCCATTTAAAAATCGAAAGTTAATATCACTTTCTGTGAAATTTCAATCAATTATCTTCAAAACTAAAGGAGAAAAGGGTTGTACCATGATCCTGTTGCACCCGGTATATTATACCAAATAAAATGTTACCCGTTGAAGAGTTCTTGTTATTTTTTTATAAATAGTAAACATATCATATCTCTCTGATGAAGTAAACGTATTCACAAATAATATGACATAAAACCAGCAGTTTGCGTTTTGAATTTATTAAATTATTTTGTGAGGCATACGTATCAAATTAATTGTATTTCATCCACCATTTCATAACCATGCAGATACTGGTAGTATAAAATCTGCAATAAATAAAAAACAGTAAAAGATAGGATAATATTTACATGTTTGATATCACAAAAAAAAACACAGATTTCAAAAAGGTAAAAAAGTATAGTGTTCCATTTGAAAAATGCAACTTTGGTTTGTTCCGCTTTTATAGAACCACCCTCTGCAAAGATTCTAAAAGAGTTCATTTGATTCACTACAACTTTTATTTAAAACATTTTTTTCTAGCTCGAAAAATAAACAAAATATAGAGGTGGACCTTTTCGTTGGATAACCCTGTACACTACATAACTTCACATTTACTGTTTCAGAGCAGTAAACTCCGCTTAAATTTTTTTGATCAAATTTTAATGACTAGAAACGGACAGATGTGTATATGTTAACTTTCACTAGTGACTGCTAAAATTCAACGATTTCTTTCTTTCTCTATAGCTTATATAACGTTGTACACTTTACCATATTTTATTATTTTTATAAAGAAACTAACAATATTCTCTACAAGTATATATATTACATAGTATATTTATGAATATGATATAAAACTTTTCTCGACTTTTGCAGACTTCCATATACTGAAATAATATTGTGATATTGCATGACTCTATAACTGTACCTCCAACAAGAGAGAAACTTTAATATAGTTTTTAATTAAACTTTCTATATACATATACAGTTTCTTTATAAGATAATAGAACTTAAAGCTTCATCGAATAAATGAAACTATTTGATTTCGTCAATTAATATTTAATTTCAAACAAATGTTGCTGACTAATAAAATGACGATAGGCTTTTTTTGATATTCAGATGTTGTGAAACGGTTTTCTATACAAATGAGAAAAAATAAACTAAATCTTTTTTAGGTTGTACAGTTTACTTCAAAGATATACCTAAGAAATTTAAACAACGCCATAAAATCATCGAGAAAGATGTCGATAAAAATGCCGTCAGGCGGCATTTCATGGCATTTTCTGTATTTGTTATATCTCTGCAATAAACAGTATGCTTATTTAGGTCAATTAAAAGTAAGTATATTAAGATAAACATACAATTTGTTGTAAATAATACTTGCTAACAATAGCAGACGTTCTTGAGAGGCGAAAATAAAATTACTTATTTTTACAATCTGGATTTCACAACGAACGAGAATTCTCAAAGCACGACAATATATATTAATTTAAGTCTACGGTTGATGTTTCCCAATATTTTACATTTTCAATTCTACTTGTAGAAATTAGCAATCTAAACATACCTTCCTCGAAACAATAATAATAAATATTTAAGTTTAGAATCGGGGTTCTCTAATAGTAACACCTTTAATTCAACTTAGAGTAACCCGCAATTTAACTAGATATCAATAACCGCAATAATGTAAGGAATTTCCGTTCATTGCTTTCAACTCTTTTACATAAATACCCTACTAACCATTAATATTAGTCTTATCACACCTCTCGGATGATAAATATTACGTATTTTCACGCAATTGTAATTTTTCTACTTGTTTTGTTTTCGTTAATAAAAAAACTTCTGATTTTAAGTTTTATTTAGTACCAACTAAATAGAAATTTAAATATAAAATGGTTGCTATATTTATTAATATTTCAAATAAAATTTAAAATTATACTTTGACAAATATTAGGCCAGAAAGCATTTTTGCGCAATGTGTATAAGTAAACCTAAAATAATTTGGATTGTTAAGTATTACTCGTAGTGATTTAAATTTGCCAAGTATCTACCTTCCTAAAATAAATGCCAGCAAATATTTCAGATATTGAAAAAGTTTACTAACTACCTAACCAAGTAATAAAAATCCTTGTACGTGACTCAAGTTTCGCAATTTTTTATATCAATTAAAGATGGAGAAAGAAGTTTAACTTCTTTGAAAAGCACGCCAAGGTTTTATATTATTATTTGAAATAATTGTGTACTCTGAAAATATGTTTGAAATAAAAATACATACATATATATATATATATATATATATATATATATATATATATATATATATATATATATATATATATATATATATATATATATATATATATATATATATATATATATATATATATATATATATATATATAGTTTAGACTCCACAGTAAACTGTAGGCATCATCTCCCCTTATGTAACATAAAATCTTTGTTTCTCAGTAGATTACTTCGGCCAATTAAACGTTTTCTTAACCGACTCTCAAATCACCGAAGTAACCCTAGGATTTTGTCTTAGGTAAAGAAAAACAAGGCCCTACAGTTTATTGTGGAGTCCATGCCCCTAGGAGAAAACATGTTCATTTCAGGAATTTCACTCAGAGAGTAGAAGGGGCTTTCACTTTTGGTTTGTTATAAATATATAAAAACCAAAAATGGTATACAGATAAAACCACGAAGTTGCGAACACGGTGACTAATATGCGCAATTTTCTTTTATCTGTTGAATATTAGCCAACCGTGTATTACGCACCCGAAAAATACCAAACCATTTGACTACAATAACGTGCAAAGTCAACTCGAGGGCCGTAAAAAAGTTTAGGAATCTTGAAGCCAGCTGTGCTGAAGCGCACACACCGAATCGTGACTTGCAGATCCCCTTCAGCTGCTAATGGTCAAACGTAAATTGCGCATACTAATGACAGTGTTCACCCCTTCGTGGTTTTAATTTTATATTTAAGATGGTCTTAGGACTTTGCGCTGTTATTCTAACGACTGTATTAAAATAAAATTTTTGCTGTAATTAAAATTTGTGTGCTGCGCGGAAAGAAAACGCGTTAGTTATTTTACGACAACATTGTTTGATAATAATTGTAGTCGTTTCCATTAAAGTTTATAATTCATTGTCGCATAATACATATGAAAGGACTATAAATATTTGCAGTAAAATTGTTGTAGTTATAAACAACAAATATTGTTTGACTTTTTGTTTTCTTAGCATGGTAAAAGTAACCATTTACGTGAAAGTAAGAAATCAACTATAATGTAAGAGAATTACTACGCGGTCTTTGTTGAAATCAAACAAACATTATACAAAGTACCTACATATTGTAATAATAATAATAATAATATTTATTAGCAACAAGAAGCTAAATACAAATACAGATTTAAGTAATATAATAAACAAGTAATATAAATATAACAGGATATGAGACAAAAAAAATATATATATATACGCTACCATACATACATATATACTCACACACACTGTAAATCACAGATTAAATTCCTACACTATTTTTTACATATATTTTGCATTGTTTCTTAAATGACCATATATTTGCACTATCTTTGGTTTCATTTGGTAATTCATTATATTTACAAAGTCCCTTGTGAAACAAGTCATTCTGTCCATATGTTGTACGAACCGTTGGAACATAAAAATTATTTTGATTTCTTGTGAAATGGTTGTGAATATCTCGAACGAATATACAATTTTCAATTAAATGATGCGGAAGTAACTGATGTAACATTTTATAAATAAACATTATAGATAATAGTTTGTCTTACACTAAAAATTTCTAACCTATCCAACATAAATTTTATACTAGTATATCTATCACATTTTAGTATCACCCGAAGTGCTTGATTTTGTTTCTTTTGTAGTACGGAAAGTTGTGTATCGTTAAGTAAATAGAGTATTGTTGAACAGTAGTTGAGATGTGGATGTATAATACTTTTATAAACTGTTGTTTTTGACCAGCGACTTAAATCGTTACTTAGTCTACCCCTTAGGTTAACTTTTCTTGCCATCTTTTTACTTACATACACTGCATGATTCAAAAAATCTAATTGGTCGCCTATTACCACCCCCAAATATTTAAATTCTTTAACACATTCAATATTTTGACCACCTATTGTAACTACACCGTTATTATTTATATTTGTTACATTGAATTTATTTTTTATTATAATGTACTTTGTTTTAGCTACATTTACCTTTGAATTATTTTCCCCTAACCATTTCTCTAAGTTAATCATAGCACTGTTTAATATTTCTAATATATCGTCCACGTTATTTCCTATAGTATAAATTAAGGTGTCATCGGCAAAGAGCTATATATGACAATCCTTTGTTATATGTTTTACTATATCATTTATATATAGAATAAATAAGGATTTTAATAAAAGTTGCAAATTGTGTGGCATTGCTAAATAATAGGTAGCAAAATCGGCTCCAAATTACAGCAATAGTTTTAATTTAGAGTTGTACATACGAAAGTCACCATCAGGTTTGTCTACCATCAGGTCGTTGCTCTTTCGTTATGCAATTACATACGTATCGTTTCGTTTCATTCCAAAATTCCGTCCAGTCCAGAAAACCTAACACCCAACGCATTCCTGTGATTTTGTTACATTTACAATGTGAGCGCTATGAGTTGTGATTTTTATAAACATAACTAAGCATAGACGATTTTGTTATCTCAATCTTAAATAGTTGGGCATTGCTTGAACTTATTGAGCCATTTCGAGGTAAGTTTTAATATTGCATAACATTACAGGGAATCTTTATTTATAACTTTTAGAACAGCTAACATTGATGACGAAGTTTTCGTTTCATTAACTATGGTGGATGTATAAGAATTGATTCCGTTAAATAATAACAACGTTGAGATGTGGCCAGATACATATATTTTAAACAGTCTTTCCATCAAGTGATGGCGCGTTGTACCACCTGCGATTTTAATCCACAAGAACTTTAACGAATATTGGTAAAACGAAATGAAAATCAAATTGCAATACACGAAATACCAGTTTTCTCTTCGTAAAATACTTCGGGTGGCATTACTTAAGTGTACATATCCGATGACTTCCACGTAACCAAAGAAACCCATTTGCCATTTGTGACATGCTAAATATATTACTATTGTACGTAATGGTTATAATTTAATTTTTCACTGATTTATGTAGAAAATATTGCTACAAAAGTTCACAATATATCTTACAATATTCTAGTAGAATAGTCAACAAAAAACTTGAACATGCTCCAAACCTAAAATAGTAAATATTATAATAAATTTTATTAGCATCTTCTAGAATCCTTTATCATTATTACAACACATTGTAGTACAAATTTGAACATCGAAATTGACCTTTCACTCTTTCTTTTGCTAATTTTTGTAAATTTATATTGCAAATAATCTAACAATTCGTAGTTTAATTTTACTATAATTTGTTCTTTAAATTTACTACAATTTATTATTGTCCCTATTTGTATCATAATTTGTAGTGAAAGTTTATACAAATTTAGTATTTATGACAACATTTTTTTCCGTGTGTCCATAAAAATAAGTAGTCAGAATATTAGTTCATGAATTTTAATTACAACTAGAATTAACAACAACTATAATTTATATTATTATAATTGTTAGAACAAATTCTATCTTAAATGTTTGGTTTTTAAATTAAGTACTGATTTTTTTTAAGATGAATATAAGTAATAGTTATAAAAGTAATTTTTGTATTTATTTATTAATTTATCTGAAAAATTAAAAATATTAAAATATTACTTTCATACAACAAATAAAAAACTGTCATTGTGTTTTACCAATATATATATATATATGTATATGTATATATATATATATATATATATATATATATATATATATATGTATATATATATATATATATATATATATATATATATGTATATATATATGTATATATATATATGTATATATATATATATATATATATATATATATATATATATATATATATATATATATATATATATATATATATATATATATATATATATATATATATATATATATATATATATATATATATATATATATATATATATATATTATATATTTGGTGGATCGCTCTTATACTTGACAAAAATTTTTTTTCGTCTAATCGAATTCGCTTGGTGTGGAATTGCTGCTCTATGATGTAAGTAACTATGTGGTAAAATTTTATGCCGAAATGTTTTCATTTAGTACTGCCACAATAGGGTTCAATATATAAAAAAAGGGAAATTATTTGATATCAGATTTACATCATTATAATCATTGTAGTAAAATACAAAATCAAAAGTTATTAGATATTGAAACGCAACCAGAGTGTATTTAGGGAGGGCGCAGATAAACACAATATCATTAGGTATAATAATAAATAATATTTTTAATGAGATCAATTTTTATTAATATGTCAAACAATTTTCTCATGGCACCCCTTAATAAAATTTCTAGAACTGTCCCTGGTAAGAACATGCAGTGACACGCGGCCGAAGATGACCAATATCGCCCCACCAAGAATGAAGTCATCACGTAGTTAAACAATCAGTGCAATAAGTTCGGCTGTCGTATTAAAACGTATGTGCCACCATGTCTGTTTTAAGAAGTGATGTATTATGCCCTATTTTTGGATCAGGTAGGAAATTAGCAATAAACGTGTTACCTACCTATGGAGATATGATGAGATGCTACTTGTGGTACTCTCAATCTCAAATAAATAAAAACAAAAATAAACCGTTAAAAGACCTTGTTAGTAACACCTCAGATATAGTTGCTTTGGAAGTGGAAAGAATTTGGAAAAAGGCATCTATTCCAATTGTCGAACATCGTGTAGTTGTGAAACGTATTCGCGAGTACAAAGAAAAATATAGACAGTTATTAAAGCCATATAAGAGTCGAAAAATCTATTGGAAGTTACATCAATAAACTTGATAAATTTCGCGCGGAGGGTAATAAACTTTTCGATATTGCAACGTGCAAGTGCCGGACCTTCGACCTGTGTAATTGCGAAAGAATTCGAAAGATACCACTTGATGAGCGCGACTTCATATATGATCAAAGGAATGAAAGGAAAATGATGATCGGTAATATCGATCCAACTGGTACAAAAAAACAAACTCAACTCCTTAAAAGAAAATATCAACAAGAAGAATACAAAAAGAAAATATTGGAAGAAACTTATTTGCATCATCATTCCGAAGCGGGCCCTAGTAAGAGTAGAATGTCAAAATCTCCTATTCCAGTTATTTTACAATCAATTTCCACATTGGAGGAACCCCTCTGTTTGTTGTGAAAATAAAAGAGGTTCAAGACAATTTCCAGTTGTTGCAAGAACTCTTGACAGATATGGAATTTCAGATAGGGCAGGAGCCGCAATTGTTTCGGCGACGTTACAAGATATGGGTCTAATAAACGAGGAAGATTATTCTAAAGTGGTAGATAGAAATATGATTCGGCGGGTTCGTGCGAAGAAAAGAAGTGATTTAAGTAAAACACCACAGAGTTTTGATTGCGAAAATTTTGGTTTATATTTTGATGGTCGCAAAGACCACACCCTAACGATGATTGATAATCATCGCAAAATAATAGTGGAAGAACATGTTTCCTTGGTCAAGGAACCTGGTTCGAAATATATTGGACACATCTCACTCACATCTTCAACAGCTAGTGACATAAAATATATATTATATATTATATATATATATATATATATATATATATATATATATATATATATTATATATATATATATATATATATATATGTATATATATATATATATATATACATATATATATATATATATATATATAAATATATATATATATATATATATATATATATATATATATATATATATATATATATATATATATATATATATATATATTGCTAAAACACAATGACAGTTTTTTATTTGTTGTATGAAAGTAATATTTTAATATTTTTAATTTTTCAGATAAATTAATAAATAAATACAAAAATTACTTTTATAACTATTACTTATATTCATCTTAAAAAAAATCAGTACTTAATTTAAAAACCAAACATTTAAGATAGAATTTGTTCTAACAATTATAATAATATAAATTATAGTTGTTGTTAATTCTAGTTGTAATTAAAATTCATGAACTAATATTCTGACTACTTATTTTAATGGACACACGGAAAAAAATGTTGTCATAAATATTAAATTTGTATGGACTTTCACTACAAATTATGATACAAATAGGGACAATAATAAATTGTAGTAAATTTAAAGAAGAAATTATAGTAAAATTAAACTACGAATTGTTAGATTATTTGCAATATAAATTTACAAAAATTAACAAAAGAAAGAGTGAATAGGTCAATTTCGATGTTCAGATTTGTACTACAATGTGTTGTAATAATCATAAAGGATTCTAGAAGATGCTACTAAAATTTGTTATAATATTTACTATTTTAGGTTTGGAGCATGTTCAAGTTTTTGTTGACTATTCTACTAGAATATTGTAAGATATATTGTGAACTTTTGTAGCAATATTTTCTACATCAATCAGTGAAAAATTAAATTATAACCATTACGTACAATAGTAATATATTTAGCATGTCACAAATGGCAAATGGGTTTCTTTGGTTACGAGGAAGTCATCGGATATGTACACTTAAGTAATGCCACCCGAAGAGAAAACTGGTATTTCGTGTATTGCAATTTGATTTCCATTTCGTTTTACCAATATTCGTTAAAGTTCTTGTGGATTAAAATCACAGGTGGTACTACGCGCCATCACTTGATGGAAAGACTGTAGTTTAAAATAAATCTGGCCACATCTCAACGTTGTTATTATTTAACGGAATCAATTCTTTTACATCCACCATAGTTAATGAAACGAAAACTTCCTCATCAATGTTAGCTGTTCTAAAAGTTATAAATAAAGATTCTTTGTAATGTTATGCAATATTAAAACTTACCTCGAAATGGCTCAATAAGTTCAAGCAATGCCCAACTATTTAAGATTGAGATAACAAAATCGTCTATGCTTAGTTATGTTTATAAAATCACAGGAATGCGTTGGGTGTTTTCTGGACTGGACGGAATTTTGGAATGAAATGAAACGATACGTATGTAATTGCATAACGAAAGAGCAACGACCCGATGGTAGACAAACCTGATGGTGACTTATTGCTTTCGTATGTACATCTCTAAATTAAAACTATTGCTGTAATTTGGAGCCGATTTTGCTACCTATTATTTCGCAATGCCACACAATTTGCAACGGAATTTTCCGTTAATACTTTTATTAAAATCCTCACAATATGTGGGTACTTTGTACAATGTTTGTTTGAATTCAACAAAGACTGCGTAGTAATTCTCTTACATTATAGTTGATTTCTTACTTTCACGTAAATGGTTACTTTTACCATGCTAAGAAAACAAAAAGTCAAACTATATTTGTTGTTTATAACTACAACCATTTTTCTTGCAAATTTTTATAGTCCTTTCATATGTATTATGCGACAATGAATTATAAACTTTAATGGAAACGACTACAATTATTATCAAATAATGTTGTCGTAAAATAACTAACGCGTTTTCTTTCCGCGCAGCACACAAATTTTAATTACAGCAAAAATTTTATATTAATACAGTCGTTAGAATAACAGCGCAAAGTCCTAAGACCATCTTAAATATAGAATTAAAACCACGAAGGGGTGAACACTGTCATTAGTATGCGCAATTTACGTTTGACCATTAGCAGCTGAAGGGGATCTGCAAGTCACGATTCGGTGTGTGCGCTTCAGCACAGCTGACTTCAAGATTCCTAATCTTCTTTACGGCCCTCGAGTTGGCTTTGCCCGTTATTGTAGTCAAATGGTTTGGTATTTTTTCGGGTGCATAATACACCGTTGGCTAATATTCAACAGAAAAAAGAAAATTGCGCATACTAGTCACCGTGTTCGCAACTTCGTGGTTTTATCTGTATACCATTTTTGGTTTTTATATATTTATAACAAACCAAAAGTGAAAGCCCCCTTCTACTCTCTGAGCGAAATTCCTGAAATGAACATGTTTTCTCCTAGGGGCATGGACTCCACAATAAACTGTAGGGCCTTGTTTTTCTTTACCTAAGACAAAATCCTAGGGTTACTTCGGTGATTTGAGAGTCGGTTAAGAAAACGTTTAATTGGCCGAAGTAATCTACTGAGAATCAAAGATTTTATGTTACATAAGGGGAGATGATGCCTACAGTTTACTGTGGAGTCTAAAATATTAAACACTTTTCACGGATGATATCTTGTAATTTGAGTGTGATATTAAAAAATATTAAATTGGGAAATTTATTTAATAATTTAGAAACTATTACCTATAGTAGGTATATGAACTTCTTTATTAGCAATATTTAAGTACATCTTCACATTTTTCTTCATTATAGTAAGTTTACCGACTAACTGCACTTGCGGGTTATTCTGTTCCTAGGGTTTCAAATGGTTGCTGGTTGTGTTTTATAAAATACCAATTTCAAATGTCCCCATAAAAAATCTAATGGTATTAAATCAGAAGACCTAGCTGGCAGTTCAATTAATCTTCTACTCAGTGGTCTGAAATTCTATTAGTGCCGCACTGGTAATACATACTAATAAGAGATGCTATCTTGTTAGTAATGAAGTAATTTCTCATCGAAGAGCATATTATATTTTGTTGTTTCTAAAATGTCGGCTATTAAAGAATATCTTTAAAAGCATAATCAAATTCAAACAAATTACACCTTCATCTAACAATATGGGTCAATAATACAAAAATATCAAATATTAAATGTCGCCATAAGAAAATGTCCAACAGTGTTAAATCAAGGAATCTACCTGGCAGCTCACTTGTCCTTCTTTTACCTAGAACGTATCCTTCATCTAAGAGCATATTCCATTATTCATCCTGCGATTTCTTTAAAGTGTCAGTAATTAAAGGATCATTTTCTTTTTCTTTCTTGAAAAATAAAAATTTAGAGAATACCACAAATAACGTTCAGAAAATATTTAAAGAATTACATCTTTATGTATATACAAATTTAAGTAAATTGCACAACCCCCTATAAATAGAGGGTCAACATTACCATCCCAAAAAATACATACTACTAAATGTAATACCTAAATACAAGGTACCCCAGTCGTAATCCTCACACTTTATTTTATTGAAGATTAAATAAAGTACACACCTTGATGATTTATAAAGTTTTTATGGTTCTGAGATTCTTTTTTATTGACGTTGCGCATACCTACTTTGCACTGACTAAGGCAATAACCAGAAACAGGTCTGCGAATGGTATACGCGACGACCTCAAGAAAGATTTTCATTTATTTGGTAAAAATCTTTTAGTGGGCAACGGTAATTAAGGCTTAGTCACATCTCTTTGTATGATGCAAATTATATATCAACAAGAAGTGTATGTGGCCTGTGTGGCTACTTTAATCTTCAATTAAATAAAGCGGCAAAATTACGATCTTGATATCTTGGATATAGGTATTACTTTTAGTACTTATTACTATTCGTAAACCTACCCAGCTGTTTAGTTTTTCATTTCATCTCCTTTCCTAAAGAGGAACTGTGCTGATTCACGTATATTTCATTTAAATGGAATTTAAATTTTTCTCTTTTTGTGGTTGGAAGCAAGTGAAATTTTAGAGTACTTTAGAAAGTTGGCTCAATAACTGATAGGTTTAGCTACCATTACTTCTACTTAAACTTTTATCTAAGAATCTAGCTTAAGTCTTTTTCTGTTTACAACATATCAAAGGTCTTTAAATTTATTTATTAAATTCAAACATAGGCTCAGATTTGTAGAAAATAAATTATTACATGGATGCCTTGTATTTTAAGTTGTAGCTATCCTACTATCATATTAATTTTCAGCTCCAAAAATAATTTTTGGTTCAAAGAATGGAGTAGAGATACTCGCAAGATTTGAAAAATAACCGACGTCTATTAGAAATTACTAAAATAAAGTAGAAAATTGGCAAAATTTATCTAAAATAGGGATCGAAACGTAACCCACAAAAGAATTAAATAAGCAGGTTCTCCTTTTATTTTCTTATATTTTTCTTATATACGAACATTCACTAGATATAACTAAATATATTCACTATGTGACACTTATCCTACATCCTTTTTCTCTTAATAACGGTAACAAGCCTTATTTCCGGTCCGGTTTTTCAGGAAATTCGACAGGTATAAACATTTCTATAAATTATACTATACATATATAAAGATAAATTACGCAACTAACTTTTCTTAAGCGCAAGTGGATTTAACTCTCAATATAATTAGCTCATTTACATTTATAAAAAATGCCACCCTGCTTTAAACTGTCTAAAATTCTAAAATGTTATCGATGGACCAATATTTAAATGTAAGTAAAGACACAGGAGCTTAATACAAAAACGCTCATCTCAGCTGCAATTTATACCATAATTATGAAAACCCTAGAAACGTTTTTATATTCCTTTTCAGAATATTTCCATCGCCTAGATTTTTCAATCCGTTTTCCAAACACTGACAATAACAAAAATAAAATATGACTTGTCTTTTTGTACTTGCTACTTGTCTCTTGAGTTTTCTGAAATTACTTTTTTGTGTTTATATAGTATTTATATTATACTAAAGAAAAAGTATAATTTTAAATGAATGAATGAATACCTTGATAATAGAAAGAAAATAGAAAGAGCTTGAACTAAATTTGAGCCTGACCTTCGGCTTAACTGTAAATCTGACAGTAAGGACTATCCTATTATATAAGTATTAAGGATATTAAAAGATATTTTAGTAGATGTGGCGATTAATAAAAGTTGTTGTTATAAAGGAAAAGGGAATAAAAGAACATGGAAGATAACATAAACTAAATCTTAACGACGCATTTGGTAGCAGTTCTAATAAAACCGAATAATCTAACTAAATGAATAACCCCTTCTATCTTCTAATTTTATTTTAACATCAAGATTACGAGGCGCAAAAAAAATAATTGTCATTAAAACGTTGTGAAATTATTTGCTGCTGTAAACAAGCGGGAGTTATTAATTACGTAATTAGTATCATAAAAATAAACAGTAAAAACTTAGCATTATTAAATTTGATAAAGTGGGCGCTACTGTCTCTCTGGTGAAATACCTAGGAGTCACCAAAAACCGACATGCCCCCATCCAAAAAGTCGCACAAAAAGCAACAATTGCCTGGGAAGGTGCAGGTAGATGTGTGGAAAAACTGGAGATTGAATCCAAAAATAACCCTATGATTATACACCAGGGTGGTGAGACCCATGGTAACCTATGGATTAGTTGTATGGTGGACTAAGACACTGCAATTGGGAGCGATAAGACTGTTAAGTGGCGTAAAAAGTTTCGCCTGCCTGTGCGCCACCGGGGTCATAAAAACCATTCCTACGGCTGCATTAGAGGTCCTGCTGGACCTGTCACCACTACATATATTTATCCAAGGAAAAATTCGTTCAGTGGTACACAGGCTAATGCAAGGTTCTACGCCCATAAGGTAGCACCACGGAACAGAGCACCAGAGGTTATACTCAGAGTTGAAGGCACATCCCATACTAGCAGTGCCCACGGACAGCATACTCCCAAAGTATAACTTCAATAAAAACTCTCAAATTATAATACCAGACAGGGAAGACTGGAAAAACGGTTCCCCAATAACAGCACAAACAATCTGGTATACGGACGGCTAAAAGGCAGAAGAATGAGTGATTTACGGGATAAGGTCAAAAACGAAAATTCCGATAACTCTGGCAAGATACGCCACAGTGTCTTAGGTTGAAGTGGCCGTAATACAGTAGTGTGCAAAGTAATAAGGCAAGGGACTGCCAATCAGTCGATAGCAATTTTCCCGATAGCCAAGCGGCATTAAAAGCAATCGGTTCCATGCAGGTTGACTCAAAACTTGTATGGGACTGTGTGAATGCCCTGAAAGACCTAGGAAGTCAAAATGAATTGACCATGGTGTAGGTACCAGAACACGAGAGACATAAGGGAAACGAAAAGGTGGATGAACTAGCCATAGAAGGCTCATCCACAGCCCTAGTGGAACCCGAACTCTTTTGTGATATGGCCAAGCCAGGCATACGAGCATCCATTAAGGAATGGATGCAAAATGAATCACTGGAATGGTGGGGGGGGGCTTCCCGCAACAAAGACAGGCCAAAGAGTTCAATAAAGAAAAATCGACTAAAACTATGCCAAAATAGAAAGGCCCTTAGGATAATAGTGGGTCTTTTAACAGGACACTGTCGGCTCAATAGATATATTAGTCTGATGGGTCTGGTAGAGGATGCAACATGCAGATTCTGCCAAGAGGAAGAGGAATCCTCAGTTCATGTGTTGTGCCACTGCGAAGGCCTCGCTAGACTTAGGTTTCAACTACTTGGGGAACAAAAACCAAGAGCGAACAGTTACACTAAGAACTACTAATCAAAGCTGTGGAGTCTGATACAAAGGACAAAGCTGGATAAGGAATTCTAAGGAAATATATAGGAGTTCTACAATAAACCCACAGGGAGTCGCAATGGTCAAGGCCAATCAGCCTTCTAATCTGATCTAATCCAATCTAATCTAATAAAATCTACTGTCTCTTAAAATTTTCAGATATACAATTAATTCAAATTACAGTTTGTAGAAAGTCTGCATTGACTAATATGAACTACAAGATTCTTTACAGAGATATAAGAAATAAAATCAACGACAAAGATGCCGTCCCGCAGAAATGTGAGAGCAGGACATGACCATACTATGGTTTTTCTTTAGGCATTGCTCAAAGTGCAGTAGAAGCATGTAAGTGCGAAATTTGGTACACACTAATACGCAAGCCATTTTAAAATGTACGTAATGTTCCATTTTCTTCTTTAGCGGAATACTTTTTTAAAGCATTTATGTTAATATGAAAGCTTGCTGATGATGATGGTACCTATTAATGAAATTGTATTTAAATGTATGTACTGCTCAAAAATAAACATACGGTTCAATAATAAATTTATGAACCAGTAGACAGTTCGTCTAGGAATCAGTCACCATGGTGTAGCTTGGTCATTTATTTTGTTCTCATTCCAAATATAACTTGCGAGAGCTCTCGATGTTTTTTCTATTTTTTTTACTATTTTCTTTGGCCGAGCTCACCAATATTATCTTTTATGCAAAATAGGGCTCCTTCGCATTGTTATATTTAGCGCAACTGGCTTGATGAAATGTTCTCTCTGGATCTGTCAAGCACCAGCTCATTTGTTCCCCATATCTGGCCACAGATCTGACACAACGTGCACATTCCATATATCAAGTAAATAGAACTTGTGGATAGACAATTTAATTCATCTTCAGAATTTACAGTAGTGCAGAGTAGTTAATGTTGTTAAATATGATTAGGTAGAAAAAAGTTACATGACTACAGTCTTTATATGTGATTAAAACCACATGATTAATTGGGACCTTTTAAATCGTGATATTGTGTCTTTCATGTCATGGTAGTACCTGGATGAAGACTGTTGCACGTATGTATCTAAGGAATCATTTTCAACCATCTTTTGCTGACGGCATGATTGGACCAGGTTGTTAAAAGAAACTAATTTGTCACGTTATTCCATCATTTATGAAGATCCGTTATATGGAAGCGGGCAAAATGTTAATTTTATTCTATTAAATAACATTCAAATATTCGTTGCGATCCTAAAATGTGTTGGTCATACGTTATTGGTAACAGGGTGTGTGAATTCCTTACCGGGCACAATTAGGTTCGATAATGCCGATTTCAGTCAAACTACTGATATTGCAAATGCTCTTTTGTCTTTCTTTAAATCTAGCTTTTCGTCAAGTACATTAGTTGTTCCTGATGAGTACGGTAATCAAATGTGCCTTCTTGAAAATCATTAATCTGCGTTTAATTCCAGACATTTTCAGATGTGTGGAGACATTATAGAATTTGTCCTGTTTTTTAAGAAGGGTGATAAAAACTCTGTGATTAATTATAGGCTTAACTTTTTTAAAACGTTTGAAATGTTATTACATAAAGAAATTTATGCTAGCACTCATGGATTGATTAGCGACATTCAGCATGGTTTCATGGTAAGTCGATTTACCATTACTAATCATTTCTGCTAAACACAGTGAATTTTTCATCAGTGTATTCTGGTGGACAAGTTGACATAATCTGTACAGATTTTAGTAAGGCGTTCGACAGACTTGATCATAGTATTCTTTTGTGTAAACTTAAATAGACAGGTAAACTGTCTGAGCTTTTTTTAACTTAAATTTTCACATATTTATTTTGTTTATGCAACAATTGTCATTCTGTTCAAGATAATTTAGATATTTTTAATGTAGTATTAACTCGATCAAAAAGTTATTTGTAAAAAGTAATGTAAGTGCTATTTAATGTTTTATAACAAGTAAATAAATACATAACTAAATAAATAACACAAGATGTCTTTCACAGCTTTTACTTAAGGCGACATTTTCGTCATGTAGACCCACATAAATATGAAAATCTCTTAAATTTGTTCAATTCATGATACCTAACAAAAACTATTATCTCAGTTTAATTCATATGAAGATTTAGTAGGAGAAATTATAAGTAAAATTAAGGATCAATGTAAATTCAATGTATTTAATTTTGCGAGTTTTACGAAACTTACTTTTTGTTCAAATAAAAAAAAGTAGATTAGATAACAGCACTGATATGAGTAGTTTTAGTTCCAAATTTTTATAATACCTTTAAAACTATTTTTGTTTGCCTCAGAATGTGGGTAAAATATGAACGATTTCATAATAAATATTCTAAAAATAGCATAAAAGACTTAAATACACATTACTTTATCGGCAGCAAATGAGACTGAGTTTTTTTACCATGTTTTCTAGGTTCTACGTTTCTAATATCACTTTTTTTTGTTTCAGGTAAGCATCCTAATATAAAGTTGGAGGTAAGATCCAAACATAATAATTATATTTATACAGAATGATCCGAGGTTTACCTTTTAAACTTTTAAAATTGAAAAACCCATGAAACTAATAAAAGTTTATTATGCCTATAAATTCATATTGAAAACCTAATTGTTTCTATAACACAGGGTTATCACATACAAAATACATTTTGAAACACAGTAATTTATCTGACGAAATAGCTAATAAAATTTCATACCAATATTAAAATTATTAAAGAAGTTGTTCAAAATGCAAACTGTCATCAGTGAATTTTTGACATACTCAAATAATGAATGAAGAGCGGTTGATATTTCATGTCGATTCTCATTATGTGTCACATTTAGAATAGTGCAGTCTGCCTATTTTTTGGCCCCATGTTAATTTTTCACTTCGGAGATACAGTCAACAAAAATATGTAAAAAATCGGAAATTCTCCGTAGAATTCAATAAACCAAAATACAAACAACTGGCACCTCGGGGGCCCATAGTAAATTGGGACCAAAGTTGGCCAAAAACGGTTTTTTCCATTTTACTTTGTCATGGTGCCATAAAATACAAAATAGTTTTATACAAAAAGTTGTAGAACTATTAAATACGGATCGATGTGTGGAAATCCGATGTCAAAAAATTCAAAAATAAATTATTTATTTCAAAAAAACCGTTAAAAACCGTGTTTTTTTGAAACGCTCATATCTTCGTGAAAACAAATCATTTTTTCACGAAACTTGGTAAAAGTGTAGCTCCCTACTAACTAAAAAAAGATCGTTTTCAAAAAAATTTAAAAATACAAACATTTTGCAAAAATTGATTTTTTCGAAAAATCACGTTTTTTTAAAATCTCGATAGCTCATACACACTTTCATATTTCTAGTCAATTTTGAGCTTAAAATTTGCTTTAAATATTGTACTAGCATGGTTATTTATTGCGCGCTTTTTTAAATTGATCGGTAATATGCGAAAAATCGGTTGTAAAATCGTTTTTTTTTTTAACAACAAAATCGATTTTTTTGTCAAGAAAAATTTTTTTTTTCTTTTTTGTTAGCAGCATTGAATAGCTGGTATTTTTTTATAAATTTACAAAAAAAAATTATCTACGACCCTTTGGAGCCGAGATAATTTTTAAAAAAACAAAAATAATAATAATAATTTTTGAAAAAACGAAGATCTGTAGCTGCAGGAGGCATGGTTTGAAGTGTTCAAGCATGTGCTTGACATGCGATCAAGAAAATTGCACTAATATAGAAATAACTACGATGGAGGCAGATGCTCTTGATGACGACTTGGACGAAGATATATTTAATGAGTCTTGCGTGGTGATGGATGAATCACAGACCAATGTCCATGATGATGATGAGATCGAAAGCGAAGCCGACTCTTCCGTACTCGCTGCATACAGCGAAGAACGTACCAGTGACAACGAGGAGGGGGGGGGGGGTCTCCAATAAAAAACCTACGGATCAATTAAGTACTGTACACGTTTATATTCACTGTCAATATTTTGAACTTTCATGTAAAATAAATATTTTATTTTTATACTAAAAATGTTGCTTAACAATTATTATTATTTACCTGTCAACTCATATGTCTTTAAGAATCAACATAACGTTCAAGAGACATAATCGTATGAACGCTCTGTGTGCAGTTGAAACTACGATACGGTACGTATGATAAGAGCATACAGTTTTACAAATGTATCCACGTTAACACCGTCCCGCACCCACACGACACCGCTCGAGCGAACGAACGTATGAGCCGGGGTATGCTCCGCTTGCCATTAAATTTCCAAAGAATAGAGAGCGAGTATGTCATTGTAGTATTTTTTTTGTGTAAAACACAAGTATTGAACCATAAACTCTGTAAATTTCAGCCCTTAATATTAAAAGATAGCGTCACTAGATTTTTTTCAAAAAAAAAAATATCTCGGCTCCAAAGGGTCGTAGATAAATTTTTTTTATGTAAATTTATAAAAAAAATACCAGCTATTCAATGCTGCTAACAAAAAAGAAAAAAAAATTTTTTTCTTGAAAAAAAATCGATTTTTTTTGTTGTAAAAAAAAGAAAACGATTTTTCAACCGATTTTTCGCATATTACCGATCAATTTAAAAAGCGCGCAATAAATAACCATGTTAGTACAACATTTCAGGCAAATTTTAAGCTCAAAATTGACTAGAAATATGAAAGCGTGTATGAGCTATCGAGATTTTAAAAAAACGTGATTTTTTCGAAAAAATCAATTTTTGCAAAATGTTTATAATATTTTTAAATTTTTTGAAAACGATCTTTTTTAGTTAGTAGGGAGCTACACTTTTACCAAGTTTCGTGAAAAAATGATTTGTTTTCACGAAGATATGAGCGTTTCAAAAAAACACGGTTTTTAACGGTTTTTTTCAAATAAATAATTTATTTTTGAATTTTTTGACATCGGATTTCCACAGATCGATCCGTATTTAATAGTTCTACAACTTTTGTATAAAACTATTTTTTTATTTTATGGCACCATGACAAAGTAAAATGGAAAAAACCGTTTTTGGCCAACTTTGGTCCCAATTTACTATGGGCCCCCGAGGTGCCAGTTGTTTGTATTTTTGGTTTATTGAATTCTACGGAAAATTTCCGATTTTTTGCATATTTTTGTTTACTGTATCTTCACTTAAGGGTCCAAATCCGTAGGCAAACCGCGCTAGAAGAAATAGTAATATATTCTCATGTAGCTAAAAATCATATAAAAATTATTGCATAGATATGTAGACGATGTTGTGTAAGTCTGCTTTGTGGCACTCATAAGCAGGTAGATAACTATTTAAATTACATAAATAATATTCCTCCATATATTAAATTTACAGTTGACAGAATGGAATTATAAAATTAGTTTCCTGGATTTAATACATAATAATATAAAATTGGCTTCAATATTTACAGAAAACCTACAAATTTGCTTGTTATGGTATTTGCTCATATATTAAAAACCACGACACAAATAAATATATATATTTAACATATTTTGGTACCATTTCAGAAATTCCATGGGACCCAAACTTTTTTGTATTTGACTTTACAAAAAAAAGATATTCTTGATGAAAGATTATAAATCATGTCTACTATATCAAACAAATAAAATATATTTTCCAAGTCTTAAATAAAGCTGCTGTAAACTGAAATATTTTACACATTTGGCCTCATAAAATGGGGATAGGATAAATTTAACAGTTTGATATTTGAAAGGTATAATTTAGTTACAAAAAATGTCAATATCAACAAAAAATTATTAAAATATATGAGATGAATTATTATTGACAGTAGCGGATGACGCTGATAATTAATTATTTAAAAATTTCAATGAAATATTTCAAGGTACGCTATTAAAATTTAATTGAGGTAAGTAAAGAATTAAATAGAATGAAGTTTTTAGCTTAGGATGATATATACTGGTATAAGAAAGTTATGTGCTGGCCACATCAGATGCTTTGTTATTGGCTTTTAATCAATATTGAATAGCACTATGGCTGTGCTCTTGTTTCCATAATTACCAAAAGCAAATTAATATATACATTAACTGAAATATCATTGCTTGACAGAATGAAAAAGCAGTTAACTTCAGATGTTACTACATTTAATAATTGAAGGAGTTGATGGATAAAGGTGTTAGCTGAGATTGTTAGGGTAAATACTCAAAATAATAATCCAGGATACATTCGATTTTATATGAAATCCTACAAAATAACAAGAGCACTTAAAGACACGTGTGCATGCAAATATATATCAACCAAGACTACCCTGTCATACTAATTTGACATATCTCCTTGACTCCCGCTAATAAACGTCCACATCCAGCATGTGGCGGCCGATCCGATGGTTAAGCACTCTTACAATTGTCTCAAAAATTGTAGTGTCCTATTCAATAAAGGTGTTGTGATATTACAACTTATTCTTGTCACCAATGTTTCGTTGTTACGTTTCTATGATTAGATACTTAGATACCGATTGGATAAAGGAGCTAATAAACAACATAACTCCGAGCCTCTGGTGAATAAAGGTTAGTAAAAATATTTTTTTGGCATATTGACAATTTCAAAATTAACACCTTTATCCATCCACCAATTCAATTGTAACAATTAATTGTAAGTGTAATATTAACATTTAAAATAAATAATTATTTAAATGGTTTGAATGTAATTTAATTTTTTTATCAAGAATAATTAATCTTAACAAATGCAGTATTTTCGGTTCTGAGGCGCTTCTAAGTGAGGAGATGAGTTCCCTCGCAATGAGTGACATCCTGACCTTCATCAGAAGGTTGGAAAGATTCGATGAGTGAGCCAGAGAAGCACATGGCTGAGGAGACAGCTGGGGGTTGGTAAATGGGCCCGTCTGCGGCCTACTTGCCGGGCTAAATCATTAATGCACTTGATTTACGTGTGATATTTCTGTAAGTTCATTGAGAAACGTAGTTTGGTTGCTTTTATGACAACACCACGAGTGCGTAGGATAACTTTTATTGTCTAGCAACATGACTGAATTTTCAATAAAAAGACAGATTATAAAAAAAATTCAAGCCACGTGTTTTTTTTTTTAGATCATTTCACGAACAAAATTAACAGTTTTTATATTCCAAATCTGATTCAATTCAAACATTTCAGTTGATGTATGTATTAATTTATTTTTTGGTAACTATAGAAACATGATCACAACCATAGTGCTTTTCAACATTGAATAAAATTACCATTAACAAAGCTAAACACAAAAACGAAAACTGGCTTATATCCAATCATCAACTGAAACACAAAAATATATAGTTTTGTTTATTAATACACATATTAGAACCAAACAAAAGCGTTTAATTTATGTTGAATCAAATAATCGCGATAACAATAACGCGATGAAAGCATTTCAGTGGTTCTTTCGACGTGGAATGATCGACAATATTCCTGAATAGCTAGTATTCTTAACTCCTCCAAATTCTCAGGTTTAGTAGCGTAGACTTTGATTTTAATGTGTCTCCATAAAAAGAAATCCAGTGTTTTCAAAACCTGAGGACCTGGCTGGCCAATCAATTGAACGTCTTATACCGATCCATTTGTCAGAAAAACGTTGGCTCAAATATTGCCTCACTGGTTCTGCATAATATGTCGGAGCTCCATCCTGTTGGAAGAATAGCTCGTGTTCAAAAAAGATCTTCCTTCAATACCTAGGTAATCATTGGATCTGTCTCATTTTGTAATAAATTAAGATACATTTTTCCATTTAAATTATCCGGAATAAAAAATGGGCCGATGATATGACTTTCCAGATGGCCACTCAGATATTTTACGGCCTTTGGGTATGATACTCCCTATAGAAATGAGGGGTTTCGTCACACCAGTATCTACAGTTGTGTCTATTAGCAGTTCCTTTAAACGAGCTCTTATCCGTAAAACAGATAATACGCAGCAAATTTTGATTTTCTTCGATATGATTAGACATGATTTCATAAAACTTCACTCGACGATCGTTCTCATCCTTGTTGTTTTACATTTGTAAAAGCCTAATTTTATATTGATGGAATTTTGGGAGTCTAAGAGTTTTAGGCACTCCAGAATATTGAGATAACTGTATAGCACTCTTATTTAAGTCGTATGCTATTGAGTTTTTTATTGTTAACTGAACCAGTTTCATCAAATTCTTTTATCAATTATATTACATACGTGGGACGAACATTTTTATCAGGAAACCTTTTTATTGAAAATACAAGAACACCGTAAAAACGAATCATATTTCAAAGTGTTGCAAGTTAGGTGAACATAATTTTATTAGCAAAACAACAGCACATCACTGAAAAGAGTGAAAAAGCATTTTTATTACCTAGATAGTAGCTGTGACTAAAGCATTAGTTATCATTGAAACGGTGTCTGTTCGGACGCTCAAAATATGTAAGAAAGTATATTTTGGCGTCCAGGATTCCTGTTAGTTGTAAATAAGAAAACCCAAAGTATATATAACACAGTTTAAATCATTAAAGCAACATTTATTCAAAACATGAAGTCAAATAAACATAAAATCAGATTCTCTAACAATTAAAACAAGTCAAGTACAAAGTTAATAAAATCCTTTTTACATATCGGTGAAATTAGTTTACGGGGAGGAGTGTAATTTCGGTGATTAAACGATACGACGATAGGCTTCAGCTCCACGTGCTGAAGGAAAGAACCAATTAATTAACGGCGGTGGGTCCAGCTCAACGCGCTGAAGGTCCACGGCAATAAATAATCACGGGACTGGTGACGGCGGTTGGTTTAGCAATTATCTACTAACGGCGCGGCGGGTCCAACTCAACGCGCTGAAGACTCACGAAAATAAATAATCAGTAGACTGACGACGGCGGTGTAGGATGGTAAAATGGCTACCAACACCAGGAGCTCTAGTTTAGCGCGCTAAATATATCAAGATGCTACCAGACATTCGGCCGGTCGGCGTCGTGGTCGGTTTCTGAATTCTAACCAAATAGAGTCAAGCTCAACGCGCTTAAGACTCCTTAACTACCCAGCTCAACGCGCTGAAGATAGTTGTCAGTAGAAAACTGAATTCAATTCTCTTGGCTACGGCGATTTTATTTATAAAAGAAATATGGCCTTGGTGATGTCTCATATTTCATGCGGCAGGAAGTACGTGGCAGTACATGCCAAACGGTAATTGCAGAAACTCCTAGAAATGAACACCTGCATGATTCATCACATGGCGGCAGGAAGTGCGCGGTAGCACAAGACTAATAGGGATTTCCGAAACTATAGTAATGAACATAATATGTATGATTCATTACATCATGAATGTCTGGAATTATCAACATCGTTCGTCCATTATTAAACAATATTTCGAAAATGGATATGTAAGACGTATTCAACGTTTATTTAGACGGCACTTCAATATTGACCGAAATAGACTAGTTCCATTTTGTTGTGCTATTAATTTGTCGGCTAACAACTTTCGATAGACTGCTTTAGCGTGTAAGAAAAACCTCCAGGAAGACAACTGAGGTACGTACACATTTAAACATTAATCGAGTTAGAGAAGCTATAATAGACCGGTCTCCTCAGCGAGATTCTTAGCAACATTCACTGTCGTTGAACATGTTCAACATCAGCATGTTTCGCATATTGCACAATAACTAATTACATCCATACAAAATTCAGATTGTCCAGGAACTGCGAAATCATGACCTTATTAACCGTGAATATTTTTATCAGAAGTTCTGTGCCTTCTTAAATGATACACCTGATCTAATTCTCAATGTGTGGATGTCTGACGAAGCACATTTTTATTTAACGGGATACGTTAATTAGCTAAACTACTATTACTTGTCTAATGAGAATTCAAAATAAATTCACCAATAGCCACTTTATAGCGTTAAAGTAATTCTTTGGTATTCAATTTCTTCCTTTGGCATAATTAGGTAGGCTTTATTTTCTCGAGAGTGACAATAGTTTTCGACATGGGTATTAGCAAAACGCCATATTACGAGTTTATCAAATCTCAAAATTTAAGAGATAAATTTCGGACCACTCTGTATAATAATAATTTCTGACTAATTCTTCAAAAGTTAATCGATATTCAATTTATTACGTGGACATTAGAAAAAAATTGAAATAAAATCTGCTGCAAATCATTTGATATGTTTGTGTCACCTTAATTATGTACATGATTTACATCCTCTAATTGAACTACACCACAAAATACATAAATCATGACATAAATATTGTTGATGGATACATTATTATATGGTTATTCAATAGCTTAACACGAATATCGTATTGACAATAAATAATATATTCGTGTAATATTAGCCATAGAAAATTTGATTTATTCATATTCTAATATGTCACGAAGCATAACTAGTCTTTATATGGACTAGAATCATGAACATATATATATATATATATATATATATATATATATATATATATATATATATATATATATATATATATATATATATATATATATATATATATATATATATATATATATATATATATATATATATATATATATATATATATATATATATATATATATATATATATATATATATATATATATATATATATATATATATATATATATATATATATATATATATATATATATATTATTATATGTATATGTGTATATATATATATATATATATATGTATATATGTATATATATATATATATATACATATATACATATATATATATATATATATATATATATATATATATATATATATATATATATATATATATATACATATACATATATATGTATATATATATATATATATATATATATATATATATATATATATATATATATATATATATATATATATATATATATATATATATATACATATATACATATACATATATATGTATATATATACATATATATGTATATATATACATATATATATATATATATATATATATATATATATATATATATATATATATATATATAAATTTTTTTTTTTTCATTGTCGATAATGAAGGAAATATTGAACTTTATCGCACCGGTGACTCACCCTTGTACAAGAAGCAATTTATTAATGATATCCTCGATCGGTAAGTTATCTGTACTGACTTTTCCAAGATATTTGACAGATTGGACCATTACCTATTATTATGCAAACTTGACAAAGTCGGTTTTAGTGTTAGTTTAATTACCAGATTTAAGTCTTATTAATTCACATGTCTCAGTTTGTACAGTGCTGTAGCTACCAGTCTGTGAAAATTGCCAAAACCTCAGCTCTCCCCCAAGGTTCGATTCTTGGTCCTCTCATATTTCATATTTTATAAATGATATCGCCACTAACTTGGATGTGGGTTTTCTCTTATACTCGGATGTATCAAAGATATTTTGTGAGGTGGATTCTTTTTTTGATTTTGTCAAACTGAAAATCTAGACCTTATAAATTTATTGTACCTTGACAGTCATCTACCTCTTAATGCCAGTAAATGTAATTTAAGGTGGTATAGCCGTAACAATGATTTGCTGCTATTTGATTACATTATCGGTGGGTCAAACTTAAGTCGATCGATTTTAATAAAAAATCTAATAAAAAAAATATCGTTTTACAATTATCGTCACCCCTTCCCTCCCATTACACAGTCAGATGGCAGACTATAAAAGCCTCTTACAACTCTAGATACCCTAATTTAGTTTAATAATTATCAATTATTCAATTTATTCTGCAATAATAGAATTGTCTATAGATTGGTCATTTAGAAACTGGTTCTTTTTTACTGGTTATGGCATACTGAAGTTTATCAGGGGTACCTTTTTTGTAGATAATTAACAGAAAAATAAGTAATTAAAAAAGAAAAAGATTCCGTAAAGTGGCGCAGAAGTTTGGGATGATAATACATCACCAAATCCTCGCCTTGTCGCCAATGACATCACAAAATAGGAATTTTAGGGTAAAAAGAAAAAATATTGTCTTGCTACTGCTTCAAGTTTGAAAACTGAATTTCTTTGTGTTTAGGAAATATTAATAGAAACGATATTTCTTTAAAATATTTAACATCCTGTGTAGCAGAAACAAAGCCTTTCAGACGATAAATTCAAATAAACTTTTCTTCACAAATCCTGAGGAATCATCTTTTGAAATGTTTGAAACTGAAATTTCGAAATAATTGTATACAGCAGAATTCAAATATTTTTACTTTCAAGTTTCCTGTATAAAGGTCGGAAACTCCTGTATATTTTTCTAAGAAATTGTAAGTACGAATATGGTATAATAATTAATTATTCTAAGAAATCCAATTACACCTTAATTTCATTCCGAGTTCCATTCCTCCAAATTTGGTTTCTATAAGCATTACTGTATAGCCCGAAAACATTTTCATTAAATTCAAAGGAAGCCCTCCATAACAATCTGCAGAAAACAATTATAAGATAATAAAAATAATAACCCAATGGATTTTCCTAAGGAAAAATGGAAATAAAATATTAATAAATATTAATTTATACGAAGTTAATTATTAAGAAAAATATAATCCCATAAACCCTGCTAATCAAGATTTATTGCGCTTAATTTTGTATTATATTCTATTTCAGCTGCGCAATGGATTTTTATTATTTAGAAGAACATTACTCTAATTTCATGTTTCTCTAGACTCCCTCAATACCTTCTATGTTTTACACAGTTACTCTATTATAGTTTAAAGTGTAATTTATTAATGTTCACGTTAAAAATAAATTGTTAAATACGTCATGATTAAAACATTTAATTAATATTAAAATTTGGTGGGAATAGGTCAATTAAAACGAAATAACTACGTTTTAAATTTAGTCGAAATTTGGTGTTTATTAGCAACCTCAAAACGGGTAAAATTGATTTTTCTTCATCATTAGAGCTGTCCGAGGTCACCTGGCCGACAGAGCCGTCAGATGACTCATATGTTTACATCATATCATAATACTTGAATAAGTACAGTAAATGGAAATAAATTTTAACAATAATGTTACATTTTATTAAAATTTGTATAAAACTCACCCTTTTAAGCAGATTTATGAAGTAGTTTGGTTGTCATCATCACAAAGTGGGGAAGATCTATAGTATAATAGCATCAGGTATGTTTCTACAGCTGTCTCCGTCAGCGATGCTCGCTTTGGTGAAAAAATATGTTTTGTATTTTGAAAATGACCATTCGACATCTACGGATGTAATACAGGTATAAGTAAAACAATCTGTGAACTCACTTAACGAAGTTGTAGATGCACCATCACAAATTTGTTTCAATTTGCTAAAATCAGGATCTTTCTGTAATACACTCTCGAATTTTTCACTAACACGATTATTTTTTGCGTCATTTATAGCCTGTAGCTGTGTATTTACGTCGTCCACTATTTGCAGCGATTCCACTAACGACAACGAACTATTTTGCAATTTTTCTATTGCGTCGCGTAGTTCTCTATAATTGTTTTTAATAGTTTTTAAATCTGTTTCAAGGGAAACGTCTTGAAAGCTTGTCTGGCTTTCCCTAATAGCTGCAGCCTCGTTAGGGTTGAACTGTAGTATCACAGCTTTTATTTGTTGAAGATATTCAGCATAATAAAAAGCCGCTTTCAACCACGTTCTCCAACGTGTAAGAATCGGCTCTGGTGGTTCAGGGATACCAGGACACTGTCTGTGAAATGCTCGAAGCCGTTTAGGAGATTTGAGAAAAACTTTTTTTGTATTTGCTATTAATGCATCTACCTCTGGAAAACATTTTCGAATCGTTTCTGCCACAAGATGTAATGCATGCACTTTACACGTAACATGTAAAAACCTACAATTGTCTCTTTGAAACGAGCGGCCTACCATGCGCATTGTCGCAGCACCATCAGTCACAAACATCAATACTTGACTTGTTGAAAGTTCAAATTTTTCGAATGTCTCCAACACCCCACGCGTAGTTATTTCGCCAGTACACGCAGTTAGTCTTTTACTAGCTAGTAAAAGTGGAAATGTTAGTTTAAGAGGGCCCAGTACACGTACTATAATATTTAAAATAGAATTTTTTTTACAATCTGTCGTCTCGTCAACACATAACCAGAGCCGTGTATTTTTTAATCCACATTTAATCCTATTTACAATGTCTTCACGAACAGCTGGAATATATCTACGTAACGATGTACGACTTGGCAAGTTCACCTGGGGATTGTATTTATTCCAAAACTTCCGAAATGGTTGTTTATCCAGTATGTGTAGCGGAATATTACAGGCTATTAACATTAACAATAAATCAAACATAAACTGAGTTGTCAAAGGCATGCCATTTTTTTTATTTTGATGTTGCACGGTGTTGATATGACGACGACAATCTGTTTTGTGCCAGCACATTAAGTCTTGATTACAAACTTTACAAATTATTTTGCATCTGTCATAGAATAAATCCGGAAATTCACCGATAAATTTATTCACTGTGTCCGCGTACGGTCGTTTTTTACCCTTTGGCGCGTTTGACATTATGTATAATTTATAGGTACAACCTCACGCATTAACCTTTCAAATAAGACTGCAGCGTAAATCACTTCTAAATTGGCACGTGTGACGCCATCGCAAGACCGTGGCTGTACTCCAGGCACCTCGGACAGCTTTATTCATCATAATAAGTAAAAATAATAAATTAAGAAACAAATGAAAACTTGTACAAGACGCAGTTTGTAACAAATACAACATGAAACACATATTATGTAAATGGTATTTATCTTCACAACGATTTTTTACTGTGTATTGTTGTTAGTTGTAAGTTAAAGATATGTATTTGATATCATAATGATTTTATAGTTAAAATAATGTTAAATGCAAATAATTTTAGTTCTCATCACAATTCAGAGAGTAGGAACATAGTGGAGCAACGAGGATGGAGATAAGGCGACGATGTAAGTAACCCGCCATAGACACGTCATGACATGAGACATGAACACATAGTGAGGAGACAAATTTTGCTATTTTCGATGCATCCACATATTGAAGTTAGTATCAAAAACTCAGTGTTTCTATGTATTTACAGAAGACACCATGCTGAGGTATACTAGTATGCTACCGAAATAGATTTCTCTGTTCCGCAGCTTTTATTTGGGCTCTCAGACGATTCGGCTGAAGCTCAGTAACTGGTTCAACGTTAACACCTCGCCGGCCGGGCCCTTCGTCTGGTGTCGATTACGATATCGAGGTCCTCTGCGGCGCCCTTTGCTGCTTTGAACAGTCCTACACCCACTCCTACAATTTCAAGTTTTACGAACCGTAACAGTGATTTGAGTATGTTACTTGCCATACTCAGACTACTTTGAAATGCATACACTCCAAGCTCAAGAGTCCTCGGCCCCCGTTGATTTGGGAGGTACACACGAGGAACGGACGATCCAGGATGAATATTTCTGTGAATATTTATCATCTTACGGATATATCGATCTAACTGGCGCAGCTCGTCTACCATGCAAAAGAGTAGATCAGAACTGGAATGGTAAGCATGTTAGTCACAGACACCTTGTTCTTCACCGAAAGTCCTAAAGACCAAATTTTTTGGAGTCGGTGTCTGTGAAAGAGAATCTTTTATTTGCTTTACATCCTGGTCACCCTATTATACATCCAGGTCTGTATAGGTTTTGCCAGCATTCAGTTGTCTTAGGATGCTTCCGTCTGCAAGCTGTGGTTCTTTAGAGACTTCGTTGTGAGAAAAATTCATGTGCGTCTTGTTTCACACTTTTCACCATAAGTGCTTAAATCCTATCTAAACATTGTTGCTTGATGGTATACTGTCAGATTTAGAGTGTGGTGTTGGCGTCTTAATCCAGCTGCTATTTCTTATGTAAAACCCTTACCTGCAGTCATACATTACAACACACTCTGGATTCGATCTCTCAAATGTTGCTGAGCGCGATGTTCTGGATTCACTTCACACCAAAATGCATGCAATGGTGCCATGTATCTACGCATAGGTTCGTTGCTCTTGTAATAGATCAGTAAGTCATTCCGTAGTTTTCCCATAAAACGTCCTTGTTCAATGCCTGGGTCGTCAACATTGAGACCATCCGGTGAAGCTCCTCCCACTTATCTCTGATCCCCACCCTCCTGGAGTCGGTCGTGGGATCCTTCCTCTTAGGTTATATGGAACCGAGGTTAGGGGTACCGGGTATTTAGCCGAGGAAACCAAAGCAACATCTCACTATTATTAGTACTATTTGTTTAAAAACAATACTTTAACAGATAAAAATAGTTATTTACGTAACAAGACCGGAAAGTGATTCTTTACTAGGTGAGCTGGCAGTTTGCCAGCCGGTGAGCCCAGCAAAGACACTTTCCGAATATGTTTCGTACAATATACTGCAACAAGATAATATTCCTACCTTTAAGACTTATCAGTTGCTATTCCGTAATAATAAGATCAGTACTTAAGCAATCAACCGAGTAAAATTTATATTTCAATAAAAATGATTTTACTTCTTTCTTAAAAAGATGAATGATTTTAATTTTTTAACATTCGTTGATAATTTATTAAATAATTATATGGACCTTAATTTATTTATGACCACTACTAGTACAAATGTTATTTCTATTGCTATATTGATCAAAGTTAGTTTTTATATATAATACACAGCTTAGGAGCCCAATAGGAATCTGCACGAATGTCAGAAAAGTTTAAAATACATTGTACTTTAATTTTTTTTAAACGTAAACACTTCGTTAAATCGAAAACAGTTGCTCCAGCAGATAATGCAATAATTCAAACAAGTTTAAACATATGCAAGTTAAGAGTCTATATCAGATGCAAGTGAAATATAGTCTCGATTTTACCACACCCCGCGCAGGCCACGGTGCATATATACAGCCAAACCGAAATTATCGCTACGAATGTCGAAGGTGGCCGATGTTCTAGTTACAGAACGGCATAGTGGAACATTTCAGATCGGGAGATGCTGAATTATCAGAGGCGGAGTACTAGAGGTTTCGTACGACATAAACCGATGAAAAAGTTGTATTGCGTCAAGCTTATAAGCTAAGCAGTAGCTAACCTTACCCTTCATGCGTCCTTGTCCTGCAATTAATATGTAAAAACAATAAAAAAACCCCGAAATTATTTTATTTACTTTGTTTAAAAATAGCTAAAGAACTAAACAACAAAACAATTAAATCGTTAATCTACAAAAAAATTTCCATTTTACCGTTTCTTATTAATGCATAGTATTATTTTAAAAATTTTTCCTATAAAATGGAAGTATCAATGTGTGTCATATCATTCAACTCGGAATGGAAAAGGCGATGAAATAATATGAAAAATATATTTGTGTTATTTTAAATTTAGACTCCAATATTTTTATCAAATATGAAAGATTATGATGATGTTACATATATTGCTGAATTCAGAAAGAAATTTTTTAAATTGAGCCGAATATACAGGATATATCATTTAGAATAAAAAAAATTAAGGCAATTTCCGGTCAAACCGGAAGTAAAAGATATGTATGTGACGCGCATATTTAATCAGTATTCGGAATGTCATATGTCCATTTCCGCATATTAATGCGGGGTGTAATTTTTTTTATTTTTCAGTTTTTCGGCGTTTTCTTTTTTATTTGACATTCAATTGTTTTTAATTTTCGGATTCCTTATAAAAAAGCACATAAGTATAATTTTTGAAGTTTTTTCCTAGGTTAAAAATACAGCAGAAAAATCGAGTAAGATGCACTTAAAATTATCACCCTATACATGAGGTTACTGCGCTTAAAATAAATCAAAAATAAAAATTATCATATTCACCTTTCATTGAGCCTTTCATTCTCCATATCAATATTTAGAGACGGCAAAATGGGAAAACTTGCATTTATATTAGTCTCTCTACAGAAATTACCGGAAATAAAAGAAAATTATTACTTTTATTAATTTACGAAAAAAATTCAATTTTCACTAGTACTTACTTTTTATATTTTCTCTTTTGTGCTAATGTTCGATTTTTCGGTTTTCTGCTAGGGTATTTACGCTTATGATATGTTTTTATTTTTCCCATTGTTCTTTCACTGCACTAATAATCACTTTCAATAACACGTCTACTTAAGTGTACACTTGATTTCAAAAAAACTGGTACAACTCTTGTAATCGAAAATCTGAATAGTTTAGTTGTGTGCATATGTCTGTAAATAGGGCTGGCCAGGCATGTCGAGAGGGGGGTGGAGAAGAAGTGATTTACCCCGGACCTGGGTTTTTTGGAGGAGATCGGTTTTCTTTGTGTTTTTAAACTTATTAAACGTTTCTCTTTTATTTTATTCAAATGGAATTTTAAAAAATAATTAAAAAATAACTTTTTCAAAACATTTTCAAGCCTGCCATATTATTGTTTAAAAAAATAATATTTGTTACGGATAATTCTACTAATGGTTGTAATTAAAATACTAACTGAATGATGATAATTCTATTTTTAAAATAAGAACACAAAAATACCACTTGAGATTAAAAAAAATGTAAACAATGCAAACTGAACATAAAAATACAATAAAAAAATAAAATAAATGAACTTCAATTACGTAATACAGAATTAACTAATATTTTGTCATTGCTCCATTAGCGTCTAAAACTGCCTGAAGTCTTGCAGGCATGGACAAAATCAGATTTCTTGCAAGGTCAACTTCTTGCGACAAGTTCTCCCAAGCGTCTTCAGTTATCCCTTCCAATTCTTGGGCATTATTTGGATGGTTATTTAATTTTCTTATATGTTCCACCATTAGTCCCCATACATTTTCAATTGGATTTAAATCCGGACTTTTAGATGGCCACGGTAACAACTCTATGTTTTTATTAAGAAACCATTGCCTGACACGATGGGCCGTATGTATGGAGCAGTTGTCTTGTTGGAAAATAAAATTATTTTCCGGAAACACCTCTATTACTGACGGCAACATAATATTGTCTAATATTTCAATATATTTAATGGAATTGAGATGACCACCACTGTTCCAACACACACCTAACCCATTTAGGCTCATCCAAGCCCAGACATTGACTGAAAACCTTCCTAATATTTGTGGATCGAAAGTATATTTTTCATCGTATCTAGTGGAAGGAGGCCTATATATGCGAACATGTCCATCGTGACAGAATCCAACCGGAACCAACTTTACGGGATACCGTTTGGTTGGTTTCCCATTGTTTTTTAACACTCATTATCGTGGTTTTACTCACATTGTATTCAGCAGCAAGTCTTTTTATGGACCAACCATCTTCAATTTTAGAAACAATTCGAAATTTTTGAATATATGTTAGATGTCGAACCATTTTTAATAATGACGCCACTGATTAACGTCAAAGTGACATTTGTAAGATTATTAATATCAATCAAAGAACGAATGATTTACATAGCTAAAAGAAAGTGTACCAGTTTTTTATTGAAATCAAGTGTACCCACTTTATAACAAATAAGTAAATTTGAGATATGTCTAGAATACACACGCCACTGTTGATTACGTAAATCGCAACGTGGTTCCTAAGTGCTCGATTCCCCCTCCCGCAAACGAGTCCAGTGTATGCAAGTGCATCCGTGTTTCCGAAATATCATGCGAGATGGCAGCTATTATCGGAATACAGATATGCAGTTTTTAGTTTTCTAATAAATTTATTTTCAACTAATCCAAGAGTTGGGTCACATGAATATACACGTTACAAACAGTGACTAATGTTGGAATGTTAAAAAATTTGGATACAAAATATTTAAAATGCATGCGAAAATTTTTTGACGACTCTAAAAAGAAAAGAATTACATTCCGACATTTTAGACATATTTTTGAAAAATCTTGTAAAAATCGCACTCAAATCGGATAAGTTTTAAACGAGATATTCGAGAATTATGATTTAATAGGGTATATAAGACTCTTAATACATTTTTTAAAATCTATATATTTACAGACGAGCGTAGTTGCAAAATACCAAAGCAATGGGTAGATAATTTATTTGTTTATATGATTTAAAAGAGATTCCATATAATCTTCAAGAAATTAATGTTATTATTTTCTGTCAAAGAGCAATTATCAATGTTTACTAACAGACTGTAGTCTAGTTTGCTAGTAGAGGAAAGTAATAAATCAGTTTTCACATAATTGAAAGCTAGCAGTAATTCTGCATAGAGCTTTTAGCATTAGTACTTTAAGGCTAATTTATATTATGTGAGTCGACCCCGATAGTCGAATCATGAGCAAAACGCGATATAAAGAAATCTTTCATGTAAAGCGCAATATTGTTTAAACAGAAACCAATCAATAAAGGCCCCTAAAAAACTTCCGTGGGGGATGCCAATAGAAACCGTAAAGAGGCTAGATAAAAATCTACAAGCACCTTTATTATAACGAATTATGTGTTTTCTATCCAAATTAACGCTGAGCCGAATTCCAAAATTTTCAATTTTATTCATGTATTATGCTAGGAATAACATACCAGTTTTCTATATGCTATACTACTCACTTATACAGATCGAGCCAACCCACTAGACACGACTAGCGGTATGCGCAGTTTAGTGTTGCCCGTTTCAATACAAAGTCAAACGAAAGTTAACGATTACGTTGGATGCTTGCTAAGGGAGAGCATACGTGACAAAATCACAAAGTAGATTTCAGTATTACTAAAGCTGCAGTGGAGTGTGTTGCTAGTTCATCTAAAGAAATCTTTGCGTATTTTTAGTGTTTCTTCCGAGACGACACAAATTTTTTTGTTGGCTGATTACTTTTTTTCAAGAAAGTAATGTGTTAAGTTATGGATGGAGCTGGAATTGGAATTATTTATATATATATATATATTTATATATACATATATATTTGATAACATGGTATCACTTTCAAGCAAAACCAAGTTCTTTTACCTACAATAAGAAATAAGGACTTCAGATCAATTTGCTGTCTAATAGATATTGCACTGGTCTAACTGATTTATTGAAATATAACGGACATGGACGGACCCTTTTAAGCAATTCTCCAGATTACTTCTTTTCAAGAATATTTTATGACAAGAGCATTATATCTTTAAGCTATTAATCGGGATGCGAGAAAGGATATCCATGCACATCTATTATTTTTTACAAATATTACAGGATGCCATAAACAAATAACTGTAGACGATATCTACCATATAGTTATTCATTTGTTGTTGTATCCTATAATATTTGTAGAAAAGGCTACTTATTCTTTTTCGGACATTTTTTTAAATGTTCTCTGGACTTCATTTACTAAAAAATGATTTCCAAACATCCAGACGGAGTACATGTAGACTCTGTCTAGCTCACCAAATATGTACAAGAGTGGAGCAATGTGTTATTTTTGTTTTCACAGCTAGTTTACTTTTTAATGACTGAAAAAACAATAAAATAAAAGAATTTTTTTTTTGCTTTAGAGCTCGAAACCAATTATGAAACTTACTTGCTTTACAAGTAAATACAAGCTGGGTAGTCTGAAGGACAATGACATGTCCCTTCACTCAGGCAATCTGAATTCATTTCCAGGCCAGATTAAATCGATAATGTATTAATAAAGAGAGTACCCGCTGGAGACCGCCTTTCAGAGAGATTTATTTGGATCATTTATTTATCGTCGGCCTATTTTCACTGCCAAGATCACTTACCAACGCCAGGAGGAAGTTTATCAGTGCTTATTTGTGTAATCTCTCTTACGCCTAACCTGAAAATTTTGCTACTTTTTCGACGTTGTCGTAGGTCGAGACTTTATCATGCTTACATCAAAGATACAAGAGACCCACGGTTTTATAATACGCAAGCTGGTCCACTTATCCACTATAACTCATCGACGTGAAGGTTGAGAACGATTTTTAAATTAGAGTTACCAATAAGCCGATTCGATGCTTAAACTCGGTCAATATTTCGTTGACTTCTTGCTGGATATCGGTAGTTCTCGAATTGTTGAGGTTGTGGTAATTGCTTTTCATATTTATATTCAAGTGAATTTGCTTTCGAACATATCCTCATATTTCATCTACGTTTAGTTGCAAAAATCATTTAGCAGTTTTTGCAGCGATTTTCACAGGAGGCAAATGGAGTATTAGCAGTTTCTTGTAAATTCATCGTCTAAAAAAAGCAAACATAATACATTACTTTATTGAGGAGCAAATCTGTTAGTAATCTATTTATTACTCAATAATTTTCTTCCTTGAATTCCATTATGTATCGTTAATAAAATATTTAATAAAAATTTTTGGGGGCTCAAAACTGCCAACCACTTTCTAATTCCCAACAAGCCGTCAGAAACGTAATCTCTCTGCCTTTTATGACCTAAAAATATCTGTGTTTTATTAATTTTAACTTATTAAGTTGCTCTAAGAAGCATTGCATCAGACAGTGTCTTTGGGAAGCTTCCTCATTGATCAAAACCATCAAAAAACTGCTCACCACCTGATTAAAGTTTGAAAACTTCAGCGGTCATCTCCGCCTTTGAGGTCGAGTGGCTGCTGTTACCCAATGTTGCATTTGCATTATCTGTAGGAAGAACCCCTGCCTTGCCTGCCTCTGTTATAGAATTAACTTGGGTAGTGCTCTGATTTTTACCTGAGCCCAAGGAATACTTAGCCCGTCTTCTTCGATACCTCTATGCCAGTATCACTATAGTTTTTTGCTTATGATAAACATCCCTTCTTGCAGAAATTTGACTTATATTTGGAATTCAGTATCCAAAACTGAACAAAACAATCTAGAAGCAGAATTTTCACCCATTACATTCATTTTTGAGTCCCCTTGTGGAGCGTCCCATGGTCACTAGTCTATGTTGTTCATACTAAGTTATGTCACAGTAAATGGTGATCGAATTCTCACACTAGCTAGAAACGCTACCCACTGAAATGTCGCTCTCCATTACTCAAAAATATTTACTTAAAAATCAACTTCTGTTTGTTCCCTAGGCGTAAAGATTTATTATACAACATATTTAAATACTCTATTTCTGAATATATTAATTCCTGTCTATAATAGTGTGACTTGAATTTTCTTCTGAAATAACTTAGAAAAGAAAACTAATCGAGTTGCCAAATTTGTCTTAAAATGATATATCCTTTTTTCTTTCTGCCAAGTTGTCCATAAATTCCACGCAATCGATATGTACCATGTTTATTTCCTAAACATATTGTCATTGCCTCAAACGAACGTAGTTATACAATAAAGAATCAATTAAAATCTTGGATTCGGACCTTTATACTAAAAAAATGGTGAGAATCTGACACTGATATATTGGTGGATAGTCCTTTATTGCATATTTCTATACAAGTTACGCATTGAGGGATTGCTTTAAATGAATATTTTAAATAAGAACGCAGCAGCCAAATTTTACGTATAAAAATTGCATAACATTAAAAGTGACTTGCATACCTTTTTCGATATAAACTTGTCTTCATTTCAAGATATCTGTAATTACTTAATGTTTATTTTTGTTAATCAGTGCCAAATGGGCTCATATGAGTTGCGCCCATTAGACAGAGATACCCGCAAGTTGATGAATATTCACAGAAGTATTCATCCTAGATCGTCTGTTCCTCATGTGTACCTCCCACGTCAACGGGAGGGCCGAGGACTCTTGAGCCTGGAGTGTACGCATGGCAAAGTAGTACTGAGTATGGCATGTAACACACTCAGGAGCTCAGATCCCCTCTTGCGGTTTGTAAAACATCAAGAAACTGTTGGAGTGGGAGCAGGATTGTTCAAGGTAGCAAAAAAAGCCGCAGATGAACTTGGTCTTGCATTTGACATCAGGCGAGGAGGCCGGCGAGGTGCTGATGTAGAGTCAGTCACCGAACTTCAGCCAAATCATTTGAAAGCCCGAATTAGAGCTGCCGAACAGGAAAATCTGTTTCGGCAACACGTCGATAAACCCCAGCATGGTGTCTTCTATAAGAACATAGAAACCCTGGGTTTATCGACCAGGCTGACATTCGCCTTCCTAAGTCGGAGACCGAGGGATTCATTATGGCCTGCCAAGATGGTGTTATCAACACCTTGGTCTACCGTAGCCGCGTGTGGCGTGTAGAGGTTCCTGATATCAACTGCAGGACCTGCCATCAGGCGCTGGAAGCGCTCATGCACTTACTACCTGCATGCCCCATATATGCGATTTCGGCCTACATCCACCGACGTTACGCGGCGTTACGAGTGCTATACTACCATCTAAGGCACTCGTACGGGGTAGACCAGACATCAGTGCTGCCTTACGTCCCCGGAGATATTGAATCCGTTGTCCAGAACGAGAAATGCTGGATTCACTGGAACTACTCGTTCCCGACAGTCAGGCTAATCCAAGCCAACAAGCCTGACATAGTCCTCCTCGACCATCAACTCAAGGTGATGTATGTCATCGGAGGAGAAACAGACCAAATATCGCGATCTCCGGTACGAGCTCCAAGTTCTGTACCCAGGCTACTCGGTAAAATGGTCGTCCTAATAATCGGTATACTCGGAGGGATAAAGCCTACGTTGCTCTCGGAACTGAAGACAATACCGGCCTGCCAATAATCAGCCGAGTGGTTGGCAGGCCAAATGCAGAAGGCGGTCATTCTGAGTTCTCTCCGTCTGCTTAGTGCACACGATTTCGGAATCTACAGTCACTAACCCTGTGGGATGTGAGCAGTAGCTGTGGTTAATGTGCTGGCTCGACTCCCGTGAGGCGTCATAGGTCACGGGGGGGGAACTGTCCAACATCGGGAAACTCAGCAAAAAAAATAATAAATGTTTCATTATGAATTTTATAGAAAAATTTGTATATGTCAAGTATGTTTAGCCAACTGCTGTTATTTCAAGAAATTATCCTTAGCAGTAAAGAATTTGCATTGAGGAAATAATAAAACTGTATTTCAATGTTACTGGTGTAGACTCAAATGCTGGTGGCTTTATCTCGTATTGCATTTTAGTGTATTGTTCAATGGCAAAGATGAAATGTAAAAGTAACCAATTTTATTCTTTTTAATATACGGGAATTTTCAGTTCGTATTCATGATATATATATGCATATTTGTCTTCTAACGTTATTTTATTTATGTAACTACATCCTTTTTGCTTATGGTTTCATTCAAGACGTACGTAAAATAGTAATAAAAATGACAATTACTTACTGTGTTTTAGGTCTAGCAACTCTTCATTAATTACTGATATAGATACCTAGTGGCATTTTTATTTGGTAATTTCATGTATCTTTTTAAACGTTTCTTCAGAAAAGAAAAGTATGGAATTTAATTAGGTAGTTTTGTCTTTTTAAAGACATGTATATATATTATATATATATATATATATATATATATATATATATATATATATATATATATATATATATATATATATATATATATATATATATATACGGTACGAAATCGTCTTCTTCCCTTTTAGGCCGTCCGTTGTCTTTTACTATAAAATAATTTGAAAGAATTCAGTTCAGCTGTCCGTCGCTCTGTTTTAACGTGGGTACCATTGTATATACAGGAAAATAGACAAAAAACCTACTTGATATTTTTTTATTGTGGACTATCTATTACTTAGTTTTTCCGTGATTTGTTTAACCTTCACAATACAGAGGGGTGCAGGTTGTTATAGATATTAATATTTGGATTAAATTAGGAGTATCTGGGGTCGTAGGTTATCTGTGGGAAAGTCTTGTTACCGTCGTACTTCGTACAAAGGCAGGTGTTCATGTATAGACAAAAAACCTACTTGATATTTTTTTATTGTGGACTATCTATTACTTAGTTTTTCCGTGATTTGTTTAACCTTCACAATACAGAGGGGTGCAGGTTGTTATAGATATTAATATTTGGATTAAATTAGGAGTATCTGGGGTCGTAGGTTATCTGTGGGAAAGTCTTGTTACCGTCGTACTTCGTACAAAGGCAGGTGTTCATGTATACAGGGTGTTTCAGGTATGCGGTCATTAATTTCTAGGGGTGATTCTACATAAAAAAAATATGAAAAAGAGTTTATATAAACATGGGTCCGAAAATCCCTCCTAAGGGCGCTGCGGGCCTTTGAGGAAGGCACCCAAATTTGACATTTTATTTAATATCTGAGGAACCCTTTGAGCTACAGTAACTAGTTTTTGCAAGTGATTCAATATCAATAAAGGTCATTATCTGATGTTGTTCACCAAGGGTAAATTCAGTCAGGGGTGCACAAAATTGGAAAGGGGGTACTTACTTCTCCCCTGCGTTTCTTTATGTTCAAATTTCTGGAAACTGGTTGTTTCTACGGCGTTACAACAAGAAAATCTTTTTTGTATATTTATAGCCAAGGCATCATATTCCGATGAGACATTCACAAACAATTCACATTAAAAAAATTGGGGGATATGCAATAACTAGTCACTGTAGCTCAAAGGGTTCCTGAAATATTAAATAAAATGTCAATTTTGGGTGCCCCCTTCGGAGGCCCGCAGCGCCCTTAGAAGGGATTTTCGGACCCATGTTTATATGAACTTTTTTTCATATTTTTTTATGTAGAATTACCCCTAGAAATTAATGACCGCATACCTGAAACACCCTGTATATTTATGGTTATCATGCGGCGCATGATAGCGTCTGACTTGGGTTATCTTCGCTGCAAGTTGCGATTAAGCAATATTTTCTGTTAAGAATTTTTGCGTCGTGTCTCTAATATGTTCTTTAATGCGTGGCATTCCCCCCTGCCTATGTAAGTCGTCGAGTCTGATATACCTGTCTGAGTTTGTTAATAGTCGAAGTAATTTATTCTGCGTAGTCTGGAGTCTTTTGTACTGTGCGTCTAAGATGTGACTCCAGGTCGGGCAGGCATACGTTAATGTGGATCTAAATATGGTTCTGTAAAGTGAAAATTTATTGTCCATAGCTAGTTTTCTTCGGCTGTTTATCAGTGGGTAGAGTCTGCTCATTGTTGCGTATGTCTTGTTAATTGTATTCGTGATGTGCTGTTAAAAGAACAGTATCTTATCCAGGGTTGCCCCTAGATATTTGAATGTTCCTTTTTTTCAGTTATTGTTCTGTCGTTAATTTTGAGTTTATTAAATATCGTTATCTTTGTGACTTTTTTTAGTAAATGTCACTATCTCTGTCTTGTCCTCGTTAATTTTGATTTTCCACTTGTAGAAATCAATCAATAGATTTGTGTGATATCGCACTTTTTGAGTGGCTGTTTAAGCATAGTAGAACTGTCCGTATGTTATTGTATCGTCTGGGTATATAATTGTTTGGGTGTTGGGGTAATTAGGGATGTCTGCAATATACAGGTTAAACAAAATTGGTTATAAAATTGTGCCCTGGGGCACGTCTGCTTCGATCTCTTTAGGCGGGAACACTGAGTTGCTGATCCTTACAACAAATTTTCTCTTAGAAATATAACTTTTTATTAAATTTACTATGTATAATGCAAACTTATGTGTATGTTTTAATTTGTACAGGAGCGCTTGATGCCAAACTATGTCAAACGCATTTTCAATATCAAGTGCCACCAAACACGTACACTGTTTTTTGTTGAACCCTATCATGATGTCCTGTGATACCTCTCACAATGCCAAGGTCGTGCTATGGCCACTTCTAAGGCCAAATTGCTGCCTAGGAATTAAGCCTTTTTTATTAATACATTTATTTAGCCTTATTAATATAACCATTTCGTCTATTTTAGCCATTGTATTTAGAAGGGAAATTGGCCGGTAATTATTGGGATTATGGGCATATATATATATATATATATATATATATATATATATATATATATATATATATATATATATATATATATATATATATATATATATAGTTGTTTTTCAGGTTTTCGCGGGTGGTGAATGTTAAATTCGTTTTCCGGGTATACTCCCGCGTAGGTGATAGGCCCCGAGAGGGACCGTGGTTGTCTGATCGACGTTTCGGCAGAATTTCATCTGCCATCTTCAGGTTCTAACAGCTAACTGCTTACTGCGGCTTCTGGTTACTCGAACTCGAACCACGGTCCCTCTCGGGGCCTATCACCTACGCGGGAGTATACCCGGAAAACGGATTTAACATGTCGTGTCCACGGTTTGCATTATTCTGCCATTTGCAATTCATTCAACTTGTATTCTTTATGCGGGCGTACCCGTTAAATTAAATTATTTTATACTGTAATGTATATAATCTCGCGATACAGCTTCTTTCTCTGTACCTATACTTGTAATTGTAACAACTTAGTGCAATCACAAGTACCGACTTTACTACAGTCACATTGGATTAAGAATTTAACTGATACAAGATGTCAGTAACTTCCTTTCATTAGGTCCTAAATGTAGTATAGAATCTAACATCAAGGACATAAAACTAACTAGTTTGTTTGCAGTTGTTGATTATATTGTTAACTAAGTACCTGTTTCAGACATAAATTTAATTTTAACAAACAACCAATTTAATAACTAATTATTGCAACCAAAATATTCTTAATCACAATCCGTTACATGAAAGTACATTAAATGTAAAAATTTTTAAAAGGATAACTGTACTTAAAAGTTATCCCCTCGGACAAAATGAATGTCATAACCATCATTAGTTAACAACAATATGACACCTTAGCTATGAACATTCTAAGTGATCAAGAATATTATCAAGTTTTAAATAGGAACCCTACGTCCACAATACAACAAAACGCCAACAAGCTAGTTACAGAATTGGAAAAAAAAGATGATAACTAGTCAAGAAGCGAAATCATACAGGTTTCATAATTGTGTAGTGAACAAATTCTATGGTTTACCAAAAATACATAAACCGATTTTACAACTTCACCCCATTATTTCAGGGGTCAATAGCCCCAATAAGGGTTTCGCACAGTTAGTCAACAGATTTGTTGATTATATCATGCAATAAAAATAATGATTACTATGTCGAGGACTCTTTCCGGTTTTGTCAATTCATTAATAAATTCCAACTATCTAACAAATACGTAATTGACAGCCTAGACGCGAAAGCCTTGTTTAACATCTTTCATTAGATTTAGCCAAACAGTGTCGAAAAACATTAGGATATAATTTCCGATTACTGCAAAATAACCAAAACATGGCTTATAAAATTAATCAACTCACTGTTTGACACCACGGTGTTCAGTTATTCTAAATATTAGGTATGCCGATGGTCAGTCCCGTCTCACCTATCTTAGCACAGTATGTGATGGATAACCTGTTAGAAAGTTGTCTTACCAAATTATCTTTTCAAGTTTCATTCATAAAAAAATACGTGGACGGTTTGATCTTAAGCATTCCATAAGGAGGCAGAGATGAACTGTTACTAAACCTGGTTCGTCAGGTAGATTCTTACATTATGAATCGTACCACCAACAACGTCAAAAAATATATCTAGTAATTGCAATGAAAGACAGGGTTAAAAAAGCAATCTATGCTTCTTTGTGGATGACATCTTTCATTACCATATTTAGGTAACTAACATTTATATTTCAAAAAATATTCAACAACTATCAGAATATAAAACACTTTCAGGAATAGACTTACAATTAGGAATATTTTTTTTAAAACCAAAGACAGGGATGACATTTTAGTCAATTCAGGTGTCAAGTATTGCATTCCATGCGGTAGCTGTAACAAAAAGTACATAGGTCAAACAGGTAGACGATTAAAAGATCATATCACATCACATAAAGGGATGTAAGACATCAAAAACTATCATGTACTTTAGCCAATATTAGATAGGGAAAATAATGTATACAAGAGAAACTTTTTGGAGATGACGCACATTTACAACGAAGACAATGCATTAAATGTCCGAACAGACATATCAATTACACAAAGTCAGGCATAACCATTGAGCTAATCATTCGAACACCCAGTATAGCACTAATAATTAAGTTGTCACTATGCCTTATGGAATGTTTGTATCCCTACATAACTAACATTTCTTTCAAATGTCAAATTGTCTTTTAAACAGCTTTTTAACTTCGAACTGATATGAATTCTTAATCACGTTTGTTAGACATAGTGGATTATCTAAGTTATATTCAGATACTCTTTTTTAAATTTAAACATTTTACCTTAATGATTACAATTTATGTATAATCATCTACTAGTATCAGTGAATATTTCATGGGTTATCACCCACCTGTTTCTCACATGTGCAATTTCATTATAACCTCAACTTTTCGTAAGTAAATTTTAACTTTTACCTTTACTACATAGTTAATTATTTTTAACAATATTTCTAGAGTTCCTGATGAAGAGAGAATAAAGTCTCGAAAGCTCGAACAGGAAAAAAGAGTCTTTATTTCTTGCCCTTGCTATATCCAACTATATTCCCAGGAAATTTTGAATATACAATAAATGTTATTAAATTGGAATTGGTAGATGTCGAAAAATCTTTTTCGCTTTACGTACATGCGTTTATCCCACAAAGGAGATTTCTTTCAGCAAAAAAACATAAAAACTGTGTTACTCATGCGAATTTTCGTTGATGCGCCATTGTCATTAGTCGTTAACACATAAAAGGTAAACAATGATAACTTATTTCATCATCTGCCATAATTATGTGTCTGATTTACCACGCAAATATTTTATGTTTACACCAATTTTAATGACATTGGATCCAATTCATAGACAAAACTATGAGATTTTTTGGACATGATGTCAAACTTTTTTGTTATCTTGGAGATGACAATGCTGAATACCTATGTCTTTAGACAGTTTCTTTTTTTTAGTTTCATTATATTTTGCTCACAACTGAAATTATTCCTTAAAATAATTGTATGAACATTTTAGGTTTTCATTTATCAAAATTGGTCTAAAACTTTTGAAGATATTGACAAATTAATATCGACTTGTTTCCCGACATATTTTCCATAACAATTCATTTTTGTCCTTTTTTGACAAAATTGTTGCTCTTTGTTTTTTCCTGTCTCGTACTATTGAAGCGATATCGTCTCTGAAAGCGAAAAATAACGAATTTCTTTAATAATAAATGAATTTTTAGTTAAACAATTATTATAATTAATATTTTTCTCTTTATATATTATTCTTACAACTTATTTTTGTTTATCTAGAGCCTGGATTCGATTATTATATTTCAGAGATTGGATGTATTCGCAACAGAAATTATCGCGTATTTTAATCCAAAATAAAGCTGTATACATTTTAGTCTATTAATTTAATTTTTGATGTTCTCATGAAACAAATAGACTCTTTTTCACATCAACAACTAAATAACGCAGTCCCTACTACAAGAAAATAAACAAATAAGCAGGCGAAAGAAATAATTATTTTCGGTATTTGGCACATGCACAAAAATTGTATTTCTTTAATTTATAGAGATCGGGAGGTAAATTCGTTATGTGATTACAATAAATTATTATATCTACGTAAAAGTCGTATACGAAATTTATCGCTACCTCCCGATATCTACATTAAAGCACAAAATAATATAAATTTAAAAATAAGCAGATGTAGAAAATAGAAACAATACATTGTTCACCCTCCTCACCTATTTTAACGTCTGGTCTAAGGTACGATACAAGTTTAATATAATTATCGCAGTCAACCTGTGAACGCCGCGAGTGTGTATGTATACTTTTTAAATCGGAAAATAGTGTCATGGAATATTTTGAAAATGTTTCGTCCACTTTCCCCTAGAAGAGTTACTGTAGAACGGTGATTAAAGGATTTCACGGAGTTTAGTTTGATGGCATAGAACTTCGGTGCAATATTTGTGAGAAAGTACTCTCATGGATAGTGAATACACAAGTTTTACAGCATAATAAAACTGAAAATCATAAAACACGTGTTAGTGGTACTGTGAGTGCTACTGAAATACAAAAACGGTTTAATTTAGATTTAGTTAAAATAATGTTGGCGTGTAACATTCCGTGGATCACACTAGATAACCCTTATTTTAAATAGTTTCGCCAAAATTGTGTTAGTGGAAAGTAAAATAACGTTACTGTGCTTGCGGAATCTACATTAGGGAAAAATTGTATATCTCCAGTGTGCAATGAAATTAAAGCAGAAATTATTTTTTAAGTTGCAAGACAAACACATATGGGTTAGTGTAGATGAAACCGACGACACTAGTGGTCAAAATATTACAAATGATTGGGGGGATGGATGAGACAGTCGCAATGCCAGCCCACTTAATATCAATAAAGTTGTCAAAACGCAAAAATGCAGAAACTATATATGAATGTGTCGATAGCAGTCTTAAAACACTATGGTGCGAGAACTATGGAAAAAAATTAAGGAAGTGTCTTGTTGTTTTTAACGGATGTAGCCTCGTACATGAAGGCACTGGATATCGTAACGGTTAAAATACACCTATTTTAATCTGGTACATGCGACATATTTACCATATCTGTGTATACAGCGGTATCTTGGATACGCTCCTGATACTGACATCATATAAATTCAGATCCAGGATCTAGTAATTTCATTACATTTTATTACATATTTTAACAGAATTAAAATCGAAACTAATTATTTATTAAGTCGGAAACGCTATAATTGAAATAATTGCTTTTGTTACCTATTTGCTATCCCCACAAACACATATACTTATAGATTCGCTGACTGAAAGTCCAGGTAATACTTACTTACTACTTTATTTACTAATTAATAATTAACAACAATAGGTTAATAACTGTCTTAACTACGTATATAATCACAATTAAACGCTTTTAAGTCTCTATCTTATTTCTTCTTTACTTGTTCACATTCTAATTAAGACTGAGTCTCGGCCCACCGTGCGTTTTATTTATACATTCATTCACGCGGTCTAGAACTGTCCAGAACATTTCTTGCCGTTCTCGTACAATTCCACTACCATCTATTCAGTCTACACAGTCCAGTGGTGTAACACTGACCCCTCCTTAAGACAACGTCCCGGTCAGGCAATTCTTTATTCCCTGCATATTTAGCTAGTCTCTGTATATGCAGTCATACATATATTTGCATGTCGATAAATTTAGTTTGGACAGTCAGTTTTTTATTTTTTTCTTGTGGTTAAATTGTTTTCATTAACATGTCGCAATTTTCATTCCATGATACCAGCAATAACGGAAATTTTTATTTAATTATTTTTTAAATATTCCTTACAACTTGTTTTTTAAATTACTTTTTTAATTTGTCACGTCCTATGCGTGTATTGAAATAATTAAAAATGTTTCATAAGATATTTTAAACTACTTTTAGATGAGTATGCGCCACTGGCGTAACTAAACAGATTGTTATTAATGGTTGCAAGCAATGTAATTTATGATTGTGGTAATCTACATAATCTAATAAATGAACTCCATGTCCAAAAGAATAATTATACCAAGTTTAGATGAACCGCACCACACCTTGATTTAATGAGATTTCAATATCTTGTTGGTTAAAATGCAAATTTTATTTTCTATTTTTATTTGGATATTTAAATGTTTTGAATAAATAGATTTTGAATGGTTTACTTTTATCAAAATACAGTAAAAAATATCTTCAAGTAAATAAATCACAGAAGAGATTTTTGAAAAAAGTTATTTCTCACCACGCTTTATATTAACTTGCTTTTGGTGTTTGTTAGTTAGTGTCAAATTGTGTAATTAATTTTTACCCACCTCCCTATGTCCGATTGGCTTGTTTTGCATACTTATGTATTCTCGATGACAATATAACAAAACAATTCAAAATAGCGGCTCCATAATGGCGGCCAACTTTTCCAAATATGTAATATACGAAATTGCTCAAAATAACGCTCAAAATCAATGTTCGTGGGTTTTAAGGTCGCTGCCTAAGAACATGTATACAGATTTTAGAGATCCAAGATGGCGGATACAAAATGGCAGATTTTTTACTCTGTGCTCAGATTTCGAACAAATTCAGTATTTGGAGATATTTAGAGTCGCTGACTACGATTAAGGAATTAGTGTAAATTGTTTAGAAAACTGAAAGACTGAAAGTTATAAAATAAAAATATTTATTTTTTTTAAACCACACATTTCTAAAAATATACTAGAAAACAAAATAATTTGTTAGGCGCATTCCACTAAAATAAAAACGTGGGGCATCTACGTTTTTCTCAATTTTTGCATACTCCATTTACTTAAGTTGAGGATAAAAAAAATAAAAACCAATAAATGGTCAAAACAAACATTTTCGTCCCTAACTTTTTCTAAAGTTAATATTTGCCATTTTATAAGGGTGTTGCACATTTTTTGGGACACCTTGTATTCCTTCTTCATTTTTAGGAGTGGAAATATTCCCCTAATATCATAAATATATTAACTGTATGTATATTAATATAATATGCATTGGTTCAAGTCAACTTTAGGAAAAAATACACATTTTAATTGTGAACAAGAAACTTTAGTATTTTGATATAGTTGATATATGTAGTTAACATTGAAATTTGATTTACAATTTGTACAATAATTAATTTTTTATGCAGGTACATTGAGATATTTATTACGTACAAAAATTTACAGTAAATAGTATTAATACATTATATTCTAAAATATTCTGCATTGCTATATTATGCTCCCTGGCAATTTACTTCCTTAATGACGATTGATGTGACACGATGTTCACACCTGAGTTTTTAATTGTCTGTATATTTTTTACCATTGGATCGATAAGGAGTACATGTAACTCTTATTCAATTTTTCTACTTCATATACATATATTGGTACAAGATACCTAGATGGTATTAAAACCTTTAATATATTTTTCATTTATGCAGCAACTTATAAGAGTCCTTTAGAAAGCGTGTTTTTGTTATTTGATTAGTTTATTCAAAATGTTACAAAAAATGGATATACTATCGTATCTTACCATATAGTTGAGTGAATATGTAGGGGAGTTGTGTCATTAATCTTTCTGAAAAATGCATTAATAGCAAAAGGCGACTGACTACCCATAGACGAAGATCAACCGACTCTTTAAGAAATAATAGCAAAATAACCAATAATAAAATCGACAATTATTTTATGAAGGGCATCAATTAATTATATCGTCACATCAAAAAAAACGTACTTTCAAATTATTGCTAAATCTTTAGAGTAAATTTTTATATTCTCTTTACAATGGAGATGGCCGACTTTTATTATTATTATTATTATTATTATATTGTCTAGACAAATATTTTCATCAATGTCTTATTTGAGTGTATTTTTATACTGTTGCAAGAAAACAAGTTCATGTTGTAAATGTTGATTTCATTCACCATGAAAGAAACATTCTTACAGACAGTTTTCAACTACATAAAAAGTGATAATTAATTTCTGAACATATTTTAGAACCTTTCACCTTGATCTTCAACAAGAAATCAGTTTTTCTTTTTCAGTTGGATAGTAGTTGTTAAACTTTGTAACTTGTAGAGGAAGTTTACTACCAAGTAAGGTTAGGAGGCTTAGTTTTTGTTACTGTTAGTAATTGGTTGGGACATTTAATTTAATACCTTATTAATTATTTGCGGTTTCAGAACTGCAACTCCTGCCAGAGACAGTTTAAGACGACAATAAATTTAAAAAATTATATTCTGTGTTTAGCTGAGATTTTCTTCTAACCAAAGACCTAGAGTGTTGTTACACCGTTTGCTAGAACTACGTGAATTCTGAACTAAAAAGTATGAAAAAATATAGTAAAATGTGACAAAAAAATTTTCTCATTCAATACACGTACCATGTGGTCCATAAAAATCGGAATTTTTTAGTTATTTATAACTTTTTACGTCTTATCGGATATACAATTATTAATAATAATAGACCGTGCGCCGGAGGTCATTTCGTTTGCAAAATTAGGGCGACTATTCTTTGGAATATGTTTTATTGGCTCCTCTGCAATCGAAACGTGCATGATGCTTCGAATTATACATATTCAGATATTGTTTATAGTGTTACGCCATTGGACTGTGTAGACTGAATAGATGGTACTGGAATTGTATAAAAACGGCCGGGAATGTTCTAGACCGCTTGAATGGATGTGTAAATAAGACGCACGGTGGGCCGACACTCAGTCTTAAGTTTAGAGTGAACGAGTAAAAAAGAAATAAATAGAGACTTAAAAGTGTTTAATTGTGATTATATTTAAGACAGTCATTAACATATTATTGTTAATTTTTAATTTGTAAATAAAGTAGTGTTACCTAGACTTTCAGTCAGCGAATCTACGAGTATAGGTGTTTGTGGGGATAGCAAACACATAACACTTTGATTTCGGAAGTATATTGGAAAAGAAATTTCTGGAATAATCGAAAAGGTTCTATTGTGTTCTTCTCAGAAATTAGTAGTGACACGAAGAATTAAACCACTGGGCAGTGCTTGAGGACTATTTCTGGACCGAATAGTGGCTTAAAAGTGGATTTTCCAGAAGTTTCTAGAATATTCGATTTAGAAATTGTCGCAGATACGCCAGTGCCGCTAACAATAACTTATTATAGACTTAAAAATAAGACTCTAAGTGACTATTTGTAAAAATTCTAGAACATTTGATTTAGAAACCACAGAAGATACGTGAATTGTGTTAAAGGAAACGTGTTATAGACTCAAAACAAGACTTAATAGTGACATTTCGTGGAAGTTCCATAAAATTCCAATGCACAATCAGTGGAGATAAGTGAATTTTGTCAACACAAAAGTAACATAAACTCTAAATAAGAATACCTAGTGCTGTTTCGAGATTTTTCTGGAATATTCCATTATTAAAATAGACGTAAAAGATATATTTTATGGACATTATAGTGTAGTAAACTTTATTTGCTCTGATTTACGTGTCGTGACTTATTTCCAATAACAAGAAGTATGGAAGAGAAACAAACACAGAACTTGCTAACAGTGTTATAAGAACGAATGAACGTTCAAAAAAAGAAACGTCAAAGAAAGACGAACAAAGAAAAATTATGGAAGCTGAAGAATGAAAACGACAAGAAGAAAAAGAAGAACAAGAGAGTAGACGACAGGAAGAATAAAGTCCTGGAAATAAGATGACAGGGAAAAAAAGAAGAACAAGAAAGAAAACATCAGGAATAATTAAGAAAAATATTTGAAGATCAAGAAAAGTGGCGATTCGAGGAGAGAAGATTTCAAAAGAAGCCTAGATAAACAGCGGGCAGCCATTTTCTCCTTCACTGAAAAATGTAAAGGAGATGTTATCAAAGAAATCTGTGAAGTCAAAGGACAAGTTAATAAAGTTAAAGAAGGTTTTAGTAAAGTTAGAGGAGAATTCGGTGAAGTCAGAGGAGAAATAGCCTGACTCAAACAACAGTTAAGAAAAAAGGATGGCCAACTGGTACTGTCGTCTGGTACTAGGTTACAACCACCTTCCTTCGACGGTCAAAGTTCATGGTCAACTAATAATAGACAGTACGTGGCAGCTGCACGTTCAAATAACTGGAACGATGATGAAACAGCAACAGCACTGGTATTAGCATTAAGGGTACAAGCATTAGATCTGCTCCCAACAATTCCTGCAGCACAGCAATAAAACTTTAGCATTCTGGAGACAGCATTAGAACTAAGATATGGCGACCAATATCTCGCCCAAGTGTTTCAGGTCCTGTTGAAATCACGTAGACAATGGGGTAGAGAAAGCCTACAGAAGTTCGAAGCTACCGTTGAGAGATTATCCCATTTAGCATATCCTGATGCACCAATAGAGTTTCAACAACAGTTGGCAGTTGGAGTGCTTATTGTTGGAGTAAGAGACCAGGAGGTTAAACGAATTCTTAAATTAGCCAGGCACAAGTGAAGTAGTGAGGCTCTAGTACATGTACTTGATATTGAGGCTGCCTATGAGAATAACACACAATCAAACCAGAGAGTACGAGCCGTAGCTGTGGAAGAGACCCTGGCAGATAACACCATGCAAGTCGTATTATTCAAGTTATAAAAGTTGATCGCACAACTATTGACAAAGACGAATTCCCAGACGAGACAAGAACAAAGTAGCGGTAGACCGAATAGAGGTATCTGCTGTTATAGGTTTGGCAAATTGGGCCATATTAAGAGAAACTGTCATGAGCTCAACATTCAAGATGTAATGTCCAAAGTACAACAGACCATGCATCTACTGATAAACTGTAATCTCCATCTGAGACAAAAACAACAGCAAAGTAGTGGGAGACAGAATGGAGGAAGCATGCGCTGTTATAAGTGTGGTAGAGTGGGCCATTTCAGAGTAACTGTCGTCAGCGCAGCCCTGAGAAGGTAAATGTTGCAGCAATGGAGGAGCTGCAGTAAAACTGGCGAGCTGATACTTCAGGGAATATGCTGGATAATAAAAAAGCAGATGGTCTTTCCAAAAGACCATGTCAAAAAGACTGCTAGCCTTGCCACCGTGAGGAAAAACAGCAAGATGTACAAATAGTAAATACCGTTAAGATTCATGTTCCGAATGATTGGAAAAAAGAGTCGTTAAGGGAAGCGCAGTTAAACGATAAGGAAACTGGTCCTATTCTAAAATGGAAAGAAAGAGGAACCCGACCCGATTGGAAGGACATTTCAAATAAACAAGTGAGGCTGAAGGCTTCATGGGCACACTCGGACTCCTTTAGAGTAGAGGATGAACTGCTGAAGAGAGCGTCCAGATGGGAAGAAAGTTACTTTGAAATTGGTAATCCCCACGTATCACGTAGCAAAAGTATTTCAGCAAGTGCATAGTGGAACGTCTGGCGAAAATTTTGACATCAACAAAATTCTGACAAAAATAAGAGGATGATTCCACTGGGTAAACAAGTCGCCAATGTGAGGTTTGCACGGCAAGAATGGGGCTACTGACAAGTTGTAAAGGCCCAATGAAGCAATATAACGTCGGGGCTCCATTTGAGGGAATTACAATAGCAAGTGACCGTATGAAGGCTCGTTATGATTTTAAGGCCAATTCAGGAGAGTACCAGGCGGAAGATTTGGTTGGGCTATATAACCCAGAACAAAAGAACGGTAGGTTCCCGAAGCTTCACCCGCCTTGGGAAGGACCATACACTGTCGTCACAAAACTAAACGATGTTTTATACTGAATCCAGCAGAGACTAAAATCCAAGATGAATGTGGTGCATATTGTATGTATATATATGTATATATATATATATATATATATATATATATATATATATATATATATATATATATATATATATATATATATATATATATATATATATATATATATATATATATATATATATATATAAAACGGGTGATTATAAAGTAAGGGTTATATTTCAACTTATTATATATATATTCCTAACAAATCAAATTAATAACAAAAAGTAAATGGAATCTAGTTGCTTACATAATGGGATTTCTGCTGTCAAACACTAGTTACCGTAAATGCTTGATATGACCTCCATTTTGCTGTTGTAAAATTACCAACCGTTCCTCCAAATTGTATACAGCATTATTCAACATTTCTGGTTGAATTGCACGAATTTGCTCTCTAATACTATGCTTTAATTCCTCCAGCGTTGTAGGCAGTGTTCTAAACACCAAATTTTTGAAATAACCCCACAGCCAATAATATGTTGGGTTAATATCAGGCGATCTTGGTGGCCATGAATTTGCAAAATGTCTGCTTATAACACGATCTTGAAAAACCACAGTTAACAATTCTTTAACTGGTCGGTAAATGTGCAGAGGTGCTCCATCCTGCATAAAAATCATGTTGTCAATTCCTTCGTGCTCGTTTTGCAACTGTGGAATTGCATAATCCCGTAATATTTGCAGGCATCGTTCACCAGTAACAGTTACAGATACAGCCTCCCTATTCTGTATTTCCTGGAAAAAGTATGGACCAATGATAAAATTAGCTATGAAGCCTCACCAAACGTTGACTTTTTTGTCATGAAGGCCTTGCTGAACGATTCCATGTGGATTTTCTGTTGACCATATTCGACAGTTTTGAGTATTAATTCCACCATTAAGAGAGAAATGGGCCTCATCTGTCCATAAAATACGGGATAACCATTCGGGTTCAATTTCCATCTGAGCCAATACGTGTAATGAAAAATCGTACCTGAGAGCAAAATCTGCGTCCTTTAATTCAAACAGCAGTTGCAGTTTATAGGGATACATTTTTAGGATTTTCCGTAAAATTTTCCAAACCGTGGTGTATGGCATTTGTAATCGTTTTGATATCGCATTCACACTACTGATTGCTAGCGGATTAGTATTGGCTACGTTTTGATTTTCCTGAAGAACTTCTGCAACTTGGACATCACTAATCCTAGGTCTTCCTGACCTCAGAAGGTCTTTTACAGACCCTGTTCTTTCAAATTTGCTAATCAAATTACGATACGCCTTCATTTTGCACGGCACTGCTCTCAAACCCATTTTTGTACGAATCTTCGTAATCCAGTAGTGTAATTTTTACCGCCTTCATAATAACATTGCACTAAACCAATTCTTGTTTGCAGATCCATATTGAGATTGTTACAATTTACGTTACGAGAGTTTTATTTTGAGAACAATTCCCTAAATTACGATTATTTCGTTTGACACTTGTATCAATAGTTGTCACGACAATTCTTTTGTTTTCCATAGATACACTAAAATCCAATTATTGAGGTAACTAGATTTTGTTTACTTTCTACTAGCATAATTTCTTAAAACTATATAAGAATTTAAAATAGACTCCTTACTTTATGATAACCCCATATATATATATATATATATATATATATATATATATATATATATATATATATATATATATATATATATATATATATATATATATATATATATATATATATATATATATATATTCATTTAAATTAACAAATTATTACCCAGACAAAACGAAATACCCTGTATGACTAAAAATATTTTTAAAGTATGCAATGGTGAATGCTGACCAACTTTTGTTTTAATTTTTTTTCTATCTGTAATAGTTACAGAGTTATGAAACAAAAACGCATTAGGTGGACACCCTGTATATAAATTATTCATACGTTGGAAAACAGTTTTGTACAGAATATGTGTTCATCACTGTTACCTTATTAAATAGTGTAATATACTTTGAATTGTACGTATATCATTTGCTTCTACAAGAAGTTAGTATTGAACTTTAAAAATATGAATTGAATTTGAAATGGCAAGGAAATCATAAGTTGTTCATTAGACTTTCTCTAGTCACACACAGAAGATGAATAGAGTGCTCAGTTCTCCGAGCATTTGCTGAATATGACCAGAATAGATAATATATTTTTTATTCTTTTATATGTGAATGAAAATTATTTCCTCAAAGTTACTTTTTATTTTTCGTCAAGTTCAGCGGTTCTTGTTATTTACTCAATTACTGAATATAGAAAGTTAAAGAATATGAAAAAAACAGTTTTATCGAAAAGATGATTACCGTGTAGATGCAGGCACCGCTCTGGCGTTTACGGCGCCCCGAACAAAAAAAGAAATTGCCACCCCTTTTAAAGTTATTTTTTCTTAATAATACATGGTTTTAATTTGCAATAAAAACGTAAATTTAAAAAGAACCAAGTATTAAAACTTAACATTTGGTATAAAACAGTATAAATTAAAATAAAATAGAATTGCAGTGCCTATAGATGCCTACTTATATTTTAAAAATATTTACTTAGTTTTAAACATACAGGATGAAATTATACCGCTATTATGATTTAGATTTTGTTCTCACTTATACCTAAAATTTAAGTGGAAAACAAAAGATAGATACATAACCACAGTAATATATTGTTTGAGTTATAATCAGAATATTTCTTTTCTCACTTTTAATTCTGCAATTTTTTTTATTACCTCTTTTAGGTTTATTTGATCAACAATTTCATGTTCAGTTGCTAAACTGGTCAAGCCGTTTATTCGATTTTGCGTAGTAATTGTGCTTAAAAAGGTTTTGATTAATTTTAATTTGAAAAAACTTTTTTCTCCACTTACTGATATTGGAATAGTCAGTAGTATTATTAAGGCAATATTAAGATTTGGAGTAAAATGTATTTCAAGAACATCACTTGGACTTTTTTTTTGTCCTAGAGTGCACAAACTGCAGAAATTTCCTCTACTAATTTTAGACCGTTAATGTCAGCTGATTCACCATCAGACAAAATATTTTCCAAATCTTTGCAAATCTTTATCAGTGTCTCTTTAGGCATGGTTTTCAGCCAGGATTTTTGAGCTTGAATATGATTATTACAACTTTCGTGATCCTTTAAAATTTCAACGATGTGCTTCCAGCTTTTTAAACCTTCTTTTGAAAGGGAACTTGACACACGTAAATTTTGCACCAAAAGCATGATATGCAGTTTTTTGAAATGTAGTACACTAGCCAGTCTCTTATAACTTGCTCTCCAATTCTTAAAATTCGAGAACAGTAATTTGTCCTAAGTTTTCGACCAGTGCCATCATAAGGCAATTTGTAATTAAACAAGGGTGGACCTTGTCATACTAGAAAACTTCTTTCGGCATCTCCTAAAATTCTGGGCCACAATGCTGGATCTGTACCTAAAGTTTGTACAGTGCATTCCGTGGGTAGTAGGGTGCGGTCAGTTTGTAGAGGTAGAGAGCTACTAATGCTAGCCAGGGTGCGTTCTGTAAGTGCCAAGGCGGTGCCAGTTGGTAGGCTGCTTTCATCAACAAAGATTGTTTAGAAATATTGTGTTTTGATTGGTCTTGGTCATTAACACTCTTTGATGATTCCGTGTTTTCCTTCTTATCTCAATTTTTGGAGATATTTGCTTTGGTACTAATGGTACCATCGGACCAACCCTGTAAATGCAGAGCACCAGCTTGTTTTTGCTTTTGGGTTTCCTTCTCTAGCCCTCGCTTTTTGTACTGATGGCCGGACAATTTTTTTTTGCGCGTCAGACATTCTAAAACAATAAATTACACAATGCAAAATACGCTAGTTAAAATAAAAATTGGAAAAATCTTTAAATCCAATTAGTCAGTGACTTATTTTGAAAAATTAAATACCTAGTTGTACTTACCTATTTAAACTATTACTTCCTCACCCTTCCAAGTGAGGAAGGTATGTACTCGTGAAAAAAATTTTGAAAATTTTTATTGCATTTCTGGACGAATCTCGACGAATTATGACGATACACAAAATTTCAGGCAAAAAAAAATTTCTATGTGTGTGTGTCTGTCTGGTTTGCGATAGCTGCTACAGTTTTTGAGATAAAGCTTTCAAATTTGGTACACACATTCTAGAGGTCAAGGAAGAGATTGAGTTCGTTGATGAACCAAATCGTTTCTTAAAATTTGAAATGTCAAAAATAATATTAGTGACATTTTTGAAACATCAATTTGAAATGTCAAATTTTTTTTTGACATTTCAAATTTTAAAATATTAGTGACATTCCATCAATGTGACTTTTTTGAAACGTCAAAATTTACTTTTTCAAAAAAAAATGTTTGTGACGTTCCACCAATGTGACTTTTTTGAAACGTCAAAAATTACTTTTATTACAAACCACCACACATCGAGTTTTTTTGAAACGTCAAAATATGACTTTTTTTGAAACGTCAAGAAATGTGACTTTTTTTGAAATATCAAAAATTACTTTTATTATAAACTCCACCACACGTCGAGTTTTACTACGGTGAGGAAGTTCTGATCCCCAAATAATTGGCAGCGGTTTTTTTAATTATAAAAACGAATTTCTTAACGTTTCGGGCTAAGTAATTAAAACTAGGCATTTCATTTTTTTAAACTGTGGGACAGGCTAAGCTACCGTCACCGACTAATCGTATTTGAAGATTTTTCTTCTTTTATCATTGGCTTATTATTACACAAAATTATAATTTATTAATTAGTAGGACTTTTTCAAATATTTTTTTTAGGTGTGGTGGATCCCAACAAAATGGAAAAGTTGAGAACCACCATAACGAATATATAAAAACTAAATATTTAAAATAGACACGTATCTAATATGTTTGAATTTTTAAGATGGATTTTTTTGTTTATCTTTTTTCGCGACGAAAATCCCAATTAAATTAATAAAAATCCGTCACAACCAACATACAGAAACTATTTAAAAATACATAAGTACGTATTGTGGAAAATATTTTTGAAAATAATTCTTTACCACTTAATATAGGTATTTGCAGAAGTACTTACCTTTAGAAATTGACAAAACACACAAAAGTCACTATACCGAACTAAACCGATAAATATTTTTAATATTTATAAACTTACTTCAAGAATATGTATATTATCACCGGCACCGATGCATTTGCAATAATGACTCACTTGCGCTTAGATAACTCTTTATATAGTAAGACGCGAAAACATGTCCATGCATGTTATGTCTTGCAGTTCCTATTTTAAACAAATAACTATATACGTACAAGTTCATGCAGGGTTATGCGCGTCTTTTAACTATAAATCTTGTTTTATTTCAAAAATAGATATGCTTTTTTATAAAAAGTGTTTTCATATTTGTCTAGCTTTAAAACATAACAAACCACAAAGATCAAATGTAAATTGCATAGTACTTAGTTTTAGTTAGGGAAAAAATCAACAAGTAGTGTAAAATTTATATTAATTGAGAATAATTAATTTATCAATATTTAGTTCACATTCAGGGGGCAAAAATGCCACCCTCAGGTTCGCCGCCCCGGACAGAGGTCCAGGTTGTCCACCTTTAAAGCAGGCCCTGTGTAGATGCGTAGCTCATCAACGCAGTGAGCTATAGTGTTGAGGAAGAACATAACTGGTTTTACTCTTTGCCAACTCTCGGGTTCAAATCTCGGACTCGACCCTGACCCTTTAGCCTTAAAAGAAGGAGTTGTATTTCCGCAGTGTAACCCACGGCCATGCAGCCTCGGCTTAGGATTTGAGGGTTGTCTAATTTATGTGGTGTCTTTTATGTTTTTATGTTTATGTTTGGGCTGTGCATCTGTTGTAATTAATTTATCGGTCATACAGCTCAAAATTCTACCTCGAAAACCAACTAGTGTATTTAATGAATTTTATGATGCTGAATCCGAATCTGGTACCCAAATCCTTCTATCACGCATCATTTCTGTGAGAGAGGATTGCAAAAACTACGTTGTTTGTATAAAAGATCAATTTATTTATAAAAATTTTTTTGATTTATTTTTTAAATAGTTGTACATATGCGTTAACTTCATTTACGGAATATTGTTTTGTATCTAAAGATATAAAATAAATATGCCCATTATTTTCAGTTGTAATAAAAAACAGAGGCTTGCACATTTTTTTTTTCTGTATATCTTCCAGACAACCTGGAATTCATATTTAAACGATCAACAGGCATGCTTTGAATGTCCTGAAAGATTATATTGTTGTGAAAAAGATCAGGCTAAACACTAACCCTAATCCATCCATTGTCTTGACCAGGTAAATAAAGGAACAATAACACCCCAAGTTCATTCAGACAATAAAGAACAAGTAAGGGTTTTTCCCATTGTCTTTAGGAAGAGGTAACTAATAGAATAAAGGGGAGAAAGTGTCATTTGTTCCTTAGTCTGTTACTATCCACTGTTGAGTGTGTAAAACCAATATTTTGTGCTAAAAGTCCTTTTTTTAAGTGAACAGTTTTGCGATTCTTACAAGAACAAAACCCAACAACGATTGTTACATTTGTGGAGAGATAGCCTAGAGTAAATTGTTCACATCACATGTAAAGAAAGCTTGTTATCTCTATTTCGTCTACAAGGTTAAAATCTAGGATAAAGCTAGCTCATAAACCCATGTCAAGATCACTGACAGGCTGGTTATGAGCTGCCCACGAATAAATGGATTTTGATGTTTCCATGGTCGTCAAAAGCCTGATAAAACCGTTTGGAACACCAAGGTTCATTATACAATACCAGTCCCACAATAGAGCCACATCATTACTTATGACGAATTGATCGATCTTGTTCTAGAATTCTGCAACTACAAAACTAAGACTCCGCTGTTTGGATCGTGTCTTCAGTAGTGGAGCAGTTTGGAAAAGAGTGTGAGAGTATCATTTCTTAGAAAGAACTAGTCACAAGTTTTCAAGTCCTTTTCGATGGATGGGATCTTGTCTACTGCAACAACGTCCACAGCTTATTGAAATAGCTATAGCTGCCTCACGCTCCTAAACAGTGGAAGCTCTGCATTAGTTCTTCCGAAGTCAAGTTAAAGGCAGTTTCATTACATAACGGAAACAAATATCCATGCACAACTCTGGCTCATGTAATTATGTTGAGGAAATTTATTAGGAAATGCAAACTTTAATTGAAGAAATACGTTATGCTGACTATATTCTCGTAGTGATACTAATTGAGTCGCAAGGAAATAACAAATTTGTTTGCCTCAGGTGGTGAGACAACCACCACCGTATAAAACATTAGCCAGACTAAGCCAAAAATTACCCTCTCTTCATATAAAACTGGTACTAATAGAATTGTTTGAGAAAGGCGACGAACAGGGGTACAAAAAATTTTCATCAATAGGCCTATAATTAAATCGAAGAAGCTACGACAGTATTGCAATGGCAACAAGATTTAAGTTAAGTATAAATACAGCTGCGTGCTTTCAAACGTTTTTTTGAATTTAAAGGAACAACAAACTTAGTCGCAGAAAAAGTGTAGTGTATAATTCGCCTGGAACATTCATTTCTTTACTCGACTGATTTGCAAATTTCATGATCGTTAAGAAATATGTACCATTCGGTGCTCGTTATACACTATTTTCTACGACTACTAAAAAAAATCTGTTCATTTCGTGCGTATTATTAACTAGAAAATCTAGTACATTGTATAGAACTTTCTATTTTCCACTAGTTACCATAACAACCAGGGTACAAATAGTCCTATTGTGATTCAGGTACATATAAATCTAAGAATCTGCGACAATACTACCATGACAATACACAAATAAATAACAAATTGAGTTGCAGAGAATGTGTATAACTCTCACGGAATACTCATATCATTACTCGTATGAACTTCTATTCCTAAAGAGAAAAAACCATTTTGTGCTTGTTACATAATATACTAATTCCGGCATAGATCGGAAATATTTTCCCGTACGGTTTTCGTAAAAATCCAAATGTTGCTAGATTGTTTTATTTATTTGTTTTAATTTAACAATAATAATTAGTAACATAGTGTCCATATCCATACAAACTTTGCAACTTTTGAAATTAGCGTTTGTAAATTTAACATTTAAAAAAGTAATTAAGCAATTTATGGCTACGCTAGTCACGGCTGTCTACAAAATTCTTATTATCAAATCTGACGTTTTTAAATGAACAAAAAAATAATTAATGTTTGGTTTAGTGGTGAAGGTGGCTAGAGCTAAAGGGGTGTGAATAGAAATCTAATTACCGTAGCTGCGGATTCAAATCACGCCACCACCGGTCCCGGCAATGTCGGTGACAATGGTGGCATATCCACATTTTTCTAAGTGTGACTCCCTTCTACACAACTTTTGCTTTGGATTTAGAGGTTTTCTAAATTATGTAGATTTTATTACTGTTTATTAATATTAATCCAATCAAAGAAAAAAAAGTGGGTGTTACGCGTAGAAAAAGTATTGTAATTGCTTCCATCAGCCGGGAATGTATCATCACCTTTTCCTTTTAGTAATACAATATACCATTTTTAATTTGATCGCGAGTTTTTATTAGTTTATACTTGAAACGGTGTTCAGGATTGATGATAAATAATTAAAATTGTCTGTCCTAATGTAAATTTACACTAACATTAATTTAATTCGCAATTTTACAAATTACCAAACTGTAAAGGACTTTTTCTTGAACAAACAAAACAAGTTACATACTTTACCAGCAGAGGAAATCACTTCAAATTTTTTTCTAACAAGCTAGGAGTAAAGTTGTTAAACTTTGTTAATTTAATTGGATTTCTAACTTCTAAACGAAGTTACTAAAGTAGAGTAAATAACCGCTGACATCCATTGCAGGTAAAACAGTAGACCAGAAATGCAATGTAATTACTTAGATATTCTGCAGAAGTTTACAAAAGTTTATAGAACAATAAACAACTTCATAATATTGTAAGATACAAATAATTACTTATTATTACAAAAACGGGTAAATTTCTCCTCTTTTGTTTAATGCTGTTTAATATGTATTGTGTAGGACTTATGCTGCACAAAATAAAGCAATAAAGTGTTTTATTAAACACAATTACTTTGTAGTCTATTAAAATAGGAAACAAGTCATCAGAGTTGCCCAACGGCTGCCGTTTTCAATAGTGTTATATGTAGATTCCCGATAACAGCTCATTTAGATTACCGCAGATGATAAACAAATAAAATAACTAATTGTAAGTGCGTAAATAACCCAATATACCTAATATGTATAGAACTGCTTATTTATTTATTTATTTATTTATTACAATGAAATATCCAACGGGCAAGAGCCCAACTACAGGATAAGTATTAACCAAGTAGCACACCAACCTCAATCCGATGGCACCAACACTCCGACAGGTGTCACAACGTTGGCGCGACCAAACCAAAACTCGGCATGCCACCTGGGTACGGTACTAGTGGTATGCATGCATACACACATACACGCATACATACATATACATACACAATATCTATATGTATAAAAAATAGCAAAAATATGTAATACGTAATATATACATCACAAAAAACTTCTACGAAACTTCTTTTTGATATCACTGAGACTGCAAGATAAAATATTTAATCTATCATAAATTCATAAATATACACAAACATACTATCTAAATATTTACATCATAAATCACCTAACGAATCTTGTTTTGACATCACTGAGACTGCAAGATAAAATATAATAATAATAATAATAATAATATGTCTTTATTGTTTTTTGAATAAATGTAAATAAATTATAAACAGTAAGATGGAGGCGACGTTCAACTATGTTGCTCTTCCACGTAACCCCCATATCTAATGCATTTTCAACATTAAAGTAATTAATTAACATTTGATATAATGGCGACTTTACAAGAAGATTAGTGTGTGCAAAGTGTAACAAGAATAAACTGTTATACCTGCTATTAACTCTAGGTACTCGACATTTAAGCTCGGATGTAATTGACTCACACTTTATCATATAATGAATTAATTTATGAAGGAACACTACTGAATGCAGTCTGCGTCTAATAAAGAGACTTTGCAGCTCAAATTTCTCAAGAAAGTGCTGCTGGGGTACACCTCTTTCAAGATAGACTCCATCTAATAAGAAACTAGCAGATTTGAAGAATCTTCTCTGAACTCTCTCTAGAAACGTTACGTATGCTGCATATATAGGATTCCATATGCCTTGATCTTACAAACGTGATAAATAATAGACGCAATGTTGAGGCATTTTTAAAATCAGTAGAGTTACGCGTAATAAAACTAACATTTCTATATGCGCCAGTCAAGCATAAATCAATATGATGTGAAAAACTAAGGTCAGAGTCAAAGTATACTCCTAAATCCTTAACGTAATCAGGCCTCTCTCCAAGACTTCACTGCCGAGTACAGAATGAAAGAAATGTGGGGATTTTTTTACTATAAAAGGACATAACATGACATCAATTATGAAGGGTATTAAGGGTACTTCGTAGATTTTCACATTCAGAGATTTTAGTGATTTTACAATATAATTTAAGGTCACCTGCATACAAAAGGTAGTGATCATTCATGTCATTGGCAATGTCATTAATGAATATTATAAAAAAGAGGGGTCCTAGGATTGATCTTTGAGGAACACCAGAAGTTTGAGGGAATGAGTCATACCTAAAGCTTCGAATTGCACAAATTGAGAACGTCCCGTAAGGTATGACTGGCAGAGATTTACCAAACCGGTGCATAGCCTGCGTTATGCACATAAAGTTGGATACTGTGGATCGACCCTGTATAAAACCATGTTGATCGGGTATAATGACATTTGAAATATGAGGTAAGATGAAACTATGTAGAATAGTCTCAAAAATTTGCAGAAGTTGCTTAAGATTGCTGTGTATAATTAGCGAATTCGTTCTTAGCACCTTTTTTAATTCTGGATAGTTTCCAGGTATTGGTAAAAAATCCTGAACTTAGTATCAAATTAAATAAAATAACCATTGGTTTACAGAAGATTATTACGCAGTCTCTGATTAGGATTGTAGAAATTAAGTCGGGTCCCATGCACATATTATTTTTTATTTTTTTAATTGCGTTTAAAACATCGGATTCAGATACCCTCATTAAGTTCAATACATTCATATTGTTAGCATTTTCATAATTTGTAAGTTCACCAAATGTGACAAACGATTCAGGGAAGAAATTGGCAAACGTGATCACTATTACTTGCGGGCTATCAATATCCTGATTATTATTAATCATAGTAGATGGCATAGCCGTGTGGTTGTTCTTGGAATTGATAAACGCCCAAAAATTTTTGGGATTATTTTTAACTGAATTTTTAGCATCACCAACAAACTTTTTATAAGCCTCCCTAATGTCAGGTTTAAGTGATGACCTAAGACGTTTAAATTCGTAGATCCAGCTCATGATTTTTCGAGTTACTTAGAGGAAACCCTCGCTGTTACTTTCGAATATGTCATTGATTTCAATGAGGAGAGCTGGATGATGGCAATCTTCTTTTAATAATATCTCAGGAGAATGAACCACATTGCAGGGTTTATTACATAAGATCCAAGGCTCTGTTGTTAGAATTGAAAATAAAATTGTATTGGCTTATATTAAAATAATTTATAAAGTTTTGTAGCGAGTTAACATTGCGAGTGTAGATACCATTTATATGACAAGCAGAATATTCGGGTATACTGAAGTCTCCAAGAATAAGTATATTAGAACCGTAAATAGTGCATAAGGAATACGCATCGGAATCTGCATTTGGAGGGATATAAATATTAAAGATATATAAAAAGTCAATATCAATCTTTAATTTAACTGCAATAATATGAATAAAGCCAATGTTTGAAAAAGTGTCATATATAATATTGATATTGAAAAAGCATCTTATATTATCTTATCTTATCATATACATGTCACGTACCGAGGACAATGGCTGAGATTGCGCAACAGTGAACATTTGCATAAGTAACACGGTTTCTATGTTCTCTCCTGAAAAACATCTCTTTCATCTGGAAACACGCTTTTGTAAAGCAATAAGGGTCATTCAGCATCTACCGAAGTAATATTTACATACTTGAAATTTTCAAGTCATTTGCAGGATGATTCTAATTAAGCCACCGATTAATGAAACATAACTTTTCGTATCCGGCATTTGGTTATAAAATGTCATTACACCACTTACGATACAGACTTTCACGCTACTCCCTATGGAGGTCGCGATCCCGGTAGCTTGAATCGAGGTTATCTCTATGAAAAACAATCTTGCTTCTCTAAATGTGATCGCACATACCGAGGATGCTAGCAATATTTCACCCTTGTCGTATGCGATCACACTTAAATAAGCAGGACTGTTTTATATATATCGTGACATCCACCGTGAACAGTGGAACATCTTTCGCATGTACCCTTTATGGTACGGCCACGGCCGTCTAGAGTCGGCCGTGGTACGGCCATGTCGGGGATGCCTCGCTGCTCGCGGTAAAGGTCGCGGTCACTGTCCGGTCAAGATAAATGTGGGTGATGAGTGGATCAGGAAGGTTTATCCTTTCAGTGTTCCGTGCTGGTTGTGTAGTGTACGACGAAGCGTGTGACTGGAAGGGTGTCAAGTAATCTGAGTAAACCAATCATGTGCAAGTTACCACGATGCCCTCCTTCCTACAGCGATGGAAAAATAAATATGTGGTATCGACATCGCGCTAGATCTCGATGTAAATTGTGAGGGTGAAATGCTGCTAGCATCCTCGGTATGGCCGTACCTTTAACGTGTGGCCACAATGGAACACCATCACTTGCCTGGCAATAGCCTGGTACCCTAGCCTGGAGCATCGCATGCTTAGCTTCGTCCATACCATTGCCTTGAGGTGTCACATTGTTGTATCTTCACCATCTTTAAAAAATTTAATAGAAGATCCAAATCGACTTTTTCAATACATGAGAATCAGTATATATAATTTTGACTACATTATAAGCAAAATTCAAATCCATTACTACAGAGTGTCATGGATCGTTGTCAATATAATACTACGATCTACTTCTCCAGGCAAGGCTATGACCTGGAGAAATATGCCTACGATCAAGCCAAGGGGCGGTGTGCTGTTGCATATATTTTGTCAAATTTTTGTCTAAATATCATGATTTGTTGGGGTAGTTATGGAGGGGGGTGAGGGTGAATTGTCTTTGTCTTATTATTTTTTAAACATTTGAAACAGAAAAGGCACCAGTGTTGAAAACTACATAAAAAAGGTGCTATTACCAAATTTCGATAAGAGCCAGTGTTTTGGAGTTATTTGTATTTTAATATTGCAACACAGGTATACAATAATGAAAGGTAACTACAAAAATAATGCCACAGTATTTTCAACTATTGTTTTGTAGAGCAATTTAAAATATCGCATTATGTTTAAAAAAATAAGACAAAAATCTTATAGCGAAAATTTACCCCCATCACCCTGTAACTACCCCAACAAATCATGATATTTAGACAAAAATTTGACAAAATATGTACCATTATGAAGTTAATATATGGTCCAAATTTAATGTTCTACAACTTAAGACGTTTCAAATTTATTGGCAAATAACTATGTTGTACTTACCCCTTTAAGGGGTTGTAGCTACCTTATTAACTGATTTAACGAAAATATTTATATACAAAACTCAACTTATTTTTTCTAGTTCTATCACCCACGAGAGGAAAGGTACTGAATTATGGAACACCCAGTATATTTGAAATTAGAAAAAAATGACGACCCTACTTATGAAAGAATTTTCTACGGATTCCTTTAAAACAATTAGTGACGACTAGTGGATATAAGTTGTACCATATCTCATTATTAGAACCTGGAATCCAAGCAATATTTGAAGGCATGACTATCAGTACTGGTTGAAGAAGGTTTGCAGAAAAAAATTTGAAAAGAAAATTAAGAGAAAAAGGTACAAAAAATGCGCTGTTACCCCAGATTACTTCTAGACTATTAGTAAAATATTTGCAAACTATTTTGTTTTTCGTAGTCAGAAGGGAAATTTATTACCCCGTTTTTTTTTTTAATTTTCAAATATTTAGATTTTTTGTAAAGTTATGGCATTTTGAAATTTAAGTTCTTTATTGTGTAAATTTCAAAATGTAATTTTACAAAAGAATCAAAATTTTCGTAAACTAAATAAAAACTAGGTGATAAATTTTCCTTCTGATTACTAAAAAAAAAAATAGTTTGCAAATATTTCATCAACAGTCTACAAGTAATCTGGGGTGGCAGCATATTTTTTTTACGTATTTTTCTCAATTTTTTTTCCATTTTTTTTTCCGCAAAATTGCTTTAGTCTGTATTAATAGTCGTGCCTTAAAATATTGCTTGGTTTCATACTCCAATATTGAGATATTGTACAACCTAAATCCACCAGCCACCACTGAAAACAAGAGAAAGTAGAAAATCCTCAGTAGGATTATTGTAATGCCATAAGATACAAAAAATTTATAGCAAAAGTTTTACCCTAAATGATATACAATATTTAAATTACGATACAAAATGAAAAATGTGAATAATGCTAACACAAAAAGAGATATCTATAACCTGATTGGGTTTCGAGAAAGTAGTCAATTGATGTGTTATTGGTTTTGTAGTAAATCACACTTTATACCTGCTCGCCCTGTACATATTTACTTATAATGTGGGAAAATCCGGTAAAAAGTAACACTAATTTTCGGAAAGATGGTAAGGGCACCTACATTGTTCGCTTAGTTGGCAGATCAAAGTCCCCATCAATCATTGTAGAGTTTACACATCACGTTGTAAAAAAGGCATCCGTATTAGAATCTCGAAAAATTTCACATTTACTCATAAGTCGACATCTATTAGTAAAAATGTATAAAAGTGAAAATGAAGTCTTTATAAGGAAGTCCTTTAACATTATTGCAGTGTAGCAGTTATGATAATACTTTTAAACTTTAATATTTTTTTTTCTAAATATCGTTTTTTACCTAAGTTATAGATTGTTATAAATAGTATAATACTTAAGTAAATAGTAGAAACCTATTGAAAAATGTTAAATAACCACAACTTTATTAAGTATCCCTATTGAACAGATGACTTCAAAAATATACTTAATATGTTTACAATGCTTATTTTTATAAGATAAACCAAACTGAAAACTGCTTTTGACTCTGACAATTCAGTTAAGGCTTTATTGAAAGCTTATTTTATTGATACTTCTTTTAAGCCAATGCGGAAAGAAATCCTGTTCTCCGGGAACTATAGGTTGTACTGATATTGAATTTCTGTCAAGATTTTATTTTCCTTCCTTTCTCTGTTATTTTATTATACAACATTTTGACAGTATTATATAGGTCTAATAATGCTTTTTATTGTGAAATCTTGCTTCAGTTAAAGTTTGGCATTTAAGATTATGACGAAACAGCAATCAATAAGTTTACACATAACTTCTATCAAAAATATGTTTCTGCATTGAATCATTTTAAATGTTATTGTTATATTTATAATAAAATTAGGCACTTGTACTGTACAACTATTTACCTGACAAATATTTAGTATGATCCAGCTCTATGTGTAGGAGTCTATGTTATTGATGATAAATAAATTAGTTCTTTCCATAAAAAATATCTGATATATCAGATTGAGCAGAGGGGATTAGAATATTTATCTACTAATTTTCGAAATATGTTATATATATTTGGCACATCAGGGATACTTTAATATAAAATATATAAAACAATTAAATTAAAGCGTCATATTTCGACAATAGTGAAACCATAATAGAGATATTGGACTGAAAACCATGTCTACAAACACATTGCATATATTGTATATTATCTGCACAATATACAGTGTGAAAAAAACTATGAAATATGTCGATTTTGTTTTCAAGGGATGCATTCCCTTGAATTCAACCTTCTTACTTCATTCCCCTTAAAAATTATTAAACGGGATTAAAATGGTGTCTCTTGAGCCCTACCCTCATTTAAAATGTTTGAAGAAGTTGCTTCCCCGCATAGGGGATGGCGTAAAGGGATTAAGTTTATCACGGTAATACGTTCCCCTAAAAACAAAATCGACGGGTTTCAGAGTTTTTCTCAAAAATTTATAAAATGGGAAAAAAGTAGGGTGGAATGTTTCAAATGGGCTACCCTGTATAAATGTTTAAACCTCGCAACATTTTTAAACGAAGATAAATTTAATATTTAAGATTCTAGATACCTACATTGTTGAATAAAATAAGGCAATTATAATGCAAATGTGTTTTTTGAACATGATAATAATTCTGTTGGTTTAGAGAGGGAAATTAGACGACTGTCTATGTTAAAAAAAAATATTTTTAAATTTAAACGGGGATTGCAGTCAGGTAATAAAAGAAAAACTCTTTTTTTTGTTCAAGCTTTCGAAACTTTTATTGTTTCTTCATCAGGAAATCTACAATAAATTATAATTAATTAAACTAAGTTATGGAAAAAGTCAAAAGTACTTACGAAAGTGAGGTTAAAGTTAAAGTTGTATTCATTGAAAACTACAAAAATTCTTGACAAATTGTATAAAAAAAACACTAATAATTAATTGTTGGCAATTTACTACCACTACTATGTAAAATTAACAACATTATGAATGGATGACTAAGGATCCATATTAATTTAAATTCTTAGAATTATAATAATAGACATGTGTATTTTTATGAAGTAAAAAACAAAAAGAATTTGGATATAAAAACTTGTTAGAGTGAAACCAAAAGAACAATGACAGTAGATACCAACAGCTCGATGTCTTATATTTAGGGACATTGATTATTAATCCATACTATATAGGGTGTTTTCATCATTGTGGACATTATGGTTGATTTGTAGTAAGTATAAATTATGCTTAAGTTATCAATATCCTTTCTGGCATTAATAGTATTTGGTTCTTTGAAAATGTGACACATACCATTAATGCCATTATTTCTAATTATTTTACCAACTAAACTTACAGAATATCCGTTAATCACAGAATATCCTTAACCAATGCCTTTTCTGTTTCAAACCTCTCCTTATTCAGGGGAAAACTTAATATGCGATGACCTAGAAAATTATAACTCGCCATTTTGTATTGAGCGCAATGGTGAGAATCCTTGAAAGATACATTTTAAAGTACTGGTATCTTTTCCGTATATGTCAAATTGTAATTCATTTTCACTATTTTCATTTAATATTAATTCATCTAGATATGATAATTATCCATAGTTTTCAATTTTATATGTGAAACAACTATTTAACTTTGAAATGAAGTTGTTAATATCAGTGCCTTTTGGATTAAACACTGCAAAAATATCATCCACATTTAAAAATATCCTTCATAATTCCTCGACCTTTCAAAGTTAAAGAGAAAATCCGAAATATGTATCGATTCCATAAGATCCCTGATTCACCCAGGGTATTGGTAAGATTTTTAAAAATATAGGTATAATAGTAGTTCACTCACTGGGTAAAAAACTACAACAATTTTTGGGCAATTCAAAAGATAAAATTAAAACAAACGAAAAGTAGGGGATTTAAGAAATTAACTGTGAGGAATATAAACAAAAGTATGCTGGACAAACTAGGCATCAATTCAAACTAGATTCAAGGAGCATGTGGCTTATCTCAAATATGGTACAACAAATAAGTCTACTGTTGCCCAACATGCGTTTGAGAATAACCATAAAATATATATTAGCAATTGGTTAGTTAGTCATAGTTCACCAAGAAAGTTTAATTTTATTTTTCAGATAGTTATAAAAATTCAGTTTTTGTGGTTATTAAATAAAAACTGGTTTGCGCTATCAATTACATTTATTTGTTTTTTACGAATTGCTTACACTGATAACCTTATTTACATCCGCATTCATCATGTAAACAATTAGTTGTTTGTTTACAATCTATTCAATTAAGTAAATTAAATGAGGTAAATTACGTACCTATCCCATAGTACACATAAATTAAGGGTTTTTAATTAAATCAAAACACGACATGTAAACTTTGGTTGAAAATTAGAATTATGACTAAACATATTACAAATAACATTACTAATTTTAATTTAACATTAGAACCACCAACTTCTTTTCTACTTATTTTTCTATTCGTCAGAAACTCATAAATCATTTCTCCGTTAGATGTTTCAAAAAAAATCCAATAGCATTAGGACAGGCATACGTACGAGCCAAACATTTTATCCAAAATGATCAATCTCCTTACCAACGAAGTGAGTATCTAAACATAAACATTTTCGTAATGTAATTATCGTTGATGAATGAGTATTTTCTGGTTTTGGTAATAAATTTAAGATTTTCAAAAATGTTGCTGTATCATGAGTTAAATAGAGATAAATTTTTCTGTATGCCTCAACAAACGTTGACTTTTTCTACAGAACTAACTGTTCGTTACTGGTATGTAATTTGATTACTGAACCAAGGATATAAATTTTGTAATAATTCTTACATTCGCTGGAAAATTCTGTTATGTAAAAATATGTCTCTGGCTATTATTAACTTATATAATCAATAAAAAAAATTAAAAGATGTTTGTTTCTATTTTCTTTTTTTATGCGTAAAGTTGATTTTAAAGTAAGAAAATGTTTGTATATTTTATATTCCTCTCTAAAGATGGTGGAAAGACACATCAGATTCCACTATCCAGCCGATAAAATAAATACAGATATAGAAATATATATATATTAATAATTAAATTGTTGTTTGTTTTCCATGTCATTTACCTACTTAAAATGGTGATATACAGGGTGGGGCAATAGTGCGTCGGACCTCGATATCTCGAGTTCTACGACAGCTAGAAATTTTTAAAAAAATTCAAGTAAACTAGATAAAAAAGTCTATAACTGGAAATTATTTTCGAACATACAGGGCGAGCCAAGACAAAATTACAGGACCAAGTGCCTTTTTTTTTAAAATGGAATGTATGTCATTACATTTTTTAAAGCCTCTTTCTAGGCTCTATTAATTCATTTATTATTATTGGCTATCTCCCAACCACTTTGATGTATTGAATTTTTTTTGTTGAAATAATGCCATCTGCAGATGGATATTTAAGAAATCACCACAGTCACAATTATGGGTTTTAAGAAAAACTTATGTGAACATCAGTTACTAGACATCTAATTAATGTTTTTTAATCATTTTCATTTCCTAAAAATGTATAGGGTGGCCAAAAATTAGTATTCAATTAAGAACTTTTTAAATTGAATTTTCTCAATTTTTTCAAATGGAACACCCTATATATTTTTCAACGATGTGATGTAAAAATGAAAAACGGACATTTTTTTGTAAATACTTCCCTATGGCTAATTGCAACCATTTTGGTTTTATAAATAAATAAGTGTTTATTTTTCAATTAAGAACTTTTTAAATTGAATTTTCTCAATTTTTACAAATGAAACACCCTGTATGTTTTTCGACAATGTGATGTAGAAATGAAAAACCAACATTTTTTGTAAGTACTTCCCTATGGCTAATTTTAACCATTTTCGTTTTATAAATAAATAAGTGTCAAATTCAAGAATAAACTTAAAGAAAGAGGTTCCCTCAAATAATTCATTAGAAAAATTTATAATAGGTATTCGACGAGTTGCCCATTTTGATTGACACACGTCTTTATGCAATTTTGAAATGAGGCCATTTAATGGGACCATTTCCATTGAAATGAGTAAATAGTATTTAACCAGTCCTTTACTGTAATGTATTTTTGTACATTTCTTTGCTGTTTTCGTTATTCGACAAGCAATAAAACCTCAGTTTGGTATAAATTGTCATGTACAAAGGAGCATTTATTACACTTATCGGTCGTTAGTTACAATTTGTATTGAATTTAAAATATTTGGAATTTTACAAGAATTCATCACCAACGTTATCCTGAAAGAGGGCTTCCTGATGTTAGCAGCTTCAAAAACCTTCTCGATAGATTTCTGGAAACTGGAAATGTCGAATATAAAAAAAGTGAAAGAATAAATCGTGCTGTGAACGAAGAAAATGAGTTTTCTGTGGTGCTGGCAACGGTTGAGAATCCCCATGTTAGTCAAAGAGAAGTGACCTCATTAGTAAGAATAAGTAGACGGTCTGTGGGTCAAATCTTAAAAACAAATAAGTTGCATGCATATCATATTCAAATGCACCAGGAATTATCTGATGACGATTTTCAAAAGCGCCTACAATTTTGTAATTAGGCCAGAGGTAAAATGCAAGTTGATGTCAACTTCTTCAATAATGTTTTATTCACTGATGAGGCAACTTTTCATAAAAATGGATTTGTTAATAGGCACAATTTCTATTATTATGCTTCGGAAAATCCTCACTTTTTTATGCAAGTTTATAACCGACACAGATGGTCTATAAACGTTTGGGGAGGAATTATTGGAGAACATGTAATACGGCCACATTTCTATGATGGTACATTGACTGGAGCTATTTATCTTCATTTTTTGGAAAACTATCTGCCACAATTATTGGTAAATCTCCCTGGAAGAATTCGAAATAGGATGTGGTTTCATCAAGATGGTGCTTCAGCACATTATTTAAATGCAGTTAGAGACCACTTAAATAACACCTACCCTCATCAATGGATCGGAAGAAATGGACCCACTAAATGGCCTGTTAGATCCCCAGATCTTACAAAAATGGATTTCTTTTTATGGGGATACGTGAAGAAAATTGTTTATAGAGACACACCAACAACAGTACAAAATATGAAGGAAAGAATAATAACTGCCTTTAGATCTATCACACCGGCAGTTTTAGGAACAGTGGGAACCTCATTTCAAGAGCTCATAGAGATGTGTGTCAATCAAAATGGCCAACATGTGGAACATTTATTATAATTTTTTCTACTGAGTTATTTGAAGAAACCTCTTTTTTTAAGTTAATTTTTGAATGTTGTAATTATTGCTCAATAAAACGAAAATGGTTGCAGTTAGCCATAGAGAAGTACTTAAAAAAATGTTCGTTTTTCATTTTTACATCACATCGTTGAAAAATATACAGGGTATACATTTGAAAAAATTGAGAAAATTCAATTTAAAAAGTTCTTAATTGAATATTAATTTTTGGCCACCATGTACATTTTTAGGAAATGAAAATGATTCAAAAATATTAATTAGATGTCTCGTAACTGGTATTCACATAAGTTTTTCTTAAAACCAATAATTGTGACTGTGGTGAATTTTTTAATATCCATCTGCAGATGGCATTATTTCAACAAAAAAATTCATTACATCAAAGTGGTTGGGAGATAGCCAATAATAATATAGGAATGAATAGAGCCTACAAAGAGGCTTCAAAAAATGTACTGATATACATAGAATTTCATTTAAAAAAAAGGCACTTGGTCCTGTAATTTCGTCTTGGCTCGCCATGTATGTTCGAAAATAATTTCCAGTTATAGACTTTTTTATCTAGTTTACTTGCAATTTTTTAAAAAATGTCTAGCTATCGTAGAACTCGAGATATCGAGGTCCGACGCACTATTGTCCCACCCTGTATATCCGATTATATATTCATGGTTTTTGAGAACTGAGGGGAAAATATAAATTGACAGTAATGTAACGATTACTTACGACACCATCTTAACAATTCAAATGGAAATTGTATTAACTTGTTCTGAACACAGTAAAGTTTAGAAAATCTTGGCGACCGCGACGTTCGATAAAATTGTTATTGGACGAGATATGGATATGGGTACCTTATAGTTTTAAATCCACTTATTAACTCTGTAATAATTTTCCCATAATTTTAAGGAATTACAAATTTTAAACATTAAATATTACTGTTAAGAACCCCATTATTATGCATTCGACGAAAGATAACTGTTCTATCTCTAAGCAATGTATTAAATAAAATACACACTGTGCACAGAAAGCTAAGGATATTTCCTATTTTTATGAAAGGATTGGACCAAAAGAAATTCGTTATGGGGGATTTACAACTTTTTTATTAAACTTTGCATAACCTGGTTATGAATAAATGAGGAAAAACTATTTTAATTTAAGAAATGTTTAGCCGTGCGGTACCAACAATGTACTAAACCTAACATTAATGCCCTCGTATTCTAGTCCCTCACTCTAATTACTTCAAGTTTATGTCTGGACATGCTTCTGATGATGTGGTCAATTACACCTTATGGGATTTGTACCCATAAAATGGGAATAATATCTGACAGTTGCCTCTCTGAAGCTGGTTGGCGGTTTTGAAACACCTAAATCTCACACATAATCAAGTCAGTCGAATGCGGTGGAAAAGGATCGTAATCAATTCTGTGAGTTTTAAGGACGTTGAGTACTTGTTGAGTACGATCAATAAAATTAAAATTTTCGCCAGTAGCAGCTTGAAAAGTCACAATCTTACTGATAATATCATTGACATAAATTTATTCAGTCACGGTTCTTCTGCAGTGTATAGATTGGTGCATCCTCCAACAAATATTCCTTCCCATACCATAACACTGCCTTCTCTAAATGATACTGTGGGCTGGATAAATTTTTGGCTGTATTTCTCCCCTGACTTCGTCTAAATTCGTAGATGACTGCTATCGCTGTGCAAGCCAAAACGAGACTCTTCACTGAATAAAACTGAACCCAATTCCATGTCCCAGTTTTGATGATCTCTTGCCTACCTTAAACCGGCTGCATAGTTAGCTGGACTTAACCGAGGGCTCCGATATGAAGGATGACTTGACAGGCCAAATAAATAAATAAAATAAATATTGTTACGCCACTGACCTTTGTAAAATGAAAAGATGGGACTAGAATTGTACGAAATGGGCCGGGAATGTTCAGGAATGTTCTAGACTGCGTGAATGAATGTATATGAGAGCCGCACGGTGGGCCGAGAAGTCAGTCTTAAGTTGAAAGTGAACGAGTAAAGAAAAAATAAGATAGACTTATAAGTGTTTAATTATGATTATAATTAAGACAGTCATTAGTCAAGTAGTGAGTAAGTGTTACCTGGACTTTCAACGAATCTACGAGTAGAGGTGTTTGTGTGAATAGCAAAAGCGTAAAAATTTGGTTTTGGCTACTGCATAGTGTTTGAGGGTTATTTCTGGACTGAATAGTGACTTTAAAGTGGATTTTCGAGAAGTTTCTAAAACAGTCGATTTAGAAATAGCTGCAGATACGCGAGTGCAGCTAGTAATAACGTGTTGTGGACTGAGAAAAAAAGACTATTAGTGCAATTTCGGGAAAATTCTAGAACATTCAATGGAAACTACTGGAGATACGTAAATTATGTCGGCGAGAATGTGTTACATACTTAAAACAATACTTAATAGTGACATTTCGTGAAAGTTCTAGAACATTCCAGTAAATTTCGCCAACGGAAAAGTAATATAGACTCTTAATAAGACTATCTAGTGTTGTTTCGAGATTTTTCTGGAACTACTATAATAAATGTGATGTCTACATTTTACGGATTTTGCAGTGTAATAAACTTTATTTTGGTCTGATTTACGTGTGAGATAATGCCAACAACAAGAAGTATGGCTGAGACAAAAACACAGGACTTGCTTGCAACAAATGGATCAATCTATAAAAATGATGCAAACGCATGGGAGAAGACGACAGGAAGAAAAAGAAGAACAAGAGAGAATACGACAGATAGAGAAAGACGAACAAAGAAAAATTATGGGAGATCAATAAAGAAAGCGACAAAATGAAAAAGAACAAGAAAGAAGACGACTAGACGAACAAAGAAAAACCGATAAAATTAAAAAGAACAAGAAAGAAGACGAGTAGCCGAAAATGACGTCAGGAAGAAAAAGAAGAGTTGAGAAAAATGATGATAGGCCTAGAAATACGACGACAGAAGGAAAACAAAAATATAAAGAGAAGCCTAGAGAAACAGCAGGCAGCCATTTTCTCACTCACTGAAAAATTTAAAGGAGACGTTATAGAAAAAGTCGGTGAAGTGGAAGAACAAGTCAGTGAAGTTAAAGAAAAAGTCAGTATAGTTGAAGAAGAAGTAGCCCGGCTCAAACAATAATTAAGGGAGAGGGGCCAATTGCTACTGTCGTCCGATACTCGGTTACAACCACCTCCCTTCGACAGTCAAGGTTCATGGTCAACGTATAAGAGACAATTTGAGGCAGCTGCACGTTCAAATGACTGGAACGATGAAGAAAAAGCAACAACATTGGTGTTATCATTGAGAGGCCAAATATTAGATCTGCTCCAAACAATTCCTACAGCACAGCAATAAAACTTAAGATTTAGCAACCAACATCTCGCTTAAGTATATCAGTCTCAGCTGAATTCACGCAGGCAACGGGGTCGAGAATTCGAGGCTTTGTGGAGAGATTAGCCCATCTAGTCTATACTGATGCACCAATAGAGCTACAACAACAATTAGCAGTTGGAGCATTTATTGATGGAGTATAGGACGAAGAAGTTCGGCAGATTCTTAAATTAGTTAGGCACAAGCGAATTAGTGAGACTCTAGTACATGCACTTGAGATTGAGGCTGCCTATGAGGATACCACACAATTAAATCAGAGAGTGCGAGCCGTGGCTGTGGAAGAGACTCCGGCAGATAAAACCATGCAAGTTGTATTAACCGAATTACAAAAATTAATTGTACAACTATTGACAAAGATGAATTACAAGACGAGACAAGAACAACAAAATAACGGTAGCCCGAATGAATGTTATAAGTGTGGCAAATTGGACGATATTACGAGGAACTCTCGTGAGCTCAACATTCAAGATGCAAAATGTAATGTCCGAAGTACAAAAGACCATGCAACTACTGATAAACTCGAATCCCCAGTCGAAACAAGTCCAAGAGCAAAGTAGTGAGAGACAGAATGGAGGCGGCATGCGCTGTTATAAGTGTGGCAGAGTGGGCCATATTCGTAGTAACTGTCGTCAGCACTGCCCTTAAAGGGTAAATGTCGCAGTAATGAAGGAGCAGCGGGAAAGCTGGTGAGCTGTTACCTCGGGGGCCGTGCTGGTTAATAGAAAGGCAGATGGCCTTTCCAAAAGGTCATACCAGAAAGACTGCAAGCCTTGCCACCGTGAGGAAAAACAGCAAGATGTACAAATAGTGAATACCGTTAAGATTGATGTCCCAAATGATTGGACAAGAGTAGTTAAGGGAAGCGCAGTTAAATGATAAGGAAACTGATCCTATTCTAAAATGGAAAGATAAAGGAACCCGACCCGATTGGAAGGACATTTCAAATAAATAAGTGTGGCTGAAGGTTTTATGTGCACAATAGGATTCGCTTAGAATAGAGGATGGACTGCTGAAGAGAGCGTGGAAGAGTCCAGATGGGAAGAAAGTTACTTTAAAATTGATAATCCCCAGATGTCACGTAACAAAAGCAGTTCAGCAAGTGCATAATGAAACGTCTAGCGGACATTCTTACATCAACAATACTTTGAAAGACCATACACTGTCGTCACCAAAATAAACGACGTTGTACACCGAATTCAACAAAGTCCAAAATCAAAGGTGAAAATGGTGCATATATAGAGACTAGCTAAATATACACGGAACAACGAATTGCCTGACCGGGACGTTCATGCTTAAGGAAAGGGCAGTGTTACACCACTGGACTGTGTAGACTGAATAAATGGTACTAGAATTGTACGAGAAGGGTCGGGAATGTTCAAAAATGTTGTAGACCGTGTGAATGGATGTATATAATAAGCGCACGGTGGGTCGAGAAGTCAGTCTTAAGTTGAAAGTGAATGAGTAAAGAAGAAATAAAATAGATTTATAAGTGTTTAATTGTGATTATAATTAAGACAATCATTAATCTATTATTGTTGATTATTAATTAGTTAATAAAGTAGTGAGTAAGTGTTAACTTGATTTTCAGTCAAGAATTTAAGAGTTGAGGTGTTTGTGTGAATAGGAACCACGTAACAATATCTTAAACGAGAACTACTCGAGGCGCGTAATGTGGGCAATTTTGTTAATGATCGATTTAGGTTGAATTGCTTTGGACTTGATTTTGTCTGGTTCTAATTTTGTTGGAACGATATACTGTCACGTTACGACTCTTATAAATTGAGCAAGTGTAGCAACTGAAAGGATTTCAACTAGTCAGTATTAGAGAAGTAAACAAACTGAAGGCAAATCGAATCTTGACGCTCTCTATAGTTACTTCTATTTATTATGTAATTAATTGAGAAATAAGGGAGGGTGTGCGAATATAAAATTCTGTGTAGCCCTATTTGAAGGCCTGATTATAAATAACAAAAGAAAATTAAATAAAATTATTAACAACTGCATTTTATAGTTAAAGAATATTATTCTCTCCTTACTTATTCACAAGTCAAATAATGGGATTATTTTTAAATTTTGTGTCACATATTACAAAATAATTGACACATTTCTCTGAAAAACATCGATTAAGTAAATTACATTTTCAAGGTAATCTGTTATGTAAATTGTGTAGGCTATTTATGACTTGTTTTTTATAATTTTATCACTCGATTCATATTCTGTTCAAATACATTATGTCAATGTCTACTCTGTGAAAATATAAAATTAAACGTTGGTCGAAATACAACTTTGTAATAATTGTACTGAGTTTTTAACATAATAATCCGCCTAACACATATTTTTCTACGATATGTGGAACAAAAGAGAGTATTTTTAATATAACAGTTTGACTATTTACATCATTCGGTTCCAAAACAGCTAATTAGGAAACGATTTGAATTAATACTTTTTTTCATAAACGATAGGTTCTCGGGTACTACGGTGTAGTTTCATGGGTGATTGCTTTTAGTTGTGCTGCCCTCCCATCACTACTCCTATACGTAGTACCTCACCATAATACACAGGATTTCAGTGACAATAATTATTTTATTTATTATTGAAATAAGAAAGCTTGTATTTTGCTTGAGCCCACGATATCCTGTCCTATTTTCTTTTCGACATTTATCGCCATAACCCTTAAAAAAATGTTATTTACAAAACATAATTGAAAGGAAAATGACAATATTAATAAAACAGAAAACATTTTTTTCCTCTCTGAAGTCAATAAAGAAACCGTTGTGAAGAAATGTAAAGAAACGCAATCTATTCGTATTAAAGCGTTACATATTGCTCTCTCATTCATCTTAATTGTCTTATCTGTCGTTTGGCAGTCATAACTCGTTTTGGAAATTTTGATGTTCTGTGGTTTTATCAATGCGATACTTTTTTGCTTCCGAAATTACGCTCTCGGAAGTCCAGTATTTGTAAATTTAAATAACATTTTAAACGTTCTGTTTTTATAGATATTTAAACAATGCATTTTTTTAATTTTTACTCTTTTTAATTGAAAATCATGATTTTATTTTAATTACAAATAATTATTTTCTTGATAAGGCAAACAGAAAAATTCTCATAAAATTCCTTTTATTAGTGTGACCGGTTTCGTGAACAAGTAAATTACTTCACATCTGCAGACACAGGGTAGAACAAGTAATTTACTTGTTAACGAAACCGGTCACACTAATAAAAGGAATTTTATGAGAATTTTTCTGTTTGCCTTATCATGAATAATTACTCATATGGGATTAACCTACCTACGTCATTTAATTTTCTGTTTACAGAAAATAAAAAAAAATTAACCGGGTAAATAATTAATAAAATTTTAATAAACTCGAAACCGCGATAGGGATACGAAAAATCGCATTTTAAAATTTTTTTTTTTTAAATAACATACCTAATCTGTTTAAGTAAATTAAAGAAAAATATTTAAAAGTACTTTTCATCATTAGATTAAATAGGAAAAGAACATTCGTGGTAATTAATTATATTGCTATATCATAATCGTATACAAAAAGTTTTTCTACGACCATGTAGAAAGTCTGAATTTCTAACATGCAATTATGGTGTTTTACAATACCCAGTGTGGAAAATTTTACTCTCCGCTTGAATATGTGTAGTGTTATTTTCATTTTAAATGAATATAAATTAAAAAAATGTTTAAAACACTTCCAAAAAAATGTTTTAAACAACCTTATTTTAAATATGTTTTAAACGTGTTTCAAACACTTGTTTTAAACATTTTGTTTTAAACATAACAACCCTAAATACAAAGCACAGATATGCGCGATGTCCAAAATTTATTACACCACAATTCACAAAATAGGTACAACTACAGAATACAACAATTTTCCGAAAGTTACTTTTTACAATAGTCTACCGACGTAAACACTAATATAAACGGTCCCCATTCTAAATAATCCTAGCCCTTTGCGCATCTTTATTTCACTGCCATGATATGTTTGTCAAATAGGACATCATTGCGCATACGTCACTATTCTATGTGCCACTAATTTAAATTTAAAAGGGTGCGAAAACATTAGCATGAATAAGACAATAATAATAATAATGATCAACTTTTTGTAATACGAATTTATGGTAATGGTAATAATTTTTTATTTTTACTATCATCTACATAAATAACACCATAGAGGTATTAATTAACTTTGTAGGCACGCAATATTTGTTTAAAAAAATTAACATTTGTTTTATAGATTAAAGAAAACCAATACATTTCTACGCGAAAACCAGCAGAAAACTATATATTATCATTTAATCAAATCCATTTTAGTATGTGGAATGTTATCCTGGGAGGCAATAAATAATATAGACTTTACACCATTAATAAAAGTTCAAAAAAGCTCTTAAATTAATGTATAAAAAATCCTTTGATTTTCCGTGTGAAGCACTAATTAAAATATCTAAATTCTACTCTATCACAGAATTATACTGTGCCACAATATTAATTTCAGTAAAAAAAAAGACATATACAAACTATGCAAAGACGTAGTACATATGATTCCAAAATTAAGCACTACATACTCGTACATGTCAGCACATACATGAGCATTAAATGGACTCCTTGTATATATCATTTGAAAATAAGTAGTTCTTATTAAGATGAAAGATTATTTATTTTTCAGAACAAGCCATAATTGATTTATATGAAACAAAAAGCTACCTAACTTTGACTGGTAAAAATATTTTTCTTAGAGAAAAAAATAATTTAAGTTAAATATATTTCATTTCGTTGAACATATTTTGTTGCTAAAGCGGCTTACACATATGCCCAGCATTCCGTTTTCATAAAAAACGGTGAAAGACACAGAAACAATGAAAGTTAGTGTGGTTAATGAATAAAATCCCATTCATTCCCATTCCGAAACATCGTTGTTTCATTTTAGAGGTAGTGACACAAATTCCTGTTTTGTTTTGTTTTAAAACATTTCATTTCCAGAAAAGTTGCTAGCTTTAACCCATGATATGGAAATCTTCGTGTTATATTTTATAAATACAGAAATACAATTACTTGATTTAAGTATTTTCCACAAATAAGAATTATTTTCAGTGCTGAATATAGGTAAAGAAATATCCGTGTCAAAAAGTATTAATTATGTATCAATAGAGAACAAACGTAAGCTATAATATTTACGTTAAAGGCAACTGGCGTACCTAATGAAACAAGTATGCTAAATGGGGAGGTAATTGATTATACCCAATCAAGTAATTACTCTATGTTCCAGATCTTCCATCCAGCATTTCCAATGGCTTGAGTTGTAAACTCTGAGAGTGGAAATTTTGATATTATTACGCACGCGATCTGTGGTTTTCCTAAAGCATACAAATCCAAAATAACGCTGAAGAAGCCCTAGATCAAAGAGGGCCGCTGCTACCATATGTGCGAGGTATTCACCGCACGAGGTCCGTAAAGGAGTAGGTTACCTCTTAACTTTTGACCAATAGAATTAATAGCGGGAATACGTCATCTGCATGCCTGATTTGAAATAGCATACATTGGTATGCTTTCATTTAGATCTTTAAAGTTTATGAATTATGTTAATTTTATATACTTATGTTTATTATTTAATTTAACATGTGTTTTAATAATCAAAAGAACACTATAAATGAATCGTAATGAAAATAACTGAGGAATAGTAATACTAATTATTGAATTAACTTGCATATATTTATTTTTTTGGAGTTACATGTTCTGTGTATGAATGAAGCTACTATTCTCATTAAATTTTATGTTGTCGATTATAAATCATCACCAAATTTAACCATTTTCTTTAAAAAATCTTCACAGGTTACAACATAATATAATGTTTTGGCATGGTTTTTAAAATACGTATGTTTGTTATTTTTGATGGTTTTAATAAAATTTTGCATGTAGTTTTGAGCAAAGACGAAAATACAAAATTACGTTTATACATAGTGGTTTAAAAATGCCGAGCAACCAGTTCGAAAATGTTATAATTTATAATATTTCTGGCATGTTCCAATTAATTAATTATGATTTCAGATAAAACGGAAATTTTCACATGTTATAGCTAATATACACAGGGTGACCCTTAAGTATATGCATCAAGAAAATTCAGGAAATGATTCCAAAACCTATATTAAGACGAAAAGCTCAAATAATGTTTTGTCAATAAATTTAATTCGGTACCACACTAAGTCGATTAAAAAAAATTACTCTAAATGTTTCCAACGAAGAAGTCCCTAAAAGTACCCATTATGCACAGCAAATTTGATAAATAATCTTCGGGAGATCTTCCGAAGTTTTTTTTAATCAACACACTATCTCCGAAACGAAGCAGTTATGGGCAAAACTTCATTTAGCTTTTCATCTCAAAATAGGACAGTGGCTTAATAGTCAAAGAAGGTGAGAGAAAAACGTTATAGCATGCGACAAATAAATAACTATAGACAATATCTCAAAATATACAGGTTCAGGAATCATTTCCTGTATTTTCTCTTATAAGGATCACCTTGTCCTGTGAGCACTGATTTCAGTTTTGTAAATAACCCATAGTCCTTTGTAAATATTATGTTAAAGAAGGAAAGGGGAAAACTAAATGGACCTATCCTATTTCACCAATTAAATATTTAGGAAATATCACCAAAATATCTTGTATACCAATATATAAAATAGCTAAATAGTTTAGTAATCAAACTAATTTAATTACTCACCACAACATATTACACTTATTCTTCTTCTAATTGACTAGTAACAAATTTTAATAAGTAGTTTATTTAGCAGTTAAATAAATTCTTTTAGTTATATTCCAGTAAACACCAAATGCTGGTTGTTTACCGAGACCTTACTGGGGATGCAAGCTGAATAAAAGCCCAGTGAAGGCCCATACTTTAGTGGTTACTGAGATTATATTATTTATTATTTCTTCCTTTCTATGCGGAAATGATTATTGAAACTTCATTTTTAAAATATTTTATTAACAGTAAGGTATTTTACATTAAGACAATTCAATTTCTTTAATACATTGACTGCCATAACTCGATCTATAAGACTGAGTGTCATATTTGTACAGTACCACTATCTCGGTCTATCAGACCGAGTCACATATTCTTCATATTGTTCAACAAGTTCTTGCAACTCGAATTTTCCTTTATTTACAAAAGCAAGCTGTTTTTCGTTTTCTTTGATTGTTTTCTAAAATTCTTCATTCTCCAACAAAAGGACATTATATTTACGCAGTAATTCTTCAATTGCATCTTCTTGGGGATTTCCTTTACTTGTGGATGGAATGTTTTTGCATTTTCTATAGACAATAATGGACTTAAAATTTGTTTAATGATCTCTTTGCATTCTTTACTTTTAACACATTAATCTGTTGCAGTTGGGCTGGACATTTTTGTCAAAGTTTCAGGCAACATATTAAGTGATGGAATAGCTAAAACATAATAAAATTAGCCACAAATTATTTTTCAGTAAATACATTTTTCATTGCCTAGTAGTTTTTTTTTTAGTTTTTTTGGTAATACATTAATCAACTCTGATTTCATTCCATCTTCAAAATCATCAATTGTAACATATTTATTGCAACGTCTTTTGTTATCGGGGTTAAATTTTCCTTTTCTTTAACATTCTCTAATCCACTCTTTCGTAATTAAAATATCAGTAGGAAACGAAGACAATGATATTCTTTTTCCATTTTTTTTGCCCTCTCAACATTACTCGTACAAATAGCAACACTGCATATAGTTCCGGTCATCTTAAAACGATTATTTACTATTAACTGGATATTTCTTCCCATCAAAATAAATATAGTTCATCTTATTATACATACCTTTTCAAAATAAATGCAATTTAAACCAAATATTGTCCTTTATATAAAATTTCAAGTGTCACTTAAAATATCACAAAAGCACGTAAAAAATATAAAAAGAGGTCCATAACAATATAATATAATATAACTAATAATAACTATAAGCCAAATATCTAAATTACAGCAAATAACCACACAAAACGATTATAAAATGAACACAACAAACGTATAATTTACAACATGGCATACACTATGACGCGTTACATTCTCCTTCCGTCTCTCCTCAACCAAGTTAAGAGCTAACCTACTTCTTTACGGACCTCGTTCACCGCATACGGGCGGCCAAATAATTTATCAGCAGATACCATAAACTAAAAAGAACAAAACGAATTGTATTTAAAATACCGTTGACATTAACGTTTATTGACCTGCTCTTAATACTTGTTTTGTTAGCATTGCCGCAATGTATCGGCATTGGTATTTCCTTTAATTGCTAAGAAAGTGTAAATTGCTTTCATTTATATTGGAGCGCAACACTTACAGTACAGCATATCCAATAGATATAAGATAATGATTGTAGTTAGACGTGTTTCAAGTTCTGCACCAGTCAAAATATTTTAACATTCCCTGAAATTTTATCCTGTTACTGATGTAACTGTACAAGCACTGTTCGCATGTGAAATGGAGGAATTAAAACTGGATATAAATAACCTGCGTGGGCAAGTTTATGATATAATGAAGCAAATATGCGCGGTAAGCATATTGGCTTACGAAAAAAATTTTGGATACGTGTACCTAAGCATTTTCGATTCCCTGTTCTGCCCATAGCCTGAACCTGTTGTTAAAAATGCAGTTAAAATAATTTTCGAATCTGTAGAATTTTGTAACCTCATTCAGGAGTTGTAAGTATTTTATCAGTAAATATCGGATGGAGTATTTTATTAAAGCAGATATCAAAGTCAACATTAAAAACATTATCGGATATAAGATGGAAAGTCGCATTGATCTATAACAACATTAAAAAATCAAAATGGTGAAATATATGATAGATGTATGAATTCAAGAACTTTAGCTAACTCATCTCGATGTAAAATTAGTAGTTTTATGTTCCTATGTGAGTGCGTGGCTAATAGCCAAATGCTGAAAAATGGTATGGCATGATATTCTGAATAAACTCGATGTCGTTAACTAAATACTGCAAAATTCTAAATTCGTCATAAAATCTTCTGCGTAGGCGCTAAATAATTTGAGGAATTATTTCGTTCGAACAAAATGCGATGAAAATTTTGAACATTTTTTCACAGAAGCTAGGAAAATAACTACAGTTGGTGTTGGAGAAATATTTCCCAGGATGGATTAGAAGAAATATGCACCATTTCGATTACGAGAGCGCAGATGAACCTATTCTCCTGAATGAGGATGGGCCACTATATTAAAAGTTGGATTTCTTTTTGTATATGATTCTATTCTATTTATGTAATCAGTATCCATAAGTGGTTGGTTTAAAAATTAAGTACAAAAACAAATTTATAAAAGTTTGTATTAATTTAAAATGCCGCTAGTTAATTAACCAATCAAATAATGCGCTCTGCGATCTGGCCGAACCTGTGTTGCCGCACATTATTTAAGTATTGTTTTGGTAGCTGAAAACTATTTGAGAATATTTATGATTTTGAACGATTTCGTGAATATGTGCATTAATTTTTGTGTTATATCAAACATTTTCAAGATTATTTATTTTAATTTGGATACAAAATATTTTTGAACTTAATGTATATATACATTAAGTAAAGTCATTTACGAATTTTTAATAAAATGCACGCTCCAATACTAATCAAATAAAATCATCATAATCAGGTGAAAGTTAAAGATAAATAAGAAATATTATAATAATTAATTAATATTTGTCTTCAATCGTCAACTCCGTACAAGCAATGTGGAATAAATGTATAACATAACCTAACTTATTAGATTTCTGCCGATTTTTTTTATTTAAATGTCACAGTTTTGAAACAGGTATAAATAAAATTTTCTCTTCATACTAAGGTAAAAAAAGCTATGTGAATGAATTTATAGTTGTAGTAATAACTAAAGAAGTAATCGCCAATCACGCTTTCAAACAGTACGTAAAACTGGCAATACTGCGGTGCCGTCTTCGCTTTCACTGGCTGCTTGTGTTTGGCGCCAAACCTAGTCGGATGACGTCATAAGACTAAAATTCAAAACGTTGTTATTTTTAGCCCCTTCCCGGAGTTCAAAAACATCCGGAAAAAATTCTGTGAGCTCATATTTATAAATATTATCGGATAAGCAAATAAAAAAAATATGGGAAATGACCATTGTCCTTTAATGCAAATTTTTTCTTTAAAATCTTGGATACCGCTATTGTTACAATAGATGATAGACTTCAGTTACTTCAGCACACTGATATTTTGTATAACAGAATGTGAGGATGACAAGAAACTTTATTGGTATTGTGAAACTATTCATCTCGCATTGATCGACAACAAAATTCTTGATAGAGACATTAATGATAAATAAAGCAATTCAACCACATTTATCTTCAGAAAACAACACAAGTCATATACTTGATTACATTTTTAAAAATAATTAGTCCTCATATTTACAGAAATTTTCGTTATTCTAATATATTTTTATTGCCGGTTACAGTGGCAATAGGCAAAAATTACAAACTAGCTACTCTATCCATAGAACATGAAATGTGTGAAGCAATAAATTTGAGCAATGGCACTAAAAAATTTCGGAAACCAAAACGCAAAAAGTGCTCTTTTAATAAACTATGGAGTAATAAAACTCCAAAACTAATGCACAAAGATTACAGTTTTATAATTTTTAATTAATCATAATAGCAATAAATAGTGTGGCAAAGTAGGGATATGAAATGCATATTTACAGGGGCGGCAAAGATAAATCTACACATGGGCGGCAAACACTCTAGCGGCGGTCCTGATCTCAGACCTGTTGAGACATTACAGTTCACACGATCTGCCGTTTGCTTTATTGAAAAGCTTCCTCTTCAATAATCTGGCCTAGTTCTAATTCATTTAATTATTTTTACTAAGCACATTGTTGACATCTTAGCATTTTGAAGCTGATAAATGCGAAAGCTGGAGTGAAAGGAGTCCATTGGTTTCGATAAATAAAACATATTTAGTAGTTTGATCATTTTAAGATAAAAATTACCAAACAGTAAGATAGGCTGTGATTTGTTTTAACTAATTTCACTCATTTATTTTTTGCACTAAAATGCACCTGCTGTAAAATTTGTATAAGAGGTTTTTGCAAATCAGTATATAAATTATTTTTAAATTTATACATTTTTTTGACAACAAAGCGTTCATATATTTCAATGAATTCAATTAATCTAAAACTGCTCAACATATACATAATAGCATGTGCAGAGAACATATATGTTTCGTTCATCAATCATATGCGAAAAAACAAGCGATGATCCAGTACGTCATCCACAGTAGAGTCTAAGTGGTATTACATATCCAACACAAAAACATAAACATGGAATATAGTACATAGTATGAACTGAACATTTTTATTTAGTTGTCCAAAAAATTTAATTGAAAGTAGTCATAATGCAATAAACTTCAATTCTTTGTCGTAGCCTTAAATGCATAATATTTAAATCGTTATTTATTGAGTAGCAGTAATTGATTAGCCCTGCTCACAGTGTGAATTACTTCCATGTAGACGAAGATTATCGCTTGTACAATAATTACAGGGGCAGCGCGTAATAGCTTTGAATTTATAGTTTTTCTATTTTCTCAAGATCTCAATAACGAAAAGAATTTTAATTTATCTGTGGGTTAGTTTTCTTGGGTTTAAGTCGCTAGTTAAAGAAAACTGTATTTTAAAAAAAACCGAAATTTCGGTATTTTATGACACCTTCTTCAGGGCAATTAAATGTTAGTTTTCCGTGTTGGAAAATAAATAACTACCTAGTAACAGAGGTGTTGTAGATACATGTGAGTTTTATATAAGAACATTTTTAATATCTCAATAAAATGAGTAGTGGTGACAGGTATGTGAAACTTCTCATATGGTCCAAATGCTACTATCCGACCGACATCATAGATGTCTCTGTGGCGGATAGCGACTGCGAAGCAAGTACCGAGAGCGGCGACCTCTAGTCCAGGTGGACTAACTACTGTTATTAAATATGATTTGAACGAAACAACTACTATACCTTCAAATCATGATAGATCGGTAGCCAATATCATTTGTCAATTCCTAACCAGATATAGACCGGTTTCGAACTTATTAGTTCTCCTCAGTATGCCATAGGCGAAGGTATAATCCAATGCAGGTCGGGGTATTTGCCCGCTGAGTAGTTGTTTCGTTCAAATCATATTTAATAACAGTAGTTAGTCCACCTGGACTAGAGGTCGCCGCTCTCGGTACTTGCTTTGCTAGTCACTATCCGCCACAGAGACATCTATGATGTCGGTCGGATAGTAGCATTTGGATCATATGAGATGTTTCACATACCTCTCACCACTACTCAATTTACCTTAGTCAGTATATGACTAGCAGGTTGGCCACTATCATTTATCTGTTCCATAACCTATGGCATACTGAGGAGAACTAATAGGTTCGAAACCGGTCTATGTCTGGTTAGGAATTGACAAATGATATTGACTATCGATCTATCATGATTTGAAGGTATAATCCAATGCAGGTCGGGGTATTTGCCCGCTGAGTAGTTGTTTCGTTCAAATCATATTTAATCTCAATAAAATCCAACAGAATGTTGCTACTTGATGGTCGTTCGTAATTTTTTATTACAATGTTTCCACAGACCATACAAACTCAGGCTCAAAAAAAATCAACCTGTGATCAATTTGTCCGAATAAATCTATTCGTTTTCTGGGCTAATAACAATATGTTAAATAAAAATCTTTAATTCGCTCTACTGTAAAACCATAATTTTAGTTATAGATCTTTGGTTATTTCTAGGAAAAATAATCAATTAATCAGTAAAATAACCGATAATCGAATGATTATTTAATCATTTGATAACAGTTCTCACAACAACCGATTAATCGATCATCGAATAATCGATTATTGAATAATTGATAACCGAATAATTGATCACCGAATTATCGATCATCGATTAATCAACTATCGAATAATCAATCATGGAATGGTCAAAAATCGATAAATTGGTAATCTCAAATCTCACCAATTAGTTAATACATTATCTATCAATATAAGACGCGCCTGTATGTGGTATTAGAAATTAGATTGCTTTAAAGTTTGTACGAAGTCAACTGAAATCGTATAAAAACTAAAAGCCTGCAAAAACCGTCGGCATCTCTTTATTGTACATGGGCGGAGGTAAATAGAAATGCTTGTCATAAGAAAATGTTATACTTTTTTGAAAATTGTATTAATTTTTATTATTTTTTGTTTATTAGATAGGCTATTTTTGTTCATATCGCCAATAACATATTTTTGAAATATTATATCAGTTTTAGATATAAAGTCTAAATATTTAAATTTATTGGGTTTAGTTTTAAAGTTAACCCATACTATATTGAAATATGTTATTGCTTAGCAAGGACCAATGAGAAGGTATGAACATATCCTTGCCAGGATGAGGGAATGGGACAGGTTAGATTAGCGAGGGGCAAGGATATTATATAGTAAAAAATAAAATTAAAGTTTCTTCTAAAATAAAAATAGAAATGTAAGTTTCTTAACCAAAGCAAAGAATTAGTACAACAAAAATAAATATTTGTTTAGATAAAACATAAATAAAAACAAAATTAGAATATGTCTAGAATAAAGTAACTTAAATTAAAATTTCTTGTCAACTAAATAAAATATATTCCAAGAAATGTAACAATAAAAATGTAAACTTCATACCTAATATAATAGCTAAATATTTTGTTCTGAAAATATATGTATATTAAAAAAGTTAAATGCTAAAAGTTGACGCGTCAGAATCTTCACTTTCTGAAGAGGAATCATTACACGGTTGAATTATAATCGGCGCAATGGGGGGTAGTGTTGGATATTGATTTTCTTTATTAATTACATGCTGAACGCAATTTTTCCATAAATCAGTATTGTCGAGGTCATTTATTACTTCTCTTATATGATCAACTACTACCGCGCTTAACGTTGGAGAGTCATTACATTTTCGCAAACGATCTTTTAAAGTTGCCCAAACCATCTCGATAGGATTAAATATGCAATAGTACGGAGGTAAGCGCAAATGTGTATGACCGTGTATATTGGATAAGTTATCAATAACATATTCCTTTTGAAATTCTGTTCTTTTATTCTTTTCAGTAATTCGCGCTTTATTGGAACTTTTACAGGAATTTCCATATTTTTTTCTCTCACGAATTTTAAAATGTCTTCCTTTCTTGTACTGATGTTTGGTATTTTATTTAATATTCGCGAGTGATAAGAAGCATTATCTAATACAATTACCGATTTAGGCGGAATATTTGGTAAAAGCTGTTCTGAAAACCATTTATACATATTATAAATTATATGTCGTATTACATTTTTGGTAGCATCATCAATATTTTTTAATTTCATATTTTTCCTTTTCCTATTTGTACCGTGATATATAACATCTCCTTTTTTAATTGCACGATAAATTGTTGATTTTGATATTTTAGTTAATTCGTTAATACGTTCTTTTATTTCTTTTTCACATTTTTCACGATTTTCGCTTTTTAAACGTTCATATATATTTAAAATAATGCGTTGACTTTTTACGTGTAAATCTTTATTTTGAAACTCTAAATTTATTTCGGCTTCTTCGACAAAAACAGGTGTTAGAAATAAAAATAGAAATCCACTATTTCACCCAAGAATTATATTTCTGTTAATTAATTTTATAAAAGTCGATTTAAAACATTATTTGGCGATAGCTAAACATCAACTGCCTGACTTATTCCCCTGAATCCCATGTTGGAATTTGCCGAGGCGCCTACGTGACTTTACTCATAATATAATATTTCATAAAGATATCTTAAACATAGTATCATATAAATAAACATATATTTCATAAATATATCTTAAACATAGTATCATATTACTAGCCGCCGCTATTTAAGCAACAACAATGTATATGTATATTTCTGCACTGCACTGGACCAATGTTATAAAGAACTAGGTTACATCATCGAGTCCACGTTGACTACTGACTGATATAACTCAAACACCCACCGACCAACCAGACTGACGAATATCCTGATCCCGTCAATCGTCGCCCATCATCCTCAAACCAAGGCCAATCCCGGCACATCTCACAAATCCACGTTGATTGCTGAGAAACGATTTAACGAGTTTTTTTTATACTAGTGGGCCTGTCCGTTTTATTATCTTTAAACACGTGCAGTCGCAGATGGTTCATTCAGTCTGATTACATTGCCAGTCTCGGACTCGCCTGCACAATTTCAACTACCATTCGATTCTCGATACCACTGCTAAATACATAGGACAAAATATCAAGTTAAGTGCGCACAGTCCTGTGGTTTAAAACTGACCAATTTCAATTGACTTCGTATAAACTTTATCTGCCTTTACTACCAAATCGTAAAATGTTGGCAACAATACTCTCTTAGTCTCCAGTGATGCAGTACCAGTACAATAAGTTCTGTGGTGTCAGTCTGCGATTATGTATTTTGTTAGGTTATTCTGTGCATGTTACTTTGAGTTAAGTATTATTCTTTGTGCTAATCTAATAAGATAAGCAATAAATTATAATCTGTCTCATCGAAAAGGCGATTATAGATGATCGATGATCGATTATAATCAATAGGTAGCGGAAACATATAACATTTTTCAGGTTCTGAAGTTATACGAAAAAAATCTTATTTTTTGGAGAGCCAATTGAATTAATTGACATATCATTGATACGTATGCGTTTATTTATACACCTGTAACATATGCAACTAGTATTGCAACCCGTATTGAGATGGGAAGCTGGGATACATGTGTTATAATGTTATACTACATAATTTTGTTCCCGTTCCTCTCAGTTGGCATTGACCATACGACCACATGCGGTTGATTATTTTCACGGAGTGGTGTTTGGCATATAGTCTTCTAACTTGGAATACAAAACTACGAGTAAAATTTGTGAACATTTTGTGCGCGGTTTGTCAGTGCCTGTTAGTGATTGGATTAATCGAGATATTTCAATAACTGATTATTATTAATCGATATTTTAATAATCGACTTTTAGTAGTACTAATTTTAGTAATTTTAGAAATAGTAGATTATTTTTAATAATCGATTTTCGATTGTTAAATTTCGTAATCTTCCAACCCTATTACAGAAGCTAACGAAATTTAATTATTGGTTCAGGTCGTCGATAATTTAAATTAACTAACATATTAATGAATAAACATAAGGAATCTCAAAAGAAAATACATTTCAGAATATCAAATCAGTTCTAAAAATAATTTATTATGGCCTGAATTTTATTTATTTAATTATTCATTATATGTAGTGCTTCGTCAAGTGTAACATGTAAGGATATTATTTTCTAGACGCTATAAATTTAACTTGAATAAACCGTTGCTATTAGATCATAAATGTTTTTCTTAGGTGGTCGATGAAAAGTCACTATAGCGGTTGTTTGGTCTCAAGAGATAACTACATGTCACTTGTGTGCAGTCACTGGGCTGAAAAACCTCATCTCAAAAAATCTAATAACATATCACGAGTGTTATAGATTATCCTATTCAAGGACGAGGACATATATTATATTATAGAATAATGAATTTAGCAGTATACTTTAAAAACATAGTATATATTATATCCATCGTGCTGCCACACCTTACACATCAGTATATTAACAATCTCATTTTAAAATATTTAATAAGTTTATTGCTTTCTTGATATAACTTCATCTGTTTGCCAAGATTTTCACTGTTTTGCCTATTTTCTTTATTGTTTATATTTTTTTATTAGTACAAAATATTTATTATTTATTTCTAACGCATGATAATATAAATAATATATTCAGTACTTAAGAAAAAGAATTCCTTCCCTGGCATATTAAACATGAGGCAGTCCATAAATATAGCGAAACATTCTTAATTGTATTTTCCAAAAACATGTATAAACTGCTTAAAGTAAGTTTAGGATATTGCGATAAAACTCGTTTTCGTTTGGGAACTATAGCATATTTTATCAAGATGTAAATTTCTATTCATTTTTCATTAAATTTAGCACAAACAATTTCATTTTCAATTTAATTTATATAATAACAAAATAAAAAAATACAAATTTCGTCTAAAACGGCAAATTGGTTCTTCAATTTTAACAAGATGTATCTCCACATTTGTATCAATAACAGCTTAACATCCTCTAGGCATACTGTCAATGAGATTATTGATGTAATTTTGAGATATATTGTTGTCCCAAATGTCTGACGAGATCGCTCTCAATTCTTTTATTGTTTGTGGATGATGTTAATAGTCACATATGGTTCTCTTCAATATATTCTACATACTGTGCCGGGTAAGGATGAGATTAGGTACCTACTTAGGTACCTAATCCCATACTTATCCGACACAGTATATAGATAAAGTACACAGTATGTAGTTAAAGTATTTACTGGGTCCTTTTTTAAAGAAAAAGACAACTTTGGCGAATGAATAATAAGTTCAATACAAATAAATATTGAATACATACATAAATTTATACCTAAATAGTATTAGGTATTAGGTTTCTTGTGAGTGGGTCCCTGTGGACCCTCACTGCGGCCTTCAGCTGGCCTATAGTGGGTCACATCTATTTATATTTCACCCAATAAGTTCAGTCTCTTAACGAAATTGATAACTTTATTGGGTGAGAATGTGTCTAGATCCTCTGACAGTAGTTGCTCTTTGCAAAATATTGAGAATCGGATCCTCTCCACAGGGAATAGGTTCATAGGATGAGGTCTGCCTTCTCATCATCTTCCAGGCATAGACGACACTCCGCGTTTTCCACTAGGCCGAGTTTATGCAAATGGTAGTTTAGTCGACAGTGCCCGGTATATAGGCCTGTTAGAGTTTTCAGGTTTACCCTGTTTAACTCTAAAAGTTTTTTAGCTCTTGATTTCAAAGGGTATTTTACAAACGCCTTCGAAAGAACTAATCCTGGTAACTCTTGCCAATACTGGAGAGTTATCCTTTCAGAACAGGTTGAGATAGCCATCTTAACAGTACTTAAAGATATGCCAAGTATCGGTTCTGGTTCGATGATTCGTGATCCCGCTCCTTCTTTGGTCAAGGAGTTAGCTATTTCGTTACCTTCCATCCAGACCATAGTCACTTTATTGTTTATGGTCAAATGATTTAGAGCCTTCTGACAATTTCATATCGTTTTGGAGTTACACCGGTAGGAGCCAAGAGCTTTTATAGCTGCTCGGCTGTCTGAGAAAATTTTATCGATCTGAGTGTCAGATGCATATAGCTCCTGTCCCGTCGGGTGTTTTGGAGCCGTCTGTAGACCAGCAACTGTCTGCCCTCAGTAGGTCGGCTTTATTCCGATCCCACTCATCTCTTTCCGGAGAAAGGATGTTGAAGGTCAGCTCGTAGTTGGTCATGATAGGCATAGTATCCAAGGGCATTATCAGGATTCTGTGATTCTCTGCCATCGAGCAACCTATTCCGCTCCATGATACTTGTCTGCGGCATATTAATGGCAACTTGTTGTAGTCTGTAGGTTTCTCACCTACTGCTATCTCCAAATAAATATGAAAAGTGGGTAAATCAAGAAGGATTTCCATTGCAGCTGACGATGTGGTGCTAATTGCTTCCGTTACGGTCATGCATGCTAATCTCTACAGTCCACCAAACAATGGATCCGTATGTTATTATTGGTCTGATGACCTTGATGTAGATTCAGTAAATTTATTGTAGACCGATGCCCCAGGATTTGCTACAAATACGACGGCATGCCCATAAGGACAGCTTTGCTTTGTGGATTATCTTTTCCAAATGGGAGTTCCAATTAAGTGATATATCTAGAGTGATTCCTAGTTATTTCACCTCCTCCGCAAATGGAATAGTTTCACTCATTAAGGATGGAGGTCTTAAGTCCTCCAGCTTCCTTTTCCGGGTGAATGGTACTATTATTCTTTTTTGAGGATTTAAAGATATCTGTTCCCTGTCACACCAGTTATTCACTGCATCCAGTGTCTTTTGAAGGGTATTCGATATTACTCCTTAAGAGTTTCCTCTGACTAGAATGACTAGATCATCTACATATGCTAGAACCTCAACCTCCCACAGTGTGATAATAGCCAGTAGGTCATCCAAAAGAAGTGACCACAAAAGGAGGGAGGGAACCCCACCCTGCGGACATCTTCTTGTGGTTTTAAACCTAACTGTTTCTCCTTGTAGAGACGTTGTTATGGTCCTGTTTGATGGCATAGCACGAATCCAGTCGCCTATAGTAGACTCAATTCCTCTGGCAGCCACTGCTGCAAATAAGGAATCAGGCAGTGCATTATTAATTGCTCCCACAATGTCCAGAAAGGCTCCCACTGCAATTTCCTTCATTTGAAGGGATTGGGTGATCTTCACGATTAGGTTATTAAGTGCTAGTTCAGTTGGTTTTCCTGTCTTGACAGGTGTACTGGTGAGCATTGAGGGGGTGATGATAAATAGTATTAGACAACCTTTTAGAACGTTTATGCTTACATACTTACATAAAACAACGAAAGTGGTAAAAAAATACAAATCATTGATTAACTTAAGTTCAGATTAAATCAGAAATCTTATACAAAGGGTTATGCAGTCTTTTTTTCTTGTGAACTTGCAACAACAAATAGTTTTTAGGGCAGATAGGAGCTTAGACAGCTCCATTCTAAAAACTACTTTACATGGACCGTATTAAGATTTTGTTAATTGCGCAACCAAACAACATTTTAACAAATAATAGAAGGCTAAATCAGGTATGGCTCAATGTGTTCACTGGAATTATTACAAGGTTTTGTAGTGCTTTAATAATGGATTTTGCACGATTAGGACGGGCACTATCATCCAAGAAAGAAATTCTCACCGATACGATGGTGCCATAAAATTGACGAATAATGTTATGTATGATATTGTCACCATATACTGTCATTATTCTTTCAACATTAAACAAGTCCGATCGTCCATTAAAGCATATGCCTTGTCACACTGTGATTGAATCACCGCCTTAAGGATAGTTTCATGAACTCGATGATTTCTGGTTACCTATGGTCTAGCTCTGAGATCATCTGAAAATCTACTCAATCGATTTTCATCGCTGAATGCCATTCATTTTGCCAATATGTGTTCACGCGTCCATTCCAATCTCTCACGTTTTATTTATGGTTTACGGTGAAAGGAACTCTCCTCATGTGTTTTCGATTCGTTTCTATATACACACGTACTGCATTGGTATTCTCTAGTCCAGCTACTATGTTTCTTGTTTCCGTGTTTCTATTGGCAATCAAACAATTATAACGTTCTTGAACAGCATTGGTTTTTCTTGGACGACAACGTCTAACCTTCTCAGATCCAATGTTTTGGTACCGTGAAATAAGTCGAGAAAGGATACATTGAGCCACACTGAATTTCAATGCACGCTCGACCTAATTTAGACCATTATGAAGCCCACAAATACCACCTTTCACAATGTTCAACAAAAAAATATTATATACTATAAAATATATTTAACTATACATACATATATCACCAATATGAAGCATTAAATTTTCCACTCCACATTCCAAATAAAAATGTTAACGGACTACATAGATTAAATATGCATAGTTAGTTGCATCTGTTATAATTTAAGCTAGTATTTCGCAGTATAAGCACATTGGCGTGTGGGGGAAGACACATACGTGTATTTTTAACTAGCGATCATAAGAGAAAAAGTAGTAATATTGGTTGCAAATGTTCCGGAGTTAATCTCCGACGTCTCTCACTTAAACTCCAGTTGTATTGTGAGAAGAAATTTTCAACGTCAACAGATATAATTGGCGCGTACAATACACATCAGCTTGAAGTCACCACTTCCCATCTGCTCTCTTTCTGGCATGCCACACTACAAATAGTGCAAGAAAAGGTGGTGAATTTAAGCTGATGAGTATGGTACATGAAATATGTGAACTTTTTCAGAGACTCAACATTTATGTCTTCTGTAGAAAAGTCTACTTATTTGCCATTTAAAAGGTCATCTGCCACTCCACAGACCGATGTGGGAAATTCAAAAAAAAAAATTAGAAACCTTCAAAATGTCGAACAGATGTTAAACATGTAAAGCATAAACTAACAAAACCAAAAATCCTTATAACTCATGAAAGGAGATCGAATAGATGTTAAATATGTGAAGTATGAACTGACAAGACCAAAAAGCCCTTATAGCTCGTGAAGGGCCGTAATGTAAATATTGAAAAAATAAGTAAAAAGACACCTACACATAACCCCTCTCGACTTTGACAGCCTGTGCAAAATCTCAGTCCCTCAGTCCCACTGGACGAAAAGCAAACAAGATTTGAAAGAAATTCTATAAAATATCGAACAGATGTTAAATGTATAAAGCGTAAACTGACAGAATTAAAAAATCATTATCACTCGTGACGGATGCAGACATCGAAAAAAAAATGAAGAAATCACCCTCACACCAGCTGTTTACTTTGGCAGTCTGCTATGTGCAAAAGCCTCAAGTACTTTGAACGAAACAAGAAAGTTTTGAAAGAATTCATTAGGAGATTGATGTTAAAAACACAGAGCATACGAACACACGCGCTAATAGGCTATTTGTTTGAGAATACTTCATTATGTGTTTAAAGTATAATATTATGTCCACGTAAAAGTCGTTTCTGGAATTTGTCGCCGCCTCCCGATGTCTAATCACAACTTATACGTAGTTGCTTGTTTACAGCGCCCACGCCCATGATAATGTACTCAACGCATTAGCTTTAATTATAATTTATCGCTCTAAAAACTGGACCCTTAACTTTTTTAGTTGCAAGCTATGCCTGCTTAGGATTTTGTTAGTTTAGAATCTATAAATATATTATAATATACTTGTATACATTTGCTATGTCAAAATTGACAATATGGTAAATAGGCGTTGATCGTGTCGATTTAAAAATTTTGAGTCCAAGATTTGGAGCGATAAGTATTTACAAAAGTGTGGACCAACAATGTCTATTTAATCTCGAACTACTTAAAGTCTTAATTGATAAAAAACGGTAAAAATTGAGTTAAATGTTGCGTACTATTTAGTGTTTCGTCCAACAATAAATAAGTACGATTTATTTTTGAATATTTATACCTTAAAAATCTTATTTGTATTTTAGGTGAATTTAATTTGTTTCTGTATTATTTTTATCTCTCTTAGATAATCTCATGGCAGTTATTCTGACCACCATAAAAAGTTTTGATTTGCATTTCTTTCCGTTAAAAGCCTTTCAGTATGCCCCTACATAAAAGCTTCGTTCATTTCATTTAACAGGTATAATATACTACCTGCTATAATAGATTCAGGATCAACCCCTGGGTAATCACCCCCATGTGGTGAGAAGATGGATTTGGTGCAGGATAAAGATTGTAGGTATTATTCACAGGTTATTACATACTAAACAACTGAATATACATTATTTTGTATTTTTTCATTTTTTCCATTGGAGAACTGCCTAGAGAGGACTAATCACCTGTTTGTTTTTTTTATATTTTTAATAAATTTCTCTATTGAGTGTTGGCGACAGTCAAGTCTGTTTCTCGTGTAGTTTTAATTTATATAAAGACCGCGTTTTTTCAAAGAGAAAGCAATATGTTAATGAATTAGACTTTACCTAATAATGATGGTGATATGGCTATATGCGTGTCAACACACTTCATAATACATAACCCATTTTTATCTATAAACTGAATCTAAACAAATGTAATATTTAGATTATACGACTAGCCTTTTAACAGAACTAGAAGTATCATACTGAATTTATAATATCCCCTAGGCGAAATTGTACTTGCCAGTATCCATTTTTGTTTATTACTTCAAGGTAACAATTATTCCAGTTAAAATGATTAAACTTGACATTATATAAGAGCCATAGTATTAGATTTAATTAAATTACTACAACTTTGCGTGAGTGTAAGCAATTAGCAGGTTTCGTTCCAATTTGCTTACTAACATTTGACTGTAAATCTAATCAAAACATGGTAAATATACTAATTGTTTGTAAACTTAAAATGCAGTCCAATTAATTTATTTTTACGTAATTTAAATTTAAAAATATTACATTATTTGTCAACCTAAAATGGAGTAGTTTATGCACCTACTTTTAAAATATTCACCTAGAAGGCCAGTTGGCGAGTGCATTATGAGAGGACATTATTCCGAACAAGGTGGAATAAATTTTAATTTAACTAGTTGATTCTCAGAAATCAAATACTAATTTTGCACCCCTCCCCACAACAGATTGAGCTTTTGACTTTTTCCATAACCTGTCTCATTTTACGAGGTTATCTGAGAATGGTCGGAATATTCCAAAGCGTTTTCTGTTACATCATATTCCGTTCTCGTAGTCGTCTCGGCGTCGTCCAATTCATACATATCCACAATATTTGAACAAGATTTTTCCTGGTATAATCCTCAAATTATTGAATAACATAAACTTGCTTTGCGATAACTACAACTAGCATGACAATCTTTGGCGCATTTACAAGAAATGAGTTTTAATAACTATTGAAAGGCTGCTTCTTGTAGAGTGTAGATCAGTATCAATCTATTTTTTGAATTTTTCCAATGATACTCCCACCCTGACACTCGATAGTTTTAAATACTATCAGTACTATCACTATTGAAAACAAATATGTAATCTGAAAACAAATATGTAATCCATATTATGGAGCCGTAGATAAGATTTAGGTTTAACATCGTGAAATCTAACATAGCACATATTTGGGCGCCTATTACTTTGAAATAAATAGACATACAACAAAAAATGTTTGGAACATTTTTTTGTAGAGAATTTACCCGTCTTTAGCTTTGATAACTACTGTTAAGGTGATACTAATATTCATAGAATGCAGCCGAAGAAAACTTTGATCAAAATTACGAAATAAGAATGTCTAAAATGAGAAAACCTAAAATAAAAATTGCAGGATATAAGGGTGATTTAAGCGAAGAGGAATTAACTCGGAGTATAAAGGATCAAAATTAACTTGATGACAAGGATATACTTAATATAAGCTATGTTAAAATAATTAAAGATAAAGGTTCAATAATCTTCGCAGAATGTTCTCCGGGAGTATTCTACAAATTAATGAATAGGAAAAAAATATGTATTGATTGGGAACGCCTACCAGTGTATCAAGATTTAAGTCTGCCGAGATGCTTTAAGTGTCAACAATTCTACCACAAAATAAATAACTGTGGAAACAAAACTGTATGTGAAATTTGTTTCGACGAACATGATAAAAAAGACTGTCCGCGTAACAGAAAAAAGTGTAATAATTGTGCAATAGCTAATTTCAAATATAAATTTAAACATGATGTCAATCATGAAGTTACTGACCATAACTGTCCAAGGTTTAAGTATCTAGTACAAATGCTTAAAGATAAAACAGACTATAACCACACCAATGGATAAACAAGGTGAGATTGAAGTGTTAGAAAAACTAGATCATTTAATAGAAAATCAGTGTGACATAAAGGTGAACAGTGTAGATTTAAATAAACATGTTAATATTAGAAATAAATGATTGAATATTGTACATTTAAACATCAGGAGCATTCGAAAAAACTTCGATCAGCTGCTTATATTTCTTCAAGAATATAATATGATGGATTCCCAAATAATAATTTCGAGCGAGTGTTGGAAAATTTTGAGCTGTGATCAATATAATATACCAGGTTTTACAACTTTCTCTAATGAGTGAGATTATAACAAAAACGATGGGTTCTAGTATTGGTCAGGTCGGATATTGCTGTAAGTATTAAAAATATAAAATTTCAAATATATATAAATGTTATTAGACTGACATTTAAAATTAATGAAGTTACCTGTGGCTTTACAGCAGTATATAGACCACCTTCTTTTTCAACACAATGTTTTATAGATGATATTGATAGATATGATGCTGATAATATACATAACACAATCGAAATATTCGTTGGAGATATCAACATAAATATCACTGATAAAGAAAACAAGCTTGTCAACTTGTATATAGCTACTCTGTCACTATGGTTTTGTTCCTTGGATATACTCTCCCACACGCGTTACAATAGACTCATCATCCTGTTTGGATCATATTTTTATTAAAATAGGAAATAGTAATTTTAAATACAAGTCTTTTATCATTAATTCTGATATATCCGACCATTATCCAGTAATGTTAAATCTATCTTACAAGGGTACTAATGAAATAAATAAAATATACTCTACAAAAGCCGTACTTAGTGAAAAAATTGACCAAAAAAATTTTAGAAATTAATTCAACAATAACATTGGGACAATGTATTGACATTAAATAATCCAAGCACGGCTGCTGATATGTTTTCTTCCACATTCCTTTCTCTAGTTAAGCAGTCAAAAATCACAAAAGAAATTCGTATTAAAAATATAAATAAACGTAAGCAATGGATAACCATTGGCAATATAAATTCAGTCAAGAAACGGGAGATAATGAAAAAAAAACCCATAACATAACTGCAGAAGCCGAATATAAAATTTACAGAAATAATCTAAATAAAGTAATAGCCCACGCCAAAAATGATTATTATGAGAACAAAATCGAAAATAATGAAAGTGATATTAAAAAAACTTTTCAAAATTATTTCCGAAGCTACAAATGAATCAATTAAAATAAAAAACATTAATGTACAAATTTTAAATAGAAATAATGAACCTTTTGCGAACGACAAAGAAATAGCCGATTATAGTAATAATTATTTTGCAAACGTGGGATCGGAAATGGCGAACAAAATTATGCCTCCAGCGATTAAATCTAAAGTGAATTATAATAATATGTCCTCTATATTCCTAAAACCTGTCACATATAATAAAGTTATTAAACACACACACTCTCTAAAAAATAACAGCTCCCTAAGATTGACGGAATCTCAACTGAAATTATAAAAGACTGCCATCTATATATTCTCAAGCCATTCATCTCATTAATTTTGTATTTAAAATAGTTGTTTCAAATTGCTTTAAAAATACAATTATAACACTGGTTCATAAAGCAGGTAGTAAAACAAGTATAGATAATTATAGGCCAATTATTTAAGTAAACAATGTTGCCAAAATTTTCGAAAAATATGAGGGATAGATTAAATACTTTCCTAGAGGATAATCAAATATTATCCAAAAATCAATATGAATTTTTACGAGGTTCTAGTACATGTGACGTCATATATCAACTTACTGATAAAAATTATCAGTTATTGATAATCTAAATAACAATAATAAATGCATTGCAGTATTCTTGGACCTGGCTAAGGCATTCGATATAGTGCCTCACAAAAAAGCTTCTAGATATATTAGATCGCTACGCAGTGCAGGACACTGTATTTTTAAAAACTATCTCTCTGACAGATATCAAATGATTCGGATTAGAGAATCCATTAGCGCACAAAATTAAATTGAAATGGGTGTTCTGCAAGGCACAGTTCTTGGCACAATTTTATTTATAAGTTATCAGAACTCACGAAATAACCTGGATATAAATGGCACTATTATCTCGTATGCTGAGGATACTGGCTTATTATTTCAAGACTTTTCTTGGGAAAAAACTAAATGTAAAGTAATTCGTGGTCTAAGTAAAGTACACGATTGGTTAAGCACTTTCAAACTGTCTCTAAATATAAAAATAACGCACTACATAGAATTTTCGTTGACATCAGTCAATCGACCGAATTTTAAAAACATTGAATTTAATAGGACAGAGAATATAAAAGAGACAATTGAAATTAAATAGATAGGCATAATAATTGATCAAAATTTAAAATGGGACAAGCAAATTTTGAAATTAACATCAAGTATACATAAATTCTATCTTATGAGAGAATTTCTGGGAAAGAAATTACTAAATATGTTATATAAGTCGCTTGTCAAATCCCTAATTCGATATGGTATTATTGCTTGGGGTGGTCTATATAATAACTCACTAAAACAACTAAATGTAATTCAAAATTTTATTCTAAAAATAATTTACAAAAAGACTTGTCTCTATCCTACTCATTTACTTTATTCTGAAGATATTTTTAGAGTCAGATCACTCTTTATACTATCTTCATGCACCTATATACAAAAAAAATAATATCCTAAAAAATTTCATATCTCATCAACATAACACCAGAGGCAAAATCCATCAAAATCTACAAATACCTATCGTTCATAAAAATATTAGCTTAAGATCTTTCTAATACTTGGCTCCAAAATTTTACAACCTCCTACCCATTAAAATCAAACTATTAAATAACTTAAAGATATTTGCTTACAAACATACATTATTTATAAGCAGTAATTATGACTACTTTAAAACATTTTTCTAAGATGTATAATTCTTGAAGTTTAATTAAATACCCACTATATTTGTAATATGGGATAAGACTATCTTAGAATTAGTAACTAGTTTTTTAAGTTCTTAATTGTATATGGTGATCCATTTATCACTTTTTTTAATTGTTAGTTATATTAATTTTTTATTAATAATTATATTAAACCTTGTTATTTCAAATTGAAATATCTAGACATATGCAAATGTTCAGTCATTTAGGTGTCTGTAATACTAGACAAATTAGTTTTATATTTTATTCATTTGTAATTGTATACGTTGTAAAGTTTATATTTGAATAAACTGAATTGAATTGAATTGAATATAGATATTTGCAAATATTTCCAAAATTTTATTTATTCGAAAATTTTTTTCAAGATGGCGGCAAAAGCTCAGGCTCTCAGGGGGTGCAAAATTAGTATGTGGCTTTTAAGACCCAATTAAAGAGAATAAAATTAATTCCGGCTTATTCGGAATTATTCCGGCGCTCGGTTCATTTAGATGACGTGTCGATTGACTTAAAGGTAGAACTGAATCAATTTTTAATTGTAATTATATAACAGATCGCAATATCTAAAAATTAACTTATTTTAAAGTCCTAAATGACATTGTGGTGCTACACGGAAGCATTCTCGGCCCATTATTTTTTATATTTTATCCTAACTATATATACAGGGTGGACCACCGAAAACGAAACAGGTGTGTCTTTTCGAAAAACTATTGGACCCGTTGATTTTGTTTTAAAAAGGGACGGGTATTTTCGATCGCGCCACTTAAATCTTTAAGCGGTGGTGAAATCCACCCCTACAATTTTCAGTGACATGGGTGAGTCAAGTAGAATATCGTTTTAAAGCTCTTTAAATTCTCTTTATAACAGCATCTTTTTTAAATTTTGGCTAACAGTTTGCCAGAAATTGTGTTCTAATACTAACGAATTTAATGAATTATTTCCCGAGTGAATGTGCCTTAACGTTTTGTTATTTTGCTTTGTTTCTTGTCTTTTGTTCACACTGAAGATAAAATGCAGCTAAATGGTTAGTAAAGCAAGATTAGTCAACATATGGTCTGTGAGTTTATCGGCAAGTAATTCATTCGTTATTAGTTGATAAATAAAATAAAACTGTCCCTGTTTGAATTGAGAATTATTCAAAAAATCAGCTCACCATAATTTTGAGATTTTCTTCATATCAGCATATTCTGGCGCCCAACGTGGGGCTGATTCTCCCCAAATAAGAACAGGTTGTTCAGTGAAATGGCAACGTACTTCAGAATGGTAGTCGTTATTTAACAAAATGAAGTTTTGTGGCCATGTTGCGAAGTAAAATATGGTTCAGTGTTTAGAGTAAGAAGTTGAAAATTTGACTAATCTAGGTACAAAAACAATTGTTTCTCTTTTATTTTTAAGAAGTTTATTACAAATATGAAAGCATTAATTTTATATATTTATAGAATATAAGCTGTCCGATCATCATATATTGTTTCCGAACATCAGATATATTTTAAGTTTCATCTCTATTCAGGATATGTAAGTAAAAATTTTTTTAACATTATTATCTGTTCCACTTTTTTTATAAATCAGAAATTGGAATATTACCAAAACTTTTTAATTATTAACAAGGTGTAGTGAATAATATAAATTGTTCTGTTGTAGTTGGAAAAGTTCTTAAAATTCATGAATTATCAAGATTTAAATGAATATGAGATTTAAAATGAGTATAATTGTCATATTGCAGGATTACAAACATGGGATTACAAGAAATATTGCTTAATAATCTCCCTACCAAGGGTTGACTTGTTTTCATGCAAATTTTTACATTTTTTTTTATTTCATCCATAATCATCTAATAAATATTTTGTTTGGTTCTGTTATTATCTTTGTCTAAAGAATTTATTTTTATAATAATTGCTACTGATATTCTACTATCCACTAAGGATTTGAATTTTATATCACATATTATATTAAGTTTACAAATGTGCGTAAACCTCACCACCACTGAAATGAAAGATATAAATTTACTGCTTACATGAAAACAAGAGATGTTTCAATAACAAATGTGAATTTATGGTTAGAAACTTAAAAAAAATTATGTAGTGTCTTATAAAAATATTTATTGTCTAATGTTGTGATGTTCGTTGAACACGTATCTTTAAATCAGTCAAACTTTATAACTCGCTCTGAATGCACAATAAATTTCTAGCTGACACTGGCTTACCGAAAAAAATGTCTGGTATGGTGAAAAGGACAGGAATATAATCGATTCCGTCATATCAGAATTCATACATCTAGTGATATATGTTTATAGAGTAAATAATAAGAGTATAACGTGAGCAAGATTTTTCTACATCTTCCAACTTATTGTTAATTAAATATATTAGACAATGTTCACGTAACTAGTTGTGAACGAAGAGTAAACATGACAGGGTATTTTTAAACTATTAAGTCCAAACTAGTAGTAATGATATGAACTTCAATGTCTTTCAACATCTTTCGTAATATGTGTGCCCCTGGGAACATATCATATTAATGTTATAATTTAAAACAAAATTAAAGTAATCAATGTCACTAAATGTATTTGCTCATAATTATGTCATTTTGCAAATACATTGTATTTCAAACTAAATAGATAATAATTTTATTACGTCGTGTTAAAAGTTAGACTAATATACAGTGTCAATTATTATTTATTATAATTATTATTTGTTTGATCGGTTTTAAAATACATCCACTTCTATTAAAATGTAGCATATTGCTTTCTGTATAATTTGACAGTCAATCCAAATTGTAATAAAGAAATTAAACAGAGAAAATCACTAAATTGTCTTATATAAGTCGCTGTTTCAATACAGTTTTTAAATTTCTAGAGTTCGGGAATCTCTTGATCTAATGTTGATGAATAGTAGCCACAAACAGTAGTCTGTGAATAAAATGCAAGTTCTGGCTACCTGGAGAAATTACTCGACTGATTTAAGCATTTTAGTATTGAAAATACTTCTATGCTCGTGTATATGGGAGCCGTCTACACACAAATGGAGCGAAATGTGACAGGTCTGTAGTCTGGTATCATGATGATATTACGATGACTGATGACATGTATGTATCCTATAGAGTTTGTTTATATATTAAATAGGTTTTTTTATATGTATGATTATAATATCCAAACGATAATTATAACATTATTTATGGTGATCCGATATTCCTACTTTTACTTTAACGACGCTGGACATTTTATTTTCATATGATTTTTTTTAAATTCATTATTGTTTTCTAGTTTTTACAATGTTTAAAAAAGATTTTTGACAAACCAGAAGTTTATTAAATACATTTTTTCATTTTTAAGATTTAATTCTCTCCCATAAACGTTGAATCTTTACATTCGTGATTAATAATTTTATTGATAAATTTAAATACCTAATCGCAAAATGAATTTAATATATTTCATTGGAAATTAAATTGGCTTAGTGGTACGAAAGACAGATAGAGAATGCATCCACCCCGGCGTTTCGGATTCATGTTGATGGGGTATAGGGGATAAGAGGACCTGCTTTCTTCAACATCTTTCAAGAGGGATGTAAAATTTTAGGTTCCATGTATCTGCGATCTAATCAAGTTAGGGTAGCGTAGGAGACCGTAGGGTAATATAGCGAAAAGCAGGGTAGGATAGGATATGTTACGAAAGGATAGGATAGGATAGGATAGGAAAGGATAGGATAGGATAGGATAGGATAGAATAGGGTAGGATATGATAGGATAGGATAGGATAGGATATGATAGGATAGGATAGGATATGATGGGATAGGATATGATGGAATGGGATAGGACGGAATAGGATAGGATGGAATAGGATAGGATAGGATAGGATAGGATAGGATAGGATAGGATAGGATAGGATAGGATGGCAAGAACATTTATTCATAAATCTATCTTGGACTAATCATTTTGGTGCAAAAATTTATTTAACATTTATGAACAACTTTCAGAAAGTATTGTAGGATACCACAAATAAATAATTATAGATAATATCTAAATTACTTATTATTCAGATTCACTATTAAAATATAATCTTTATAAATAATGTGATTATGGATATAATGTTCTTTACCGTAATTGTATGTTTTTAGATATAATGAATAGTGATCACATGATCACAAGTAGCAATTAGTGGATTATTTTCTCGCATTGTAACAGTGTACATATGTTCCAAATTATATAAACAGGGAAACTTTTATAAATCCATATTTAGATCCGTATGTGCAAGCTTGGCTTGACCTTCCATACACCAATAGGTGGCTAATGCGATGGTGTGTTAATATTTATTGAAGGACACTCAGTCTTGCCATACCAACATAAAAGTGCCTCACAGATCAACGTCTATACTTTGCGATATGTATATGATTGTAATACAAAAATCCTGAAAAATTACGTGATAAAAAATGATATTAAAATATTTCGTGGGTAAATTCTGCCTGATGTAAAGTAACGGTATAGAGGTCTATTTTCCCAGTAATATACGGGATACTCTATTTTCTAGATTTATTTTAGTCGTGGACGAGATATTCATTTGGTGAAAAATTAAATATTAGACAAATTAAAAGAATGTTACAATTTACATTAGCAATAAAGTCTGTAACCATTGCTGTGTTTTTCGTTAATACATTTTAACATATCATTAATTATAAAAAAATTATGTAAGTAATGTGTACAATATTTTAATTTAATTATTGATGCACCGTTTTCAATTTAAAACGTTTAAAACCCATTTAGCCCTAAAATTTCTTACTTGAAAACTTCAATCTACTATTGTGGACGAACTTAAATCGTATGAATGTCTTGCAATATATAAAAATATTGTAATTGATCCTTTTAAAAAGACTGTAGGGCTATGTACTACTATAAAATAAAGTATTCGGTAAAGTTAGAGGAATAAGAAAATATTTTATTTGACTATATTTGTAGTAGTAGTAGCTACTTATTTTATTAGGCAAATAAGCCATAATGGGCCCTTTTTACCTAGGGATCTACAGTTTAGTGTGGACTCCGAACCACGGTCCTCGACTGTCAAGTTACCCACCGCCTAGGCTTGCCCGCCTGCACCGTTGGCAGAGTGGCAAACTTCTAGGTAGGTCTCGGCTTGCCTCTCCGCCTGCATCAAGCTAGTGACTTTCCCGAGATTGTCTGTTGACAGCCTACCGACTGTTAGACGAGCTATCGGTTATCCATCCAATTGCCGGATTCAATCAGTGCTGCTTAACTGACAGAATATCGGAAATTAAACGGATGATCATACCTCATCCCCTTATTTGACTATAAATAATATACAAAAATGATTAAATTGTGAAAATTGTGTACAAAACAATAATTGGAATGTAAACCAACATACATTTTCAGCATATAAAATTGGGTTTTTAATTGCAAACATTTCGTAGTCACTGATTTTCGTAAGATGGAACAAATTGGTCTAAACTATCGTAACGAGAACACTGATGAAAATTTGTGGAAGGTTCCGAAGGTCCCATCTTTGTCATCCTTTTGTAAGTTTTCAGTAGCCCTGTAGCTATAGTCCCTAGCTGGTCAAGTTTTCCGCCATTATTTTATATAGTCGTCAAACGTTTTGCACAGCCACATCTACGTAGTGAGAAAATAGCGGAAAGTGCCATTTTCTTCCCTTATAATAACGATCTCACTATCAGCCAAACCATAACCTCGTTCTTTTTTTTAGTATTTTTGCGTTGGATAAAGGAAAATGTGGAATACGGTTTTCCCTAATTGTATCAGTAGCTTTCATATTTCTCAATTTTAATTCTTTGAAGAAAGAGAGTGAAGTAAAGAAGTTGTCAAAATATAAATGAAATTTCTCGTAAGGCATCTCTTTTAAATATATGCAGATTATAGAAACGCAGATGCTGCAAGGTCCCTATCTTTATACTTTTCATGCAGTGTAGTTGAAGAGCCTTGGTAGGGGTCAACCGCAAATCGACAATCGAAAATTTTTAACCCCACCGGATCGGATATCTTCCAATGAACTCTTTACCGTTATGGCGCACGTCTGTGCTATACCTTTCCTCAGCTGCGCCGTACATAAATAACTTTTTGTTCAGAATATTGAATAAAGGTCTCACTTTTGAATATTCACCTGCTCTGCCCAGCTTTATATTATCGTTGCAATGGATATTGCTCATAATATATTGAAATATATTACGTAATTATAGCCTCGCACACCAGTTTAATATTAGTGTCATCCCTATTTTGCCAAAACATCTTCTTTTGTGGGAGAGGTATGTAACAGCTTAGAAGAAAAGCTTCAGTGAATCAAAGTAGCTTATCTGCAATAATGTAGGAGAATGTTTTTAAAAGTCATTCGAAAAATAGAGAATCTGATTTATCAATCGAAGAACACCTAAAAACTGGTCAAGAATTGTTCTGCACGGATAATACAACCTTTCAATCAGAAAAAGTTGATTGTCACTCTTTTTGTAGTCAAAATTTGTTAGGGTGTTTAAATTTTCGTTCCACGAATCGTGATAGATTTTTGCACTTCAGGTCTGAGTTGCGTTCCAGGCAAATTTTTTGGTACAATAAAATTTTCATCTGAATCTTCATCAGTATCTTAATCTTCGATAGTATTTTCTGAAGAAAAAGTTACTATTTATTCTAGAACCTCAACAGTATTGTATTTTTCTAACGCTTCCACCAACTCGAAAATAGTTAGCGACTTTTTTCTAATAACTGAAAGAGTCGATAGTAAGACATAAATCTACCATCCTTTTAAAAGGGCACAGTTTTCTTTTACTAAATATTTTAGTTATGGTACTAGGAAAATTTTTTGGGTCTTACTGTTGTCAAATATGATATAATGCAGTTATAACTGCTAGAAACAATTACAATTACTTGCAGTTACTCATTGTAAATGACAGACGAACACAACAACAAATATGCGTGAATCATACACGAAAATCCAACAATTATAATGAACACGAGACACACATTGCTTCTCAATACTCCAAAATTGTATCTATAAATGGAACATCTGAGGAACTTGCAAAAAAAAATTTCTGTAAATTTCATCATAATAAATAAAAAAAAAATAATTTGATACCGTCTAAAACTATATAAGAGAGAGCAGAACAGGCCATACTGTCACCATCATCTATTAGACTAACAACATTATTGCACATCTGGTTTTTAAATGTTCTTTACCTAAAATGAAACCATAACAAATTGTAAGAAAATCATCAATATAGCAGCGCTTTTGTCGAATTTTCCTACCGTTGACTTTGTTTTCTAAATTTCTGTGCTAATATTTACCGTACGATACACAAAAAATTAAAAACAACACACCGCTCACTCGATTAATATCTCTATATTCCATTTTTGGCAATAAATCGTTATTCGGGTAGAGCCCTTGGGGTTTTATGTATTTTTAACAGGACGTTCGTTGTTCCGAATGCAATATTTCGCTGGATCGATTATTCACCTACCGTTTTCCGTAATTAAATTTGACCGAGGGGGTTGATGAAATGATTATAATTTCTTAACAACCTAGTAGTGATAGAGTATATTATGATAAGATTACTGATTACTGTCTAAAATCGCACACAATTTAAGAAAGAATATCCAGGATATTAAAAATACATATATATATATATATATATATATATATATATATATATATATATATATATATATATATATATATATATATATATATATATATATATATATATATTTTAAATTTATGTTTAAGTGTTGTAATTTAATATAATAAATTAATATAAAACTATGGTTATCTAAAGTGCTAAAAATATCTAAAATTTTGAGGCCGATTATTAAACTATATAAGGAAATCATAACTAGATTTTAACAAATATGAAAATTAATGAGTTACTCAATATGAAAATAATGCTACTAACAATAACAATTATTTAAAAAAAATGTATGAGAATTGAGTAAAATTATCTCTCCCATGAATGTAGCAAGGTAAAATATATCAAAAAACAATGAAAAAATATCTATATTCAAAAATATTCTATATTCAAAACCAACTTGAATCAGAAAAACCCAAAAATAACCCAAAATTGCAATATTAGAGATTAAGCTGGTATTTTTAATTAAATCCTATAACGAACCCAAAAACGTCTAAAATAAATTAACAGTTAACTACAGTTAACATTCGAACACGTGGTCTTATGAGAAAAAAAGAAGAAAAAAAATAATATAACAACTAGTAAATCTGAATTTTATATACTTTTTTTCATAGGTTACGGAACTTACCAACTTATTTTATACCAATAAACTATACAGGGGACAGAAAAATACATATCTTTTAATGAAACATCGTTTATGTTTTTGAATATTTAGATCCAATTCGTCATTCTGAAAGTCATCTTTCACATATCCAAAGAAGATGGCGCTGATTCAGGAAGGTGACTATTTATTGTGCGTTATCTTGAGTTCCTTGAGGTGGCACATTATTCTGTCGCCATGTAATGTTTAGTCTGTAATTTCTCGGCAACTAGCTAAACTTTTTCTATCCAATATTAAGCAAATTGAAGAAATCACCTGGGACTACTACCAATAAAATAGTCTCCTTAAATTAGCGTTAATCTATTTGGATAGGTAAAAGATGAGAATTTGTTGGCCTTCAAGAATCCAAATTTGAGCCAACTAGACTATACCGTGTGATCACGAGATCACTCTCGGCTCTATATTTTCTTGGTCTATCAAGATGTAAATTTCTAATTTGGGAACGTCATATAACAGCTAAATTTATATTAATTCGACTGAATAAACCTTGTCTGTCACTTCCGGTTTCACCGGAAAATGTCATATGACGCAATACCAATTTTATTTTTTAATTAATTATTGAAATAATACAAAACATTTTTTAGGTGTCATAGCTGCCTAGACGCAAAATTAAATTTAAGAATGTTCAAAAACTTGCACAGTAGCGGAGTGGAGGGAGTGCTCAACCCCCTTTTTTAAACAGAATTTCTACACCAATGACTCTTTTTTAAAAAACTGTTATTTTCATTATCTACATACAGTTTAATAAAAATAATGTCCCTTCTTCTGTTTCGAAATGCCTGTGCGTTTCCCAGTTATTTTGATGTTTAGTGTTTGATGTGGTACTAAATTAAGTAATTTATTTATTATCAACTATCGGCTAAATATTTAATTATTTCAACGAAACCTACCTAAATATGGTTTGTTAAGGATTCTAAAAAGCTGAAATCTCTTATTCTTTATCTCTTTTCAATGTAGTCAAAATAAATATTTGTTATATCAAGCCAAACTCAAATACAATACATACAAATACATACTCAAAAAATTCGAGAAAAAAAAAATTATATTCAACACCCTGTATCTCGGAAACGAAGCGTTCTACGACATATGTTTATAGGAACTTTTCTTTTTAAAGACATGTGTTCTATCTCCTGTTAAAGTTTGTCTACAAAAAACTGACTCACCCTGTATAATGATCAATTTGTTTTTGATTGTACGTCTAACATTATTAATCGATGCAATATTTGTGACATGTAATGGAGCATTAATAGAAAATCAACTTTATAATATCTTAGAATTGGTTACTTTAAATCAGTTATTAAACGTGTTTTCTTACTTCAACACGTTACTAAATTTCCTACTTTTTTTTAATGTACCTCAATAATTTTAAAAACAAAATTATGCGTGTTCCATTTAGAAAATATATACTTGTTACTCCCTATATTATTGCTGGCAGGAAACCAGGAAAAAGTAAAACCTTTAATTTGCCTCTTTAAAAAGCGGTTTCAGATAAAACTGAGTGTCTAAATAATGGTCAAAACCGACTATTTGGATATTCGAAAACCGACTAATCTAATGTACGAAAACCCGGTTATTTGAACATCCAAAAAACCGAGTATTCGGATCCGAAAAACCAACTGTTTGTATATTCAAAAATCGGTTATTTGAATATTTGAAAAATAGACTATTCGGATTTTTTGGATGTTGGAAAACCGGTTATTTGTATACCAATAATATTATTAAATATGATTTCAATGAAACAACTACTCAGCGGGCAAATACTCCGACCTGCATTGGATTATACCTTCAATCGTGATAGATCGGTAGCCAATATCATTTGTCAATTCCTAACCAGACATAAGACCGGTTTCGAATTTATTAGTTCTCCTCAGTATGCTATAGGTTATGGAAGAAACAAATGATAGTGGCCAACCTGCTAGTCATATACTGACTAAGGTAAATTGAGTAGTGGTGAGAGGTATGTGAAACTTCTCATATGGTCCAAATGCTACTGCTACTATCCGACCGACATCATAGATGTCTCTGTGGCGGATAGCGACTTGCGAAGCAAATACCAAGAGCTGTTATTAAATATAAATCATATTTAATAACAGTAGTTTAGTCCACCTGGACTAGAGGTCGCGGCTCTCGGTATTTGCTTCGCAAGTCGCTATCCGCCACAGAGCATCTATGGATAGTAGCATTTGGACCATATGAGAAGTCTCACATAAATATAAATCATATTTAATAACAGTAGTTTAGTTCACCTGGGCTAGAGGTCGCGGCTCTCGGTATTTGCTTCGCAAGTCGCTATCCGCCACAGAGACATCTTGCTGTCGGTCGGATAGTAGCATTTGGACCATATGAGAAGTTTCACATACTTCTCACCACTACTCAATACCAATAATAGTAATAATTAAAGCTCGGACGGAGGTATCAGTTCCCAGTGGCGGCTTTTAGGTAGACATAGTATTATACTGTAAACACCTACTGAAATATTCCCAAACGACAGAAAAACAGAAATTTATACAATATGATAAAAGTAATTTTTTTAAATGTTAATACGTAAACTAGTTTTATTGGAAATTGTAGGGTATTAAATATAAACGTAATAGATTCTTTTACAATTGCACTACACTGTGGCAATTCTGGGAATTTACTTGCGCTCTGTAGGTCAAGTGAGAAGTGTTTGTCATTACATTGCATAACGTCGAGTCATATGAAAGAATAGTGCCAAATTGTATAGAGCCGATCGGTCTTTTTAAAATGTCTCACTGTAAACCTTTACAGGTTGCAGTAAATCTATGAATTCGCGATATCCCGGAATTTTGATTTGACGGTACACGATTATATTAGAGTAGCTATGACAAAGCACTTTCTTGGATATGTAACATAAGTATTAATAAACACATTTCCTCAGAAAATCATAAAAGGAATCTGAGTGGCTTTACTAATAGTGACAGACAACACAATTTTAACTTAGATTTAGTGGAAGTGATTAGATGTAACAACATACCGTGGTCGAAACTGAAACTAGATAATTCACTTTTTTGACAGTTTTTGCAAAAGTCTATTAGTGGCAAGTATAACAATGTTCAGGTGCTATTGGAATCGACACTAAGAAAAATGGTAAATATTCACCCATATTTCTGCATTTTTCATACACTGAAAGAATATTAATTCATTTATAAATCTTTATTTACTAATTTACTGTCAAATGTGGGCTTATTAGAAATAAATTGCTAAAATAAACTTATTCTATTGTAAGTTCGATTAATCGGTATGTGGTAATTCAATTTCAGTATAATTATCCGAGTAACTGGTTTTCGGTTTTGTAAAAACTCGCGAATAATCCAATACCGGTTAACCGAAAAACCAGGAAAATGATTCCAGTTGCCAACACTATACTCTGTAGGTTAAAGTTATACAATTGTATTGATCAATTTAATAACAGATCCGTAATCTATGTAAAATATCGTATAAAACTCTTTTTTTGAAATATTTAAATGTATTAACAATGAACGGGATAAAGGGGGTACAGTTTTATTGAGACAACCCTATATTAAACACAGTTTCCTTCTTGACACCAACGGAATTTTAAATCTCAGAATAAAATTTTAATAAGTTTCGAGTCTTTTAATTATATTCCATTCACTGCTTGAGAAGTACGTTGAAAAAATTGGAATTTACCGTTCTCGAAGAATTACCTGTTAAGCCAGTTAGCTTAATTGATTTTATAATATATCTTTTTTACTATTAATTAATGCATTTTTTTATTACTAAAATACAATATTTTTACACCGAACAAACGATTTGAGAAGCCTTTATACCCAAGTTAATTTTTCAAAGCTATAGTCGACAAAAATTCAAAATCAAAACTTGACGTTAAAATTAAAATGTTTTGTTAACCGCCTATAAAGTTACCGAAATATTTATCTAAAAATCCTAGGATTCTTTATTAGGAAAGAAGGACAAGACCCTACTGCTTATTGTTGAATCCAGACTACATCTAGGGTATCGATAATTGCTTGTCCAATCTTAGGCCGAAATAAATTACAAATAAAATTTCTAACTTGCTCCAGGATGGCATCGAATCATCGATCATCGGTATCGAGTAAATAGCTATAAACATTTTACCCACTCGACTCCATAGTCCCTTAAACTCCTTGATACTATTTCGATCCAATTTTTAAGAAATATCTATTTAAAATCAGGTGTTTAAATCAATTTCACTGAAATTTAGCACACATTTCATAGGAACTGTTCTTCATATTTTTTGGTGTATACTAATGCTATTTCCCGACACCCTGTGTATTATATGGAAACTCGTAAAAAATAAATATCAGATATTAGCAGGGAAAGGAAACTGGACCAGAATCCAGGACCGGTAGCTATTACTGTCTCATGGTTGACAGAAGGAAATACGTAGGCAATTAAAACCAAAAGTGCAAAATAAATAATGAAATACATACAGCTTGATACAACGTATTATTCAGAATAACTGAAGTCTGCCATCGCATTAGCATACATGGTCACAACTAATATTCGTTCTGCATTCGTGGCTGTTAAATTTGAGCGATTTGGTCTTTACGTATGTTTGCATAAGGAAAATGAACGCTGCACATCTACCGAGGTTAATGGTGTATGATATTTCACACGGGCAGACAGTGCAGGCACTGACAAACCGCACAGATAATTTACATATTGTTTTATGTCACAGGTTCCTATTGAAATTTGCGAAATAAAGTGCCAAAATTGTGTGCCTGGCCAGGTTATTTTTTAGACAATTTTTACAAAATTTCAAAACTGTTTTTTTCAGAATCAGGTGGAAAACATAACGGCAGATTTCAAACTTTATAAGAAAATATATATTATTTTATAGTTACACCTTTTTTTAAATTTGTGATGTGAAAAAGGAAAGTAAAATAAAATTTCACAATATTTTTTGATGAAATTAAAAATCTCCAAGTTTTCCACCTTATTCTAAAAAATAAAATGTTTTACAAATACTTTACAAATTGTTCAATAAATCTGGGGAAGCACACAATTTGTTCAACTTCTCTCACAAACTTAATAATAATTTTTTTCTACAAAACTTGTATTTAGTCTTGATAGTTATGGCATAAAGCATCGCTTGAGTCCCGTGCTCAAATACTAAGATATGCCATAACCAAATTTCACCAGCCGCCACTGGTACATTATTATTTTAAACAAATAAATCATGAGAAAATTCCTCTTTTATAATAATAATAATAATAATAATAAACTTCTTTATTCATTTAAGGTATAATAAAATACATTGAATGCGTCAGTATACATATAAATAGAATTAAAATTGTACAAGTATAAACATGTATACACACATACACATATATACATACATGCATATATACATATTCACACATATACACACACACACATATATATACACGTATATATATAAAAAATAACTATAATCGTAAACACAACTTATACATGCAGATATGAACAGTCAGACAGCATACAACAGTTTATCTAGATAAGAGGAGTATTAAGCAGTACCACCGCGGCAATTACCAGCTGATGGGGGAACATCCTTTAGAGTTCACCGATGTAGACTTAAGGACGAGGGGTTAGCCTTAACACCAGGGCTAACCTAAAGCCACAAGACCTGGCTAGAATGGACGCGGTCATCGATGAGGAAATTCCGGAAGATGTAGACATCTGGCAAATCAACTGTGCCGTGTACAATGCCGCGAAGCAACTCGTCCCCCGTGAGAGGTCAACCAATCACGGGGTCGAGAAAACCAAGCGGCGTGTACAAAAAATCGAAGGCAAGATACAGTCGGCCAGACAACACGCTTCTCGGATCCAGAGTGTGGTGGAATATAAGACGTCTGGTAGAGTTTTTACTCCCAGAATCCGGCGCATAGCAGCCGGATTAAGACGTCAACACCATACTCTAAATCTGACAGTGATGCTTACCATCAAGCAGCACTGTCTAGATAGGATCCGAGCGCTCATGGCGATAAAGAAAACATTGAAGAGGCGGGTGAGGAGTATGGAACAAAACAATTTGTTCCGTACGAATCCTTCTCGCCTCTTTCAAAAACCACAGCGTGTTGTCGACAATCCGCCGACTGTAGAAGGTGTCGAAACCTTCTGGAAGGGAATCTACGAAACGACGCGTCCATTCAATAGCGACACTCCATCAATTGCACACTTCGAGGCTCTGTGCCACAGACATCGTCAAGAGCCAGAAGAAGTGTGCCCGGCAATCAGTACGGAGGAAGTTCAACAAGCACTTGTTGGTACCAAGAACTTCGCTGCCCCGGGCCCAGACGGCATTAACAACTGGTGGTGGAAGAAATTTCCTTCCACTCACCGCCGTCTGGCGCGAGTTTTCAACTTATGGTTGAACGAGGGGCAGCAGATTCCGGACTGGTTCGTCGAGGACGTACTGTGCTTATCCCCAAAAAGGGGATCTTTCCGACCCGAGGAATTATAGGCCGATCACTTGCCTCAACTCCTGCTACAAGATATTTACACGTATCTTGTATGCTAGGACACTGAGGTCTGTTGATCCGGTCTTCCAGCAGATACACGAACAGCGTGGTGCCAAGAAGGGCATGGCAGGTTGCAAGGACAGCCTGCTGATAGACCGCTGTATTACACAGGATTCTGTGCAATACAAGCGGAATCTATCGATGGCCTGGATTGATTACCGCAAGGCATTTGATACAACATCGCACGAGCTATTGTTGTACTTGCTCGAATGTCTTGCGGTACCAGCACCACTAGTGAGATGCATAGAACAGCTGCTGCCGCTCTGGAAGACCCGCTTCACCATAACATCAGGTGCGCAGCGGGTCACGACAGAGCAGGTGGCATTCAGGAGAGGAGTTTTCCAGGGTGACTCCCTGAGTCCTCTCCTCTTCTGCATCTCACTGCTGCCGTTGTCTGTTGGGCTCCGCCAAACCCGCGGATATCAATGTGGGCCACCCAGCGACCGGAGGCATAAGGTCACCCATCTATTTTATATGGATGACCTTAAACTTTATGCCTCCGGAGAGCGTGAACTACAAAACGCTCTTAGGGTGGTCGAAGAATATACGCGGGCAATTGGTATGGAGTTCGGGTTGGACAAATGTGCAGTCGTCCACCTCAAGAGAGGACGATGCGGGGAATTCTCTGAAGATGCGCAGCTCGCAGACGGAAGCATCCTAAGACATCTGGATGCCGGAGAGACCTATACATACCTGGGTGTGCAACAAAGGCACATCCAAGATGTAACACAAATAAAGGATTCTCTCCGCGGCAAGTACAGACACCGCCTCCGAAAGATTTGGTCTTCTGAACTTTCGGGGAAGAACAAGGTGTCTGCAACTAATATGCTTGCCGTTCCGATTCTGCTCTACTCCTTTGGAGTAGTAAAGTGGAGGGTAGATGAGCTGCGTCAATTAGACAGAGATACCCGCAAGATGATGAATATTCACAGAAGTATTCATCCTAGATCGTCCGTTCCTCGTGTGTACCTCCCACGTCAACGGGGGGGCCGAGGACTCTTGAGCCTGGAGTGTACGCATGGTAGAGTAGTACTGAGTATGGCATGTAACATACTCAGGAGCTCAGATCCCCTCTTCCGGTTCGTAAAACATCATGAAACTGTAGGAGTGGGAGCAGGATTGTTCAAGGCAGCAAAAAGAGCCGCAGATGAACTCGGTCTCGCATTTGACATCAGGCGAGGAGGCCGGCGAGGTGCTGATGTTGAGTCAGTCACCGAACTTCAGCCAAATCGTCTGAAAGCCCGAATTAGAGCTGCCGAACAGGAAAATCTGTTTCGGCAGCATGTCGATAAACCCCAGCATGGTGTCTTCTATAAGAACATCGAAACACTGGGTTTATCGACCAGGCTGACCTTCGCCTTTCTAAGGTCGGCCGGGCTTAAGTCAGAGACCGAGGGATTCATTATGGCCTGCCAGGATGGTGTTATCAACACTTTGGTCTACCGTAGCCGCGTGTGGCGTGTAGAGGTTCCTGATATCAACTGCAGGACCTGCCATCAGGCGCCGGAATCGCTCATGCACTTACTATCTGCATGCCCTATATATGCGATTTCGGCCTACATCCACCGACATAACGCGGCTTTATGAGTGCTATACTACCATCTAAGGCACTCGTACGGGGTAGACCAGACACCAGTGCTGCCTTACGTCCCCGGAGATATTGAGTCCGTTGTCGAGAACGAGAAATGCCGGATTTACTGGAACTACTCGTTCCCGACTGTCAGGCTAATCCAAGCCAACAAGCCTGACATAGTCCTCCTCGACCATCAACTCAAGGTGATGTATGTCATCGAGTTCTCGGCACCTGCGGAGAAAAACATCGCCTTGAAGGAGGAGGAGAAACGGACCAAATATCGCGATCTCCGGTACGAGCTCCAAGTGCTGTACCCAGGCTACTCGGTCAAAATGGTCGTCCTTATTATCGGTGTACTCGGAGGGATAAAGCCTACGCTGCTCTCGGGACTGAAGATCATACCGGCCTGCCAAAAATCAGCTGAGTGGCTGGCAGGCCAAATGCAGAAGGCGGTCATCCTTGGTTCTCTCCGTCTGCTTAGGGCACACGATTCCGGAGCCTACAGTCACTAACCCTGCGGGATGTGGGGAGTGGCTGAGGTTAATGTGCTGGCGCGACTCCCGTGAGGCGTCGGAGGCCACGGGAGGACTGTCCAGCGTCGGGCAACCGAAAAAAAAAAAAAAAAAAAAAAAAAAAAAAAAAAAAAAAAAAAAAAAAAAACTTCTTTATTCATTTAAGGTATAATAAAATACATTGAATGCGTCAGTATACATATAAATAGAATTAAAATTGTACAAGTATAAACATGTATACACACATACACATATATACATACATGCATATATACATATTCACACATATACACACACACACATATATATACACGTATATATATAAAAAATAACTATAATCGTAAACACAACTTATACATGCAGATATGAACAGTCAGACAGCATACAACAGTTTATCTAGATAAGAGGAGTATTAAAGTATTCATAGACTGAATAGAAACTATGCTTTAATAGCAATGACTTAATTGTGTTCTGGAAAAGATTTAGATTTTCAATATTTTTTATTTGAGGAGGTAGATGGTTAAACAATTTGACAGGCATCACATAGGAACTATTTGATAAAAGTGCTAGTTTGTGATGAGGTAGTCTAATGTGGTTTCCGTGCCTTAAATCATACTGGGCAACTTCAGAACTTTGAGTAAATTTCTCAGGATTTTTTTTGACAAACACAACACATTTAAAAATATATAATGAAATCACTGTTAGTATATTCATACCTTTGAAGAGATTTTTGCAAGAATATGATCTGGGTTTGAAACACATCGTTCTTATGATTTTTTTCTGCATAATAAGTACATCATTTATTCTATTTGAGTTACCCCAGTTTATAATACCATAGTTGAGAATAGAATTTACGTAGACATAGTAGTACGTTAGCAATGTGTGTTTGTTAACAAATTTCCTCATTTGCCAAATTGAAAAACAGTAACATGACAACCTCTTTATGATATACTCTATTTGAGAATGCCATGATAGGTTGTAGTCAATTTGCAAGCCTAGGAATTTTATACTAGGACTCTGTATTAACGATTTTTCAGATGATTTGACTAAGATACTACAATTATTTTCTCTTACTGAAAATGAAACTAAATGTGTTTTAGTTATGTTTAGTAACAGACCATTATTATTGCAGTAGGATTCCATATTTTCGTTACCCTTACTAGCTAATTGACTGAGGCACGTAAAGTCGTTAGCTGATGCAACTGCTGCCGTTTCATCAGCAAATAGTGATACATGTTCAAACATTACATTTTCATGAATGTTATTTATAAATAAAATAAATAGCAGGGGGGCCCAGCGTGCTGCCTTGAGGTACCCCGACACCTAACGGTCGCAGATCAGAATAATAGTCCTCTGTTTCAGATCTTAGAAGGACTTTTTGTGTTCTGTTTGATAAATAGGAACATAACCAGTCATAGGCTAACCCTCTTATTCCGTAATTATACATTTTTTCTAGGAGAATACTATGGTTCACCATGTCGAAGGCTCGTGTAAAGTCAAAAAAGATGCCTACAACTTTTTTTACTTTTGTCCAATTGCTCTAGAATATAGTTAGTAAAGGAAACCGAAGCATCTTCAGTAGACAGGCCTTTACGAAAACCAAACTGATATTTATAAAGTATATCGTGATTATTTACAAACTTAATTAATCTGTTGTAATACGCATTTTCAAATACTTTAGAGAATACTGATAACAGGCATATTGCTCTGTAATTAGCCATATCCATGTTATCATTTTTCTTATGAATTGGAATTACAATTGCGGTTTTAAGATTTACTGGGAAGATACCTTGACAAAATGAAGCATTAATTAAATCTGTAAGAATTGGTGCAATAAAGTCAGTTATGTGAATAAGAAGGGAACAGGGGATACCATCATGACCTGCAGAATTTTTTATTGCAACTTTTCTTATAATTTCTTTAGTTTCACTGATATCAATTGGACTTAAAAATATGCTAAAGTTCAAAGAGTCTACTATTCGAGGTGGGTTATAAGTACCTAGTTTTTGAATGAGATTTTCAACAGCACGAGAAAAATCTGAGGTTTCATTTCCATTTCTATCGCGAAAAGAAGAGGGATATCGTGGCTTGTAAGTTCCATTAGTCTCTTTTCGAATTATTTGCCAGACTACTTTAGATTTATTAGTGGCATCATGAAATTTGGAGTCATTGTAATGATGTTTGGCTGATTGAATAGTCTGCTTATGGTACTTTAATAGAATATTGTAACGCATCCTAAGCTGCTCGTCATTTGTTAATTTGTAAGTTTTGAACAGTAAACGTAAAAATTCCCCTCGATTTATAATATCATCATTTATCCATCCTTTGTGATGCCTTTTATTTGTCTTACCACCTACTTTTATTCGTACCAGAGGAAATACTTTATTAATGATACTACTGAGTCTATCACAAAAACAATTGAACTTATCATCTGCATTAGTGAGTAGATAAACATCATCCCAGGTTTCAGTAGATAGTTGATATTTAAAGTTTTCTATATTAAGCTCATTATTAAAAAGTCTTTTATAGATATATTTAACCTCCTCCTTCTCGGGTGAAATTTTTAATGGAAACTTGTAACTATAGCGGTAATCACAGAACAACCGACAATATTGGTGAGAATGTTAGCGGACCATATACCAAACACCGCTCCGCTAAAATAACCGTACATTGTCGTGTTGCTAAGTTAACTAAAGAATAATTGCCAAGCTACGTATAATGTTATATACATTTATCTCAGCTTTCTGTAATTTCCAGTCTCAATACTGGTTGTACTGGTTGCATATATTATATAAACACATACATTTTTATGTAGTGTGTTTATTGGTACAGGGTGGGTCATATTTTAATCGGGAAATTTAAAGATTCGATGGAACACTCCAAAATAATATGGATTTGCCATGTAAACTTATGGCAAAAGAGCTTAGTTCTTGAGATAGAGACCATTGAAGTTATAATATATTTTCAGTTTTTCCCGTATTTCTCCGAAAATAATTGAGATATTGTTATGAAATTCGGAGAGTGAACGCTGTGTACATCAGTACACTTCTTACAATAGTTTTTATATTTCCACTCGAACCAGAAGCGTGAGCGTAGGGCGTTCGAGGATATACATCCCAGAAAAAACAGGACGCCACTGACCTAAGCTACTTTTCTTTCTTTTTCGACATTTACTATCATTAGTGTACAAAAAGTTTCTTATAATTTTTTGACAGGTTGTAACATCTTTGAGTTAAACATATTTTAATTCAATTATCCCTATTTGTAAATTAGCTGTTAATTGAAAATTGTTTAAAAAATTATATGGAAAACTAAGCATTTTTAGCTATAAGTTTATATTATAAATCCGTATTATTTTGGCGTTTTATATTAAATCTCAAAGTTTCCCAATTAAAATCTGGCCCACCCTGCATACCTGCAACTGGATTTTTTTTATAGATAACTGCCAGCCCTGAAACATGGCAAATATTTCCGCTGCCTAAATATTACACATTGCTCAGAGACAAGAATATGCAAAAGTGTACGGAGTGTTGTCAAACATTTTTAAAGTTGGTGTCATTTCCAAGTAAATGGAAAGTTGAGTGATTGATTGAAGATACATATTTATTATCGCAACAAATATATGGATCTCAATACTAATTATACGGATATTCATTTTTGACAAATGAGTTTTTGATTATACTTCGCATATCTGAAGTTGTTTCTTTCTCTACAGAATCGCATCCTTTGCAAAAAATTACACAAGACTAGTATTTATTTCTCGTGCTTAGTAATGATGGCAGAAAATCTAGTGATTCGCTTATGTGTGACACACTGTGCGTTTTCCAGAAGAGGTGCTTTTCAATTTAGTTTTGGTAATTTTTTTTTTAATTTGTGTTAACCTTAAAAATAGTAAAAAAAAATTCTGATGATTTGTTAAATGTTTTTTTATGTCAACTCATGCTGTATACATGGATTTTCTATTGGAATATTAAAAATAAAGTAAAGTGTAAGAAACGAAATCTTTGGACAAATAAATTTGCCGAGTGGTTTTGATATAGCAGCTTTTCCAACAGATTGCGTTCTAGTAGTATCTTTTCTCATTTTTCATATAAATATTATTTTTGTGTAAGCTATCGATATAATTTGACCTTCGCCTGACCATCCAGATATTTTAATATCTATTTCAGGACGGGAACAAAGGGATAGGAAAAGGATGTGTCAGTAAGGATGGTTGCGACATGAAAAACAGAAGGTTGAATAAAAACTACTAAAAATGTGAGAAATCAATGAAAAATTATTGACATATTCTTTATTTCTTTTTATTTTATATGAAGGACGAATTTGCTTACATAATATTCTCGTAAGATAAGAATAATTTCAATAGTCTGACAGTCTAACCCATTTAAATATTGATGAAAATACTTATTAACTTTATTATCTCGTCATGTGAGATATAAATATACACACAGAATCATCTAATTGTCTAATTTTATATTAGAATTTTAATTTATGTTTTTACAAGAAAATGAAAAATCCTCAAATTACCCTTAAATACTCACGTAATATCAGTAATGAATAACACAGATCTCGAATCCATAGCATTCAGCAGCACTTAGAGTGCTTGTTTACAGTATGGTTATTATAGGGATATCTATCCCTTTATTTTATAGGAACGATATGCTCACGGTTATTTTCTCCAAATACATTTTGTAAATACACAAGGGCCAAATACTCTCAATGCGAGTTGTTCATTTTATTCTTATAATCGTAAGGAGAAAGTATGATTTGTCAAATAATTCTATGCCTTGAATGTGCTCTGGATACAAGATGTATTTTAAAATGATCTCTGACAGTAGGAAGTTGCCACACTGTCAAGTGATATATTTAAATCGCTAGTGATAATGTCAGCAACGGTATTTTCGTTGAAATGTATCCATGAAAATATCTTTTAAAAGAGTAAGTCACCAGCAGTACAATAATGTTCCAAATAGGTAAGTGCTGTGCCATATACACATTGATATATTTTGGTTGGGATCCATTATAGTAGCGTCCGAACCATACCAATAGTAATTGCCGTGACATAATTTAATATCTCTACAGCGCAACATATGTGAAAGACTATATTATCGCAAAAAATCAATTAATTCTCTCAGTTAATGGGGTTTGTTTGTGCTGTTCTTAATCATATTTATTTGTTGTTAATGTTTATTAAGATTTTAAATATATACTTTTACAAGGAAAACCTAATTTAAATAATCCTAAAGATGTGTCAAAATATCGACTAATTAAAACTTTTGTCTTCTTCTTCCTGCCGACCTTAACATCATTAATTTAAAAAATATATCAACAAAAAATCTCAAAGAATAACTAGATACGAGTTAATCTGACAGTAGCTTTTTGGAATTTTTATTTATTTATTTTTCGGTTTACCGACGTCGGACATTTCTCCCATTGCTCCGATTTACATGGATCGTAGCGATAGATTTAACAAATGTTTATAAATAACCAATTTATTTCTTTTATTCTTGACCAACTTCTGAACTTAAGACACAAACTTAAAATAATATTAATTAAGAATTATTGCAAATAATTTTTTTTTGAAAATTAGACACATGATAAGGACCATAAACTCTGATTGTGACTGAAGTGTACATAATATTTTATGAATGACCAGTCTTAAGTAATACACAATACATAAATATATGTCGGCTATCTTACAAATACTTCATAAGAATTATTACTCTATTAAATTTTGACATTCCATAAAAATAACAATCGGATTGTCACAATGAGAGGTATGAATTTGATTTAGAATTTAAATGTAAATAACCAAGCAACAACGTAAATAAAGGTGGCGATATTGTAATTTTATGGCAAGAATCGTTCTCAGAGATTTACAATCGTTTTGTTGAGGTGTTTTGGGTTTTTCAATTGAACTGGAAATGGATGAGAATGATAATTTATTTTCCTGTACCCCACCAGAAATTAGCAAAGCGGCAGAAGCTGCAATTTTGAACTTGTTCCCTCAGAAGTCGAAAACATTTTATGGAAATAGAGTAGAAAACAGGCGAGCACTAAAGTGATACTTAAAGTCCTCAGCCAAGCATATAAAGTGACCAATTAAGATCCGTCGTACATTAAGGTATTATAATAATGAGCTCCAGCATAATATGCCATATCTTAAGATAGATTTAACAAGATTTCTATGCAATTCTTTTTCTGAAGAATTCTCCTTAATGGAAGAAAATATAGAATAGCTTCCTATTTTTACTTACTAGATAATCTACGTTAGCTTTCTATTTTAATTGTTTTCCCCAATAGTAGAGACTTTTTTTTAATATATTTCCTGAAAACTTAGCTGAAATCTGCAAGAATGTTATAGAGTTAATTTTTATATATTCAGTGAAAACAAATGATCATATATATATGCATTAAGGTGTAAGATTGTGTAGCAGTATTTAATTTCTGAAATGAATTAGCTAAGATGTGCCTTACGATTTTCTCAGTAATCTTTAAGACAAATTCGTAGTTCAAAAACTTATGTGATGAAGTTTTTTTCGAGGAATCTGATACCACACAGAAGAAAACACTGAGCATTAAACAAGAAAGTTGGCCGAAAACCGATTTTTTTCAAAAAAAATCAAAATGGTGGATTATTAAATTTTTTGTCATAGGGTATTATTGGAACAAATTCCGCATTTCAGTTTTTTATATTACTTCCCGTTTGGCCAGAAATGGTTTTTTTTTTAAATTTAGAATCTCACAATATTATTTTGGTTGCATTCAACAGAACATTAAATTATCTATCAAAAATGTATTAACCACTTTTATGATATCTTTAACCGTTCTAGACATGCTGTACTAATGTACTAATAAGGGAATTAAACCATGCCTCAAAATATGTGTGCATTATTAATGAATTAATCAAAACACTCCCAGCCAAGAATGTCTTTACATAGTATAATTCTAAGTAGTAGTAAATAATAAGGACTTAAATATTACATTTTTCACCTCGTTAGGCAGATGATATTAGTTAATCAATTTGAAGATGAGTAATATTACAAATTTATTCACCTCTATTATTATAAGTCCTAATAATTTGTTCGTTTCTTTTTTATCTATACCGGGTGTAACAAGATCATGGTATACCCCTTTAGTTTTAAAAATGATTGAAATTTGGGATATCTTATATACATAATAAGCAGCACTTTTTGACATACAAGTAATTTTTTTTTTCAATTCCGGTTTCTGCCGATGTGACACTAACTTTCGATTTTTAAATAGAACACCCTACATATTATTGCATTTTTAAATTATGCGTAATTTTCTGAATCCAACGATACCAAATAAGTGACATTTCAAACGTCAATATTTTTTTATAATGCAATTTTTAATTTTCCATTTAAGTGTGCCATGATGGTTTAGATTTATTCTAAACGACCCGTGTAATGCTAGAAAAATCGAAATGTGAAAATACTAAATTATGTGATATATGAGCAAATAAAGTTCATCAAAATGGTTTTTGGGGGAAAACTCAATTTTTTCAAATGGAACCATATTGGTACCGTGGTACCATTTATTATTACTATTAATGAGGAATTTATTCATATGTCTTATTAAAATATGCGATAAATACAAACAAAATTACAGCTAAAAGAAAATAAGAAAATACAATTTTGTTCTAATTCCCTTGTTATACATAAGGTGGCTTTAGAATACAAAAAATTAACACAAAACATTACAACAGTTGTTCAAAATCCTGTCCATTAACTTCAGTGCACTTCTGAACTCGCATAGCTGTTTCTCGAAGTACGTTCGCCAATTGCTGGGCCGTTATGCTATTAATTGCGCGTCTTACTCGTAGCTCCAGGTCTTCACGGGTTTCGTAGCCAATATTTTTTAAATGACTCCAAACATAGAAATCAAGAGGGTCTTAAATCAGATGACCTTGGAGGCCACCTCACAAGACCATTCGTCGAAATTACGTTTTTACGTTTTCTTCGAATTTCCGTTGAAGGTAATCAATTACTATCCTTGAATTATGGTGAGGAGCGCCATCTTGTTGGAAATACATTCCCTGTCATAAATGGAAAGGTAATTCAGCTAAACTGTCTTCAATTTCCATTTGCAGATATCCCATGTATCTGGCACCAGTCAGGGGTCCTTCAAATATTATTGGACCAATGATTCTACTACCGATTATTCCAAGCCAAACATTGAAACCGAACCGCACTTGAAAGTTACCATCCCGTAATAAGTTTTGATTTTCTTGTGACCAATAATTTGTATTTTGTCGGTTAAATAATGCCAAATTTGTAAACCTAGACTCGTCCAAAAATAAAATCATTCCCAAAAAATCATTGTTTTGGCTGCACGTTATTCTGCAAAATCCAATTGCAATAATCCATCCTATGTTCGTTATCATTTTCGTACAAGTGCTGGTGCAATTGGTATTTAAAAGATTTATAGTGGTATTTGTGCAAAATTCGGCTTACTGTTTGGTGACTGATTTCCAATTCAAAACCAATTTGCGTTAAAAGAATCAGTCTTATCAACTTCTACTCGAGCCAAAACATTAATTTCCGTTCCTTTGTCAATCATTGGGCTCACTTCGGAATTGATTTTCAAGACGATTAAAATAATTTCTCGCTGGATATTGTCTATCAGGATATCATTCGGCATAAAGGTGTCTAGCCGCAACGGCATTTTTCTACATTCCCCATAAATAATTAACATGTCCACTTTTTCATCCCTTGTATAAAAAATTTGCGGCATTTTGAACACAATTAACAAGAATTTTAAACAATTTTTAAGGACGCAATAGAAACACCACCGGTCAACCAGCAAATGTTTGACAAGCTAAATATTTCAGTGTTTTCAAAGCCACCGTAGTTAGTTACTTCTTAACATTTAATTAGAACAAAATTATATTTTCTTATTTTCTTTTAGCTGTAATTTTGTTTGTATTTGTCGCATATTTTATTACGACATATGAATAAATTCCTTATTAAAAGTCCACATCCAAGTACCACGGTACCAATATAGTTCCATTTGAATAAATAGAATTTTTCCCCAAAAACCAGTTTGATTAAATTTATTTACTCATAAATCATGTAATTTAGTATTTCTGCCGGGATTTAGATTTTTTCTAGCATTACACGGGTCACTTAGAATAAATCAGAACCGTCATGGCACACTTAAATAGAAAACTAAAATTTATATTATAAAAAACATTGACGTTTGAAATGCCACGTATTTGGTATGGTTGGATTTAGAAAATTATGCAAAATTTAAAAATGCAATAATATACAGAGTGTTCTATTTAAAAATCGAAAGTTAATGTCACTTCCGGCGAAATCGGAAGTGAAAGAAATTACTAGTATGTCAAAAAGTGCCGCTTATTATGTATATAAGATATCCCAAATTTCAATCAATTATCCTCAAAACTAGAGAAGAATGGGGGGGATGTACCTTGATCCTGTTTCACCCGGTATACACCCATATAGCGAAAATGTAATGGAATTGTGGATAGTTAGAAAACTTTAACGAATTGAAATACCTTCGTCTTTATTGTAAATATTAGAAGACTGAAAGTCTTTTTGTCCAAAGTTGCTAAATCAATGTGTATTTTATACATTCGTCTAAATTATTATTTTTTTTTTCAAAAACGGCAACAACCTCTAACTATTGATTTTTGCATAGAACTTTATTTGCAACATTTTTTGAAAAATATTTTCGTTTATATTAACTCAAATAATATAAAATTAAAAACAATTTTTCTTTATAAAATACTTTTTTCAATTACCTACTTAATTTACTCATTAAATTCTGTTTGTTTTTTTCGTTTTATTTTGCTCTACTTTCTCCTACAATTTTGGTAATATTTTATTAAACGTAGGACTCTTATCATCGTTAATACAGTGAATGAACATTTTCTTGAAAAAGGTTGGACGTGCAAAGACTTCCACTCCCACTACACCCTAATCTGTAGCCGACTCGCGTAAACAATTTCTAACCAGACCCACACACCTGTCAAAAGAACCCCTGATTCATCAAATAATCTACTTAATTTTCGCATAAATTCCACATGATGAGTTGACAATTGATGAAACGTGAATTTTTACCTCCTCAAATTTAAATGGGATAAAATCAAATACGATTTTTAGTTGCCATAATATCCTTTTAATTTTAATTTATAAAATAATCGAACAAAAAAATAAATTTTTAATATCACTTTTGAGATGCTGCATTCATGGATATAAATATTTTTATTTCTTATTTCATATCGAATCAGTTTCTGGAATTACCCAGAGTAATTTAGAACAATCTGTATATTAATTTTTATTAAGGGTTATTGCTTTAAATTGATATATTTTAGCTAAGGTATAATTATTTACGCAAGTATCTGTAGTAGAGGAGGAAACAATATAAGCTATGATGACAAAATGGCAGATATTTAATTCGGATAATCGCATAAATTATATCGTGAAATTTCTATACTTTTATGGGCACCATATTCATTTTTAGGCTTTCTTAAAAACTATAAGTAACGATATGTTATACCTATGTCTCATAATTAAAATTACTCGTTCTATTACGTAACGTATAACAGACTATTATTTTTTACTTTCTTATACCTAATATAAGGAAGTACAGTAATCGTGATCTTTTTTGACCTCGAGATTTTGATTGATATATACGTTTTTAACCCTTCTGAATCCATTCTGACTATTTTGCGAATGATGTGTGAATGTATGTGCGTGTGCGTGCGTGCGTGCGTGCGTGCGTGTGTGTGTGTGTGTGTGTGAAAGGGGGTTCACAGGACCCAAACTTATTTGTATTTGACTTTACAAAAAAATATATTCTTGATGAAAGATTATAAATCATGTCTACCATATCAAGCGAATAAAACATATTTTCCAAGTACTTAAATAAAGCTGATGTGAACTGAATTATTTTACACATTTGGACTCATAAAATGGGGTTAGGATAAATTTAACAGTTTGACGTTTGAAAGGTCTAATTTAGTTACAAAAATGTCAATGTTAACAACAAGAAATTATTAAATATGACATGAATTATTATTGAAAGTATCGAATAACGCTGATAATTAATTATTTAAAAATTTTAATGAAACATTTCAAGGTACGTCATTAAAATTTAATTGAGGTAAGTGAATAATTAAATAGAATGATTTTTTTTAGATCAAGATGATATATACTGGTATAAGAAAGTTATGTACTGGCGCCATCAGATATTTTCCTTTCGAAATGTATATAGAATACTTAAAATATGTCAATATTTTAGATACTGGAATATCTTACACCAAACATTGTACACAATTATTTCTGTTTGTAGTATATCGAAAACATTATTTTATAACGTGTCAGTAAATTATAGAAATATCATGTTTTGAGCGTAAAATATAGACATTAATAGTTATTTGCGTAATTAGTGTAAAGAGTGTATATTTGTTGCACGAAGCATGAAGTTTGCAGCTCTAGACGCAGTCGAGAGCTGCAATCATTCTAAGTGCAACAAATGTATTTTTTTTCACATGTTGCACACATTTTTTCTACGACGAATTAAATAGATTTTTTTCATTAAACAGTACATTACATTAACACAAGAAATATTATTATTATAATAGTTCTAACAAATATGAAAAGCTTAAACCAAAGATATTTTCATAAAACTAGGTAAATCCGCTGTAGCTTCATTTGCTGTTTCAATTATATCTGGAGGAGTTCAACTACTTTCTTCCTCACTATCAGAACTTAACATTTTTAACAGTTTTACAACAAAATATTCAGATTTCAAACTGACAACTGGAAATTAATTTCAAAAATTGTCATTGTAAAACGCCATCCGTAGATAACTATGAATAAAATTTCGTTAGTAACAATACAGTTAGACCGATCAAAATAAGAGTAAAAAAATTGTAATTAAATAATATCTACATATGTATGTCTTTATATCATAAAATAAAATTTTGAGCAATATTTAATAGTAGTTACTTACCACGTTCATACGTACACCTAAATTACAAGAAAAAATCAAAAAGTAAAACTTTTGTCACTGTAAATAGTGTTAAAAGTATTAATTTTTTGCACGATCGTAGAAAAAATCGGTTCTTAAAATTTGATGTCAAAAAAAATATTAGTGACATTTTTGAAACGTCAACATTTTTTTTGACATTTCAAATTTTAAAATATTAGTGACATTCCAAAAATGTAACTTTTTTGAAACGTCAATTTGAAATGTCAAAAAAAATATTATGACATTCGACATTTGACGCTTCAAAAATTACTTTTTCAAAAAAAAAATATTAGTGACATTCCACCAGTGTGACTTCTTTGAAACGTCAAAAATTAGTTTTATTACAAACTCCACCACACATCGAGTTTTACTACGGTGAGGAAGTTCTGATCCCCAAATAATTGGCAGCGGATTTTATTTTTTTTGTTTTTTTTTTTGTATTAAAGACATGACGGCGATTTAAACTATTAAATCGATTGACTCAAATATTGAATTTTCCATTGGTCTACTTATTTTCTTGTCAAGTTTACGATATTTTGCTATTTAAAAATCGCTCATTCACCTTTCAAGCCCGAGCTATAAATTGAATTTTTGGCATACCTTTCTAATAATTTCACGAAAAATTTTACTTGGATATTAATAGCCAAATTAGCAGCCATATACTTATTACCTTATTTGAAAGCTCTCTGATGAATATTCTATTTTTCACCAAATTTAAAAAAGTGCAGACGACTAATATCTTTTAAATATTAATTATTATTAATCCATATATGAACTCCATTACAGAGACAATATTTTCCAGTCTATTAATTAAAAAGGAGCTTTACTACAAAATTTTCATCAGAGCTGAGAATTAATTAGTTAATTGAAAAATTTTTCCCTCGTGGCCAATAAATAACTTTTTGTTGGTTTGAAATATATCTACTGAGTCATGTTTCTGTACTGGCGTAAAGAATATTCTTTCAATAACAGTTAATGAGATATTGGCTCTCAAACGGTAGGAAATGTGTATGCATTAAACATGTTACTTTATTTTTATTTTTATCGTAAAGTAAGAAACTTTGACATTGATATGAGTAATCCTCAATAGAAGAAATCGTTTCCAATAAATTCATCCATTGTGTATAATGTTCTCCAACTCAAGTGCAGGTACTTTGGTGGCTGTAATTTTCTAGCGTGTTCAGCATCAATCAATCAGGTGTAATCTACAGCTGACATGTTGCATTTAGGATCGCAGGAAAAATGTGCAACCGTGACTTTTCGCAACAGAAAACATGACTCAAAATAGAATGATATAGACAGATACAGCTTATAGTAAATTTACTGTTTACATAATACTGTTTGCGGAGTTCATCAAAAAATAGAAAATTGGAAGGAGAAACATCATCCCGTAATAATTCAAATAATTTCTGAATACAATACAGTAGGCTAATTTTGGGGATAGCAACTGGGTGTAAGAATAATTTTCCAAAATCACTATCTGGAAACTTTTAATTTAATGTTTATAAAAGGTCTCTTGTTAGTGTAATGTCAATGTCTATTTTTATTTTTTTTTTCTTTTATTGAATTGTATTTTCGTTCCATTAAGGACATACAATTTTTGTTGTTACATCACCAGATTTTTACCAAAACGTAAGCTCGTTACAACATTTTTTGAGTTAAAACGTTTTGCCGTACATCCTCTTGGAATGAAAATATAATAATACTACTGGTTTCAGAGGATAATTAGTAATTAAGATTTATTAAGCAAATTTTGGGTCAGTTAATTTCAACAATAAGCACAGCATTTAAAAATAGTTTGAAATTTCAAAGTATAAATTCAACTTAATTGTACAGATTGTACTAATAGGCCAGGCGACGACAGGTCGAAAAAAAGCCTCAATAAGGAAATAATTAGTGGAAAGCTGGAAATTGCTTTAATCGCTTTATTTGGACCCAGATATTACTCTCCCAAGATTTCCCCCTCGAGCGAAGTCGGCGTTGGCCCTTCTGGCCCTAAGAAGGTACCATTTTTCGGTTTTTTGCAAATATCTCCCAAACCATCAACTTTATCAACAAAATACCTATTATAAAAAATAATCTAGAGTAAATGCTACAAAAATGTTTTTTACCGTTTGTCTCTAAAGTGAACCGTTACGAAGTTACGACCATTCATAGTGGAACCCTTTTTGATTCTTGCGGAAAAGTTATCGAAATCATATGCCATATCAAAGTTTCTACATGTTATAAATATGTGTCAGCATTCCAGGTGCACAAGCTGTTAACTTGTTACTAGTATAACAGCTTTTCAATGTAAACAGCTGTGGCAAAGTACCTACGATTAGTATTATTATTGACTAGTATTGACATAAAATCACTCTTTTCCACACCACCTGGCGGTAGGGTAAATGGCGTGTTTTTTTTGTAAGTGGTGTCCCCAGGAGGTCTAATCCACTGTTCAAATGTCAAAGTTAGTCGATTTTCAACCGTTTTGATGAAGGCTGGCAGTCTTGATCATCTGCCTCAATTTCTCCGTCATCGCTTTCATCGTCTGCATCGGTACATTTGTCCGACGTCACAGGGCGCTCAAGATTAACATCGATGTCTCCGTCACAATCATCCATATCATCTTCCTCGGCAGCATTTGCACATGACCGTCCCATACAGTTCATGCAGATTCTGGAGCATCGGAGGCCCGTTTTCCTGCAACCACACTCTGCGTTACATCCTTTTGAACATTTGCAGGACACTGTGTTCAGAAGCGTTTGTGGCGCCGGATCCCTCGTCGTAGGTATGGGAGCCAAATCACATTGAGAATTTTTCCAGCCCCAATCCAGTGGATTTGTATCATTTCCATACCATGTTTGAACTTGATGGTATGTTCTTAAAGAGTGCTCACGTGCCGCTGATTCGGTGGGAGGTAGGCTTGCGAGATTAAATCGATGTTTGCTTAGAGATTTTGCAAACAGTTGAAACCTTTCTTATTGATACCTGTATTAAAAATACCTAGAATGCTGACAAATATTTATAACATGTAGAAACTTTGATATGGCAGATGATTTCGATAACTTTTCCGTAAGAATCAAAAAGGGTTCCAATTTGAATGGACGTAGCATCGTAACGGTTCATTTTAGAGACAAGCGGTAAAGAATATTTTTGTAGCAAATTTATTTTAGATTATTTTTTGTAATAGGTATTTTGTTGATAAAGTTGATGGTTTGGGAGATATTTGCAAAAAATCGAAAAATTGTACCTTCTTAGGGCCAGAAGGGCCAACGCCGACTTCGCTCGAGGGGGAAAATTTGGGAGAGTAATATCTGGGTCCAAATAAAGCGGTTAAAGCAATTTCCAGCTTTCCACTAATTATTTCCTTATTGAACTACCTGTCGCCTGGCCTATAATACAACTAATTTTAAATATAAGATCTCTGCAAAATAAAATATAGTTAATGAAAAGTTATTTTCTTACAACATTCGTTTAAATACAAAAGCATCAGTAAATTTTCCTAAAACCGATAGTAGCATATCTTCGGTCAAAATTTGTGCCTTAGGCGTCCTGAAGTGGATTAGAACCTATGATGAGAAGCTGACACTGACATGGTTTTCTACAAAACACCAAAAGACCACATTACTGCACTCAACGTATATTTCACCAACCAAGTTGGCATCATCTGGAGATGACTAAGATTAACCTTATGCTATCAATGTGTCCTATTGATACCTAAACTATTGTTACGGTTCGATGAACCATAACTAACTAACCAATAGAACTGACTATATGGGATTAGCCGTCTGTCACCATTCACACTATTTTATACTTTGTAATTTCCAAGCTTTTAGATGCATTCAGCTATCTAGTATCTTTTACATTCCTAATTAATTTTAAATTGCTATCATCTATTTTATGACTGTTCTCAAACGCATGTTGGGCAACACTAGACTTATCTGTTCTACCATATTTGAGGTGAGCCATATGCTCCTCTAGTTTGAATTGATCGTCTATTTTGTCCAACATACTTTTAATTATAGTGGTTACAGCTAATTTCGTAAATCCCGGATTTTTCATTTGTTTCAATTTTGTCTTTTGGAATGCCTAAATTTGTTGTAGTTTATTTCCCGATGATGAACCACTGTCATACCTATACCTATATCTTACCAATATCACAGGTGAATCGAGTAGCGTGTGGAATCGATACAAATTTCGGATTTTTTCTATCCCTCTGAAAGTTCCAGGAATTTCGAAGTGTCTCTTTAAATTTACGTGTCTTAATTGTTTTATTAACTAAACTTACAAAATGTCCATTACTTACAACTATGTTCTTCTTTTTTTTCAAACCTCTCCTTATTGAGGGGAAAACTTAATAGGAGATGACTAGAAAATTAAAACTCGCCATTTTGTGTTGAGAACAATGGTGAGAATCCTTAGAAATATATTTTAAAGTAGGTATTGGTATATTTTCTGTATGTCACATTCTAACTAGTTTTTACTATCTCTAATTATTAGTAAATCTAAAAATAGCAGTTGTCCCCAGTTTTTAAATTCATATGTGATTTAACTGAAGCAAAACGACTGTTTAATTTACAAAGTTGTCAGTATTAGTGACTTCTGTTTCAAACACTGCAAAAGTATCATCCACACACTTAATCCAAACCTTGGGGAAATACTGGAATTCTTCTTTTGCCTCTGTTTCGAATCTATTCATGAATATACTGGCAATGAATGGTGACAAAGAGTTACCCCATGCTGTCCCTTCATATTGTTCAAAGAAACTATCATTAAATCATAAGCAATTTTGTTTCATGCAAAGTTTAGTAAGTTCAATATATTCTTTTAATACATCTTGCCTTAGACTGTTTGATATGAGTAAATAAATCCTCAAGTTTGTCCAAGGTCTGCAGTATCGAAACACTTGGAAACAATGAACAAACGTCAAAAGTCAAAGGAAAAATTTTACCTTCTTGCAACTGGATTTTTTTCACCTTATTAATAAAATAATTGGAAATTAATTAATTGCAATGGGTAAATTTTCTAACTTCTCTTTTAACCATTTTAATAGGTGGTAAGTGGGCGATCCAACTGCTGAAACAACAGGATGCACTAACTTTTTTGGGTTATGTATCTTAAGCAAGTAGTAAAATCTAGGTGCATTTGAATTAGTTACATGTAATCTCATATTTAAAGCTGATGAAAACTAGGGAAAGTTTTTCAGGTATACTTTTTAAAAGAAATGCTATTAAGTTCTAAAAGTGTATTTTATTTTAACTTTTATCGACATATTTTTTTATTTATTTCTGTAAATGCATAATATAAAAAATTTAATGAAAGGAGAAGAAGGTCAAAGTATCACGCATCTTACTACCTTTCAACTTTTTTTCGTTTATTCTTAGATCTGGCCTCATCTCAGAAATAAATAATTAATAATCAGTTTCCGTCAAAAATATATATTAACCAGTATCTAAATTATTTATCTCCATCTAGCATACCATAATAAAATTAATCAATCACATAACTACAAAGACAATAAATTTTTCGGGTATACTTCTCAATGTTAAATTTTAAGATAGAACATTTATAACTGAACGAATTACTTAGCTAAATTGATAAAATATGGACCATTGTAAACAGCGCATATCAGAGGTAATGGTAATGATGTATACCAGTAGTAGGACTTAATGACAGAGGCTAGTTACCACCTGCAACACCGATTCAAGTTCTTGTTACAAATCTAAGCCCTTTCAATTTTATAGCAGCTGAAAAAGAGCTAACAGAGGTAAAATTTTATCTGAAAACACCAAGGGATGTATTCTTTATTAAAATTTCACACATTCTCAAAAAATAATGATATACAGGGTGAGTCAATAGTGTGTTCCCTTTCGATAACCTTTGAACCGTTAGTGATACAACAATATATTAAATACAAAAGTTTTTTGGGTCGATAAGATCTATCATTTAAAATTATTGTGAAATCTACAGGGTGCTTAAATTTTCTTTTACACACAAAAAAATACTTTTTTTAAATGGAACACCCTGTATATTTTGTCACCGTTTTATTAAATGAAAAGGGTATTATACAGCAATATTTGCTTTTTTGGATTTGCATGCAACGTTGCCAAGTTATTTAACATTTTCCGTATAAAATTACAGGCAATACTGATGTGTATTTTTTTTTAAATTCACAAAAATACGATTATTTAGTTTCTTAAAATAACAGCAAATAAAAATTTGTATTTTCTAGATTAAAAAAAAAAACCAGTATTGCCTGTAATTTTATATTATATATTAAATCTATATGATATTTATAATATTTTCGTTTTTCGATATTACTAACAGAAAATTTTTAACGGCGATTTAAAGCTATCCTAGCAATGAGGAAGAGCTGCCGCATTATATTTTGTGACTTGAAGCTCTGCTTTACACCAACGCATTTAATGCCAATAAACCTACGCATTGCCAATACACGCGTATATGAACATTATGTTATAAATAGTTAACAAGATGTTCATTAATATTTTCTAAATTGTAGCAAATACTCTTTCAACTGTTATACAATTTATTACATTAAATTTGTATTTAAGTGATGTTTCTGCAAAATGATTTTTATTTATTTAGCCCTTAAGTATTCTCATTAATTTATTAGAGTAGCAAATTTACGTTTAATGTATCTTGAGAACATGCTTGCAAATTGACTGTATAAACTTACTTTACCCATGTATGCGCAATAATCATATTTTTATCATTTTAATATTTTACATTATTCCTAAGTGGGTTATAAATATTAATACTAAAAGTCTGAAACAATGAAATAATCCACGGAATATAAAGACAAACGAAGACATTAGCCAGTCTACAGAAAACAGCTGGCAGACTCCTTTTGTTTAGCGCGGAAATATGCTATCTCATAAACCTCGGAACATTTTATTTATTTAACCGTATACTAGAGATTATCTTAGAACTTTAAACCATATTTAGCAAGTACATAATATATGTTTGTATAGTAAGCCTACTTGTAAGTTGAACGCTTTTTAATATAAACTATTTCTTTCTAGTTCGTTAGAAATTCCTCTATAGTATTTCAATATGATGTCAGCTCACACCTGAATTATTATTTATTATGCTGCCATAAAATCATATTTACGGAAAAATTACTCATTATTTTATATGTTCTAATTTCCTTTTTAATGGTCTCGATTTTTAGTATTAACACTTCTTCTAACATTTCTTTCAATAAATTTTGTTTCTTTTATTTACTTCTTTATAATGTCCCAATAGGAACGCCGGATTTAAATTACTCGGCATTTGTACTCAAAATACGACCTCGGAAATATGATTGCTCTAATGTAAATACATTCCAATTTTATCAGTCATGGAGCGATACGCTCTAGAACAATGTGTTATTATTTTAAAAACTATTAGAAATATGGTGAATGTTATGCAGAAACAGTTCGAAAATTACGTGCAATTTTTGGTCGTGATAATACCCCAAATGATATTATAGTGCGGATATTAGTCATTAAATTTGAGGAAAGTAGTTCGATTGGGGATATAAAAATAGCGAAAGTGTTGCCGAGAATCCAGGAACCTCGAATCCAAGAGCCTCGAATCGGAATATTTTACTGTAAATTGATATTCTCAGCTCAAATAGGCGACGGAATCAACATCGACAATTTCATTTGATAACTTAACAGATTAGACACCCTGATGTAACCAAAAAAAATTTATCGTCTTGACATGATTGATTTTATTGATTGATTTGATTGATTGATTTTGATTGATTTTTCTCTGCTTTCTCTGGTTTATGCCTTAATGAAGGTAACAATTGCAACACCCCCCGTCCAATTGTTGGCATAACACAATAAGCTGGGGGTTGTACTTATGAACCGGTAACTCAGTGAGCAGGTCGTGAATAAGGGCTTCGATTGATTTGAGTTATCACCGAAATCTAGGCTGGGCGCCAGGACTTTTGCAAGTACCAAATAATTAAAATTTCATTTTAAAAGGTAAAGTTAACGTTAAAACTTGAATTCGGTTGGGAAGGAAGTTGAATAAAAAGATATTATTTAATAAAAAAATATAATAAAGACTGGTATACGAGATGTACAATATATACAAGACATTAAAATTTATGTGGTTGAAGACCAACAATTAGGTAACCACACAAAAAAATATGTAATTGAAAGAGAAAAAAATTAAATGCCTGATCTCTCATAAATTTCTTCTGACCAAATATAAATGTTTACTGGGGACGAAGATCTTACTTAACTTCCAAGGGGTTAGTCCAGCGAAGAATCCTCAAACGGCTAAACTCTTAATGGGTTCGGTGTCAATTTGACTCACCACTGTCAGTACTGCAGTTACCCTTGAGAAAAAGTGCCAGTTGTGTAAAATATCGTTTTTCTGCTCCACCCTGTATAGAATGATCAGTTTGATCCACCAGTTATCCTCTTCTCTTGGTCCAGGTATTTACATAAAAAGGGGAGAGTTTTATGAGATCAGTATTATAGGCAAAACAAAGTTAAAAGCTGTGACGTTGAATTGTCCAGCTACGTAGACAAAATGAGTTAACACAAATTTACAGAGTAAATTGCAAACTAAACAAATTAGGATCGGTATCCTACAATATTTTAGGAAGTTGAAGACTTCAACTAACTTAGGTATTAATAAAAGTTACGTTAAATAGACAAAATACTAGTCCAACAAATAAACTAGGTGTAGCTACGATAATAAACAAAGTGAAATAGGTATTCACTAAATGTTAAGATGTTTTTTTACTAAAAAGAAATTAATCTTCAAGAAAATAGAATTTAGAATGTCTGTATACAGACAGACAACTAGAAAGATAACGTAAATAAATATTTGCTAAATATAAAACAATATGATAGTTTTCAACTTAAAGGTAACGGTAAATTAAATCATTTATTAGTTCCTCGGAGAGAGGTTCTAATGAATTGCAGATAAAGTTAAATAAAGATATATACTTGACTATATGTTTACTTTAGATAATTAAAAGTCAAGTGCCAGATAACTAGGCAGGTATCTTTGCCAGAGAACTAGGCAAAGCTCCACTAGAGCAGCGTTCCTGATTACATACTAAGTAAACGTTCAAGCAAGCATTCGATATTTTAAATTTAGAAAAACCTTACGTTACTGAGGTCTGGTTGATAATTATATGCACTGGTATAAAATAATCCACCACAAAACAAATGCACCAAATTAGATAATTTTCACAAAGGTTATAAACAAATAGGTTTGGTCCAACCAGATGTACCAATCTCCAAATGTCACCAGTCACTACTGTTTAGAGAGCGCTACCAACGTAGCTACGTGACCTAAAACATCAAGATACAAAGACAGAAAACACCTAACTACGATACAAAATGGCGACATCCGTTGCCGAGTAAATCTAAAATTTACAATAACCGAAAGTTAGTTTAAATTAACACACGAAATTATTACAATATCAAAGGGATATTAGATAAATTGCCAGCAAGGCATGATAAATTGATACTAATCAATATTAATGATTACTGTTCCAAAGAACAACCAAGGTGAACTGATCACCGAAAAGTAAATTCGCCCAAGGCGTAAATTAAGATAATTACGGTACAATATTATTATGAAAATTACCTCAAAGGTACTTTAAATCAATATAGAAACTTTTTAAATAATGATGAGCATAAAATCACAAGATAATACCAGAAAACATATAAATCTTACCAGACCGCAGAACTAGAGATGGTTTCCATCAGAACGCGGCACCAGAGACAACCACTGTCTCTGGCTGCCCTAGTAAGAAGAAAGTAGCATCGTAGTATTCTGCTACGTAAACTCGATTATAGTTTGGAAAGAGACAGACATTTGAGAGTAGAGTATGAGCAATAAAGATAGATGGATATTTAGTGCAAAAATCTGCAAACCCAACTGTTCCAGTAGAAATCAGTGGCACCATCTAGACTAGACTGGCTGAAACTTAATTCATCGTAGAACACAACACACTGGAATGAAATAGCTTGCAATTTCATCTACACTACACTCCATGACTGTTTAAAATAAACGGACCCGCTTATGATTAAACCAATCACCAATTCGAGAATCCAGTGGAATTGCAACTAATTCTTTTTAGATTCTTGAATCGAATTCCAGAATACGATTCCTGAATCATAGTGTGAAGGAGCCTTTATTTTGCATCCCTACTAAACTCAATTGGCGCAGTAGCTAAAGCCAGCAAATCATGCGATTCGTCGAGTATTTATTAACTGGGTACTGCAAAGTCAACAAGTGGATGCTGAATTTTCAAACAAAATTATCTTTAGCGATGAGGCGCACTTTCAAATTTGTTGGGTATGCCAATAAACAAAACTGTAGAATTTGAAGCAAAGAATATCTTAGAGCTATGCATCTTCTACGAGCTACACTATGGTGCGGATTTTGGGCTGGAGGAATAATTGGACCATATTTCTTCGAGTATGAAACCGGGAATACCTACTTTAACAGTAAATGGTGCACGTTATAGCCTCATGATAACAGACTTTTTGTGACCTGAATTGGACAATATAGACCTGAAAAATATGTTGTTCCATCAAGACGATGCTACCTGTCACACTGCGTGCGAAACGATTACATTATTGCGTTAGAAATTTCCTTGTCGAGTGGGGCAGAAATCGGCCTTCAAAATCGTGCGATCTGACACCCTGTAATTTCTTTCTCTAGGTTTTGTGAAGTCTCTCTCCTACTCCAATAAATGTTTAGTTTTCGTTTAATTATCTTAACACTATCAAAAATGTATAAAGCACTTTTGTGATATCTCTAACCGTTTTCGAAGTATTAATAACTCTTTGACTGAAGATTTCGTAACTACACAACAGTAATGAAGACAATTCTACGTATAGTTTGACATATGCCCACTACAGTAGGGCCCTAATAATTGCTTTATTTCTAACACAAGGCGCCTTGACCACAGTTAACTGCGATGTCTTTTAAACTATGTGCTGCATGATGGGTATAAATATAGTCTTTTTTATGGCTTTGGGCTTATAGCTATACATCCAAACTCAAAAGGATATCGCGGAAGCAATAATATCATTTTTCCTAAGCTAATTCCTAAAAGAACATTACTAATAACAAACAGTACATCCAAGAGATATAAAACAGGGTTACACACTTCTTGTCCAGGAGTCTTTCAGGACATTCTTAATTAATACATACTAGGTAAGACTACGGAAAGGAGGAAAAGTATTAATAGAGGATATGAAATCTAACCTAAACTATAGTTTCATTTTAGACGCTGCCAAAAAAAGAGCTATTAATATTTCAAAAATATCACAAATGTGGTTTATGCATTTTGGTAGATAACTAAATGTTCTATTTAATACAACCGAAATATCAACATTTACGTAATCTAAAAAGAAAAATTCATTTCTGACCAAACCGTAATATAAAAAACTGAATATTCGGAATTTGTTCTAGTAATGTCCTATATCAAAAAAGATAATAATGCGCCATTTGAATTTTTTCTTTAATCGGTTTCTCGGCCATAGTTTATTGCTTGATGTTGAATTGTTTCTCTCTTAACTGCATGGAATTCCTCGGGAGACTAGTTTTTGAACTACGAATTTGTCTTGAAAATTATCGAGAAAATCGCGAGTGACATCTTAGCTGGGATACGCTATACATGGCCGAGGGGACAGCTGGGGATTGTTAAAAAAGGACTTGCGGCCTACTGTTAGCCGCCTCCACCAATATCATTACCATTACTATTAGGGTCGGTATATCCATTTTCTGGTAGAGTGGCTGTTAATTACCAAACAGAATAGAATAGAATAGAATAAACTTTATTGTAATAGATCTTGCAAAAAAAAAAGACATTAGCATTATCAAAGTTTAGAGAATTATACACATATTAGAAATTTACACAAGAAAAAAATCACAGTAAAATATTATAAAATTATAAAATATATAAAAGTATATAAAAGTTATGATTTATGAAACAGCGGAATAGATATACACACTTAAAATAAACCTAAAACTAATAAATTAAAGACAGTAAGCAATCTACTACTTATTTTTATATGCATTTAAAATCACTGAAAGAATGAAATGCGTTTTTAATTAAATATGTCTTAAGATATTTTTTAAATAAATTAATTTGATTTATCGATTTTAATTCTGCAGGCAGGGTATTGTAGGCTTTAATAGCATTGTAATATGGGCCTTTTTTCATAAAAACTATGATGATGAACTGGAACTCTGAGATCAGGTCCATGTCTCATTGTCATTGTCACATATTACTGTTTCTTTTGAATTCACTAGGATTTGTCTGTCTACATAATAGAAGTACCTTTTACCTGGGTATATAATGAGAAATCGAGATTAATAGTTGGAGAAAGCACAACAAGGGTAATTTTACTTCCATTTAAAGTTCATCCATTGGAATCATAATATTTTGACATATTTGACGGTATTGTGTTAAGTTAATCGCACAAAAGACTGTCGATACCTCAGTGGCCAGGCAGGAATTATCATCAGCATATTGATATAAATTGTCTATATTTAAATAATCTTATAAGTCATTAATGTATGCAATGAACAAGAAAGGCCCTAATATACATCCTTGCAGTACACCTTGTCGCATAGAAACGATATTGGAAAGAAATGTTTGCTGTGCTTTGTTCTTAAAAGCTGTTATTGCAGTAATCTGAGATATGTTTGTAAAATATGATTGAAGCAGTTTATTGCATGTACCTTGTACACTGTGATACTCTGGCTTGTCTAACAATATTGAGTATTCAATTGTGTCAAAGGCGCTTAACATATCAAAGTATAGGCCAGCCACCTTTCAATTCGAATCCAGCGCAGAAATAATTCTGGACATAGATTGGTATATAGCCTTTTCCGATTTATATTAATTATTATCAAGTCTCTACTTTTGCATAAAACTGATCACAGCGAGGTTTATTCTCACATAGAATCACTGTTCTGCAAAAACAATTTTACTGGTTTAACAATTTTGTTCTTAAATTTATCTGTTCGGTAACTTTACCAGGAGTTGGATATACCGGCCCTTAACGGATCAATATTATTATTACAATTGAATAAGTCACATGACTCCTGAAATAGCAAAGCATGAGATCGAAAACTATGAGATAATTTTTAACATTGTCATGTTTTGTCCACCTATTGTAGTGTTTGATAAAGGACAAAGGTAATGTTGAACGTTTTCGAAAGGACAGAGCAAATGTGCATTGTTGTAACAAAGCATGCGATTCTGGCGTATCTACACGAAGTAATCTGAAAACAGGAATTCCGATTATGAATGTGAAGAGAATAGGAAAATAAAGAACATTTATATCCTATATGATAGTTCCATATCGAGCTGATTTAAAGGTTCATGCGTGTGCAATGTGGCCAACTTTTTGGATGTATGTAGTAGCAAATATTGATCAGGATTTTCAACGATGATGGAATATAACAATTTTACACATGTTGGTATAAAAACATGTTATTCACTTTTATGGTGTTATTTATGACACCCTATAGGGTGTCTCGAAAATAATACTCGTCCTTTTTGGGATCAATTCAGCATGTAAAAATAAATTAGAATTGTAGAAGGACAAAATATCCAATACGTCACTTTCACGTAAGATACAAAAATTTGCGCAGTGAATATTAATACACTAATATTCTGCAAAATATCTGCATTATAGCTACAGCTGCCCGAATGCAAGAAACTAGTTCATCATGTCAACTGATTCAGAATAAATTTGCTCTTTAACATGTTCCCAGAGAAAGAAGTTAAGTGATTGAGGAGGACATGCAGTTGCATGTCCTCCTCGGAAATCTTGGAAGATGTGGGCCAGTTGGCCCACATCTTCCGAGATGTCTGCTAATCCAACGGCCAGGGAAATTATTTTTAAAATTAATTCTAATTTTCACTCTAAAAATTAATAGTGAAGATTGTGAGTATTTGTGATATACTCCTTTGCATAAATTTAGCTTCATTAATACGTTGGGGAACATAGCTAGCATCAGGCTGATACTATCATCAGTATTTTGAAAGAATAAATACTTTTATTCTGTAGTTAAATCCGACTGAATCAAAAACCATCTCCGAGTGTCAGAAACATTTTATCAGTACTGATGTAAAAGACATGTGATTCATGACATTGAATAGTATTCGACGAATAGAATATTTTTTATTGTCATTAGAAGAGTGTTTAGTTCTTATTCATAATGTACAAAATGAATTAAAAAATCTTTTAGATTCTACCGGTATGCGAATAAGTGGTATGATGTAATTACACATCTCAATGTGGAAATCTGAAATTTTACATGTCAGTCATCTAAATGCAAAGAAATCAAAGAAATAAAATCTGAGAAAATGCAAGAAACTAGTAAAATTTGTATTCAGTCGAATGAAGTAACGAATTTTTTTTCGTATGTTATTATTGATATTTAAAAGTAACAAAAACAATTTACAAAAGGCGTATAGAATGCCAATAATATTGAAAATAAGATTATTTTTTATTAACACTGAAATTTATTTATCTACGTACTTTCTTAAATACTGAAATCAACGCTTTCATCTTCACAGTTGCTATCCTGCTATTCAGTTACCTGTCCTCACTGCATTCCACATTTATTTTGTAGACTATTTCTCTTACATTATAAGAACCAATGAAATAGAAAGATTTTGAAAATTTGGACCCATAAGAATAAACTTTCAGCAAAAATTGCATTCCAAGTGAAAATTTTACATAAAATTAGAGCGAAAATTGCACTGGGCTTGACAGTTTAAAACGTAAGTTGAATAAATATAAAAATCGAAGATTTTTTTCTTTATTTTTTATTTTCTTGTGACCATAGCAGGCTTATAGAAGCAAAAGGAACATAATTATGTACCTATGTTTTAAATATTTATAACATTTTATAAAGAATAATAATTTTAAAATTCGATTTTTAAATAATTCGGCTTAAAAATTATGACATTGGAATAAAAGTATACCCAGCCGTGATTGTAATAATTTGAATTCAGTTAATAATAAAAAATATTTCTTGTTATATGTTTTGTTATGGAAAGAGTCTAATAAATATATTTCGTACATTTAAATAATCTGAAAATTCAGCATTCAAAAAGCGTGTTGCTATTAAGAAACCGCAATCATTAATTTTGATGTGATATGACCGAAAAAGTACCCTCGACTGTGTCTCAGGCACTTTTTGTCAAATCACATCAAAATTAACTCAAGCAGATTCTAGGCAACACGTTTTCATGAGCTGAATTTTCAATAATTTTTAATGCACTTAATATACTACTACAGACAGTTGGTATTAGCAAAACGCATTTCTTTTTTCTCATAATCAGGAGAATATTTGTCGGCAGGTTTTAGATTTCGTTAAAAAACATATACAGGGAGCACTGAATCAACTCGAACCGGCGTTAAATAAAAGCAAATGATGTACTTGCAGATTTCTTATGTAGATTATAGATGACGGTTCTCACTACAGGTGGAGGGAGCATTATCCATGTACGTCATTATTTGCTCCCTTTTAATGTCTATTCGATTTGAAATAACTCGCTCTATTTGCAATGAGGGCTACCGTTTCTAGGCTCACCAGATGGCGCCACTGACGAGTAAGGTAGCTGTCAAAAGTTATTGTTAGACGCAGAACAAGTTAATAGGGTTTTATTATAATTATTTCGTATACGTACTTTTTCCGGATTGGGAGATAATCCCATTATTGAGAAATATTTCATTGAAAAAGTGGAAAAATTTGAGGCAGAACTAAACTAACGTGTGATAGCGTAAGGTGTATTTTATTTGGTAAGAATGAAATATTGGATCAATTACCGCCAACGTCAGACTCGCGTCACTATCACATTTTAAGTGCTCTCTGTCAAACTTTTAAATGGAAAAACGCCAGTGTTTATGACCCAATCTTGCCCAATCTAGAAAAAAAGTGGAAGCTGTTCCTAAATCGTATTTGTAGTTTGTGGTATATACATGCAAAACTTTATGCAAAAAAAATAATATGCATGTGTCGAACATTGAGGCTAAATTCATGCAAATATGATCTTGAGCTGCAAAATATCAAAATATTTCATCAAACATCATCTACATCAGCACGTTAAAAACACTTTATTTCAGTCAAAAACAATTCGCCCAATTTTATATATTTACCATTTATTTTATGTTTTTCTTCTACTGTCCGGATTCCAAAAAAATAAACGCGCTACTAAATACTCTTTTTTTTAAATATAAATTTTACGTATTTCTTTCAGCCACCTAAAAACATTTTTTTAACGTAAATAAGTATAGGAAATTAACGCAAAGATCGAAAATATTTAATGTTTCCTTCTTTTTTACAGCGCAACTATGGTTGATACAAACTTTTGAGTATACCTATTTCTGTATTTTTTATGACGCCTACAAATTTGATTTCCCCATAACTTATTAAATTCAGGTATGCAAATGTTTCGACAAAATTACATTAACTCGATAAAATACTATTTTTGACGACACCACTGAATATGTATTTCTACTTCATAATACAAACTGAAATTCTGATGGAACTACTTCAAAACGTGCCAAAATCTGAAGGTTTAATAAACAAAACGGGTAATTATTATACAATACGATAAAAGAATATCACATTTAAATCCCTTACAGCACGCGTACGAGTAGTACAATTTTTTGAGCTAATATACTTTTCGATGTATTTTTTTTGTGCCTCCTGTATTTTTTTCCGCATTTGTTATATTTCTAGAATTACGAGCATTTCCTTTTAAGTGCGAAAATTGGCTGTTTTGAATTTTTTGAACCATCGATAATCGGTACCTAGTAAATAGCTATAAGCGCTTTATCCACTCGGCTACCATGCCAGTTTGGAATAATAAAACCCCCAGATAAATTACTTTTATGCGTATAATTGATCACTCTACTAAGAGAAATACAGAGAGGTTGAGGAGTTGAAACCGAGTCCAACGGCTTAAAAAATATATTTACATTTGATTAATCGACCAACTATTTTTGTTTTAGACGCTTTTATTCACACACATTTAACATTTCCAAACTTTTTACGATGTCTTAATTTAACTACCTAGCGTTATATATAAACTAAATGCAGAATTATCAGATAAAAAGTCTTAGCTAAGATAGTGTGTATAGAAGTTAAATAATAATCATGTTAAAACTTTGGTCTAAAAGTAGGTAATGGAGGCAAACCTGTATATAATAACGCTGCAAAACTGAAATGGGGTAATTTATAAAAGAACACGAGGTGCCGCCTTGATTTAATTAGAGGAAGGAGAAATTCATAAACGCTCCCCAAACAAACTATGGGGGAACTCTGTGTAGCATTTGACTCAGACTTAAATTATTAGTTAGATTATTAGCAAACATTATAAGATGCCTAACGAAAAAGTTTCTTTTAGTTTTAATGTAGTATTTTATTTACTACATACCAAATTAGGTAAATTTTAATAAAAAATTATTTATATAGGGTGATCCCCAGAAGTAACACGAAATCTCCTAAATAATGGTTCTTGAGTTCCAATTTTTCTGCAATTGTATTTCGAAAGTTTAATAACATGGTTTGGAAGAATAGTTCAGTAGCTTATAAAATTTCAAATATCTGCTAAACTAAACTACGAAACACTCTAAACGTCGCACAGTGGGGCCAGAACTCCTAAAAGTTGGTATTAGGGCGAAAACACAACACAGCGGTGCGACGTCGCATTGCAGAAATCAACTACGTCGTAGAAATTTGCGATACGACGTCGCTTAGTACAAATACTGGGCGAAACCACAACATTGCGGTGCGATGACGCATCGCAAATTTCCACGACGTCGTTGATTTCTGCGATGCGACGTCGCACCGCAGTGTTGTGTTTTCACATATGAGATCGGCAATGATTCTCTGGCAACGCACGCGCAAATCACTGAAGTCTGGTTGTCTTTTATACGCGACTTTTGGTGGTATTATTGTCAACCTATAAATCTTTTATTGTATTTTGCGTGTTATTGTTAATCAAATATTTATTTTTATATTTATACATATGGCTAGATTTGTACTGCGGATTGCGAAACAGAAATCTCGTTTATATCCTTTAGTATTGTATAAAAATGATTTATTTTATTGGAAAAAATGTTTTATGTTGCCAGCAGCTTATTTGGTTTATATATTTAATTATAACACGCCATACATACATCAAACGTGTCGCTTCTGGTATAGGTCTTCTGTGGCCGTGCAATGAACGTTCATCGCATCACATTGCGGTGCGACTTCGTTTTTGCGATGCGTCGTCGCACCGCAGTGTTGTGGCCTGCAACAGACGTAGGACACGTATTGTGCGGTCCACATCTCACTAGAAGCGTCTTCTCTGCGATGCCATGGCGATGAAATTTTAACGTTGCGTCATCGCATCGCATCGCCGTGCGACGTCGTTTTTGCGATGCGACGTCGCACCGCTGTGTTGTGTTTTCGCCCTTAGGTAATTCAAAAACTAAAGTGCAGTGAATACATTTGATTTTATGATGCTAGTGTAGCCAACTATTGAGCGCATAAGACAGCGACATTATAGGAAATTACAACGCCCCGCCCTGCCCTTAAAAGTTCAGTTAAAAGCAGTAATTTGTGGAGACCGTACGTGTATTCTGATTGAGCCGATTTGTTAAGTGAACTTTGACGTTGCATTTTGTGATAAATTCTTAAAATTCCACTGTTTTGTTATGGAGCCGTCAACTTCAGGTATGTATTATATTTTTAACAATTTTTTATTGTGTAAGAAAAGAAATAGATTACTGTTAAATAAAAGTGATTAGTCATTATTGTAAAATTTTCTTAAAAATAGTGGGTTCGTAGAAATAGAGAAACTTTTAGTTGTGTATCGAGCCATATCGAGCACTTTCGTTTGCGTTATTATATTGTATAGTCGATGTACAAATTAGGGACATTCAGATATTTTGCGATTTTTTGCGATTCCTATGATAAAAAAATATTTTTTTACGGATATGATGGTAATTATGAAAGTGGATTCATTTTAATAGTTATTATTTTCTTGATTGCAGGAACAAGTTCTGACAATATTACCATGAGCCGAAAAGAACTTTTCGACATTTTGCAAGGTTTTGGTCAGAAAAATATTGAATGTCAATTTATTAATCTAAAAACACATATCAAAGATATGACAGGTTGTCCTGAGCGGTATATAAAGTGCCTACAAAGCAAAATATGCCACTTTAAGTCCGAATTTAAGTCGAGGTGGATGAAAGCGGGAAGATGGAAAGCTAGGTTTTTAAAGAAATACGGTAATTGACTGGACCCATCAATTTCTTTTACAAGCTACAAACCTTCGAAATTAAAGCAGAGCGGACGTCCGAGAATTTCTTTTGGAGAAAGTAGTGAGCGCACTAAGCGCAAAAAAACTGAAGACTTACGAAAATCTACCAGTATTGAAGAATTAAGTTACGCCACCCAGATAACTCTAAGAGCATCTGGCCAAACAGAACCATCTAAATTAGTAAACGAGGCCACCGCAACCACTCCTACACGAGCAAGTAAGATCAGACAGGCTTATAGAACATCTCTTCAATTTCAGTCTAGCCAAATGTCAGGTGAAGATGCCCTAGCATTATTGGTTGATGCTAAGTTATCTAGGCATCAATATAATTTGATAAGATTAAGCAATCCTGACAGATTTCCATCATATAAGATTGTACAATCGGAGAAAAAAAAATGCTATCCAAATAAAGAGCACATCAAAATAAATGCGACTTCGGTAGAAGTGCAATTACAAAAGTACTATTAGATAATACGATAAAACGTTTAATTGTTGTAAAGAAGGATGTATAGCATCACTAAGCAAAGAGGAATTGGGAGAACTATGTTTGGTGTCAAAGTGGGGCTTCGATGGCAGTTCAGGTCATAGTTCTTATACACATGCATTTTATGGAAGTGAGGCTAGTAATTCCGCAGTATTTATAACATCCCTCGTTCCTATTCGTCTAGTATGTGATATAGATAGCAGGAACTCTAAAATTATTTCGCAAAACCCTCGTCTTTTTCTACCAGGTACTGCAGATCTTTAAAAATTGCATTCTTAAAAGAATCAACGGAACTTTCTGTGACAGAGAAAAAACGTGTAGATAAAAAAATAATAAATCTACATAATAGTGATTTCACCTACAATGACAGATTTATATCAGTTTGTCACAAACTAATTTTTGCTATGGTTGATGGTAAGGTGTGTAACGCTCTTACAGATACCTCATCTACACAGACGTGTTACGTTTGTGGCGCATCAGCGAGAGATTTTAATTCAATTGATAAAATGCTTAGGAGAGAAATAAAAACTGATAACTTGCAATTTGGAGTATCGGTGCTACATGGCTGGATAAGATTTTTTGAATGCCTACTACACTTGGCCTTGGCCTATAAACTTCCAATCAAAAAGTGGCAAATGCGGGGTGAAAATCATAAAGCAGTTGTTGCTGAAACAAAAAAACTATCCAAAAGCAATTTAGGGAGAAAACTGGGTTAATCGTGGATGTCCCTAAACCGGGTTTTGGAAACTCAAATGATGGTAACACCGCCAGGCATTTTTTTGTTAATCCCGAAGTCTGTGCAGAAATCACCAAAATCGATGTAGAATTAATTAAAAGAATGCATATTATATTAACTGTGGTATCATGTGGACATTAAATTAATATTGATAAGTTCCGAGAATATACACATAATACTGCTAGATATTTTGTGATAAAGTATGATTGGTACTGTATGCTTCCCACACTTCATAAATTTTTTATTCACGGGCCAGACACTATATCCTCTGCTTTGTTACCCATTGACCAGTTATCAGAAGAGGCTCAAGAAGCACGAAATAAAGATTTAAAAAAGATTCGTGAACTTTATTCTAGAAAAGTCAGTCGCGAAAAATCCAATGAGGATAGTTTTAATTTATTTTTGTTGAGTTCGGATTCCATTATTACGAGCAAGCGGAAACTACCCAAAAAGAAATTTCGATACTTGCCAAGAGAAGCTGTAGATTTATTAATGCCACCACCTGTCTCCGAATATCAAGATGATGATGAAAATGAAGACGATAACGATGATAATGAAGAATCATTACATTCTGATTCGGATTCTGATAACAGTTTTTGAAAAAATGTTTTATTATGCATATATTTTATTACAATACTGTTTTATGCAAATTAGATATTACTATATTGTGTACCATTTAATCTTTATTATAATATTTTTAGTTTTATTCACAATAAATTATTAATCTTTTTTTATTGACCATTTTTATTGTTTATGATAGTACTTCTATTGGAATATTGCATAGGTTACGCGAGTTTCAAAATATTCGTATTTTCGCCCTCTAAAAACCACCCTATTTCATCATAGGGATTTTTTTCACTAATTTTTCAATATTTTGGAAACCAATTTCTATACAAATCCAAAGTTTCAGAATTTTAGGCGGTAAATTCAATTTCCACCCCATCAAAACACCACAACTATTCAGTCAAATTTTTTTTCGTTATTTTTGCTGCATTCACGAGGTTATTTTGGGTTGATTTCATGAGTTTGAGAATTTTTGCCAAGAATTGTCTGGTTTGGCCCCACTGTGCGTCGGTCGTGAGGATTTCATTCTGCTTTAAAATGAAAAACCTTCAACTTCTGTAAACAATTTCAAATCTGTTTCCAGTGTTCGTTGGCTTGATCTACCAGTAATCTATAGTATTGATGTGAATCTCCAGAAACTACAAATAAAGTTTTTACAGGGTGACATACAAAAGAGTGCAAAATTGTTATGACTTCAACATTACTCCGTTTGGCCGATATCTTTTTCTCAGTTGCGGTACCAAAATTATGAATTTTGATGTTTCCTTAGGACGTTTTTTGAATTTTCCGGATCGGAAGTCTAATAGCCAAAATATGAATTTTTATTTGGAATGAAGCATTCAATGTATGAAAAAAATCGCACTTTCGATGTTATCGAGATGTCGCTTAGCATCACGTTGTGTTGACAAAACTGTCAATAATCTGTTACGATGCCGAGACTATCTGCTGATGAGTTGGCAATTATGGAAGAAGCGAGGTGACACAATAGGCTCATTTAGTGAAATATTATTTTACCTATTTTTTCAATTTTGTAGTCAATTGAACGAAAATTGAGGGAGATATTTGCATTTGAATAATAAAATGCTTGTCCGGCGGAGAGTGCCAGAGTGACGTCGTTATATCCTGTTAGTTAAGTTTGCCCGCAATGAATAGACGCGAGTATATGGCCAACACATTTGAGGCACCCACGCTATTTTTAAGAAGTTTATTAATCCTGTTACGGTATTCTGTGCCATTGACAATGTGTGATATTAATTATAATTATATAAAAGCAAATGCTTCTAATTTGCCGGAAGTGAAAAGATCATCAAATGATGTTTGCCTTTGTCTTTTTAAAAACGCTGTTCAAGGAATATCACTATACAACCACCGATTTCGGTTTTTCTGACAAACAAAAGATATATGTATATATATATATATATATATATATATATATATATATATATATATATATATATATATATATATATATATATATATATATATATATATATATATATATATATATATATATATATGGAAAGCCAATATCATGCAGGTCGGGGTATTTGCCCGCTGAGTAGTTGTTTCCTTCAAATCATATTTAATAACATTAGTTTAGTCCACCTGGGCTAGGTGTCGCCGCTCTCGGTACTTGCGGTGATGCAAGTCGCTATCCGCCACAGAGAGATCTAGGATGTCGGTCGGATAGTAGCATTCAGACCATATGAGAAGTTTCATACCTCTCACCACTATTCACTTCACCTTAGTTAGTATATAACTTGCAGGTTGGCCACTATCATTTGTCTGTTCCATAACCTATGGCATACTGAAGAGAACAAATAAGTTCGAAATCGATCTATGTCTGGTTAGGAATTGACAAATGATATTGGCTTTCCATCTATCATGATTTGAAGGTGTAATTCAATGCAGGTCGTGGTATTTGCCCGCTGAGTAGTTGTTTGCTTCAAATCATATTTAATAACATTAGTTTAGTCCACCTGGGCTAGGGGTCGCCGCTCTCGGTACTTGCTGTGATGCAAGTCGCTATCCGCCACAGAGACATCTAGGATGTCGGTCGGATAGTAGCATTCAGACCATATGAGAAGTTTCATACCTCTCACCACTATTCACTTCACCTTAGTTAGTATATAACTTGCAGGTTGGCCACTATCATTTGTCTGTTCCATAACCTATGGCATACTGAAGAGAACAAATAAGTTCGAAATCGATCTATGTCTGGTTAGGAATTGACAAATGATATTGGCTTTCCATCTATCATGATTTGAAGGTGTAATTCAATGCAGGTCGGGATATTTGCCCGCTGAGTAGTTGTTTCCTTCAAATCATATTTAATAACATTAGTTTAGTCCACCTGGGCTAGGGGCCGCCGCTCTCGGTACTTGCTGTGATGCAAGTCGCTATTCGCCACAGAGACATCTAGGATGTCGGTCGGATAGTAGCATTCAGACCATATGAGAAGTTTCATACCTCTCACCACTATTCACTTCACCTTAGTTAGTATATAACTTGCAGGTTGGCCACTATCATTTGTCTGTTCCATAACCTATGGCATACTGAAGAGAACAAATAAGTTCGAAATCGATCTATGTCTGGTTAGGAATTGACAAATGATATTGGCTTTCCATCTATCATGATTTGAAGGTGCAATTCAATGCAGGTCGGGATATTTGCCCGCTGAGTAGTTGTTTCCTTCAAATCATATTTAATAACTTTAGTTTAGTCCACCTCGGCTAGGGGTCGCCGCTCTCGGTACTTGCTGTGATGCAAGTCGCTATTCGCCACAGAGACATCTAGGATGTCGGTCGAATAGTAGCATTCAGACCATATGAGTAGTTTCATACCTCTCACCACTATGCATATATATATATATATATATATATATATATATATATATATATATATATATATATATATATATATATATATATATATATATATATATATATATATATATATATATATATATATATATATATATATATATATATATATATATATATATATATATATATATATATATATATATATATATATATATATATATATATATATATATATATATAGAATACCAGCTCTCAATTTAATTACCACATGTTTTATTAACTTGAAATACATTTCAATTTCCATGCCTTCCTCAAGTTAAAAATAATTCAAAATTATTTCTTACATTAAAATGATCGGAGAAATAAATCACGAGTAATTTGGACAATAAATTTATTATTAACAATAAATTTTAATTACTGGCCAACGTCTCGATGAATAATTTCCACCATCTTCAGGGTTGCAAGAACAAAATTATGTTTTAAAATCAGTGCGAACCATTAATCACATCATTTTGACAAAAATGATAAATGAATAAATAAAAGAACTACATTACAACACACAAAGGATAAAAATACATAAAACTTTACAATATATCACATAACGGATAAAATTGCATAAAACAAACATTTTTTAAAAACTATCAAAATATTTTTAGTTAATTTCTAAAAAGAAATAAAGAACTAAAATTAAAAAAGGAGCTTACCCAAATTAATATATTGTTGTAGCGTCAATTTTAATTAAAATCGAGTTTTTCGTTGAAAAAAATGTCACTATAAAAGCACAAAATACCAGCTAGATGATAATGTTATTAAACAATAATTCTAATCTAACAAGCAACTGCCCGTATTTACACAATATTTTCAACACACTGAGGATTGCATATTTAGTAATGTTGGTATAGAGGTTCGATCTATTGGAGAAATATATTGTAAAGATGATACTGAGTACGTTTTAGGTAGAGTACTATGAAATTGTTAGTCTTTTTAAGTTCTAAGGCCGATAAGTGACAGTTGAAAATTTATTGTTAAATTGTGTATATTTTTTTTGTAAACAGCAAACAACAAGAAAGCAACAGAAACAACGGAATTGACATATATATGCATACATGCAAGCACATACAAACATGCACGTACATGTACATACCGACATATATGCATTATATATACATACATATACACATACATACATACGTATAATTACTTCCATATATACATACACATATACATACATATGTACGTACGATCGTCACCATACCAAAGCCACCACCCCCCAAGACGCCCTCCCTCAGAAACGTACCACTACAAATAATGCCAGAAAGAGAGCACCCCGGAAGGGGGGCGACCCTAAGCTGATGACGACTATACATACATATATCCATACATATTTCATTGTGTATACCTGCATTTATGGGTTCTTTTATTTATACATTTATTATTTTTTTATTTTAAAACATAATTTGGTTCTTGCAGCCCTAAAAGTGGTGGAAACTATTCACCAAAGCGATGGCCAGTAATTAAAATTTATTGATAATAATACATTTTTTATCCCTACGAAGTGGACGTGGATTGAAAACTACATTAAAATAATCCTCACAACGGTCACAACAATAGTTAGCCGTTTTACGACTCTACACATAGCTTTTTGCTACAATCTTCTTGCTTCTTTGTTCTTGGGTAAAAGTAATAGTAATAAATATTTTGTAGAAATAGTCTACAAATAATAAATTAGTTGAGTACATGTCTACAGAAAGGAGAAAATCAAATTTTAATTAGTCGACTATTTAAATTAGGATTTCCTTCTAAAGATATATATTTTCTAAAAACTTATTTACAAACATCGTCTCTACAATGAAACCCTTCATTCTAGTCAATGGTGTCTGTTTGTATTATTGTTCTTGATTAAAATTATAATTTATTATTCATGTGTATGTTTAAGTTTTTAGAAGATATTTGCCTTTAACAGGAAATAAATAGTCCTGAGGTACTGAGAATATGTCAAACATGGTTTCCTCCTTTCTGCCGACTTTACCTCAACTAATTTAAAAATACATAAATATTTTATCTGGCACTGTTACAGTAATACGAATACTTTTGCACTAGGGAGTTACATATTATTTACAGTTTTTAACACGCTTTTATTAGCTTCACCTGTATGTTTGCTTGCTTGCTTGCTTGTTTGCTTGTTTGTTTATTTGTTTGTAACCGACTCTTTGGACTCGATTTTGACCGACTTTAAACGGACATATTTAATTGAAACTTTGTACACTTACGAAGAACCGGTAACAATACAATAATTTGATAAGTTAATATCATTATCCTGATCAGGATTGCCAGTCCTTTCCTCACGTATCCTCTGCGTGAGAGCAAAGGCTTAATATGTAGGTACATTCCATGATTGTCAGTTAGGTCGGTGGTAGAGCGGGCTAAGGCAGTCGACGCCAAACGACAGACTCCTCGGGCGTGAGTTCAAATCCCATGGCTGAAATAAAAAAATATTTTTTTTTTTCAGAAATATCTGTTGGATCGTAATATGTTATAATATCAGCATCAATAAGCAATATAAATATAGTTTAAAAAAACTACAAAACACGCTTTCATAGCACATCAAACTAAAAAGTGAAAAATAAATATAGTTTAAAAAAACTAAAAAACACGCTTTTAAAGCACATCAAACTAAAAAGTAAAAAATAATTATTAATATAAACTGAAAACAATAATGAACGAAAAATACTAGTATTATTGTGAAAAAAGCGTGGGGCGCTTTGTGCCATATTTTTCGTATATCGAGCAACCCACGCTTTTTTCACAATAATACTAGTATTTCTCGTTCATTATTGTTTTCAGTTTATATTAATAATTATTTTTCACTTTTTTAGTTTGATGTGCTTTAAAAGCGTGTTTTTTAGTTTTTTTAAACTATATTTATTTCTTTTATTGTTCATTTTACTGTAGGTATTACCACTAACAAAATAGTAAAAAAAGACGAAAACAGTTAGCCGCTAAACATTATCTAAACTTTAATAAATAGCTCAACTGTGTGTCCTTTCAATCGGCAACGGCTAGCAGTTGTAGGGTACATAAGATTCGATAACATCACTGTTCAACAACGGAGCGTTATTCAACTCGCTGTCTTTAACAATTCTTTTATATATGAAAGTTATATCGAATAAAAAAATTTTTTGCACACTCTCTAAACACAGTGCAAACTTTTAAAATATGTAATAAAATATAATGCTAAGTGAGCCTATTCCCGAAATAACAAATTTTTTTGGAACACGAGAACACCAGATCAATCGACAGAGCAACATTGAACTCCATACTATTCGTAACTGGAACGGCCACAAAATGATTTAGGACTGAGGCAAATCTAGATAGGTATGCAACCCGCAATCGTGCAGTATACCCATCCTTGTTTATCTTATTGTTTCAAATGGAAAGTTTTGTAATTTAGTTTGAATAATTGCTATTTTGAAAATGATTTGGCAATAATTTTATAAAATTTGCTGTAGAATATGGTATTTATCGAAGTATAGGTTATACACTTTTAAAAAAATATGTCAGTGAAACTGTAAAATAAAATTCTTTTAGCACAATAGGAATTATATATATTATGTAAAAATGAAATTATTAAATTGAAATTATTTTGTTTTGTAAAAAAAAAAAAAATGTAGTTTTTTCTAATTGAAATGTTTATCTATTATTGTGTCTGTATTAAAATCTTAAAAATAAAAATGATAATTATTATTCCAGAAATTTGTTTAGGAGTTAGGTGAACAATACGATTTTTTTAAGGAAAACAAGTAAATAAGAAAAAACATTTTTTTCTTGCGATTGTAGTTAAGGAAAATATTATTTGGGAATTACGCAAGTATATATCTTTCATACTTAATATAAAAACAAAAAGTTACCTACTTTTATGATAAGTGAGTTTCTAATCTGAAAAGGCTACTATACAAATATTAGGGGAAGATAATTAGAAACACTTTGTATTTTAAAGTGTTTCTAATTATCTTCATCTAATATTTTTCCTTTTCAGATTAGAAAATCACTATACTTATCATGAAACCCAGTAACCTTTTGTTTTTACATTAAGTATTAAAGATATATACTTGAGTATTTCCCAAATACTATTTTCATTACCGGTACGATATTCCTTACATTGTTAGTTTGGTAGTATAGGGATTTTTATAAAAAAACACCAGTCTACAATAGTACAATAAACATATTTATTTAATTATATACACTAAATGCCTATTACAATTTTTAAAATAAGTAATAAAATGTTAAATCTATGTACCTTTTAATTTTATATTCAACAATTTTTAAATAAAATTAATTTAGTCATCTTTTGTCTAACAGTAGCCTTATTTCCATGAACCTCAAGATTAATTAATTTTGCATGATGGTGCATCCGACACTTTAAGAAAATTTCTATAGTTTTTCTTATAATTTGTACTTCATGGGGTTCCTCGCTAATAGCCTCTACTGCTGGATGCGGTGGCTTAAATTTGCCAATATTCAAACTAAATTGGTGCAGTGCAATATTAGTTAAAAGTTTTTTAATATTTAGTTTTGTGGTGTGAATGTTTTCTGTTTCTAAAAGATTCTAAATTGTTTTTCACAAAATTTAATAATATCAAAAATGATTTTTGAAGAATAAACTAATCCACCATGAGTAAGTAATAAAGTTCGTAAATGTTTGAAAGGTTTCGCTAGGGGCGCTGTAGCCGTGATCGAATAATTCATTAGTGGTATCTTTGTAAAGCAATATATCAATACAGCTATTACAAGATGTTTTTTTAATTAAATTTCTAACCACAATCCAGCTATATAACAAATGACATTGTCTTGAAAATTTGTTAAATTTGTATTGCCTAAAACATTTATATATGACTTTATTTTTGTGTCATCGATTTTGTCTGTTTCAGTATCTTTTTTTTGTCTGTGTTCGGATCTAAATTCAAATGCTGGAGTGCTATAATTTTCGAAATTAATGCAGTTGGCATTGACACTCGATTTAACTGACTTTGTAAACAACAATTGTCTTAATGCCCATTTTAGCTGCTGGCTATTGGGATTATTATTCCAGCCACCCCGAGATCTGGTGCAAGAAAACAAAAGTTCTACATGGTCTTGTGAGCATTTATATGACAAAAAGTGTTGCAGTGGGTTTTCACTTAGGGAAAAGAGATCCTTTACCAGGCCCAAGGTACTTTCCATTGTTAAAATAAAACCCACTGCAAATGTTTTTCTCAGATGATATATTAACATAATACCATCAATTTCTAACGATTTTAAATAATTGATAGCATCTGAAAATACTTCTTCAAAGTACTGTAGGGTGGCTGGTCTAATAGGAGCTTTAAAACCTTGTCCAAAAGGATTTCTACAATTTAATATGTCAAATATCCTATCTATTTTTCTTATAAATTCAACTGTTGCAGCACTGTTACTAAATTCTTTAATATTACATACTTTATCTAAATATTCAATGGCATCTGCTACCCCACTACTTAAAGTTTGAGCAGCTAGTTTGACATTCATTATTTTATTTTTAAAATTAACGTGCCGGGATGTAAGAGAATTAGCCAAACTCAATTGTTCTTTTTTTTTGTATGTTGTCTAATTCCGTAAAGAAAGACCATTTAATTTCCCCCAAAGGAGACTCAATTTTCTTTTCTGCCATAGCATTTCTGGCTAATTTTAACATGTGACATATGTCTAACATGCAATAAACTTCTAATTTATGTCACAAGGATGTTTAAAAAAATGCAATTAAATTATCCATATCAATTTTAGCACCTAATTTATCGTATGTTGAAATATTTGCAGAGGCACCATCTGATGTTAAAGATCTTACATTAATCCCTATCTCAAACAAATTACTTAAAATAGATTTAATGAATTGGGTTTGCAGATTTGCATCACACTTATTAATTAAAAAAATATGCAACTGGGCATTTAAATGGCTTTCTGTAGCTTACAATTTGGAAAACTAATGATTCGGTTGCTGTCATTTCGAAGTCCACATCTATGATTCCACCGTAGTTCACATTCCCAGCATATTTTCCATGTTGGTTATCCCACACAGTTTCTTTTCGAATAGCCATGCTGTCAAAAATTAGGGCACGGTTTTTCAAACTTGGATTTTCTTCAACCTGTGTCTTTAAAAAATTTAAGACCTCTCCTAAAATTCCTGGTTCACAGTTTACTGTACACAACCACTTCCTAACTGTACGCCCATTTGGCAAGGTAAAATGTTCCCTCAAAAAATTATATGCTTTTGGGGGAGTAATAGTACATAGTATGAGCAAATTGCTTCATCAATGAAGAATACCTTCTTTGTCCTAGATGGGTTTCTTCCATTCTATTTTTTTTTGGAGAAGCACAAGTTCCAGTGGAAAACCTAATATCGAAAAATATATATCTTACAAAATGGTTAACATTAAATGACCACAAAGGAAGTTTTTGATATCAAGGTAAAAAATTATGCATAAATACCTATTTAAATACCTTCAAAATATTTTTCTAGAGCTGTATTCAATGACTTATTACTGTGCCCGCTTTTCTTAATTTCCATTATTAACTGTTTCATATTGGATATTTTTAGATCTCTCCGCTTTACTTTTGTTTCAAAGTTTTAATCTTTCGTCTAAGCAAAGGTATTGTCTTCTCATTTTTGTCGGGGAGTGTCTGTACTTCTTTATCAATAAACCTTATTGGCCCCGTCGATATAGAAGGTAGATCAATATCCACTGATTCTGTACTACTTTGATCATTTCCAATAGGGGGTTGTTTATTCTACAATACAACATTTTTTTTAAATAAAATCCAGTTAGAATAACATACCTAGTTAAAAAAAATATATATTTTTTATGGGTTATTAAATGCTCAACTTCATTTGAAATACTTTCTAAAAATATTAAATTTTCTCCAATTATAGGTAAACACTATATCATATGTCTGAGAAACAACAAAATAAATTTTAAAAAGTAAAATATTCACAGTATGAAATAAATCTCTGTAACGTACCTGTTTTATTATTTTCCTTCGAGGAAAAGATGGTTTGTTTTGCAGGTGCTTCGGGAAAGAAAAGACACCAGGCACTGCATCCCATTTTAACATTTTAATAGAACTTCCTGGCTTATCGACATAATCAGTAGGAAGGAAGTGTGCCCCACATAATCTACTGGTTCTAGATGGTGTCCAGTTCTCTCTTCTAATTGCTTTTATCCAAAGATCAAGAATTTGTGGCCTCTTAAAAGGAAAACTGCAACAATACAAAATAAAATTACAGTATCAATACTCGTAAATTAAATTTCGTTAAAAACCAAAAATTATTTAATATTGCACCTCGTATACAAACAAAGAACTTTGGATATTAGTAAACCTAATATAGGTAATTTTTTAATAGAGAAAATATTTTGTACTCACGTATGAAATGAAATTTGGCTCCTTTTTATCATGTAAATTGTTGCAGCCATAAGCTACACAATTAAGCACCATATTAATAAATGATAGTCTGTTCACAAGAAAAATAACACACCAAACAAATCTGGTTTTTTTTTTCACTTTCTAGACGAAGTGATTATACCACTAAGTATCACACAAAGGAACTCAAATAACTGTTTTTTAATAACTTAATCCTGTCAGAAAAATTTGCAACGCCTCAAAACACCAAAAATATTACCTGAAACTAATTTAATACAACAATAGCATGTTTACGGTAATGACTAAGACAGAGACGAGGATCCTACTTGTAGCGCTTTCTCTGTTTGTTGCCCCTGACACAACTTTCGCGTGTGTATTAAATTGTCGAGGCCGTTCCAGTTACGAAGTATAGAGTTCAATGCAGAGCAATTCATCGTTTGACAGCAGGAGGCATAGCCTACCATCGTAGGAGAGAAAGGAGGAAAAAACTTCAGCCAAGATCGCTTCATAAGATGAGCAATATATCGCAAGCGTACCTCGACTGTAAGTGAAGATAATAAAGCCCTCATAATCGCAAGAGAAATCCAACTATCAAACCAGACAATTCCAAGAAGGTTGCACGAAGATAGATTTCGGGCTAGGAGACGAGCTGCGTGCCCTTTATTAAACCCGCAACATCGGGTTACTCGCTTGCAGTGCGCGCAAGAACTGGGGAATGACTGAATGGGACAGATGTTTCTTTTCAGATGAAAGTAAGTTCAATTTGTTTAGGTGGGATGGACGTGTTTTGGAATTAGGAGAGCGGAATAATAGGTATGTTGAAGTGCACATGGAGAAAAGGGTGACTTTTGTAGATGAAGGAGTGATTGTTTGGGGAGAGACAACACTGAGTGGAAGAAGTGAATTTCTTGTGATCCCTTACGTGCAAAATTTCCGTGACGATTTGATTTTAGTTGTTGATAACACGCTTAATTACATCGCGCTCGCATGATTAATTGAAAATTAAATTGGAAGCTATTCCTCAGAACTGTCATCGAAAATTGGTGGAAGAAATGCGCAGAAGGGGTTGCACTTCTAGTCCTAGCCAGAAGAGGTCCCAACAAGAAGAACTGCTGATGAATTATTATCGAGAACTAGCTTTTTTTTTTAATAACCGATGCCGGACAGTCCTCCCGTAGTCTCCAACATCTCACGGGCGTCGCGCCGGACAATTAACTATAGCCACTCCCCACATCCCGCAGGGTTAGTGGTTTCAGATTTCAGAATCTGTGCCCTAAGTAGACGGAGTCAACCTAAAATGACCACCTTCTACATTTGGCCTTCCAGACACTTCGGCTGATTTTTCGCAGGCCAGTATTTTCTTCAGCGTAGGCTTTATCCCTCCGAGTACACCGATTATTAGGTCGGCCATCTTTACCGAGATGAGTGGGTATAGCACTTGAAGCTCGTACTGGAGATCGCAATATTTGGACCGTTTTTCCTCCTCCTTCAAGGTGATGCTTTTCTCAGCAAATGTCGAGAACTCGATGACATACATGATATACGTCATCGTTGATGGCTGAAGAGGAATCTATCAGCCTTATTGGCTTGGGTTGCAGTGACCGTCGGGAACGAGTATTTTCAGTAAATCCAGCTCTCGTTCTCGAAAACGGACTCAATATCTCCATGGAGGTAAGGCCGCACTGGTGTCTGGTCACTCCGTATGAGTGCCTCAGGTGGTAATAAAACACTCGTAATGCCGTGTTATGCGACACGAGGAACGGACGCTCTAGGATGAGCGCTTCTCTGAATATTTTTCAACTTGCAGGTATCTCTATATCACTTCACTACTCCAAAGGAGTAGAGCAGGACCGGAACATCAAACATGTTATTCGCAAACTCATTATTCTTCCCCAAAAGTTCGGAAGAACAAATCTTTCCGAGGCGGTGTCTGTACATACTGCAGAGAGTATCCTTTATTTGTTTTACTTTCTGGATGTGCCATTGTTGCACATATATAGGTCTCTCCGACATCCAGATATCTTAGGAAGCTTCCGTCTGCCAGCTGCGTACCTTCAGAAAATTCCCCGCATCGTCCTCCTTTGTGGTGGACGACTGCACATTTGTTCAACCCGAACTTCATACCAATTGCAAAAGCGTTTTTTTGGTTCTCCCTCTCCGGAGGCATAAAGTTTAAGACCATACATATAAAACAGATGGGTGACCTTATGCCTTCGATCGCTCGGTGGTCTGTATTCATATCCGCATGTTTGGCGGGGCCCAACAGATAATGGCAGTAGTGAAATGCAGAAGAGGAGAGGACTCAAGGAATGCTACATACTCAGTCGTGACTCACTGTACACTAGATGTTATGGTGAAGCGAGTCATCCAGAGCGCTAACAGCTGGTCAATGCATTTCATTAGTGGTGCTGGTACCACAAGGCATTCGAGCAAGTGTGGCAGTGGCTCGTGAGATGTGCTGCTAGATAATTCGCTTAAAACTATCTGAAAAACAACCTAATGCCAAGTGACATCTCGTTAACAACAAAAATGCAATTTTTTTTTGTACGATGAAACTGAAATACATCATTCCAGATAAAAATTCACATCTTGATTGTTAGACTTTCGATCCGGAAATTTCTAAAAACTCTCCGAAGTAAGACATTGAACTCCTTGATTTTGGCATCGGAACAGAGAAAAAAATTATTGGGCAAACGGAATAATATTGATGTCGTAGCAATTTTGCACTGTTTTGTATGTTACTGTAAAACGTCAACTTTTACTTTCAATTATCTCAAAAATTAATTCTTTCAAAAATCAATGAATCGATTTCCTTATTTCCGATGAAATTTAATTGGTTGATAATTTTATTATATCTATATGGAACTTACTTGCAAATTAAATTTAACTGTTGATGAAGAAACCAGGCCTTGTAATATAACAATAATTTTATTTATTTAATGTGTTTTGTTCTCAGTATGTAATTCTTTTAATTAACTTGAAATAAAAATATAGGAGTTCAAGAATATTTAGAGATGATAAATAGGTTAATACCAAACAATATTTGCATAACTATGTTATAAGTGTGAGGAAAATATAGGATCTAACACACTGTTGTTCTAAATCTCGTAGCAAATAGAAAGTGTCTGTCGTCTTTGAAACTTTATAGCTGGTCTTCATAAGTAATCGTACACTACGTGACCAATTAGGTACCTTTAATAGCCTCGTCAATTCGTCCCGTTAGCAAAAGATGGTTGAAAACTATTTCTTAGACACATACGTATGTGCAATAATCCTCATCGGGTAGTGCCGTAATATAAAAGGTACAAAATCACAAGAAGAAAGGTACCAATTTATCACGTGGTTTACGATCATTTATGAAGGCTCTGTATACAGGGTGGGGCAATATTGCGTCGGACTTCAATACCTCAATTTCTACGATAGCTAGAAATTAAGAAAAAATACAAGTAAACTAGATAAAAAGTCTATAACCGGAAATTATTTTCAGATATACAAGGCGAGCCAAGACGAAATTACAGGATCAAGTGCCTTTTTTTAAATGGAATGATATGTACATCAGTACATTTTTTGAAGCCTCTTTCTAGAGTCTATACCTTCCTATATTGTTATTGATTATCTCCCAACCACTTGGATGTAATGAATTTTTTTTGTTGAAATAATGCCATATGCAGATTCATATTGAAAAAATTATCAAAGTCACTATTATTGGTTTTAGGAAGAACGTATGTGAATGCTAGTTACAAAATATCTAATTAATGTTTTTGAATCATTTTTACTTCCTAAAAATGTACAAGGTGGCCAAATTGAATTTACTCAATTTTTTTCAAATGGAACACTCTGTATATTTTTCAATTATGTGATGTAGAAATGAAAAACGAACATTTTTTTGTAAGTACTTTCCCATAGCTAATTGCAACCATTTTCGTTTTATTGAGCAATAAGTTCAAAATTCAAGAATAAACTTAAAAAATAGAGGTTTCTTCAAATAATTCATTAGAAGAAATTATAATAAGTGCTCCATATGTTGCCCATTTTGATTGACACACGAAAAGCAATAAAACCTCAGTTTAGTATAAATGGTCTTGTACAAACGAACATTTATCGCACTTATTGGTCGTCAGTTATCATTTCTATTATATTTAAAATATTTCGAGTTTTCCAAAATGAATTTTAATAAAGCGGAACTTGTAGACATGATTTTTGTTTTGGGCGAGTCAGACGAAAATTGTTTGCTTGCCAATAGAATTTATAAGCAAAGGTATCCTGAGAAAGAATTCCTGATATTAGCAGCATCCAAAACCTTCTCGATAGATTTGTGCAAACTTTAAATATCGAATATAAAAAAAGTGAAAGAATAAAACGTGTTGTAAACGAAAAAAATGAGTTTTCTGTCATGCTGGCAACGGTTGAGAATCCCCATATTAGTCAGAGAGAAGTGAGCTCATTAGTAGGAATAAGTAGACGATCTGTTGGTCGAATCTTAAAAACAAATAAGGTTGATGCATATCATATTCAAATGCAACAGGAACTATCTGATGACGATTTTTAAAGGCGTCTACAGTTTTGTAATTGGGCCAGAGATAAAATGTAAGATATCTCCTTCTTCAATAATGTTTTATTCACTGATGAGGCAACTTTTCATAAAAATGGATTTGTTAATAGGCAGAATTTTTATCATTATGCTTCGGAAAATCCTCACCTTTTTAGGCAAGTTGATAACCAGCACAGATGATCTATAAACGTTTGGGGAGGAATTATTGGAGAACATGTAATAGGGCCACATTTCTTTGATGGTACATTGAGTGGAGCTATTTATCTTCATTTTCTGGAAAATTATCTGCCACAATTATTGGCGAACGTTCCTGAAAGGATTCGAAATAGGATGTGATTTCAACAAAATGGTGCTCCACCACATTATTTAAATGCAGTTAGAGACCACTTAAATAATACCTACCCACTTCAATGGATTGGAAAAAATGGACCAACTAAATAGCCTGCTAGATCCCAGATCTTACAAAAATGGATTTCTTTTTATGGGAAATTGAAGGAAATTATTCATAAAGATACACCAACAACAGTACAAAATATGAATAATAACTGCTCTTAGATCTATCACACCGGTAATTTTAAGAACAGTAGAATCCTCATTTTAAAAGCACATAGAGACGTGTGTCAATCAAAAAGGGCAACATGTGGAGCACTTATTATAATTTTTTTTTAATGAATTGTTTGAGAAACCTTTATTTTTTTAAGTTTATTTTTGAATTTAGTACTTATTGTTCAATAAAACGAAAATGGTTGCAATTAGCTATAGGGAAGTACTTACAAAAAAAATTTTTGCTATTCGTTTGTATATCACATCGTTGAGAAAAGTGGCAATTCAATTTGAAAAGTTCTAATTTGAAAAATAATTTTTGGCCACCCTGTACATTTTTAGGAAGTAAAAATGATTTAAAAACATTAATTAGATGTCTCGTAACTAGTATTCATATAAATTTTTCTTAAAACCCATAATTGTGACTTTGGTGATTTTTTCAATATGCATCTGCAAATGGCATTATTCATTACATCCATGTGGTTGGGAGATAGTTAATAATAATATAGGAATAAATAGAATCAAAAAAGAGGCTTCAAAAAAATGTACTGATATACATTGCATTCCATTTAAAAAAAAGGCACTTGATCCTGTAATTTCGGTCTTGGCTCGCCCTGAAGTATTCATGTTGCGCGGCAACAGAATTTTTATTATTTTACACATATATCATACTTTTCGTTTTCAGAAAAAAAACCTATTTTCAATATTAAGTAATTACATACACAATAATTAACACTACAGTCTACATCAAATGTTCAAAACTATCATAAGGTTGAAGAAAGTTGTGTTTGCCTAGCTAACCATTAATATTAAATATCTCAAAAGCAGTCGGAGATAGAACACAATAATAATGCATTTTTGAAATTAGGAGAAAAATTTCTATTGGAACCCATAAAAAAATATTGGGTGGGTTTAAAAAACATACGTTTAGTCTGTATTTTCGGTCTAACATGTTCGATTGTTTTTTCTGATTATACGTTTGGAGTCTTCTAAAAGAGAGTTAACAATTTTACTAACAAAAATTTTCTTTTGGAAAATTAAAAATAAAAAATTACTGTTATCATTAATTTTAATTTATCTACATTTTATATGGCGAATTCACTATAACTGCTTTTAATTCTTTGAGTATTTCACTTAAAACTTTAAAATTGAATGATGGTAAGGTATTAAAGACGAATGTCAATGATTGCTGGAGAACTGTTAAAAATGTTCAAAACCTCAGGAGGAAACTGAAAAAAAGAAAAGATAACAGTGCAACTTTAGTCTGAATGAATCCGCCTTGTATCTCTAACGGTTGTTGAGAATCTAATGATTGTCATTTAAATATTATTCTGTATATTATTGTTTCAGTAGTGAATTGATTATAATATTTTGAGTATTGTATGAAAAAGTATTATTACAATGATTACTGTATGAAATAAGTGCAATTACGTCATCGTTAAATTGATGTTTTTTTTATTTAAAACTCCAACTCCATCAAACACCATATTAAAAACACTCATCTTCATTGCATGGGTTTATTTAATTTAACATTTCAATATACTTTACTATCTCACTTGAGTACATAGATTAAAGATACATAGATAGTTCCATCCCATGTTAAAACTTAACGCTCTAAAATCTGGACCCCCAGATTTTTATATTGTTGTGATCAATGCCTGTTTAGGATTTCGTTAGTTTATAATCTGTAAATATGTTATAATAGATCATTGGTACGCATTTGCTATGTTAAAATTGACAATATCATAAATGGGCATTGTTTTTGTCAATTAAAAAATATCGTATCCAGGAGTTGGAGCGCCAAATATTTATATTAGGATGGACTATCTATGTTGAGTGAAATTAAATTGAGTATGCATTACGAAAACTTAGACATAGGAACTTAAAATGCAATATCATCTCGAAATGTGATATGGGAATTGCTTAAGTGAAAGAGGAATTTTGGGTAAGGAAGCAATTTAATTTATTTTAATTACAGCTGTGTTTAACTCCCAGATATACTTGGAAATCAATTAATACTGGAAATATTGGAAGGACGAGAACATTTACACAAATTAATCAAAAACACAAATTATGCATATTGTACTGCTGTACTAATAAATTGAAAAAAATGTTTATAAGTAATATACCGTATAGTATAACTAAAGTAAAGTAAAGGAAAATACTAAACTGCAATTAAAGTGAAATAGTATATTATTCACGAGGGTGATGTTTACGACAAGAGCCGCAGACGAGTTTCATAAAACGCCCGCATATAACGCGAGTAGAATCCTATACTTTGTCCACGGCTGTAATGTTAATTTTTAGCTCTACAAAATTTTAGGTTTTATAACTCTATTTAACAAAATTTATTTAATATTAACATAACAATTTATTTTTTAAAAGATACTACTATTAACTACTTACTTGTTACATTAATAGTTACATTAACGTTAGAGCAATGCGCCAATTTAATGGGTGGTAAAGATTTAACATCTAAATTAATGTGTTGTATATTATTATTTGTGAATGTAAATTCACTGTATTTGCATTGGAAACTAGTGGAAGGATTATTAACTGATCTACGGAGTTCGATAATGTCTGGCGGTGAGACATCTCATTTTCACTATATCGGTATCAATAGTTTCACTTCTTTTATTTTAAGCAACTAACAAACTTAAATGAACGAGATAAATATGACGCACAAACTTTGACGTTTTAAATCAATAACAAAATTACGCTTTAACACATTGTCATGGCTTACTAATAAAATAATACAGTTTGTAGGCACGTGGATAAATGGTTTCAAAAACAATGTTGGAGATTGCCGCGTGTTGCTAATAGATGATGCTTTGAAAAAAACTTGGTAATGTAGTTTTTGAGTGTTCATTAAATACCTATTCGGTATGTAGCATTTGAGTGCTTCCTAGAAAACTTAGAGAGACAATGCTTGTCTTTTGGTTGATACAAGTTTGATATTTTAAATTTTTAGTAAAGTCACTAACGTGATTTCTTATAAACTGACTGTCCTCATTATTCACTGGTGAATAATGAAATCATTATTCATTGCAGTGAATAATGATTTCATTATTCACAGCAAGAAATAATGGATAGCATTATCCATGGGAAAACACATACATAATGAGTACATTATATAATAGTCGTGGACAAAGACGTTTTATTTTGTTTATGTTGAAAAATATTTTTGATTTAAATGTAAAATAATAATAAAATCTATGTTATAATTATTTAATTTTTTTTTCTTTAAAAAAAACTCTCAAACGAAAAATTCCTCTCTAATAGAGATACCAAAAGCATCATTTATACTTGCCTGGTTTTTGAACAAGTTAAACAACTATTTTAAACTCTTTACTGCAGCAACTGAATAATATTGTTATGCCACATTTAGTAAAAATAATAAATCAGTGTATTCTAATCATCATAAATCGTGAACATAGTCATACAGAGAAAAATTGGTGATGTTTTATTCCAAACATTACACTACAAATTGGTCTTAAAAAAGTGACAGGAACAATTGGTGCAAATTAATATATTTTTGGAGTAATTATCGGCTAGGTTGTGCTTTTGAAATTATACAATTGTTTAAAAAAAATGCAACAAAACCTGTTTCACAACGTTGTTCAAAATTTTACAAAACGGTTTTTCTCTGTGCATCTTCCTGTTCATCGTTATGTTGTCTATTTGTGTCGAATTATTCGTATTTCAATAATTTCATTATAGTACCACTTACCAGCAGCAGGTACAAGTTTAATTTTTTCCATTTTATGATTTTTCTGTTATAACTGACAATGAGAAACTTGATTTGACATTTCAAGTATAAAATCAAAAATAGAGAAATGCAACTGGAAATACTGCCCTCAATGAGGAGTAGTTTACATTGTTCGTATAAAAAATAAACTATTTCGAAATTGTGCAGCATGTTTTATATGTCTTCATGTTCACTATTCACTTCGCTTACATAATATCAATTTTCGTCATTTACTGGTATATAATCTGAGTCTTCGTCAGTTGAAAACAAATCTGATTCACTAGAACTCATACTGTTATTCGAAACAGACATATCTGCAAGTACACGTTTACAAGTCTACGATTCTAGCTTGACACTTGAGTTTGGATATAAAGTGATCTAAACCTCACCCTTTAACTGTAATTTTTTAAAAATGAAACATTTTGTTTTTTTTATTTCAGCTCGGAAGAAAATTAGTTTTCTAGAAAAAAGTTATATGCTATCTAAAGTTGCAAATAAAATTACAAGCATTTAAATATATTTGGATAAATCTACATTGAAATCTAATTAATTTATTGGTTATTATTGCACAAAACTAATTATTATTCAATTAAAATATCTAAAGATTTCGTTAAACAAAATATTGCTTTTGTAAATAAGACGGTAATAATGACTATATAAACATAGTGACGATAAAATGCCATTTATTTCAAATATGGATGAAAATAAATTCAACCACTTTTCTTTTATTGCAAGAGGAGGAAGATCTTTTATATGTGTCTGCCAAACCTTTATTGCAGGGTGTCTTTGTTTTTCTTAACTTGAAATGTGCCCATCGTTTCAGTTTCAAAATGAAATCTAATTATGCGCTTTTTGGAACAATCATTGATTAAGTAAGCTAAAGCAATATTTTTGTTTCGTACACAATTAGAAGAATTCACAGAAAAATACAAAATTTTAATTAAAAAACATAAGCGTCTTTTTGCACATAAATTGTACAGCAGGGTTCCTGTCCATATCAGACACATATTATGATGTGGAAATATTCTCACGTTTTTTTTCAGCTATATTATATGTCCCACTGTGCATTATAATAAGCGGAAATTTTTCCTCTATTTTTATAATTTAGCCAATTTCGTAGCTCTAATAATAGATAACTGAATTCTCTACAGGGTGTCCCAGTTTTAAGCCGACAAGCTATTCTTAAAAAATATGATTTTGAGGAAAAAAGTTCTGTATATAAACTTATTAACGTTTTTTTGTTCTATGCCTAAATAAAATCCAAAAAATGATGAATTACAGGAACATTACAAAATGAATTGCATTTAAAGCAAAGTAATTGTTTGGTATCGTCTGCCATTTTGGAATTGAAAATAGTAATATCTGAGCCACATTTGAAAATGACGTGATTTTGATAAAAGAGTGGATACGAAAATTGCCCTTATTTGTCCTCAAAATATTTGGGTCTAATTTAATTACTAACTTCAACGGCATAAGAGGAAGAATAATTGTAAATCAATATGGATTATATGCTGGGGTTCTCATCAAATGGAAGCGCACAGTAAATTTTGGTAAACAATATCTAACAGTTATATTTAACCACTCTTAGTTAATAAATTATATAAGTGTATTCTGTATATAAAATAGTCGGGGAGCTGGTGTCCAAAATGTGCAAGAGTTTTCTCAAAGCTAATTTTTTGAGATTAGGTTACTTTTTAGTGATGGAAAGTAACTGTAGAGTCAGCACTTCCGGTACCGGGACACCTGGCGCTGGGACGCTCGCAAAGATGTAATATTAATTAACGTCTCTAAACTGTTTTCTCAAAGCTTAAAATTTATAGAGAACGAGCAAATATAATATAAAACAAGAATCCAACAGTCAGACAGCAAAATATAGGGACACGTGGCGTCAGCACTACTTCATACCTGTCAAAAAAATGACGTGTGTCAAAGTGATTTCTCAAAGCTGAAATTCTCCAAAACATTAATTAAAACTATAAAGTTAATAAAGGAGACAGTCAGACTCATTTATGATAGGACCACGTCAGTCAGCAGTCGATAGATGTGAGAACGGTAACTGCGCGCATTAGTACGCCTTTTCTCAATACATATCGTTTATTTTATAACTCAATGGAATGTGGGTTACCAGGGCCGGCCCGATGGGCAGGCGAACCAGGCAGTCGCCTGGGGCGCTGAATCTTGGGGGCGCTGACTTGTCGGTTGTAGTTTCTGAATACTTAAATTTAAATTTTAATCAAAAGCACGCACTCCAAATAAGTCCGCACCTGCCCGCCTATCGGTAAGCGTGCTGTATGATAACAGAAAATCAAAGTAATACCGGCCGCGGAGTACAAAGTGTTGGCGTAGCTATGATGTTTACGTTTTATCGTTTTTATATAGAGCGCCGACTGCCGGTCTTCTTTGACCGAGTTCTGAATTTTCTGTATTTAATTTTATTATTTATTCTCTAACTAAAAACAAAGAATAAACTACTCTTTGCTAAAGAAGCGAATTATTGAAATCAGTCTATTATATTAATATCATTACTATAACAGTATAGTACGGTACGCGTTTAAGTTTCCAGTGCTTCAGTTAGCATATTAATATATGTATAATAGATATAACATATCGTGTCATCTTTTTTTGTTGCAGCTTGCCAGCTTGTACTAGCTTTCTTCGGACTTTGTATATTAGTTATTAAAAACTAAATTTGCGTTGTATATTGTGTTTGTTGACGTTATAATATTGACATGATTCAAAAAATAATAATGTCTTCGAAATAGTCTGGGGCGCAAAATCGCAAAAGAAAAATGGTAGCTCTGAAAGAAGCTGAAAAAAGTTCGGCATTTATATCAAAGTTTGTAAAAATTCAGTGAAGTGTTTGAAGAATTTAAGAGCGGTGAAGAATGTGTAATGGTGCAGGTGCTTAAAGACGACAATGAGAACGTTGGTTGTGCTAAATATCCTGAAATTGAAGCTGAAATGGAAACTGAAACTACGAAAAATAATGATAAAATAACCAATGGAAATGAAAATGATAATACACCGATGTTATGACTATTCAGATATAGGAAATTGGCCAAGATTTTTAACTGTTTCAGCTCGAGATGAAATAGTTATACATGGCCCAGAAAAACATGAACGTTCTAATTCACGATTTCCCAGGGATGCTAATCCAAATAATTCAAAAAACAAAGGTAGACACTTTTCCCTTTTTCATTGTCATCGTATTTTATCTAATGGAGAAATGAGTTACAGAAGTTGGCTTCAATATTTAAATTCCAAGAACTGTGTTTATTGTTTTCGCTGCCGACTTTTAGATAATAAGCCAGTATCAAAACTTGCAATGGGAGAAGGTTTAAGTAACGCTTAACGCTGAATTTTTGATTTGTACACAGATTCGAATCAACCATCACTGATGACGCCGAAGACTATGGTGCAATCGCGTTTTATTCTGATGAAGATAGTGGCGAAGAACACGACGACGGCAATGATTCTGACGATTAGATGCTTTTTTTTTCAATGAATCAATGATTCTTTTTTTTTTGTTATAAAATAATTAAAGTTATTTTTTCTTGTATAAAATATCTATATAATAACTGATATGTAACAATTACAATTATTAAGAAACAAATAAAATTATTTTTTTATATAAAATAAATGATATGTATTGAGAAAAGGCGTACTAATGCGCGCAGTTACCGTTCTCACATCTATCGACTGCTGACTGACGTGGTCCTATCATAAATGAGTCTGACTCTCCTTTATTAACTTTATAATTTTAATTAATGTTTTGGAGAATTTCAGCTTTGAGAAATCACGTCATTTTTTTTGACAGGTATGAAGTAGCGCTGACGCCACGTGTCCCTATATTTTGCTGTCTGACTGTTGGATTCTTGTTTTATATTATATTTGCTCGTTTTCTATAAATTTTGAGCTTTGAGAAAACAGTTTAGAGACGTTAATTAATATTACACCTTTGCGAGCGTCCCAGCGCCAGGTGTCCCGGTACCGGAAGTGCTGACTCTACAATTATTTTCCATCACTAAAAAGTAACCTAATCTCAAAAAATTAGCTTTGAGAAAACTCTTGCACATTTTGGACGCCAGCTCTTGGACTAAAATATTTTAATTAAATATTTGTATATTAATTGAAAAACTTATTTTTCATAACACCTCGTATACAATATGTAAATTTAAACAACGTATTACGTATTTTTATATCATTTATGTTTTCTGTATTATGGACTAAGTTTTAAATATTTAACGGTTCGATGCTCACTGTAAAGAAAACCTTAGAAGGTTTTAAATATTATGTACAGGATGTAAAACATTTATTAATATATATACCTTTCAACATTTATTTCATAGTAGGTATCTAAATATTTGAAAAGGAAAAGGCACTAAATCTCTCAAGGGGGATTCCACAAATATTTAGTAATTTAAAGTAGACCGCGCCGTGGAGATCACAAATATTCTCATTTCCCACAGGAATTTCTTGAAGTGTTCCGAGTCTTCTTCAATTGTTAAGGATATTTGAGTTTATCTTTATCTTATTTAAAGACCTAACTATATTGACAAAGTTACGAGAGTCTCTTGAGGAAAATTTTTCGTTATTTAATGATTTTTATTACAATTTACCATACAGTGTGTAACAAAGAAGTGGAATAAATTGGTAGAAGATTCACAAGTAGCACACCGAGTTATGCGCGCCAACGTTTGGTCAGGTGTCGCAACGTGGGCGCACTAAATTATAACTAAGTGGGCTACTTGGATTATCAAAAGAACCGCAAACATAACTATTTTTAATCTTAATTGTGCATCTTTTGGTACAGAAAATTAAAAAATGACGTCCTCACAAGTTGCGTGATGACGACATCGAATCGTTTCTTAATAGATTCAAGTATTTTTTTTACAAGTATGAGATAAAGTTCTTAATTCCCTATTCAACCACCGGTAAAGACTTTACAGGCTAGACTAGTAAATATGTATTTTACACTCAAAAAATTTTACCAAAAACCGTTAACTTTGTTTGATTGCAGAAAAATGTATTTATTATCACGATAATAAACTGTATTGATTTGCTTTAAAAAAACTTAATAATAATGATAATGACTTTACTAAAAACAATCAGTATGGAATACAATTTACAGTAAATATAATTTAATGTTAGTTAGTGCTGCTTTTCTTAAAAGGCGAAGTTTAGTACCACACATGTAGTAACATGTAAGGTCCTGTTCTACTACTTAACCCTTTAACTAAATTAAGATTAATCTAAATTTAATAGACGTAGCATAAGTATACATAAAAAATAATAATATTAATATATTCTCCGATGAATGTGATTATTTGAGAGGGCAAGTCACAGTTTACATAACAAATATACATACATATATGTATGTATGTATGTATATATATATATATATATGTAATATATATATGTATATATATATATATATATATATATATATATATATATATATATATATATATATATATATATATATATATATATATATATATATATATATATATATATATATATATATATACATATATATATATATATATATATATATATATATATATATATATATATATATATATATATATATATATATATATATATATATATATATAATATATATATATATATATATATATATATATATATATATATATATATATATATATATGTATATATATATATATATATATATATATACATAAGTAAATATTATACTGTCCGTAGATTATGGAATAAATTCATTATTTCTTAAACTAAAAATATTTAGAAAATATCCTCGGACACGTTGATTTTTAATTTTAATTGCGCACCTTACACTTTTTTTTACGATGTCATCACTGTTTCCGATATGCCGTCATCGATATTTTTTAAATGGAACACCCTGTATATTTCTCCATTTTTGGATTTTTGGAATAGGGTTTTCCTTTGCCTACTATCTACAATTCTGACGATTCACTACACCATTTAGTTTGAAAGTGCATTCATCGGAGAAAATATTTTTTATCAGAAGAGGATCACCATTGCACATATTCATCTTTGTTTCACAAAATTGTATCCTCCGATCTGGATCATCATCACTTAGTACTTGCACAAGCTAAATCTTAAAGGGATGCCATTTTTCTCATTTTAATACTGTATATACTGACGTTTTAGTAATCATAATCGCGATTAACTTGGCGAACGCTGGTATGTGGATTTTCTTCAACAGCCAATAAAATATTTAACTTTGTGTACTCTTCAACATCTGGGCGACCTATTTTGGGTAAATCTTCCACCGTACCAGTCTCTCTAAATTTTTTTTTCAATTTTCCTCACTACCGATTGAGTTATGGGTCGTTCTGGATATTTAGTCTTAAATAAATTACATATTTCTTGTTGAGTTCACATCGTTTCACTATACCTAAGAATTTCAATTCTCTGCTTTAGAGATACACCATGTTATAGAACTTAAAATAAATCGACAACAATTATTGAGAAACCACTACTGGGGTAAAGTATTATTAAGTGATTCACTGCCAAAGACGATAATGATAAAACCAAAAAACTAGCCTTCTTCAAAAATTAATAAAACCTCACCGTAGTAAAACTCGACGTGTGGTGGAGTTTATAATAAAAGTAACTTTTGATGTTTCAAAAAAAGTCACATTTTTTAACGTTTCAAAAAAAGTCACATTGTGATGTTTCAAAAAAAGTCACATTGACATTTCAAAAAAGTCACATTTCTTTACGTTTTAAAAAAGTCACATTTTGACGTTTCAAAAAAAGTCACATTGGTGGAATGTCACTAATATTTTTTAGACCGATTTTGCTCATCAATGAACTCAATCTCTTCCTTGACCTCTAGAAAATGTGTACCAAATTTGAAGGCTTTATCTCAAAAACTGTAGCTGCTGTCGCGAACACAGACACACAGACATACAGGCAGAAAATTTTTTCTGTCTGAAATTTTGTGTATCGTCATCATTCGTCGAGATTCGTCCAGAAATGCAATAAAAATTTTCAAAATATTTTTCACGAATACATAACTTCCTCACTTTGACGGGTGAGGGAAGTGATATATCGATGATGCCATAACGGTAACAATGATGATGTCATAACCAAAAAAAAAATAAAGGATAAAGTGCGCAATTGAAATTAAATATCGACGTGCCCGAGAATTTTTTCTAAATATTTTTGATTTAAGAAATAATGAATTTATTCCATACTTTATGGACACACTGTATATATCGTTTAAAAGAGGAAGACTTGTGTTGAGGTATTTGCACTTTATGTTTACCTCTTGTATTAATCACGTGCACATCTTTGCGATATTTAATTTTATTAACCAAATAAACGGAAAATTTGTAATTTATTATTTTGTAATACAAGTAAGCCGGTGAATGTACATGCTCTCCTTCATATTCAATAAATTGATTTCTCTCAGTTTAAAAGAAATGGGGAAAATCAGGATAAACCGAAAATAAGCCTTATACAGTAATTCTGATTTCGTTGAATGCGGGTAGTATCCCGTATAGTGAGAAAAGGTCCATAGACCACATCTGCATAATTTAAGTGGCTTAAAATCAATGCTTCGAATAACATAATTTTACTTTTATTTAAGATATGTCTGCACTCAACACCCATAAAAAAGTTTAAGATTATAAATGGATTTTTTAATCATATAATTGACATGCTCAGAGAAACGCAAATTTCTATGTAAATACGATCCCAAATTCTTTATGTGGTCCACTATTTCCACCTCTATATTTTCTACCTTGAACTTTAAACGTTCTGAGGCCACCTGTACTTTATTTTTAGACTCAAATAGTAAGTTAGTTGGAATAATTTTCAAACAATGCTTAAAAGATAAATCTATTAATTTCTTAATACCGTCATTTAAAATCTGAACAGCTCTATCTAGTTCATTAAGAATGGAATAATAATAATTTTGAGTGTCGTCAGCATAATAGTGGGAAAAACAATAATTTAAACTATTTTTAAGAAATGAAGTGTAAATCGAAAATAGTAATAGTCCCAGGATTGAGCCCCGAGGAACACCGCAGGTAATAGTAGATACCTCTCCAAGCTCATTTTTAATTTTAACAATTTGTTGACGGTTATACAGATAATTACCAAATACTGTAATGGCGTTAGATCCCACCCATATATTCTTTAAAATGAATAATAAAAGATCGTAATTTATGGTTTCGAGGGCTTTACTATAATCCAACAGGACCAATGCTCATAGATTACCATTATCAGTGGAACGCATTATATCATCCATTACTATGAGTAAGGCTGTTGCACAACCATGATTTTGCTAAATCTAGATTGCCTAACACTCTCTAACAGGTAATATCTTACATAAAGCTAAATGATTATTTAATTGTGCATGCAATATTTTTCATATGCTTTTGACAATACATTTAGGATTCTTATTGGAAGAAGGTCTTTTAGTTCTTGTGGATTACCTTTTTTAAGTAGCGGTATGACATGCGATACTTTCCATTGGTTGGGAAAATAATTTTGCAATATACATGAATTTATTATATGAGTTATAAACTATATGATAAAAGGACAATAATATGGAATTAATTTAATATTCAGACCATCTGCACTAGTAGCATTTGATTTTATTAAATTTGATATGTTTCTCACTTCATGTAGTTTCTCACTTCATGTAGTTTCTCACTTGTAGTTAGCGTAAACTCAAAATTATCTACAATCGGTCAAACTGCAGGAAATTCTAGATCTTATAAACTTTTGGTACCTTGACAATTAAATACCTCTTAGTACCAGTAAATGTGATGTAACGTCGTATTGTCGCAATAAATATTTGTTATGTACTCAAAACACAAAATTAAATATTAATTTTTTTCTTACGCCTTCGCAATGAAGGCAGGATATTAAGTGGCCCACTTACGTGGAACACCCTGTACATACTTACTATCATTAAAAGTAAATAAGATAATACTAAATAAGTCTTTTAAGTTTCATACAGTGTTGTATTTTCTTTGTATAAAGTATTTTAATGAATTACTGACATATTGTTTTATAAAATTTTACAATAATTTATCAATTCATCTTGTAATTTATTCTATAATTGTATTTAAATATATATATATATATATATATATATATATATATATATATATATATATATATATATATATATATATATATATATATATATATATATATATATATATATATATATATATATATATATATATATGTATATATATATATATATATTTTTATAGCAATTGTGTTCTTGGGATTTTGGTTCTTTAATGATATGAATGAAAATCTAAATTGTTTATTTATTCATAAACACATTTTACAAACGTTTCGGTGGCTGTTTTCCACCTTTTTCAATGCAATGACTAAAATATAAAGCAATTTAAAATTTTTCTACATTTTTAATTATTATTGAAATATCTTACCTTAAACGAAAAAATAATCTGATGTGGCACTTTATAGTTTAACGTACAATAACGTACAATAACGTACAACAAAGTATACATAGGCCAAACTTCCCAACATCTAGAAAAAATAATCCAATCCCACAAGTATGATAAAATTAATAAAACAGCACTCACGAAACATACACAGACAACAAAACACAAATTCGACTTCGACAAAACAAAAATATTAGCTACAGAAAACCACACCAAAAAAAGAGAAATCTTAGAAATGATTGAAATAAAAAAAAAACCCAAAAACAATAAATGACAAAACAGACACACAAAATTTAAACAAAATCTACAATAACTTACTCAAAATTAACCAAACAAAATAGTAGCTGCCCTTACAAAAAAATTTGAAATACACCACTGCCACAGCAATCTAAGTCAACAGATTCTTAAAACTTTTAAAATTTAGGTAAAAAACACATGTTACAGGCATTGGAAATTTTACAAATTACAAGCCACCCCAGTTCAAGATTTTAGTTCAAACTTAGTTGTAAACCGAAAAACATCGTCGGTTAGTATAAAACAGTAAAAAGTGATGTGCTCGCTATACGCACAAATTATTAATTAAGTAACATTATTGTACGTTAAACTATAAAGTGCCACATCAGATTATTTTTTCGTTTAAGGTAAGATATTTCAATAATAATTAAAAATGTAGAAAAATTTTAAATTGCTTTATATTTTAGTCATTGCATTGAAAAAGGTGGAAAACAGCCACCGAAACGTTTGTAAAATGTGTTTATGAATAAATAAACAATTTAGATTTTCATTCATATCATTAAAGAACCAAAATCCCAAGAACACAATTGCTATAAAAATATATAAATAAGGTTCAAGAAGTCAAAAAGAAAAAACAACTTTCTTTCAAACTATATATATATATATATATATATATGTATATATATATATATATATATATATATATATATATATATATATATATATATATATATATATATATATATATATATATATATATATATCATAATTACAAGATATTCCATTATAATTACTTTAATTATGATTTCTGGTATCTGCATTTGGCTACTTATTTCCAAAGTTATACTAAATTTGATTGAGCTTAACATAACTAATACAGCTTGCAAATTATTACGACCCCCTGGGAATCAACTTAACTCTAGTTACATCATCTAATTAAATTCTGAACCTTCCTGTGACTTTACCAACTATGAGAAATATATCCCATATTCAGTTTTAATATATAATTATTATTCTAATGTCTTGTAATTTATAAGTTGTAAGTAATATTAAATTGTAAGCAAATTGGTATAATCCTCTAAAAATTTTAATTCAAGATTTGTAAAATTTTCGTATTTAAAGACCTAGAGAAGAGTTAAGACTCTAGAGAACATTGTTTTTAGAAAAGGAGATACTAGTCACATTATGGTTTTTGTCTTTTTTTACACGTCATGAAATTTTATATCTAATGAGGTGTATAGTGTTGTTAATACCAAAAAATACAAAATACTGAATATCCATACGCTTGTCAGCGTGAGAAAAATATATTATGGTATTGCGAATACAAAATTTAAAGAACATACACTAGGTTGTCAAAAGTAAATATTTTAATAAGTCTAAATCGACGAATTAACTAACATACACATTATGAATGTTTTTAAAAATTGCTTTTATAATACCTATATGAATTTTAAACATATCACTTTATAAAGACTTGACGGAATTTTTTAAAAATTGTCATCGATTTATATACAATAGGATAATTTATTAATTTTGAAATTAACAAAATATTTGTTATTTGGATGAAAAATTTATTACAAATTACATATAAATTTATGTATCAAAATCAAAAATACACTGTTACGTGTTTGCTGTCCTCACAAATACTCAATCCATGGTTTCGTTGACTGAAACTCCTGGTAACACTTACTCACTACTTTATGCACTAATCAATAATTAACAATGAATTTTAACTATGTATAACTACAATTAAACACTTAGAAAAACTAGGTAGGTACATCAGTCTCTAAATTATGTCTTCTTTACTCGCACAATTCCAAATCAGTACCGAGTTCCTTGATCCTGAACTCATTATGTGCCTTTATATCCTTCTATATACAGTCTAGAATATTCTTGATTATTCCTAACCTTCCCGAATAATTCTAGTTCCTTCTTTTTAAGTCCGGACTAATTTGGCTATTAATTTAAGTTTTAGTACCGGTAACGCCTGGTGACATTTTGGAATTATTAGTCTAAAAACGTAACAATACGTTAAATATGTAAAACGCGCAAGAATAATTATAACTAGAGGTAGCAATAAATTCCAGTGATGACTTTTACGTAGATTTAATATGATATTGTAAACACCTCAATGAAACATTCCCAAACAATATAAAATGATAGGATATTCTTATGTACTATGTAATGAATCTGTTTTCTATATAAAAATGGGAACTAAAAATTTAAAGTTTTTATCAGGTAATTGACCGGCTTGCAGCTACAAAACAATTACTTACTGACCCTCATATCTTGAAAGGGAAATGCTCGTTATTGTCGACTAATAGCAGAATATATATAGATATAGAAAAGCACTTTCGTGCAACTCCAAAGCAAACATTAAGACAGTCATAAAAATTATGTGAGTGTTAGTATTACTGATAATGACAGGTACACAAATTTTAACTTAGATTTATTGTAAATGATGGTTGGATGTAACATATCGTGGATGAAACTAGATACTCTTCTATTTAGACAATTTTTGCAATAAAGGATTTAAAAAAAAAAAATGACATAAACTCTGTTTTATATATCTGTTAAGAAGGTAAATTAATTATAACCTTAAGTATTATAGTTAGTAAACAATATTTTTTTTATAAAAAAAAACTGAGTGCAAATCAACACCTTTTAAAATCTGCACAGTGGAAAATTAATTTGAAATTTTAAAAAGATTTTAATAATCAAAATCTGAAACCTATATCTTTTTTCTCAAATTTTAGTTCATTTTTTCAAAACTTTATTATTGAGTAATGGCTTTAAAGTATCATTTCCGTCCAATGCTCAAATATTAATACCTATATGGCATAATTAAATTTCTCCAGCCGCCTGCCTCTGGCGGTCCGATTATAGAAAACATTAAACTGCTCCTCGATAATTGATTGAAGAAATTACAACAGGTTAGAACATCATTACAACTTTCATCTGCTTATCCATTTGTAATCCGAAACATTGATCGGGCTGAAATTAATCATGTTCGAAATCGTAGTCTAATGGTTTATCTCGAGAATCTACTGCCGATATTAATCAGAGAATTGTCATTGGGTTAGAGGTTGTGGAGGCTATTTGTCACCTTTTTCCAATGTTTTATGAACTTTTAAAAAACATGGGTAGGATTTTCCTTCAATGAGATCAATTAATACCAGACAGTATAAATTATAACAATGATTTAGAAATTATATTCGAAAATAGCACTAAACACATAACTGATGGTAGAGCAACTAAAATGAATGCTACATACCAAATGACGTAATATGGAAAACGCGCACTCTCAGTATCAACAAACATGATTCTAACTTTGGGGCATATTATGCAACATGAAGAGATATCTGTGGGCGGTTTACTTAAGTATCTGCATACATACACAGATATTGAGATCCAACAAAATCTTAACAAAATTCTGTAATTTGTTTCTTTGTTTTAAAAAACATTGACAATGAGAAACTAAGTAAAATATTCTGTTGTTGCTTCATCAGATAAAATCCAGGTTAGTCAAATTACTATTACCTATAATTTAAGACAAATTAGGTATTCTTTTCTTGGTAAAAGTTTAAAATGTGTTATGAAATGAAATATAATCATACCTTACGGAACGCTCTCAATTTGTACAATATCGAGGCTTTAGGTATGACTCATTCCCTCAAACTTCTCGTGTTCTTCAAGAATCAATCTTAGAACCCCTCTTTTTTTATAATATTTATTAATGACATTGCCAATGACATGAATGTTCAAGACCTTCTCTATGCAGATGACCTTAAACTATATTGTTAGATCACTACCCCTCTCTGATTGTGAAAATCTACAAAATAACCTTAATACACTTGATAATTGGTGTCATAACAACAAACTGTCACTTAGTGCTGCTAAGTGTAATGTTATGTCCTTTTTTCGCAAAAAATCCCCACTCTTATTTGATTATATACACGGCAATGAGGTCTTGGAGAGGCCTGATTAAGTACGTCAAGGATTTAGGAGGTTACTTTGATTCTGAGCTTAGTTTTTCACATCATATTGATTTATGCTTGACTGATGCATATGGAAATCTTGGTTTTATTACGTGTAACTCTAAGGATTTTAAAAATACCTCAACATTGCGTCTATTATTTATCATGAATTCCTATATATGCAACAAACATAACATTGCCAGAGAGAGTTCAGAGAAGATTCTTCAAATTTGCTAGTTTTTTATTAGATGGAGTCTTTCTTGAAATGTGTACATCAGCAGCAGTTTCTTGAAAAATTTGAGCTACAGTCTCCTTATTAAACACAGACTGCATTCTGTAGTGTTTCTTCATAAATTAATTCATAATGTGATAAAGTTTGTGTCAATTACAGCCGAGCTTAACTATCGAGTACCTAGAGTTAATAGCAGGCATAACAACTTATTCTTGTTAATATTTGTACACACTAACCTTTTTGTAAAGGCGCCATTATATCAAATGTTAATTAATTACTTTAATGTTGAAAATGCAATAGATATTTTATCTTGCAGTCTCAGTTATATCAAAAAAATGTTCGTGGAAGTTTTTCGTATGCGTGTATATGTATATGCATACCACTAATGCCGCACCCGGGTGAGTTGCCGAGTTTTGGTTTGGTTGCGCCAACGTTGTGACACCTATCGTGGTGTTGGCGCGATCCAATTGGGGCTTGGCGTGCTACTTGGGTAATACTTATCCTGCAATTTGGTTCTTGCCCATTGGATATTTCATTGTAATAAATAATAAAAATAAATAAATAAATATAATAACGCTAAAAATGTTTGCTTATTATTATTTTCTAACTTTTACAAAAACGTATTACAGTTAAGTATATCTTTTTAAACAGTTATTTTCCCAGCTATTTGTCAAAACGTTGAAACTGGAATTATAAAAAAGATAATATGCACATTATGTTCAGTACGACTGACTCAATAATGTTATTTTTAATTCTAACTATTCTGTTCTCTGAAGCCATTAATATTTATTACATTAGGATTTACCAAGGTTCATAGTTTCTTTCGAGGCTTTCAAAAGAGTCGTCCTGACGAAGCAAAGATGTAGAAACACGTGTCGGTGGATGTTTTAAAGTTTTGAGGTGATCGTTCAACTGGTAAGTACTTTTGTTTATTTATTTTTGATTTTACTGAACAGAGTAGTTAGAATTAAAAATAACGATATTGCGTCAGTTGTACTGAACATAATATGCATAATGTCTTTTTTTATAACCCAAGTTTCAGCGTTTTGGCCAATAGTCGGAAAAATAATTGTTTAAAAAGATATATGTTATACGTACCTGTGATAAGTTTTTGTAAAAGTAATAATTAGCAACAATTTTTAGCGTTCTTATATTTCATTTCATTTAATGTTATCTATGTATTGGGATTAAATTAATCAAAATTGTTGTAATTAATTTTATTGCTTTTTATATAATTACATCGTCACTCCTCAAAGTGAGGAAGGTATGTATTCGTGAAGAAAATTTTGAAAATTTAATTGCATTTCTGGACGAATCTCGACGAATTATGACGATACACAAAATTTCAGACAGAAAAAGTTTTCTGTGTGTCTGTGTGTCTGTCTAGTTTGCGATAGCAACTACAGTTTTTGAGATAAAGCTTTCAAACTTGGTACACACATTCTAGAGGTCAATGAAGAGATTCAGTTCGTTGATGAGTAAAATCGGTCTCCTGGAACGGGGTTTATCGGGCCCCAACATTTCTATATCTAACTTTACAAAAAAAATATAATCGTGATGAAAGATTATAAATCAGATCTGTTATACAAACCCATTATAATATTGTGTTCAAATGTTTAAATGAAGCTATAAATTAAAATTTTGTAAACATTTTGGCAACACCATAAAATTAGAATTTTGACACTCCACAGATGAGACTTTTTTGAAACGTCAAAAATAACTTTTACTACAAACTCCACCACACATCGAGTTTTACTACGGCGAGGAAGTTCTGATCCCCAAGTAATTGGCAGCGGTTTTTTACAGTTATAATAGTAATTTTATCAAATCATAAAAAAAAGTACATTCATTAAATATTTTCTCGAAAGGAGAATTCATCATTCATAAAAAGTTAAAAAATATAGTTAAATACATTAAAATGAAACGCTTATTAAACTCACATGTTATTGTATAATAAATTACAGTTTAACAAGTTGGCCTCTAATGTAATAGTTTGCGCTTTCGTGCTGGGTTAAGGTTAATAAACCCTTAAAAGCGTTTTAATATTTCCTTATAATTCTAAATATTTGCAATTATAAAAACATTTTTCGTTTAAAACAAGACGATTACAATATTTCATTAATTTTATTAATTCCAACTCTAAGGCGATTTAAATGAATTTTTAATTGCAAAAATATTTAATAAATGGTATTTATCACTTTGAAATATTTGGCAAGATGATTCTTTTTGATTTATCTTATCAAAGGCAGTATTTATTATAGTCAAATAAAATTGTACAGAACAGAGAGGAGAATAGAGGTAACGGAAGAATTTTTGTTACAACTTCTTTCTTTCATTTTTCCTACAAAATATAAAGTAAATATTTTTATTTTTTTATTTTTGGAAACCATCATTTATCCTCTTATTGATCTCTTATTGAAATAGTAGCACAAGTGATGACAGGATAAAATTTCTCTCGAAATACCCTAAACAATAGTTTCGAAGAATGAACTGATAATAGAAACATGAAACTACATTGAATATGATATAGTATATTCTGGCAACCACTCTACATTATACAAGTTGTTTCCTAAATCACGTCAAGAATTTCAGAAGAACAGGTTATTTTATGAACAAAAGTTTATATACAAACATATGGTCTCTCCAGGACGGATTGGAGGGGGGGTAACATGACAAACACATCAAGCATTTACGAGAAAAGCATCACAACTAATAAAATAACAATTACAAGCAAATAGCAATTGAAATATTTTAGGAAAATCTTAGTAAATTTTAATCAATATTGTCTGAATGTTATCTGTGGCATTCTCTATTTTTTTTTCTTGGGGCTTACTACCACATGAATAATTCTTGGTTATCTAAAAAATATAGTTAGTTACCCAGTATACTACTTGAAAAAATATTCCTCTGCGCTTGTGACTTTACGTTAAAATATCAATCAGAGTGTGTTTTTTGACAGCTAATATGAGACAAAAATATATAGGTTCCCGTTATTCCTCAGGTGGAACATAGGGCCTCAACGAAATTTCTCCATCTGATCCGATTATGAGCCAGTTGCTTCATTTCTCCCCATGTCTTGCTCATCATATTAGCTTCATCCAGCAGTGACCTTTTCCACGTCGTCTTCGGTCTTCCTCTACCTCGGCTGCCTTGCGGATTCCATTCGAGCGCCTTTGCCGCAATACTATTTTGCCTACGGATTGCGTGACCCAGCCAATTCCACTTCCTGTATCTAATCTCCAGATCAATTTTCACTTGCTTAGCTTGTCTCCAAAGCTCTTCATTTGTAATTGTGCTAGGCCAGAAGATACGCAACACTTTTCGTAAGCACTTGTTTATAAATACTTGGAGTTTTTTAGTTATCGACTTGGTGACCTTCCATGTTTCACACCCATACAGTAACACAGCTTTTACGTTCGTATTAAATATCTTAAGTTTAGTAGAATCTCTCTATGTTCTCGAGCTCCATATTGGATTTAGTAATCCAAAAGCTCTGCGTGCTTTTAGGATTCTCTCTGCCACATCTTTCTCTGTGCCACCCGTGTGATCTACTACGCTACCGAGGTACACAAACTCATCCACTCTTTCTATGGGCTGGTCGTCGATGCGCAAAACTGTTTCTATAGCTGTGTTTAACCGCATTTCCTTTGTTTTGCCAATGTTGATTTTCAACCCCACTTTTTCTGCCTCGCAGGCCAGGAGTTTTAGTTTTTCACTTATGTCATGAAAGGTGTGGGATAGAAGGCAGATTTCATCCGCGTAGTCCAGGTCCTCGAGCCGCGTTGTGAGAGTCCATCGTATTCCCCTTTCAGCTATGTTTGTTTTTGCTAAAACGGAGTCTAGCACTATGTTGAACAATAGTGGTGATAGCACGCATCCCTGTTTTACTTCGTTTCTGACCTCTATTTTCTCTCCCACATTTCCATTGTGTATGACGCGACAGCTTGCCAGCTTATAGAGATCTTTTATAATATTTACGATTTTGACTGGTACGTCTTCCTCACGAAGCTTGTTCCATATAGCTGAGTGTACCAGGGTATCGAACGCTCTTTCGAAATCAACGAAAGTTAGGTATAGAGGGGATCTAAACTCTTGTGACTGTTCGATAATAATTCGCAGTGTGTTGATCTGGTCTACGCATGACCTGTTGGGCCTAAATCCAGCCTGTTCTTGTCTTAGAGTGGGTTCTACTGTTTCTGAGAGGCGCATGGATGATAGTGGCAATGAGTTTGTTGATTGTATTTAAGAGCGTGATTCCACGCCAGTTGCGGCACTCGCACAGTCGCGGGCCCTTCTCGTGCAAACGGTTTATTTGCAAGTCTTTTTGTAATTCTAAACAGTGCCCTGCAGTTTTTCATATCTGCTGTAGTTTGTGCTTCTTGAGCAAAACTCTCTGCCCATGCACGCTTATCCCGTCTGGCGGCCTTCTTTACAGCTTTGTTTGCTTCCCTGTATTGCTCTCGGAGCTCCTCCTTTGCTGCTTCTGTTGTGGCTTGGATCATTTTCATGTTAATGTCTTTACGATTAGTGATTTTTTTCCAGGTATCGTCTGTGATCCATTCCTTTTTTCCCACTTGTTTTCGTCCTAGAGTTTTTGACGTTCTGCCACCTTTCCGATGTGCCAGTATCTGGTTGTTCCTCGTGCTCGGTTGTTATTCTGCGTATCTCCTATTCAAGTTGTCTACAGGTTTCCTTGTCTCTGAGTTTCTCTACATTGTATTTGACTCTTTGCGAGGAAGTTTTTGTGTTGGCTGATCTGGTTTTCAACTTTATCTCGGAGACAACCAAATAGTGGTCACTTGCTACATCTGCCCCGCGGTAGCAACGCACATCTAGGAGAGATTTTATCCATTTCTTGCTTATTGTAACATGGTCGATCTGGTTACGTGTGCGGTTGTCCGGTGATAGCCAGGTGGCTTTATGTATGTCTTTGTGTGGAAAAAGTGTACCACCAATTACTAATTCTTGGCTCATGCATAATTCTATCAGCCTCTCACCATTATCTTTGCGTGTTCCGATTCCCTGTCTTCCCATGACGCTTTCGATGCTGTTGTTGTCCACACCAACCTTGGCATTAAAGTCCCCCATTACCATTATTATGTCCGATTTTTTTATTCTGGCCATGGTAGCGGTGAGGGCGTCGTAAAATGACTCCTTGTCGTCGTCAGTGGCTGTCTCAGGGGGGGCGTAGCACTGAACTATTGTGAGCATTCTAAGTTTCGTTGAGAACCGAGCTGTGATTATTCTGTCATTTTGGAAAAGAATTTATTTTCTTTTTCAACGTTATGTATTTTTCTTTTTTGCAGAATATATCAAGCATCAAACCTGATGTATATTTTGTTCATATAAATCCATAGATACTGCAAAACTGATGGGTTAAGGCGAGCGGTGGGGGATAGATCGCGCAGATGTTATTACGCCCTACTCAAATATAATAAAATAAAACGACAAACCAAAGTAGAATAGCAGTGGCGTGTAAATTATAATAAATTAATGTGAATGCAAACAAAATACTTATATAAAGAAATAATATATATTACCCAATTACTACATACATTGTTTTCATAGGTTATATTCGGTTAATCCGAGTATTTGATATTTACATATAAAAACAACAACATAAGATAAAACAAATATTCATAAAAACAGAGTTAATATATTTAACGCCTCTGAATGACACATTTATTATTCTGCTCTAGCCGAAGAATGGGGTAACGTTGAAATTTGGTCAACGGCGCATTCCCACCGCTTGCCAGCACCCGTTTGTTTTGCAATACTTACATACAAGTGTTGATACTTAAAAATTATAAAATATTAATTTTGTTCACTTCTTTTAACATCGGTAACCACGTTGTAGCAAAATCTGCAGACTAATGGGATGAACATTTTCCTTCATTCAATAATATTATTGCCGATTCCTTAATTATACTTCCTCACCCCTCAAAGTGGCGAAGTTATGTATTCGTTATAAAAATTTTGATAATTTTTATTGCATTTCTGGACAAATCTCGACGAATTATGATGATACATAAAATTTCAGACAGAAAAAATATTCTGTCTGTGTGTCTTTGTTCGCGATAACAGTTACAGTTTTTGAGATAAAGCTTTCAAATTTGGTACACACATTCTAGAGGTCAAAGAAGAGATTAAGTTCGTTGATGAGCAATATCGGTCTGAAAAAAATATTAGTGACATTCCACCAATGTGACTTTTTTTGAAACATCAGATTGTGACTTTTTTGAAACGTCAAAAAATGTGACTCTTTTGAAACGTCAAAATGACTTTTTTGAAACGTCAAAATGTGACTTTTTGAAACGTCAAAAAATGTGACTTTTGAAACGTCAAAAATTACTTTTATTATATACACCACCACACGTCGAGTTTTACTACGGTGAGGAAGTTCTGATCGCAAGTAATTGGCAGCGGTTTTTCTTTTTTTGCTGTCCACTTTTTCGTTAACATTTTTTCCGTTAGGGAAATACATTATTATTTTTTTGTCTTATAGTATTAGTCGTAAAAAAAACACCCTCTAACTGATCTTTTGACATAGTCACAAGAGCAGAGGCTAATTTTTCAATAACATACTGGGTAACTACTGTATTTTTTAGATAACTAAGAATCCCACTAAGAATTATTTATTCGGTAGTAAGCCCACAGAAATCAAAAGAAAAACCGCTGCCAATTACTTGGCGATCAAAACTATGTACCTCACCGTAGTAAAACACGACGTGTGGTGGAGTTTATAATAAAAGTAATTTTTGCCTTTTCAAAAAAGTCACATTTTTTTACGTTTCAAAAAAAAGTCAAATTTTGACGATTCAAAAAGTCACTTTGACATTTCAAAAAAATCACATTTTTTGACGTTTCAAACATCACATTTTGACGGTTCAAAAAAGTCACATTGCATTGGTGGAATTACACTAATTTTTTTAGACCGATTTTGGTCATCAAAGAACTCAAACTCTTCCTTGACCTCTAGAATGTGTGTACTAAATTTGAAGGCTTTATCTCAAAAACTATAGCTACTATCGCGAACACAGACACACAGACAGACAATTTTTTCTGTCTGAAATTTTATGTGTCGTCATAATTCGTAGAGATTCGTCCAGAAATGTAATAAAAATCTTAAAAAAATTTTTGCACGAATACATAACTTCCTCACTTGAGGGGTGAGGAAGTAAAATTTTAATCATTTTTAAACTCTAATGAAACTTTGTTTTCATAATGAATGTATTGAAGAATTTTTCCGATTAATTTATGTAAACGTGACTGTAGCTTTACAACCGTTAATTACTTCCTCACCCTTCAAAGTGAGGAAGTTATGTATTCGTGAAAAAAATTTTGAAAATTTTTATTGAATTTCTGGACAAATTTCGAAAAATTATGATGATACACAAAATTTCAGACAGAAAAAATTTTCTATCTGTGTGTCTGTGTTCGCGATAACAACTACAGTTTTTGAGATAAAGCTTTCAATTTTAATACACACATTCTAGAGGTCAAGGAAGAGATTGAGTTCATTGATGAGCAAAATCGCTAAAAAAAAAATATTAGTAACATTCCACCAATGCGACTTTTTTTCAAACGTCAAAATGTGACTTTTTTGAAACGTCAAAAAATTTGACTTTTCTCAAACGTCAAAGTGCCTTTTTTTGAAACGTCAGAAAATGTGACTTTTTTGGAACGTCAAAAATTACTTTTAATATAAACTACACCACACGTCGAGTTTTACTACAGTGAGAAAGTTCTTATCCCCAAGTAATTGGCAGCTAACACTGACGTAGTTTTCCACGAAACACCAAAACACTATATACTGCACTCGACGCGCGTTTCGCCAATCAAGTTGGCATCAATTGGAGATGATTAAAACTCAGTTTTAATCATCTCCAGATGATGCCAACTTGATTTACGAAAACGCGCGTCGAGTGCAGTATGTAGTGTTTTGGTGTTTCGTGGAAAACTACGTCAGTGTTATCTTCACATCAAAGGTTCCAACCCACTCCAGGACTAATTGGCAGCTGTTTTTTATGTATTTCATTATAAGATGATTAAAATATAAATGAAAAAAACAATTTTTGTTAAACGCTTTTCTTAAAAAAAATACATGGTAGTTAAGTATCTATTTTACATAGTTTCTTTTTTGCTAGAAACTTCGTTGTCTTTTTTTCTGTTATTCTTTTCTTAGGTACGTTTTCCTGTTCTCTTATTCTTTCCCATCTCCTCTCTCATCGTCTCTTTATCTTGATATTTTTATCGCAGATTTGGATAAAAACTATGATACTTTTTGAGAATTTGATTTTTATGCAGATTCTATGATACCATTGTATTTTTTTGTCAATGTCCAGCAGTTGATTGTAAAATTTGCGATTGATAATTTTATTTATTTATTTTTTTTTGAACGGGTGTTTTGAAACCCACGTCATTGTATGAGTAGCACGTTTCATAGTGAAATTGTAAATGATTTTCTTTAGTAACCATAATGCTGACAATGTCAAGGCTCAAGCCGATGAATTCTTTGAGCATCTGTATTGTATTGCAAGTTACTGTCTATTTGAGTCTGAAGACATTTGATATCTAAGAAATCATCATAATCTAATTAATTTACAGTAAACAGTTGACCAGTGGTTTTGGCATTTTTTATTAAGGCTATCTACTAAGTTGGAACATAAATTGGACCTGTCTTCAAAGCTCTAATTTTTTGCAATGAGAGATTGCATTGCATCCCTTTCATTTTGCGTGTAGCCAAAAGTTAAAAAGTTTAAAGTTATCGATAGCAGATCCAACTCTAAAACAGTATTATTGAGTAACAATGAATTCGGTAACAGTCATTGTGGCGAAGGTTTTGCTGGGGCGAAAATAATTTATACTTTCAAAGGATATCAAACTTCCTACTATGAAGGAAACAGGATTACAGCAGCTGTATTTTTAAGATAAATATATTTATTGTCGGCAGAAAAATCTAGAGCATGTGTAATATCAAAAGACAGGCAGAAATAAAAACATATTTACACATAAAACAGATTTATATCTAAATCACATTTTTAGAAATGGTTCTCTTTGAAAATAAAATTTTAAACACGTTAATAAATAAAAAAACCGTTTTATGTATATTTTTGTTTGTCTTTCTGTATACTATTTAAAATTAATTTTATTTTTCTTTTATATTGAGGCAATAGTGTATTAATTCTACGGTTTCCTACATGAAGGTGTTAAATTTAAATATTTATGTTAGCAACAATGCATCTACGATTAATTGAGAAGACAGGCATTCACTAAATACACGCACCCACAAATCGTGTGCGTATTCAGGTAGATTTTAATAATGATACTCCAAATATCTAATGGCCATACAATTGTAGTAATATTATAATAAATTTGTGATAAAATACAAAGTCTAGTGTTTTAGTTATATCCTAATTAGTACAAAGTAGGATTGTGATTATTCCATGTTTATTATTCGACTCAAATGTTGAAAATGAATCAAAACTTTGGTAATAAACTTTCAGTTTTTTTTGTGAAAAATTAAATAAATGCTTTGTTAGATTGATTCTTAATCAACATTTAACCTAACATGTCTTACCAGCGATTGAAGTAGATTTTAAAATATATGCGGTGTGCACTGTAATCACACAAAGCGTTTGTTAGTAATCAGTGTGGTTGACAGAGAATAATTAGGAAATTTCCAGCTAGGCTACCTAATTGGTTTAAGGGTTCCAACATTGTCCTAGATCACGTATATAATGCAACCCTATCTATTACAAGAATTCAATTCCCTTCTCATTTATAATTTTCCTTTAATTCAAGTTTAAATACAAAATTGAATTAATAAATAATATTTGTCTATTACCTGTGATAAATACTATTAAGTGGTATCAAGAGTAAGATTAATTTTACTATTACGGTAAAGGCATTCACCCACTTAGAGGCTAAATGCGCTCCACGTTAGCCGCGCGCGTCTACTAATAATGCGAGTTGCAGCCGCATCAGTTACCCACTAATGCGGCCTGACTTGATAATGTACAACCTCCTCAAAATACTAATTTGGTACGCCAAATTTTAAATCAACATTATACAGTGTGGATAGGCAATGGTGTTCCAATTTCATTGCCAGCTCATAGATCAAACCTTAATCCTTTAGATTATTTTTTATGGGGAATAATAAAAAACAATATACATATATATATATATATATATATATATATATATATATATATATATATATATATATATATATATATATTCGTTTTCCGGGTATACTCCCGCGTGGGTGATAGGCCCCGAGAGGGACCGTGGTTGTCTGAACGACGTTTCGGCAGAATCTCATCTGCCATCTTCAGGTTCTAACAGATAACTGCTTACTGCGGCTTCTGGTAACTCGAACTGAAAGAACTGAAGATGGCAGATGAGATTCTGCCGAAACGTCGTTCAGACAACCACGGTCCCTCTCGGGGCCTATCACCTACGCGGGAGTATACCCGGAAAACGAATTTAACATTCACCACCCGCGAAAACCTGAAAAACAACATATATATATATATATATATATATATATATATATATATATATATATATATATATATATATATATATATATATATATATATATATATATATATATATATATATATATGTGGTGAGAGGTATGAAACTTCTCATATGGTCTGAATGCTACTATCCGACCGACATCCTCGATGTCTCTGTGGCGGATAGCGACTTGCACCACAGCAAGTACCGAGAGCGGCGACCCCTAGCCCAGGTGGACTAAACTAATGTGATTAAATATGATTTGAAGGAAACAACTACTCAGCGGGCAAATACCCCGACCTGCATTGAATTACACCTTCAAATCATGATAGATCGATAGCCAATATCAATGTAGTTGTTTCCTTCAAATCATATTTAATCATATTAGTTTAGTTCACCTGGGCTAGGGGTCGCCGCTCTCGGTACTTGCTGTGATGCAAGTCGCTATCCGCCACAGAGACATCGAAGATGTCGGTCGGATAGTAGCATTCAGGACCATATGAGAAGTTTCATACCTCTCACCACTATTCACTTCACCATAGTTAGTATATAACCAGCAGGTTGGCCACTATCATTTGTCTGTTCCATAACCTATGGCATACTGAAGAGAACAAATAAGTTCGAAATCGATCTATGTCTGGTTGGGAATTGACAAATGATATTGGCTATCGATCTATCATGATTTGAAGGTGTAATTCAATGCAGGTCGGGGTATTTGCCCGCTGAGTAGTTGTTTCCTTCAAATTATATTTAATCATATATATATATATATATATATATATATATATATATATATATATATATATATATATATATATATATATATATATATATATATATATATATATATATATATATATATATATATATAAAAGAAGAAATTGAGGATGTTGATATATTAAGATGAAGAATTATTGAAGAAATTAATAGAATAAATAATTACCTATATTGTCTGCAACAAGTTCGGTCAAATTTCTTAAAACGTCAAATGTGTATACAAAATAACGAAGCGCATATTGAAAATCATTTCTAAGTAACTCTAAATATATTTTTTGTACTTTTAAATTAAATGAATGTATTCAAATAAATTTTCAAAAATATATCGATCGATATAGGGAAAGGTACGCTCCAGAAAATTTTCAAAATTTAGGGAATTACTAACGGCAGTGTGGTCGATCTAAGTAAAGTAATTACAAGCATCTGGTACTTCCGGTTATACCGGAGGTCAATACCAACTTGCTTATTTTAAATGAAATATCCTATATATTTAAGTTTTTGAAAAGAGCAAAAAATTCTGAGTCAAAAACATGTACAGTACCCTTGCCTAAACCCAGCCCTTTCAGAAATATTTGACATTTTAAAAAATGTTGACAGATGTAATGGTTTACGATAGCCTTTATAACTTTCTTCGTGTAAAAGATACGCAATAGCTTTTAAACATGCGAAAAGATTATAACAGTTTAAATAAATTCAATAATAGTATACCAAGTGTTCCATTTTTGACGTTACATTTTGTAAACTTCGAACCGTGAAAACTTGCTTAAGTCAAATGGAATACCCTGTATTTTTTACATCAAGTTATATATAATTAAATTCCTTTTTTTCCTGATATAAACATAGTGGGGATTTAAGTTACAACTTTTTGAAATATTTGCGATTTTCTTAAAAATTCAAGAATTGTTAGTAAAAATTTTATCAAATTTGCCATGATTAGAAACAATCAGTAATGTCAGTCATTTTCTTATGCCAAAAAATGCCACCGCGTTTTAATTATACCCACTAATACTTTCTGAATTTGTTTATTATTTATGGAGAATGTGATAAAGTAATATCAAGAACTTGTAGTATATTTGCTACTTGATATCCACAAAAACGGAAAACGTCACCAAACACTGTAAAACGCATACTGGACAATTTTAAAAACTATGGTTCTGTCAAGGCAAGAATTCAAAAACGAAAGTCTATGTTGATGACGAAAACGTAGAAATAGTAATTCTGGGATATTTTCATGCATTTCCAATGATGTCATTAAGACAAGTTGCTCTGGAATCGGGACTATGCCAGGATTCAGTTCACAGAATCTTAATTAAACATAAATTTCATCCGTTTTCGTTCCAAATGGTTCAACGATTATAAGAAACAGATTTCCTAAGAGAAAATTTTTGTGAATTTATTCTAATAAGGTCTGTAGGCGACAATTCTTATTTGGTAAATATTTTATGGTCAAATGACATATGAGCAGTTTATATTTTAACTTGGGAAATATGATTATCACTTTACAGTTTTATATAAATTTCAGATAAAAAGATACTTTGTTTGATTACAAAGAGTTACTGGAAATATTATAACTTACCTCTCTATCTTGATTAACTAACTTCTGGACATCAATATTTTATATACGTGAAACCTCAATCGCCAACATAAATTTCTTAAACTTTCGTCTGAAAGGACAGCTTGCGATGTGAACTGCCTTGAAAACTTACCCTTAGTATTATCTATCCAAACCAATATCCACAAAGATCAATTTCAATCTCGCCTAAAATAAAATAAGGCTTTAAATCGGAACACATCCATGTCAGGGAATATTAAACTGACGCTGAGAGTTCCTTTGTGTTGTAATAATTGATCTATTTTCATGAAAGTTGCGTGATTTGAGGACGCCATGTCAACAAAATAACGATGTATTTTTGACACTTAATAATTATTGATAAAATAATTGCCCACTAATTTCCATTCTAATGCAACAGGAAATTCACACCTAGTTAAAATTGGAAAGTGAAATGTCACCCGCTGCCATTAAATACGTAATCAATATTACTACTCCTGATGTGGCGATATTAAAATTGCTGTAGTTTCCACAGACATCAAGAGACACCAACTAAGCTGACACCATCAGGTGATCGTTAAAACTATACCAGTAACGTAGTATATTTATACCTAAACTCGTCACAATTTGTCGAACCGAGACCAGCTAATTGCGGTGCCGTCAAAGTGAATCATTGATCAAACTGGAATAAATGAAAGGAGACTTATACGATATTAGTTGCCAAGACTGTAATCAAAAATATATTGGACAAATGGAACGATCAACGCAGACTTTGTTTAAAGATCACATGGCTCAAACCCGTTTCAAACAACTATATTAATATCGGCAATTTCAAATTAATAATAAATAATACTACAACAAGTACGATTAATATATATCGTCGACCTATTTCCCCTACCAAAACCAATCACCGACGTCATCTCATCAGTCCGTGTCGAGGCATTGACATCTTTAACTGATAAATGTTGCCGGACCTCCACTCTGCCATAGGATGGGGATCTTTAACATGCTGATATGTAGATACACGGAACCTACAGTTTTACAATTCTTTCGAAAGATGGTGACTTAAGAAGGTCCACTGTATATTATCGATTTGGTCCAGCCTGGATTTCAACCAAGATTGTCTGGTTTAAGAAGGTACTACTGTACGTTGTACCACTGAGCCGATATTTCAAAGCTTAGAAGTCACAAAATGTAAAAGAGTTTGGATCGTGACAGAGGACCTATTCCTAATAGTCTTCTTTAGTGGTTAGTTAGTCACACAAGTTAAAGTAAAACTACTACTTAATAGCATCTCTAAATACAATTTCAAAATCCTATTGTAAGTCATGTATTTTACGTTGTGCAATTTTACTTAATTATCTAAGAAGCATAATAACATGAATAACAAGAACATAGAGGTAACTAATTACTATGGTGTAAATTGCACGCTATAAACTCGATCCTGTCATCGATTAAATTTGCAATCTATTAACTATTGAGGAATTGTATCATTTTTTACATGTTGGTAATGGTAGAGTATTATTTAATTTGATGAATATATTTCAAAAGCTGCATTTTTATAAAATATATACTCATTTAACTAGATAATCGATTGAATTGATATATGTATATCGTTTTGAAGAAAACAAAACCCGAGTTAGTAATGGAAATTATAATTGCTAAATATGCTGCTTCTATAGACATTTCTGACAATAGAATTAAATATTTCGGTTGGATAATTAAAACCGCGCGAGCTCACTGTACAGTGTAATGTAATGAACTGAATAACTTGCACAAACTGTTGTATCGTGTATGAATAATAAATACATAATGCTCAACACAGTGCTGTACAACAAAAATTTGCGCAAATTGTTTGACCATGTATGGGGCCCACGAATTTCTTAATATAATTTGGATTTCTGATTCAATACTAATAAATGTCCCCTACATGTAAGCTGCCATACTGTGGAAAATTTATATTGGCTACATATTAACCAATTATAGAAGGTTATGAGACCGTGGATATTTAAATCATGTTTACCACACTAGTCTATTTTCATGATTATTTTTTAATGTTTTTATTTTCCAATCATTTAGCAGTATTTTTGATCAAGTGTTTAATTTTTTCCAGTTATATTGTTATTATAGTGAGAATAATCTAATTATATTATCCTACTGAAAATATTTTGTAGTGATTTGTTTTTGTACATTGACGTGTTTTCTGGTTTTGGCATCTGTCACCAGTTTTGCCTTAAAATTTAAAAAATGAACCAAAAACGATTTTGTTCAGCGTCAGTGGAAAAAATTACACCGGCACACAAAAAAAAGTTGTTTGTACATTTGACGCCACCTACCTCCCGACATGTATTTCGACCCGCTGAATCCGAATTTGAGGTCAGTTTGGACCGTACACCCTCAAATATCGAGTAAATTGAAAAAACCGTAAAAAATAGCGAAAATTGGGTGTTTCGGTAATAAAAAAAATTTTGTGGATCTAAACCAAGCCTAATTTGTATGTATTTTGATCCGCTGAATACGAATTTAAATTATATTTAGAATAAGCCGTTTTAAATCTAAGTAAATTGTAAAAAACCCTCGAAAATTACTAAAAATGGCAAAAAATTGTGATTATGCTTTAGATTCGTATTCAGCGGATCGAAATACTTAAAAATTAGGCTTGGTTTAGATCCACAAAATTTTTTTATTACCGAAACACCCAATTTTCGCTATTTTTTACGGTTTTTCAATTTACTCGATATTTGAGGGTGTACGGTCCAAGCTGACTTCAAATTCGGATTCAGCGGGTCGAAATACATATCGGGAGGTAGATGGCGTCAAATGTACAAACAACTTTTTTTTGTGTGCCGGTGTTATCATACAAACTAAAGAAAATGCATGTAAAACTATTATGGTAAGTAATAATTTGATACTGAAACATTTCCCAATAATTTTATGACGAACGTGGTTACAAACTATAAGAAAATATACCAGTCATAGACGAAACATTTACAATAATTGTTTTCATGTTCAAAACTTTAGCACAATTTAATTTTGATGCACTATAAATATACTTTATTTAGTTTAAATTGAGACAATTGTTGAAAAAAAAAGTTGAAAAGTTATATTTTGTCTTTCTTTTAGATTTTCGGAACTTACTACCATATGAATAATTCTTCGTTATCTAAAAAATGTAGTCATAGTTACCTAATATGTTAGTGGAAAAAGAAACCTTTACGTCAAAAGATTAGTCAGAGAGTGTTTTTTGACAACTAATATGAGACACAAAAATAATAAGTCCCTAATGTGTCGGAAAACGAATCTGTTTCCATTTTCAAAGTTATTTATTTATGTAAGGTTAGATGAGAATAAAAGTTATATTAGAAAGGGTGAAAATCGAAAATTTGCGAACATGGTTGGGAAAATAGAGATAGGATAAACTGGGATTTGGCAGAAATTTTAATGAAAGAAGCGGACAGAAAAAAAAAGAAAAATTAAGGAATCGGCAGTAATATTATTGAATGAAGAAAAATGTTTATCCCATTGCTCTGTAGATTTTGGTACAACGTGGTTACCGATGTTAAAAGAAGAACTGAACAAAATTAATATTGTATAATTTTTTTTATAAGTATCAACAGTTCTATGTAAGTATCTATGGATATTACATAAACAAAAAAATATATGTCAATTTTCACGCTTAGCATATTCTAAAAGAAAGATAAATAATTGAAAAAGGAAACAGATTCGTTTTCCGAAACGTTAGGGAATTATATTATTATTTTTGAGTCTTATATTAGTTGTCAAAAAAGCACCCTCTGACTAAACTTTTAAAAGTCACAAGCGCAGAGGATTATTTTTCCAGTAACATACTGAGTAACTAACTATATTTTTTAGATAACGAAGAATTTATTGATGTGGTAGTAAGTCCCAAAAAAAGAGAAAGAGAAACTTAGAGAATGTCATAAATAACTTTCAGACAATATTTATATTTTGTATTTAAACATAAAAAATAATCTTTCCAATACCATTCGAGAGTGAGAATAAATTAGAAAATAATTTTCGGGTTATTTTCTCAAACTTGTTGCCATTCAGCAATAAACACTTGAGCCCTACGGGCTCTTGTGTCTATAGTTAAGCAACAGGTTCTCGAAAAACTGTCGAATTATTTTCAATTTGTTCTCGTGATATTTCTACTGATTATTGGCAACTAACTGATAAGTTGCGTTATCATCACTGTCGTGTATTACAAATTAATTAAACACTATTTGAAGAAAAAAATATTTCACATTTGAGTAGAGAAAAACAACTCGATTTAATACAAAAATTACAAAACTATCCAGCTTTTAAAGAAAATCTATTAGTGTTTGAATACTACCAGACTTACGAATGAACGTTACACCTATTTTTTTTTCTGGTGGAATTTTCGCAACCAGGAACCAAAAAATAATGCATTTTTTATTAAGCGCAAAGAGAAGTTCTACAATAATCAATAACCATAGAATGCCACTCAAAAACTAATAGATACAGAACAAATCCAATAAAACTGACGAATTAGGCAAAAAGTACAATAATTAATAAATCCAGTCACAGCACTTCACATAAATAAATCGTCCAAAGATGACAATTGACAAATCGAAACCCAGTGTGACCAATGCAAAATCACTAATTTTTACCAATAATAAATTAAAATGTAACTAGATTGCCCACAGTATGACGGCCCCCTATTATACGGGGAAATTTTTTCAAGGTTGAACCATATCAAATGGAGATCCAGATTATATTGAGAAATTCGTGATGATGCCTATTAATTACAACAAAAGTAACAAAAACAATGCAATATAAATAAAAATAATTCACATCAACGTTGATAAAAATAAGGAAATTATTAGTTTTTTAAAAATATTTTAAACACCAATATAAAGTGATAAAAACGTTAAAGAAACATATTATTATAACAAACACATTCTTTAAACTACGAACTGCTTGAAATGCTCCGAATTAACATGTAAGCATTTTAATATTCTGGTCATAACACCATTAGTTGTTGCTTGCCGAACTTTATTAGCATCTAGTTCCTCAAAAATTATTCTTACTGTGATTTCTAACTCTTGTCATGTATTTACAGATATCTAATACACTTTGCTTCTAATCTTTCACCAGAGATCAAGAGGGTAAGATCCGGAGCAGGCCATATCCAGGAGCCACGTCGTCTTATACAACTATAATCAAATATATCATCTAGCATGTTTGATACCGCTCTCGTGTAGAGTGAGAGGGAGCTCCGTTCAGTTGATACCAACAACTTCCATATTTTAGTAATGGTAAATCATTCAAAAAATCTGTCACTATTTTCCTTAATACCTCCATATAGAGCTGAGAATTTAAGGTTCCATCGTAAATACGGCAATAAAACTTACTGTATTTTCCTGGAATCCTCTTTCCCTTATTGCGTGAAGGTTTTCATTTGCCTAAATATGGCAGTTACGTCTGTTAAATATTCCTTCGCGGGAAAACTTCGACTTTTTTCAAAAAGTCATTGTCTTTTTAAATGCCGAATTAAAATCTTTTCACAAAACTGAACTCTAAAACCAGCACCTCCTGGTGCAGAGCTTGCACTTTAGTAAATTTATAATTGTGCATTTTATACTCCCAAAAAATTCTTTCTATGGAGGAATAAGTAATATGTCGTACGTTACGGTGTAAACAGAAGATTGTGGATATGCCTCGAAATATGTTATTTTGTTATCTTCATTTTCAGTAACTGAACTGGGACTTATTTTTGAGGCTTGAGAAGTGCCGGACTCTAGGAAATTAGCCTCAATTCTTCTAAATTTCTTTTCATTCATAATTGGCAGATTAGGATTTAATTCACTGAACCTTCTACACGTTCTATTAACAATTGTGTTGCATTTTCTCTGGATATAAAACATGTTCAGATAATCTGCATTGGAATAATTATTTTGAATATTTATTTGCACCAATATATTTATTTGTTTTCCATGGCACACAGTACGTGTTATTGATTTTAATTTAACCATTGTTCTAATAATTTAAATAACTCAAAAACAGTACATTTTAGCTAGAGGAAATGCCCAAAATACAGTATATTCCATTTGAAATAAGCGACTTAATGGAGGTCAAAGTTGTTGAAGTTAGACCTCCTTTTCTGGGCACCCTATACATTTTGGAGCATTTGTAGTTGTACATAAGCTCTATCTCTCGAAAACATGGGAGAAATATCGGTTATTGGAATTTATCATAGCAGAAGTTGTTAATTTTCATCTACGGGTTAGTTTTCGCAAAAGATTTTATCAAAATCGAAATATCTAAAAAATCATTAGTTTTATAAATAGAGAATGATATTGAAAGTGACCTTAAAATAATAAATAGAATTCGAATCTATTCTTTTCGAATTTAAAATATGGTATGCAGTTTAAAATAAGGAAGTTGATGCCGACCTCCGGTATAACTGGAAGTGTCACATACATGATATTATTTTTTAAATAGAGCACCTCTGAAAACCTTTATGTGCAACTTTTCAGTTTCAAATTATTTTCAGTTTCTAGAATACGTCAAATAGACCACTCAGCCTGATGCACCCTGTATACATTTTTCTCAAATTTTTAAACATTGCTTATAATCAGAATAATAATTCCATTGTTTTTAAATGTTTTTGTATCAAATTTATACAATGCTTGTTCCATGAAATTTTCATGTTGAAAGTATGCATAGTTTTATATTTAAAATACGAATGTTTTCATTTGATTATATTCCTCTTAAGTAAAAAAAAAAAAATTATGATTTTGTTATAGTTTTTACGATTGAATTGATTGTTTCAAGCAAAGAAAAACAATCAAATTCCTGAATAAATTGGTATAATCAAAACAGGAATATTTTTTTGTGTGAGTTGTCTACAAAAAGGGTTCGTTAACATCATTAGTTAACAGAGAATAATTGGAAAACTTCGATATAGGCCACCTAATTGATTTCAAAGTTCTAATATTGTCCTAGACCGCAATGTAATGCAGCCCTATCCATTACAAGGATTCAATCTCCGTCTCAAATATAATTGTCTTTTAGTTCAATTTGGAATTTAAAATTGGATTAAAGATAAGTATATTTGTTTATTGCTAACGTAAAATTATTTAAAGCCACCATGTTCTCAATCTTGAGAACTGGTGACGATTGGTTTTTTATTCCCCCTGAAATACCTAAAGAATACTGAAACTGAACTGAAATGATTTAAATATTTAGTCTCCGGTATTATAACATTAACATTTGAAAGAAATCTTTAACTTAAACAAAACTTAAATCGAGATATAATTACAATAGCCATTAAACCTCTATTTTTTATTTAAATTATAGGATTGCTATTTGATATTCATATTTTGTTTGTAATACATTTTCTTGTCATTAAAACTCCCTTTAAGTTGAAGGTCCCTTTAAAATGTTGATAATACCGGGGGTAAATGAAATAACTAAAACATTAATTTTTCATGGTGTTTATTTTTATTCTAAACTAATAACTAAACATTTGTTACGTTGGTAAATTTAGTGTTTATATGCTTCGCTTCGTAAGCGCAAAGCGCTTAATATATGGGTCTGGGCTGTCCACCTCAAAAAATGTAGTAACAAAGAAATTTATTATAGTAGTCCACTCGTAGGCAGTGGGTAGCGAATGACACACTCAGCTAGCCGGGTAAAATCCAGGTAATATCCGATAGAATCCGGTAGAAACCTCCAAGAGAGGGTCCTGTGTCGACTTTGATGACCGTCTAAAATGGCACTGTCGTCTAATAGTTAGAATAGCAGATATTTTAGTTTGACGGCACATTTTTATCCCAGGAGACGCTAACGCACCAAACTACTTGAAATCCTTCCGAAACGGAAGATATATTAATGCCCCATAAATCCAAGAACGGTACATCAACAGCAACGAACAGTAATAAAGATTATTCTGATAAAATTCACTATAGCCCCGCAAGTCAAATTTGTAGTATTTTACTTAAATTCTACAGAATGTAGTCGAACGTTAAGCAATCACCATTTTTCTCCCAAACCATTCTATCTTGCATTTGGTTAGAGTTTATTTATAACTTGAATGTTATAAACTTTGGTGTTAATGTTTTAGTTATATTTTATTAGTATAGACACTGTTTATATTTTTATGGCGGTAAGAACCAGAGTTGTAAATTATTGAAAGTTACTATATTTAAATTAATCTTACGATTTATTTTATTTTTTTGTGTCAGTATGTGGTAAATACCGAAATTTAAGTGAAACTCGAAATGAGTATCAGTAATTATCATGTTGCCTATTTGTAGCACATTAAAAGTTAGGTGGAACTTTACGAATAAGAATTATTTCCAGTTGAAAACCAAGTCCATTGCTTTTTAGGTTTTTAGCAAGGAAACTCCTACGTTGTAGTTTTTGTGAATTAATTATAAACCAATAAAACTGGTGATGCTCAACAAAAATAAATGAAAATATTAATTTAATTTTGATTACACCGCCCACAACCCTAGAGACATTATGTTTACCTTAATAGCTAGTTGTGACATTCTTTTGAATAATTATTAAATTTCTACAAATTAAAGAATTGAATTTTGTGGAAAAACTCATCAAGTATATTTTTCACCATGTTGAAAATGGAAAAACTGAATATACAGTAATAATTTAAATGGATTTTTTATTATAACGCGATTTATTAAAGTAGGAATTGACAATATTTGCTATGATATAGGATGATCTCTATTTCGTGCATATACACAATGTTTAGACAAAATAAGGATTAAACAAAATATGAAAACTGATGTGGACGAAAAGAGACACCTTAGGCATAAATCCTTGAACTTCTAAGTTGACGATGCTATTCGTTGCATCGTTATTATCAATTTTTGTATAAACTATTTTTTCTGTACCGTTCAAAATTACTTCAAATTATAGGTAGATTGCACATAAATACTTACTATAATATTGTAACTTATTTATAGATTTCTTTATTATTTATACATAAAAAAATAGTTGGCAACGAGTTGAACGGGAAGATCCCTTGTTTGTAGAAAATATCAATCAGTCGGCATAGTATTGGAGTTACCTGACACTGTTAATTTATTAGTTTTCAAATTTTGGAAACTAAACCTTATAATAAAATGTCAGAATATTACTTCTAGTAACAAAGTATACATGAGTAGAACTACATTTCAAGTGGAACTTTTTCTTGAGAGTCAAAGTCAAATTAGAAGAAAATATCTCTGTTACTAACTACATCAGTATTGTCTCTTGAAGATATTTCTGTTGAGCAATTGTTTTTGGTAAAATTCGGAATAACTTGTTTCTTAAATGATCTTTTTGTATTAATTCAAAACTACTTTTTTAATTAGCCTATGTTCAATATAACTATTTTATAATATTATCTTCCTCAATTATTAACTGTTAGTTTTCCGTAATTAACACAATCATAAAAATACCTGGACAAAAGTGGGATTTTAACATTTTAACACATAAACGTAGATAAAGACTTATACAATCGACATCCGAACAAACACTGTAAAGAAGCATTGCAGACTAAAATATTTATCAATATAATAATAATCAATATAATAATAATAATAATAATAATAATAATAATAATAATAATAATAATGCAAAGGACCGGCAACCTCCACGTTGGTGCACCCTGGACAGGCAGAGGCAACTCTGCCTGACTAATGCCGGCCGGGAGTACCAGGGCTAACCACCCTGGTACTCTTACAGCTCGGGTTCCATATAACCTAAGAAGGGCCCCTCACAATCGACCTCAATCGGATAGAGGTCAAGGACAGATGGGAGGGGCCTTACCGGACGGTCCTAACGATGACGACAATGCTATTGCACATGGACGCTTTAAGTGGACGAGGGAACTTCGGGATGACTTGCTGACCTGCCGCGAGAGTAGCGAACCTGAGCGAAGGGGATACATGGCGCGAATGCATGCACTTTGGTGCGAAATGCATCCAGAGCATCGCGCCTTCTCTCAACAACATCTGAGAGATCAAGTATCCTTTCTGCTCAGGACAGGTTACGTAAGGGCACCCCGCCAGCTGGAAGAACTGCCAGCCGCAATCCCACCGCGGCAATTACCAGCTGATGGGGAACATCCTTTAGAGTTCACCGGTGTAGACTTAAGGACGAGGGTTAGCCTTAACACCAGGGCTAACCTAAAGCCACAAGACCTGGCTAGAATGGATGCGGTCATCGATGAGGAAATTCCGGAAGATGTAGACATCTGGCAAATCAACTGCGCCGTGTACAACGCCGCGAAGCAACTCGTCCCCCGTGAGAGGTCAACCAATCACGGGGTCGAGAAAGCCAAGCGGCGTGTACAAAAAATCGAAGGCAAGATACAGTCGGCCAGACAACATGCTTCTCGGATCCAGAGTGTGGTGGAATATAAGACGACTGGTAGAGTTTTTACTCCCAGGATCCGGCGCATAGCTGCCGGATTAAGACGTCAACACCATACTCTAAATCTGACAGTGATGCTTACCATCAAGCAGCACTGTCTAGATAGGATCCGAGCGCTCATGGCGATAAAGAAAACATTGAAGAGGCGGGTGAGGAGTATGGAACAAAACAATTTGTTCCGTACGAATCCTTCCCGCCTCTTTCAAGAGCCACAGCGTGTTGTCGAGAATCCGCCGACTGTAGAAGATGTCGAAACCTTCTGGAAGGGAATCTACGAAACGCCGCGTCCATTCAATAGCGACACTCCATCAATTGCACACTTCGAGGCTCTGTGTCACAGACATCTTGAAGAGCCAGAAGAAGTGTGCCCGGCAATCAGTACGGAGGAAGTCCAACAAGCACTTGTTGGTACCAAGAACTTCGCTGCCCCGGGCCCAGACGGCATTAACAACTGGTGGTGGAAGAAATTTCCTTCCACTCACCGCCGTCTGGCGCGAGTTTTCAACTCATGGTTGAACGAGGGGCAGCAGATTCCGGACTGGTTCGTCGAGGGACGTACTGTGCTAATCCCCAAAAAGGGGGATCTTTCCGACCCGAGGAATTATAGGCCGATCACATGCCTTAACTCCTGCTACAAGATATTTACACGTATCTTGTATGCTAGGACGCTGAGGTCTGTTGATCCGGTCTTCCAGCAGATACACGAACAGCGTGGTGCCAAGAAGGGCATGGCAGGTTGCAAGGACAGCCTGCTGATAGACCGCTGTATTACACAGGATTCTGTGCAATACAAGCGGAATCTATCGATGGCCTGGATTGATTACCGCAAGGCATTTGATACAACATCGCATGAGCTATTGTTGTACTTGCTCGAATGTCTTGCGGTACCAGCACCACTAGTGAGATGCATAGAACAGCTGCTGCCGCTCTGGAAGACCCGCTTCACCATAACATCAGGTGCACAGCGGGTCACGACAGGGCAGGTGGCATTTAGGAGAGGAGTTTTCCAGGGTGACTCCCTGAGTCCTCTCCTCTTCTGCATCTCACTGCTGCCGTTGTCTGTTGGGCTCCGCCAAACCCGCGGATATCAATGTGGGCCACCCAGCGACCGGAGGCATAAGGGCACCCATCTATTTTATATGGATGACCTTAAACTTTATGCCTCCGGAGAGCGCGAATTACAAAACGCTCTTAGGGTGGTCGAAGAATATACGCGGGCAATTGGTATGGAGTTCGGGTTGGACAAATGTGCAGTCGTCCACCTCAAGAGAGGACGATGCGGGGAATTCCCTGAAGATGCGCAACTCGCAGACGGAAGCATCCTAAGACATCTGGATGCCGGAGAGACCTATACATACCTGGGTGTGCAACAAAGGCACATCCAGGATGTAACACAAATAAAGGAATCTCTCCGCGGCAAGTACAGACACCGCCTCCGAAAGATTTGGTCTTCCGAACTTTCGGGGAAGAACAAGGTGTCTGCAACTAATATGCTTGCCGTTCCGATTCTGCTCTACTCCTTCGGAGTAGTAAAGTGGAGGGTAGATGAGCTGCGCCAATTAGACAGAGATACCCGCAAGATGATGAATATTCACAGAAGTATTCATCCTAGATCGTCCGTTCCTCGTGTGTACCTCCCACGTCAACGGGGGGGCCGAGGACTCTTGAGCCTGGAGTGTACGCATGGCAGAGTAGTACTGAGTATGGCATGTAACATACTCAGGAGCTCAGATCCCCTCTTGCGGTTCGTTAAACATCACGAAACTGTAGGAGTGGGAGCAGGATTGTTCAAGGCAGCAAAAAGAGCAGCAGATGAACTCGGTCTCGCATTTGACATCAGGCGAGGAGGCCGGCGAGGTGCTGATGTTGAGTCAGTCACCGAACTTCAGCCAAATCGTCTGAAAGCCCGAATAAGAGCTGCCGAACAGGAAAATCTGTTTCGGCAGCACGTCGATAAACCCCAGCATGGTGTCTTCTATAAGAACATAGAAACACTGGGTTTATCGACCAGGCTGACCTTCGCCTTTTAAGGTCAGCAGGGCTTAAGTCGGAGACCGAGGGATTCATTATGGCCTGCCAAGATGGTGTTATCAACACCTTGGTCTACCGTAGCCGCGTGTGGCGTGTAGAGGTCCCTGATATCAACTGCAGGACCTGCCATCAGGCGCCGGAATCGCTCATGCACTTACTTTCTGCATGCCCCATATATGCGATTTCGGCCTACATCCACCGACATAACGCGGCTTTACGAGTGCTATACTACCATCTAAGGCACTCGTACGGGGGTAGACCAGACACCAGTGCTGCCTTACGTCCCCGGAGATATTGAGTCCGTTGTCGAGAACGAGAAATGCCGGATTTACTGGAACTACTCGTTCCCGACTGTCAGGCTAATCCAAGCCAACAAGCCTGACATAGTCCTCCTCGACCATCAACTCAAGGTGATGTATGTTATCGAGTTCTCGGCACCTGCGGAGAAAAACATCACCTTGAAGGAGGAGGAGAAACGGACCAAATATCGCGATCTCCGGTACGAGCTCCAAGTGCTGTACCCAGGCTACTCGGTCAAAATGGTCGTCCTTATTATCGGTGTACTCGGAGGGATAAAGCCTACGCTGCTCTCGGAACTGAAGATCATACCGGCCTGCCAAAAACCAGCCGAGTGGCTGGCAGGTCAAATGCAGAAGGCGGTCATTCTGGGTTCTCTCCGTCTGCTTAGGGCACACGATTCTGGTATCTACAGTCACTAACCCTGCGGGATGTGGGGAGTGGCTGTAGTTGATGCGCCGGCGCGACTCCCGTGAGGCGTCGGAGGCCACGGGAGGACTGACCGGCATCGGATATTCCGAAAAAAAAAAAATAATAATAATTAAACGTCTGGGGTGCAAAGGACCGGCAACCTCCACGTTGGTGCACCCTGGACAGGCAGAGGCAACTCTGCCTGACTAATGCCGGCCGGGAGTACCAGGGCTAACCACCCTGGTACTCCTACTGCTATGGGTTCCTTACAACCTAAGAAGTGCCCCTCACAATCGACCTCAGTCGGATGGAGGTCAGGGACAGATGGGAGGGGCCTTACCGGACGGTCCAAACGATAACACCTTATTATCGGTGTACTCGGAGGGATAAAGCCTACGCTGCTCTCGGAACTGAAGATCATACCGGCCTGCCAAAAACCAGCCGAGTGGCTGGCAGGTCAAATGCAGAAGGCGGTCATTCTGGGTTCTCTCCGTCTGCTTAGGGCACACGATTCTGGTATCTACAGTCACTAACCCTGCGGGATGTGGGGAGTGGCTGTAGTTGATGCGCCGGCGCGACTCCCGTGAGGCGTCGGAGGCCACGGGAGGACTGACCGGCATCGGAAAACCGAAAAAAAAAAAAAAAAAAAAAAAAAAAAAAAAAAAAAAAAAAAAAAAAAAACGTCTCACTGCTGCCGTTGTCTGTTGGGTTCTGCCAAACCCGCGGATATCAATGTGGGCCACCCAGCGAACGGAGGCATAAGGTCACCCATCTATTTTATATGGATGACTTTAACCTTTATGCCTCCGGAGAGCGCGAATTACAAAACGCTCTTAGGGTGGTCGAAGAATATACGCGGGCAATTGGTATGGAGTTCAGGTTGGACAAATGTGCAGTCGTCCACCTCAAGATAGGACGATGCGGGGAATTTCCTAAGGATGCGCAGCTCGCAGACGGAAGCATCCTAAGACATCTGGATGCCGGAGAGACCTATACATATCTGGGTGTGCAACAAAGGCACATCCAGGATGTGTCACAAATAAAAGATTCTCTCCGCGGCAAGTACAGACACCGCCTCCGAAAGATTTGGTCTTCCGAACTTTCGGGGAAGAACAAGGTGTCTGCAACTAATATGCTTGCCGTTCCGATTCTGCTCTACTCCTTCGGAGTAGTAAAGTGGAGAGTAGATGAGCTGCGTCAATTAGACAGAGATACCCGCAAGATGATGAATATTCACAGAAGTATTCATCCTAGATCGTCCGTTCCTCGTGTGTACCTCCCACGTCAACGGGGGGGCCGAGGACTCTTGAGCCTGGAGTGTACGCATGGCAGAGTAGTACTGAGTATGGCATGTAACATACTCAGGAGCTCAGATCCCCTCTTGCGGTTCGTAAAACATCACGAAACTGTAGGAGTGGGAGCAGGATTGTTCAAGGCAGCAAAAAGAGCCGCAGATGAACTCGGTCTCGCATTTGACATCAGGCGAGGAGGCCGGCGAGGTGCTGAAGTTGAGTCAGTCACCGAACTTCAGCCAAATCGTCTGAAAGCCCGAATTAGAGCTGCCGAACAGGAAAATCTGTTTCGGCAGCACGTCGATAAACCCCAGCATGGTGTCTTCTATAAGAACATCGAAACACTGGGTTTATCGACCAGTCTGACCTTCGCCTTTTTAAGGTCAGCAGGGCTTAAGTCGGAGACCGAGGGATTCATTATGGCCTGCCAAGATGGTGTTATCAACACCTTGGTCTACCGTAGCCGCGTGTGGCGTGTAGAGGTTCCTGATATCAACTGCAGGACCTGCCATCAGGCGCCGGAATCGCTCATGCATTTACTTTCTGCATGCCCCATATATGCGATTTCGGCCTACATCCACCGACATAACGCGGCCTTACGAGTGCTATACTACCATCTAAGGCACTCGTACGGGGTAGACCAAACACCAGTGCTGCCTTACGTCCCCGGAGATATTGAGTCCGTTGTCGAGAACGAGAAATGCCGGATTTACTGGAACTACTCGTTCCCGACTGTCAGGCTAATCCAAGCCAACAAGCCTGACATAGTCCTCCTCGACCATCAACTCAAGGTGATGTATGTCATCGAGTTCTCGGCACCTGCGGAGAAAAACATCACCTTCAAGGAGGAGGAGAAACGGACCAAATATCGCGATCTCCGGTACGAGCTCCAAGTGCTGTACCCAGGCTACTCGGTCAAAATGGTCGTCCTTATTATCGGTGTACTCGGAGGGATAAAACCTACGCTGCTCTCGGAACTGAAGATCATACCGGCCTGCCAAAAACCAGCCGAGTGGCTGGCAGGTCAAATGCAGAAGGCGGTCATTCTGGGTTCTCTCCGTCTACTTAGGGCACACGATTCTGGTATCTACAGTCACTAACCCTGCGGGATGTGGGGAGTGGCTGTAGTTGGGGAAACCGAAAAAAAAAAAAAAAAGAAAGAAACGTCTTTATTAAATTAATAAATGTATAATAATTAACTTATTCCCTGAGCGAAGTTTAGAACTAAGGCTACTCTTACACATAACCCAATGTAAATAATTACATAAAAAAGTGAAAAAGTAAAAGCAATAAGTATATTATCCCAAAATGATACAATTCAAAATGTGTTGACTTTCTCTAGTAAGATGACAAAATTACTGTGGTCTGCTCGTATGTAAGATGATTGTTTATATCCCTTTTTAAATTATTTAAATTTTCAGGAATATTGTAAATTTTATTTTCTGTTCAATTTTGTTTTGCTCTTTCCATCTTTTAATTTAATTCGATATTTCATATAATTTTTTCCAGAGCTTACAGAAGAAATAGTAAAATTGATTAATCTTTATATATTATAGAGATTAATCAATTTAACTATTTCTTGTATAATCTCTGAAAAAGATTATATAAAATATTAACCAATACAATATAACCAATATAACTAATATAATCAATGTAACCAATATAACCAACAATCAGATAATCTTGACGTTTTATATGTCTATAAAGCTTTATAATTTTTGCTATAATTTTATATTATCATTTATCTTTTTTTATTATAATAAATTTGAATGGGTCTATTTTTTAACGACTAAATGTCATTTAGATAAAACAAGCCTCTTTCACTTACATGTTATTTTAATAGTTGATAAAAAACGCTCACTTAAAATTGGCATCCAAAATTTATTAAAATCGATAGAGAAAAAAAATTGCCTCAATTTAATTTTGCTATCAATTTTGATATACTGCTACCAATTTTTAAATATTTTCAACTTGTAAATATACATCTTCAGCAGAGTCGTTAACTTCATGGAATATAGAGTTTATAAGATGGCTCTAAAATTATGAGTGATAAATTACATTTTTCACGATTGCCTTAGGTCGGTGATATACGAACAGATTCTATGGAAAAGTAATAAATGTGACACTTTATCCTGATGAAGGCTGCTGTACTAGACATTTTAAAATTAGCACTTATACCAGTAAATTTCAACTGAATCACATAATTCAGATTCTTCCTAATGTATAGTGCCCCATTTACTTTAATGTCTAATGGCTAAAGAAAGAAAAACTTAATCGTAAAAATGTTTAGATTTTTTGCTACACTCGAGCGTAATGCGATAAAACTAATGTGTTCCAGTATATCTTCTTTCTCTATCTTTCTAATTTAAATTCAGACATTATGTATGCTAGAGCCTTGTCATGTGCGAAGTCAATATTCCAGCTACAATACAGTCGCGCGTGAATTTGTCAACAGTTTTATAACAACCAGGATATTCTATTTTCTCAAGTATAGTAATCATAATTTTAAATAAAATAAGTACGAGTACGAATTTATTGTCACTATTTTGCCAATGGTTTCTGTTGTTTATCTCTCCGCCTGTCCAGAGTTCCTCTGTCCTCTGCTCTGTCTGTATGATTACACGATAACTTAAGGTAAATTAAATTTAGTTGATTTGATATTAATTTTAAATAATGCGATGGGTTGTACATTAAATTTGACTACTAGATGTGGTACAAAAAGTTTTCAGTTTTTTGAGAATTGCTGAAATTTAGTCAGATAAATTATGAAATTAAGCATAAGTTAAGACTGTCCGACTTATGCGTTTTTGTTTATGTTTCAAAAGAGGTATATTGCTTGGACATTTATTTGTGAAAAATAAGTCGACTCAGTGGCTCAGTGCTTATTACGTATACGCATAAGACCAAGGGGTCCCGGGTTCGAATCCTAGCTAGGGCATGGATGTATTATAGTGGCGTTTTTAAAATGCCTAGACGGTAGCATAGTTGGCTTGAAAGTTATTTTGTACCAGAACATGGCTAGCCACTGTCTATCTCTCTTGAGTGCGAGTCTCAGCAGTGGCATCTGGCAAATGTCGTAGGGTATGGTTGTTGTGTATGTATGTGTGTGTGTCTGTCCTGGCCTCGCGATCACCGTATTTAACTGCACCGGAAATTCTCTGGATGTATCTGAAAGAAAGAGTATTCAAATATAAGTCATAAAACTTCGAGGCACTAAAAAATAACATTAGGTAAAGCCGGCCCGTTTTAAGAAATTGACTGGCGTCAATGAAAGGCATAGTGTAACTTACAAAGACTTACCTCTTTTATTATGCCCATTAACGTTGTTTATGGTTGTCAGCGTACACTTGCATCAATAATAAATCTTCTGTAGTATGCTCTGCTATTTGTACAGCCAGGTGTATATATTTTATTCTTTGACACTTTACATGTTTAAAATAAAAAATCTGTAGATTTTTTAGATGAACGAAACAAAATATACAATAGGCGAAATATTTTGTTATTAATAATCGGATAATGATTGTAAAACATTTCTTAGATTACACAATAAAATAGCTAGGTATAAAAGGAAAACAAATGCTTTATTGATTTCTCCAAATTATAAATTTTATGTTCTGTTTGCCAGTTTTAAAATGTATGATAACAATATGGAAAAAAATATAATCTGCATATATAACAATTATTTTTCATTATTATACAGTAATTATAATTTAACTATAATGAAGATTAGCGTAAATAACAAATTTGTATTTTATATTTTGCACAGATAAAGTTACTTAACTTTCATGATCACGACGAAAAAAAAAATTGTATCAATGTTCTAGTGTACCTTTCATTTTTACAGCCTCTGTAACAACAAACATGATCTGTTTTTTCTTTACCGCATCCATCACACCATATTAAAATATCTGATGTGGCCAGCACATAACTTTCTTATGTCAGTAAATATCATCCTGATCTAAAAAAATCATTATGTTCAACTCTTCACTTACCTCAATTAAATTTTAACAACGTACCATGAAATATTTCAAACAAAATTTTTAATAATTAATTATCAGCGTCCTTCGATACTATTAACAATAATTCTTGTCATATATTTTAATAATTTCTTCTTATTGACATTGACATTTTTGTAACTAAATTAAATATTTCAAATGTCAAACTGCCAGATTTATCCTATACCCCATTTTATGAGGTCAAATGCATTCAAAATTTCAGTTTACATTAGCTTTATTTAAGTACTTGGCAAATATATTTTATTCGCATGATATAGTAGACATGATTTATAATCTTTCATCAAGAATATATTTTTTTGTAAAGTCAAATACAAAAAGTTTGGGACCAGTGAACCCACTTTCAGCGGTCCATTTTGCACATGCACGCGCACGCACACGCACACCCACACGCACGAGCGCAAGCACGCACCCACGCACGCACTCACCCTTCCCACACACACGCACGCACGCACGCACACACATTCATTTGATACACTTGTTCTAAAGGCCAGACAATGAAAAATTCAATGATGAACAAAATTAGACCCAAACTTTTTTATATTTGCCTTTACAAAAAAATGTATTCTTGATGAAAGATTGTAAATCATGTCTGCTATATCAAGCCAATAAAATATATTTTCCAATTACTTAAATAATGCTGATGTAAAATTAAATTTTTTATACATTTGACCTCATAAAATGGGGTTAGGATAAATTTAACAGCTTGACATTTGAAATGTATAATTTAGTTACAAAAATGTCAATGTCAGTAAGAAGAAATTATTAAAATATATGACATGAATTATTATTGACAGTATCGAATGACGCTGATAATTAGTTATATAAAAATTTAATGAAACATTTCAAGGTACGCTATTAAAATTTAATTGAGGTAAGTGAAGAATTAAATAAAATGATTTTTTTACATCAGGATGATATATACTGGTATAAGAAAGTTATGTGCTGGCCACATCAGATATTCTCTTTATCTAACAGTAAATCATTTCTAACATCATTTTGTGCAGTTTGTAACCTATATTTAATTTCTAATGGGTAGTTATCAGAGCTATATAAGGGATCTACCGAATTATTTAAATCATTTGGAATATTACAGGTTTCACCAAAAACTAATTCAAATGGAGAATATGTTGTTTCTATGTAAGTTATATTATATGCAACACTCCAATATGGTAGCCAAACACTCCAAGAAACACTGTGATTTTGTGTTTGCATTCTCGTATAAGCGCCTAAGACTTTATAAGAATTTTCTAAAGCTTCTATGCGCTCGTGGTGATAAGCTGTTGATTGTATTTTGTTAATATTTAATAAATCGACAGACTTCACTCATTGTTTCACAAATAAACTCTGTAGCAATTTCTTGCGGAATTCCATACCGTAATATGAAATTTTTAAAAAGTTTTTGCTACTGTTACAGAATCTTTGGATTTTAGTGGATAGGCCTCTACAAATTTTGTCAGCTCGCCATTGAAGAGTGAGTATATAAAAGTTATTTCCAATGTCTCTTTCTAAAGGACCTACAATATCCATAAAAATTTTTTGAAAGCTGATGTAGCAGTAGATGTGATTATCATTGGTTCTTTTATGTTTTTACAATATCTTTATCTTTGACAATCATCACATATTTTTCCGAATTTACTAACATCCCTTTGAATATCTGACCAGAAATAATTTTTTTTTATATTATTTACCATGCGGTTAATACATGCGTGTTCGCTTGTGGGAAGCAAATGACAATCATTTAGTACTAACATTTTGTTTCTTCGTCCGTTATTCTTGTAATACCTTTTACAATACCTATTTTTGGATATGTGTGCTCTTTTGACTTATAACTTTTAGTTATTGCGCTAGCTAGCTTTTTAATCATTTGCTATTATTTTCATCTTTAATTACAATTAATTCGCGAATATTTTCTTCTGCACATATGAATGCCAATTCTCTCAACAATACGTCTTGCGTTATTGCTGATCGAGTATTTTGAATCAAGAAAAATATCGAAAGAGAAGGAACAAAATAAAAATTTCCTGATTTTGTTGACACATATTCTAAATGTTTAATTTGGTTAGCATCATTTTCTGACATTATTTTTAATTCTATAACATCATCTGACCATTTGAGAATTTCAACAATGCTTGGTTAATCAAAACACCATTGACAGCGTCACTTTTATCTATATCTTTGTTTTCTTTCTTTGCTTGCACCCTAGTAATAACTATCACCAAATTTTCATTCACACTTTTAAATTCGTCTGATTTTATTACAATTCTAGATAATGCATCAGCCGTAACATTCTCACTTCTTTTTATGTACTCAACATCAAAATCATACTCTTCCAGATACAACCGAAATTTAGTTAAATGCCTTGATAGATCGGTCATGTTGAATAGATACACTAAAGGCTTATGGTCTGTTTTTAACCTAAATCGTTTACCGTACCAGTAATGCCTAAAGTGTTTTGCTGCCCATACTGTAGCCGCCATTTCTTTTTGAATCATGGGATAGTTTACTTCAGCTTTATTCAAACTTCGGCTAGCATAAGCTACAGGTTTATTATTTTTATTTGCAAGTACTGAGCCGAAAGCCACATTAGAAGCATCTGTTTGAACTATGAATTCATTACTAGCAGACTTGTTTTTAAACTCATAGGTAACCTAGTCATTTGCCATTGACCCTCACTAGTCCAGTTCTACTTGATAATAGCCTTGACTTAAATCTAAATGAGAAAAATACACACCGTTAGAAAGAGAATTAAGAATCTCAGATATATTTGGTAACGGAAATTTATCATCTTGAATTCTTTGATTCAACAATCTGTAATCGACTACTAATCTCCATCACCTTTTACCACTATTATCCATTTTCTTTGGTACACGTAAAATTGGCGAGGACTACTCACTCAATTAATCTTTACTCATGCATCTTTTTAATTTGTTCTTCAATCTAGTTTATAAGGCTTTATATAAGCAGGAGTTACGTTTTCTTTCAACGAAATAGATTGCTTATATTATAATCCTGCTGTTAACTTATCATGAGGCAAATGTAATATATCGGAATATTTTGCGCAAATATTTTCAATCGATATCTGTTTTTCTTTATTTAAATAATTTAATATCAATAATAGTTTGAACATTTCGTTAACTCTATCAACTGATGCCTCATTCCTTCCAAATTCGCAAAATTCATACAAACTTAGTTTTTCAGTCTCTGGAATACAGATATTCAAGTGAACCACTTCATCTCTAGTATTTAGTATTCTCACAGGAATTTTACCGTTATTTGGTCTTGCAATACATCCAGCCATAATAACTCCTCTACACAACTGTTTTGAAATTATTACACAATCATCTTGCACAGTTGTAAGTAAGAACTTAATTATCTGACACCTTGGAGGTATTGACCAAATATGATTGTTATTTGAAATCAATTCGGTTATAACTTCTTTGTCTCCGACAATTACTGACAAATTTATTTTTCTTAAAATTTATTGTTGCATTGAATTTTTTTAAATAAATCATGATCTGATATACCGTCATTTCTACAAGGAAGATTTTTGAATATGTAAAATTTTATTTCTACCTGAATTCTTTCCAATTCCAAAATTAAATATGTATATCCATTCATACTTTATAGTGCACAAAGAAGCACCCGTGTCTATCAAAATATTCAAGGGATTCTTATTCATACAACATTTAATCGCACTCACGCATACATCATTACACATATAAATTTATTTATCTATTGCAGTCTCAAAAAAAAAAAGATATAATTTATTATTGGAATTACTAGCATTATTTAAACTGAAAGATGAGCTGCCTTCCCTCTGACCTAACAACATTTTCTGTAAAATAAACATTACCTGACCTTGGTTTATATCGTGATTGCATTTGAAGACGACAATTTCTGCTAAAACGCTGAGGTGAACTTTATTTTCTTTGCATACTACTATTTATACGATTTTGTGTATTTGAGTTAAATCTATCTGAATTAAAATTCGGATTAAAATTTCGAGAAGAATTAGAGCCTCTATGACCTCGTCTATTATTTCTTAAATTTCTGAAATTCGAAGATCTACCACGGCTAGTCATTGCCATAATTTGGAAAGTATCATGCTGTGAAGTTTCTTCAACTTGAGATGCCCTAACTGCTTCACTCAGAGATGAAAAATTTCTATCTGATACGATTGTACCAATTTTAGAATTACGCAGTCCATTAGCAAACCGTCTTATGGCTGCTATCTCTTTAAGTGGCGGCAATATACTGTGTGAATCACCATTATTATTAGCCTGGGAAATAGTTAAATGGACAAAAAGATTTTCTAACTCTTTACCAAACGCTTCAATGGACCTGTTACCTTATCTCGTTCGCATAACTTGCATTTGTAGAGCCGTATCTGAACTTCTGGTTAAAAGAAATTTTTTCATATCATCTACAAGAGCTGCTGTTGTTTGATAGCATGTAGATAGTCTAAGATTAGCATTTGGAGAGAGTCTTGGTTTTAACACAAAGTTTACCAATTGAGTTTTACCATTATTGTCCAGCATAGAATCGTACAATTCTATAGCATCTATTAATTGTTTAGTGACATTTTCATCATTAGACATTATTGGTCAATAACTCACAGCAACTTTAAGGTCGAAGGTACTCATTATGCAATCAGAGTCCTTCTTGTTTTCAAATTTTAAAATGTCTGAAAAAATGTCTTTTCTCTTTGTTAATGTTATTTAATAAAGCTGTATCAGCTTCAGTTAGTTCAGATCCTTTAATATGTATATTTATAGTTTTGATAACCTCATTTACTTGGGTATATACACTACGGGCTTCTTTCAATTTTGTATTTAAAATATCCGCTTTTTTACGTCTATCGGGCCCAATTTTTACTAAATAAATCCTTATTTAAGAGAATCACGAAATTTAGTTAATTTATCTCCCATTCATCTAAAGTAATGAAATAAATAACTAATGATTAAAATAGACAATAAAATTCTTATATTTAATTATGCCATTCCGGTTTGCTTGAATACAAAAAATAAATAATATAATCATTAATCATGCCATATACAATCATATTAATTTATTATTATATTGCTTTTCTGTTCTTCACCTTTTCTTTCTAAAATAATGTCCATAACGTCCATAATTTATTGTTTTACTAAATTAACCATATTTTATTTTCAATATTACCATAAAACTTCATTTATTTATTTTGTGAATCTTGGTGCTAAAAGTAAATACCTAAAAAAAATTAAACTATTTGCTCACGGAATGCCAGGAGTTCGTTTCTACTTATTTCTTGTCTGGTCTCCTCAGGGATTTTTTGTACCGCTTGTATAACCAGACATTTTCCAATTTAGAAGTAGCGTCCCTACTTTTTGGGCAATGATGACTTCTTCTTTTGATTGCGTGGATCCTACCTATACATTTTAATTTACTTAACCATTATTTCACATAATTCGCTTAGACAGGATCGCCATGTAATATATTGTGGCCACTCGTATTATCGTGTTTCATTTGGTACCAGTATCAGAATTATATTATATTCATCTAAGCTTATTACTGAGAAATAAAAGACCTCTTTCCACTATGAAAGACTAACTATAACTCTTTATTAAGTTATTACTCTACTACTAATTTCGGCATATAAAGTGCTTACAATACTAATCAGCATTTCTAAATACTAAAAGTATACATACATTACTTATCGTTAAGGTACTCTTATACTACACTATTCTACGCTTAGAGGTCACCGATTACTATGCCTAGCGACAAGCCGAGGTAACCTACTTGTCGCTGAAAACCTATTGAATTCGTAGTTCTCGGCGCATATCGTACATTCGCCCTCTATCTCCGCCCAGTAGACTACAGTACAACGGGCCGGACCGGCCTTAAACATTAGTAATGATTTTATAACTACTAAATCTCGACTTGTTGCTTACTTCTGTCACAAACTGTCAGATTCCATCATAGCTTAAAAATAAAGAGGATAAACATTTAACCAGTAAGTAGTCAGTACATAAATAATATAATTATTTACTTTTTAAAAATTGCATGTGTCTATATAACTGGTGCAATTAAGACTTTACCCACACCGACACAGCCATAGCCACGGTGGCGTTCAAACGCAACATACACAAACAAATGTATCAAATCACGATAAGCGCGAGCAGCAATTTAACCAGATTTTATCAAGATCCTTATTACTTGAATTCTGGATGTTATGAAATGAATTTAACTATAAAATCTTTACATTACCAAGTCACATAATTATTTGACGTCATTAAGGAATACGTTATGTAAGAGTAGACTTGAAATGTTTGCCGAATGTCGAAATGTCGAATGATTGATTCAACAGCTTTCATAAAGTAATTATTTAATCATTAGAGTCCCTCACGATATCTCCCTCCTCAAATGATCTTTTACATTCCTTGTAACATCAGCAAATAATTATAACATATCGATAACATAATTTGTCTTACTAGGAAGCATTGATTTTATTTCCTAATATACTAGTTATATTTTTTGTCTGGATTTGCTTTTCTCTGCCCTCTTGTTGCTGCAGGTAAAGAGGGGTGGAAGAAATGAAAAGGTGTTGATTTTTTTTCAGCTTTTTCATTATTTATATTATAATTTATCATAAATTATAACTAAGGGACATGTTTATACCTTGAAAAGCTTGATTTATTTAGAAACTATTCCGTCTCTATTATTTTTTTCAACTAACTGCTAGTTAATGAATAAAAAAAATAAAATATTTTCGATCCACATTGCAATATTTAATAAAATGGAAAACACCTAGTAGGCTTCTGTCAAATAATCTTTATACGTTCTGGGTGCAAGTAAAACATAATTTTTTAGTGGGCGAATCAGTTGTGTTACTCAAGAAATTGCATTAAAATTAAAGCTGATGTGTTAATTATTAGCAAGACAGCACTCTACTAAAAATTTACTATTATTCAATGATAATTCAATAATATAATTATGAATGCCATATCGGTATGTTCACTGTTAGTGAAAGTGCGACGCATGATTGCAATATTTATTTTGCAGAAAATAACCCGATATTACTAATATTTTACTAATCATACTAACTAATTACAACTAATATCTTATTTACTATGGATTAATAATAATTAATTACTACTAACGTTTTACTAGAGATTCAATAAATTATGTTGTCACGAACCACAGGGTTATTTGACAGCAACCTACTAAGTATTTTCCATTTTATTAAATATTGCAATTTTCCAAGCAGCCATATGGATCGACACTATTTTATTTCTTTATTCAAAAACTATTAGTTAAATGAAAAACATAAGAAGCAAAATAGGTTTTAAATGAATCACGCTTTCCAAGGTTTTTATATGATAGAATTTGGGCCCATTAAAAAGTTCTAAAAAAAATAATATGGGGGTGGTCGATTTCACCCATTTTACCGATAAGGGATGATTGAAAAAAATATCCCTACGAAACGTTCCCATTAGTAGAAAATCTCTACCAAATTCATTTTTATATCTTTCTCCAAATTTGAGAAAAATATTAAAAACCAAACTTTAACCACCATCTTTGAAAGAGCGCAACTCTTTAAGAAAGCGTTCCAGACATACCTCCATAGGAAACTTTTCCTTATTGTGAGATCCTGAATTCAGATTTTAAGTTTATCTAGTTAATTCTGAAACACCCTGTATATTTCACGAGAATGACAGAATCTGATATGTTTTGTGTAAACTCTAATACAGTTCTCACATATTATTTTAGTAAAAAAAATAATGGAATATCGAATTTGTTTTCTCCAAAAAATACAAAGTTTTATATGGTCTATTTTCTCGGTATTCTGCACAAATACACTAAAAGATTGAAATGTCTTCGTCATTTACTACATTTTGATTGTATTTGAGAAAAACTCTAATATTAATTTAAAAAACTGGAACAAGGCACGAACGTCTGAAGTAAAAGGAACAATCAGTTAAACCGCTCCTGTAACTAATGTCATTTGTCTGAGTTTTTGCACACGTTAATCTTAAATACATCTTTTAAATGAAAAGCCCGATTCATGAATGTAATAGGAGAATTATTTTATAACACTGATTTTATTAAATACATAAAAATTTACATAACAACATACATACAAAATTAATATTTGTAAGATAACAATATCTTTAGTAAAACTATTAAATTAGTAAAAAAAAAGCAAAATAAAGGAAAAATTTAATATAGTATATGTTGTAATTAATATGCATTATTAACATATTATTATGCACAATAAATCAAGATACTGAGATAACTTATATGGTAATTTTGGTTTTATGACTTTATTATTTTCAAAACAACGAAGTATGGGTTGGTACTTTGCACCCTACCATCATTGTATTTTAAATATGGTAGGCCTTGAGCACCAGTTTCGAAAGCCGGAGAAAGAATTAGGTGTAACCTTAGATAAAATAGCATTTTCCTCATTATTACCCAACCCTCAATATTGATTACGGAATATGTCACCAAATTTGCTTTGTTACGTTAATCAGAATATTGACAACTTAAGTGCTAAATATCTATTCTACTAATTACTAATAATGCACTATTCTATCAAAAATTACTTTACTAATTTTAATACAAAGAAAAACAATTAGCTGCACCTGGTATGCACATGTTATAAAAAAATTTCATCTGTTACTACCCTCTAATCTAATGGTCACGGATACATTACAGAACTGTAAAGCATTTACAGATTAGTCAAATCATAAACATTAAATTGCGCTCGATATTAAGATAGCAAATCGACACCGAAAACTAATTACACTCTGTACAGCACTCAATTCACCTATCTTAGTGCAACTGAGTACATGTTTTTTCAAGCAGACACTTAGTATCCATATGATGCAACATTGTCATATTCCTCGCTTATATCCCTATTTAAGAATTACTGAAGTGCGCACATTTCTTTCCCGAAACCCTTCGGGGGACAAAAAAATTCGTATTAGACATTTTTACTTATCTCTTCGAACTACACATCTTCCCTTAAAGACTTGAAAAACATTTTCGGTTAGTTTTCGGGTAATTAACTTCAAAAATCAATATTAAATTATTTTTTTCTAGCAAAACCGTTCAATTTTCGATACCTATTGTATAAAACATTTGTTTGTTACTTTTAATTCAATATATCATCTGTTCAAATAATGGCACTCTGTACAGCTTAAATGAGAAATAGCTTCATTACATATTTTCTTGAAACTTTGTGTGTATTCGGGTTTGAAAATTATTTATGATAACCTATATATTCCATGTTTAGTAAATGTTTTTCTATCGAATTTCAGGTTCCATCAGTAACATCGACGGAGCTGAATATCATTGTAACAAGACTCAAGTGAGAAAAGTTATATCTGGTGTCGTAGGAGCCGCCTCCAGCGTCACATCTATTCAAGTAGCTAATCTTCTACGCCTCTTCAAAATACCTCAGGTAAATATAATACCTGAATATTTTAATATTTTATAAGATTCCTATCTTGAAAAAATTTTACAAGTGTATTAATTTTACCAACATCTGAATTATGGATTATTCAGTTGAGACATTTCTAAGTCGCCTAACGTTAATTTGTGTAGCATACATAGTGGGAGTTTAACATTATTTTAAAAGTTGGTATTCAACAAATAAAGATATATCACGACATGATATGTCATGACCACATATATTATAAAAATACATAGGACACCTCAAAAATATACCGAAAACATTCTAAGGAAAATTTCTTACAAAAAAAGATCTCATAAGCTGGGTTCGCAAATATCCCATTAGGAAACACTTATTAGTAATGTAAAATTTCTAAAAAGAATTGGAAATTTAAAATGTTTGAATAATTATTTTCTCATTTACATACTTCTTTTGGAAAATTGTTATTAAACTGTTTCCATAAAATTACAATTATGTCAAAACCGGGTCTTCTGTGCGAAATTAAAAAAAAAACAGCTTCGCTGTTTAAAATTGTATCTTTTAAAAATTATAAGTACAAAATGAAGATAGTTTAATAAGATATAAACTAACAATAGTACTTCGATTTAAAGGGGTGGAGAAAACTTTTTTTAAGCAATAAATGCTCGAAATCGTTCCATAATTTTAGTTCTTAGTGAGATTGCTGCAACTCTTACCATTTTCGAGCGACGGTCATCTTTCGGTTTTTTTATTAGCTCAAAATCATCAGTTCTACTACTTTACTCTTTCTTACTCTTTCTGAAACTTATCATAGTATTTAAAAAAGAAGGCATTAAATAATAATAAAATTCATTATTTAAATATTTATATTGTTTTATTTGTAAGTGATGTTTAATTCTTATGAAATATTTATATTGTTTTATTTGTAAGTGATGTTTAATTCTTATGAAATATTTCCTGTAAAAATCACTCATTTTAATGAAAAAACTTATCCAATACAATAATAAGTAGAACAATAGTTGAAAATGGAATACAATACAAATTGGTTCATTTTTCAAGATTTACCTGTCATAGCGAAAAATAGTAAATATAACGTCGACTGTTTTTAATTTCAAAGAAAAAGCCGCGTCCCCTTAGTCTCAAAAGATTTTTTGTTCGTTTTCAAATACGTTACGTGAACACTAGTAATTTGATGACCTCCTTGTTACCCAAAAAATAAATAAATAAATAAAAAATTGTAACTCCAACTCAATATTTAGCCGCGAGCCCGAGCTTTCAAATTCCTGAAAATGCATTAATATGCAGCTTTATGCTTGAATATAGGATAAGCTAGCTTGATTGCCCATTATATGCTTCTCATCCCAGAGCTCACTACGAAGAGGTGGCTGCATATCGAGTTTCACCCCCTTTCACCCCTTTTACTTAATTAAGGGTTGAATGTCTTAGTCATGAAATAATATTGTTTTTCGCTAGCAAAACAGGTAAACTTTTTCGTGTATCCAATTTGGCCCTTAAGTAGCCGTCACTTGTTGAATCGCCGCAAAGCTGATTAGATGCATTCATTAAGCTTCACATCGTTCGACAGTTTGAGTATGACATGAACATTTATTTTAAGTTGATGGCCATTCGATTATTTCTAATCGCCGCAACTTCATCTTCAATTTTCATTGTTGGAGGGGGTGATCTTGCATTGGCTCCAATCAATCGATTATATACATACAGTCATTGGCATTAAAATTAATTTTAGTCAATCCTTCAGCTTTTTTTCCTGGCCTTCAAAATTGTTCTTATTCCGAGTTCTCTTATGTGACTTCACGTATCTTAAATCATGGAATGAAGTATGTTTTCAGGATAGGAGAAATATGCATTAGTGGAAATTACTGTATCTATTATATTTGTCATATTACCCGGAAGCCGTCTAGTTAATTATATGGATTTCCATAAGTGCAGAAAAATTTTGGGATGGATTGTTAGTTGCAACATATAAACATTATAATCTATTAGCAGTAGACAACCATCTAGCATGGTCTAATTTTCCAGGATTTTTCTTCAATAAGTTTTCGAGGCAGAAAATTTCTCTGACATTACAACAGATATATAATATAAATTCTGCTGGCCCGACACTTAGCTCTTTCTTATCAACTTTAATATCTTTATCTTTAAATTTGTTTCAAATTATCTAAAGATTAAGATCCAAAAATAAAAAAGACCCTTTTTTTGATGCCAATGAGCCCCAGACTTGTGACTGGCCTATAAACTTTTAAATTTCGTATTACTCTAATTCTTTTTTCAAAATATCCTGTATTTCATCCACCCTTTTAAATTGAAATATCTTATTAACAAAGTATTTCGTTTATGGAAACATTTTTTCTGATATTGATGTGTGATCTATCAATAATAAACATACAATAATTAGTTATTGATTCATTTTTTTAAAGGCATTTTTTTCGTTACTGTTTCTAAGTTAAAGCTTTTAAAGTTTTAGGATATGTAATTCCCATGTTTAGCTTGAGTTAATAAGGGCCGATATATCCTTTTCCTGGTAAAGTTACCGAACAGACAAATTTAAGAATAAAATTGTTATACCAATAAAAAAATAATTATTATTTATCTATTTTTGCAGAACATGAGAATATACTTCGCTGTGATCAGTTTTTTGCAAAAGTAGAGACGTAATAATTAATATAAATTTGTTGGGTAACTAACAGCCACTCTACCAGAGGATGGATATACCGGGCCTAAATAAGATAAACTTGTCAATTTCTGTGAAACCCTCACCTAGAAATTTCGTCGACCTCCCACTTTGTCGTGGAGTTGGAATTTTTAACTTAGTCACATCGCAGGTACGCGGAACAAATAGTTTTTACATCCCTTTAGAAAAATGATACCACAAGCTCATCCACTGTACCTTGACTTCATCCTGCTTGAATTTGAAGCTGCGGGTCGTTTAGATGCAGGGACGTGTCACTGTGTGTCATACTATCGACCTCAGTCAACGCTATCGAGATGAAAAATTATATCATTGTCGATGACATATTTTATATTACACAGCGTACGAAGCCTACGAAGAGTTTAGAATCTGCATAAACTAACAATCATATCCAATTAAAAATAATAGAAAAACTAATCAAAATAGACATTTGAATGTTAACTCCGGTAATATTTCATTTTTCTCTGTGTCAAATAAAACCTTAATTTTGAAATAAAAAAAAACTTATATATGTATATCTTCACTATGTTTAATTGGAAAATTTGAAACTGATTTATATGTTAATTTTGTTATAAGTAAAATTTAGGACCATTTGTTTTTCTGTAATTGTTTAGCATATTAGTAAAAACATGAATTTTCTCCATCGAAATTTAACTATATGTGTAATCTTCTGCCTACTTGTTTTAAATCGTAACGCAAATTTAGTATTCGTATTTTCAATAGAACGCAGTTTTAGCAGGCAGAATTCTATGATGTTGTATTACCCACATACGAAAATTGAAAATAAAACAATGAGTGTATGTAAGATGGAAAGATAGGAAATTGCATCCTTTATTCAATTTCCCCTATTTTTATAGGCGCAGCTCGTGAAAATATACCACTTGCAATCTAAATTTAAGTCTTTAAAACCAATTTTCTTTGTTTATTTATTATTAAGTTTTGTATTTTTTACTAACAGTCCTTTATCATGATTTTGAGTTTCAAAGTATCCAGCACTTCATTATCAGATCATCATATTACTAGATTTTAACAACTAATATACAATTTACTAAAATGTAGATTACAGATATGGGTTAAAAAATAATTATGATAAAGCAAACAGAAAAATTCTCATAAAATTCCTTTTATTAGTGTGACCGGTTTCGTGAACAAGTAATTACTTCACATCATCAGACACAGGACTACAATAGAAAATGAGTATTGTGGTTACATACATACATAAATATAAATGTTAATAAGTTAATAAAACTTAAAAAACAGGAATACAGAAGACAATTATTTCATTTTTTACTAGTAAAAACTTATTGGTAAAAAATTTTTGATAAAATTTTGTACAAGAAAGATTGAAAATATTTAAAATAATAAGGATTACGTTAGTTTAAAATTATAATATAGAATAATGTAAAATTTAATTAATTGAAATGTGTGAAAAAGAAGGTTCATTTTTATATAATACTTACATTTTTATAAATAAAAAACCAGGGTAGTCAAATTAAAATTAAAATAGTTTTGCAACATAGTCAAATTGTAAGTAAATGTAAGATAAATTTTTTTTTGTTTGTATCTAATTAACTTTCTAATAAAATTCTTAAAAATTAACGTGCTTTTTCTTTAAAACATAAACATACACTACAACAGTTAAAATCTAATAGGGGATAAATATTTTTTAATAATGAAAATCGATTAAATAATAGTGCCCTCTAACGGACTATCTAAGAACTAACGTAAAATAAAATTAAAAATTAAGGTACAAAACTATGTGTGCACCAGGTTAATTATATTTAAACTGCAGATGGTGATAGTAGCGAAATTGCATTTAAACATGGTGGAAATAATCACTTCTAAGAAATTAAGGTTATATTGTTAGAAAATCGAGCACATGGAAAACAGATTTTAGTAGAAAAATTAAAATAAAATAAATTAGACAACCACAGAGAAAGTCAATGAAGATTGAAATTGGATTTGTGAATTCAGAGATAATGTGTTGGAATCTCTTGAATCTTTCAGGATTTCTAAACTTTCAAGGTTAATAATTAATAACCATTTCGTTTATTTATCAAAAAACCTGATAATGGGAATGGTGGAGGAGGCTGACGCCTGACAAGTAGGCCGCTGCTCCAGCTGTCCCCTCAGCCATGTACTTCTCCTGCTCCCTCGTCGAATCTTTCCGATCTTCTAATGAAGGTCAGTATGAAACTTAATGGAAGGGAGCTCATCTCCTCCCTTAGAGGCGCCTCAGAACCGAAGATGCTATGTTTCAGGCGGCCGAATGCTTCAGACTGTCCCAGGAAGTTATAAGACGTTTCTTCGCCACTCCCGTATCCTGGACATTCCTCAATACCTATTAATGATAGATGCCACTTTAGTCTGTAGTAGCCTGTCAGAACTTCAATTAAAAGATTCAGAGTCTTCCTACTCCGGCTCAGTAACCAGGCCGATCCCAACTTGTTCGGCTCCGTTACAAAATCTCAAGTTTGCCTGTAGGCCCTGTTGGTCCTCCAATACTCCCTTAGTGTCTCGTGGGTCTACTTATTGAGGGCGGTTGTGACCTGCCTTCCTGTAATTCCTAATATAACCCCGATACAGAGTTCCTCAGCTCCAATTCTAGCCAATTCATCAACGTTCTCCTCGCCTGGAACTCCAGTATGTCCACACCAGTCACTTGTTTATGTCTGGCAAGCTCTTCTAGAGTATCCCCGCACTCCTGAACGAGAGCTGAACCCGTCCTAGTGGAGCACACCGCTTTTAGAGAAGTCTGGATGGCGAAGCAGATACCATCTGTTCCGCTTCATTCCTAACCTCAGCCTTACCTGCCACCGCTAGGAGGGCGTAAACTTTTGCCTGGAAGACCGTGGTGTACGAACCTAAAGCAAAACTCTCCTGCACTCCTCTGCCTTTCAGATACATTCCCGCCCCGGAGGACGGTTTTGTGGCCACACGAAAACCGTTTGTTTAGCACACCAGAGAGCCCGGAAGGAAGTCCATCCACTCTTCCCTGGGAAGAATAAGAGTATATTTCCTTGCCAACCTTAGCCTTTAAGGAATGGGTACCTGGCTAGGTCCTCTTCCAACAGATACCTGTCCACTATCCGTTCCAGTACTTTTAGCAGGAAGGTCGTGAGGATGAAGATAACTTTAGCTGACCTCCAAGCTAGGGGAACATATCTCATGGCCAGACTGGCCACAAATATTCCTTTTAAATATGGTAGAAGAATATCTAACTCCTTCTGCAGCAGAGCTGGGAAGATTCCATCTGACCTCGCTGCTTTAAAGAGATCAAACTCGTTAACTGCATCCTTTACAATCTCCTAGGCAAGCCGCCAGTCAACTGTTGACATCGGCTCTCCGAGGGTACTGCCGCGGCGGCACTCTCGCCCGTGAAGTGATCCTCTAAGAGGTGTCTTAATGACTCCTCCCCAGATGTAGTCTAAGCTCCATATCGCCTTTGTAGTGATCCTATGTATTCCCTTGTCTCGCAGCTGAGTATTTTCATCAGTCTGGCGGTTTATGGTAGGGAAGTCATTTCCCAACAGTTCTTCCACTAGCTTTCTTCCTTGCTATGCTTTAGTTCCTTTTTAAAATTTCTTCTAGTCTTCTTGAAGTCGTCCCATAAAGAATCCGACCCTCTCTTGACGGCTGGATTGTTAGCACATCTGGCCGTCCGATGCAGGTAATCAAGCGACCTACTCCACCATTGGGCCCTACGTACTTTCTCCGCCTTGAATAGGCAGGCTTCCTCATATGCTGAAACTATATGACTTTCTAGGTTGGCTACCTTTATGTCTAGTTCCTCATGGGAGATAATTCTTTTCCCCGGTTCTTCTTGCAGACATGCCAGGGTAAGCAGATATCTCTCCCAGTCAGTTTTTCTTGGATTTCTTCGGAGGACGTGCTCTGTCCTGTCAGACGTAATCTCAATTCCAATCATCCTGTGATCAGACATCGAGATATCTTGGTTACCCTCCAAACAGAAATCTTTTCCATCAGACTTTGAGAGACCAGCGTAATATCAATCACCTCTTGGTGGATACAGCTGATAAATGTTGGCTCTTTTTCTCTATTCATAACTTGAAAAGTTCGTCGACGCCAAGTATTCAAGTAGAGCCTCACCCCGGGTGTTTACATCGGAGCTGCCCCACATTGTATGATGAGCATTGGTGTCGCATCAAAATACTAATGGAAGACTTCATTCCTTGCAAATGCAACTATACCTTTTAATTTTTGAGTAGGCGGTAGTCGCGCGTTATCATATGGAAGATAAATACTCATCCTTGTTGCCGAGTTGTGGCAATGGCACCAACTGCAGATCCTTGGTGGCTACTATACATGTTCTTGGTCGATCGTCCTCTCCTTCCTTTCCGACTATAACCTGGTAGCAGGGTATTTCAAATTCCCTAACTCGTTTCCTGAAAACGTAGGGTTTTTGGATTAGTATAATTTCTCCAGATTTACCTGTCAAGCTGTTCACCAATTCCCCAGTGGCATCCTGACTGTGCTGGAGAATTAGTTGACTTACCCGCAATAGCGCCATGGGGGGTCTACACGGTGCTAGGTTGGATGGCCTATTTCCCTTTCTCCTCGGTAGGACTCGACACATCGACACCGGAAGGCCCCTGGTAAGTAGCTCCACTCCAAGCCGATAACCTGTGCATTGTCAAGGTTACCAGCTCATAATAGAGCACCCACCCAAGTGTCTAATTCTGTCTTGGCCAACCATGAAGATCAGCTACCCACCAGGACCTCATGTTGTCTTCAGATTCCGCCATGTCTCGATATTAAGGGAGCGGTTCTGGAGAGCCAGCACTCTAAGGACTCGGCTAAGGTCGGCCTATTGGCTTCTCAGCTAGAAGCCAACCCATGCCCAAACCGGCTGACGTCCCCGCGATCAAAGTTGCCCAGTCCTCCAGGAGCCAACGCCTGGAGGTTTCATCCTCGGCAGATATTAAGAACCAGCCCAGTTCTACCCGACCCGAGTTCCTGATGTGGAGTTCCGAACCATGAAGACCACCTTCTGGGCCCGCTATAGTCCGCAACATCCCTTCCACAAGATGGCCTCGCAGGCGCTCTGCCTCTTAAGGTGTAATAATTCCAGCCTCGCGGCTGGACATTATAACGACCTGGTTTTCTCTCCTGGCAGCAGAACTATAGCTTGGCAGCTGCGGCCCGGCCCCTGAAGCTTGTAGGTTTGCTGCCCTTGTTCTACCCCTAAGTAAGGGAGACATATGGGCCGCATCACCTGTTGGCCTCGAGGGTGTCCGGACTGCTCGCTTGTTCCGCCGCGGAGTGGTTCTCTCACACTATTGGAAATGTAGACTCTAAGATACATAAATAGAAACCGTCAAATTTACACAGAAAACAAAATCATTTCTATTGCATGCAGGAATCATCGGGAATACCTTTAAAAAAAAGTTAATCAGTAATTTTTTATTAAAAATTAAGAAAAATCTACAAAAAATTACCATCGTATCGGCAAAAAACCTTCTGCTACTACTGCAAAAAAATAATTTTCAATAAAATTTCTCAAATTAATCTTGTTGATCACTTTGATATGATACCTATGGCTTATTTTAAGCTACAGTAAGTAACCGATACCTCAAAAGGCATTGTCGTGCCATAATAAGGGGTACAGAAAAATAAATAATATTCGACAGATCATCCCAGCGTAGTTAATCTTTATCGGACACGTTTGCATAACACTACTAACTATGACTGAAAATGACCTCAGAAAATGAAAAAAATACGCAACAATGTTATTTCTGTGTTTTGTTACCTGCGTAACGTGGACATAGCTCGCACGACTGTGTTTATAATTTAACACAGTTGCTATGACACTATCTGTGACATATGTGACATCGCTCAACTGTATTATTGCATATTATTATACTTCTATGCCACAGAACAGACATTTTTCTTTCATGTTGTCGGATATAATTAATAACAAATTATATTTCTAACTGGATTTCTAAAATTATTCATACATTCGTAATTTGTAAAAGGTTTATTTATTATAAATTGTTTAAAATTTAAAATTTTATCCGAATGATCTTATCTAATCTAGTAATTATTACAAGAAACTCGGAGATAAAATAATTGCGGACTATTTATAATTTATTTTCTTCAAGACCATTCGGATAAAATTTTAAAAGCGGTGAACTATTATTACAGATACTATTATCTTTCGTTTGGTAGTTGGATAAGATTTCCCACCGTTTTTTCCTCAATACTTTTTTATTCGAATGAAAAGGATCAACAATTTCTGGTAATAATTAAACCATATAGAAATTATCTAATTTTCTGTCCATGTTATTCCAAAAATCATTATCAAGATAAATTCTCGTTATATGAACTCCATTGCGTGTCCATATTACTAGGTCACACCAAACTTTTTGAAATTTGAAGTAATCGCTGAATTTGAAAGACATATTTGTGACTTCGTAAATATTCACCTTTTTCACTTAGATATTACGAGTCAAGAGGACTTTCATTTCTTATGACGTACGGACACTTTTCTTCAAAATTGACCGAACGATCGAAAGAAAGTGCTAAAAAAGAGGTCTTTTGTTTTTCTTTATCTATGATTAGGCAGCTCAGTGTGATATTTTGATAAAGGAGATTTGTCTTTATACGCCTTGACGCCTATTTTCTAATCCCATGTTTGGTAGCTAGAAATTCGATCCGTTCTGAATAAAAATTCTTTCAATTAGGTGAACTTTAGCTTCTTCTCTTTTTGCCTTACAAACCGCAAGAATTCGAGCATGTAAGGCTTTTTCTTCCTACCAAAGCCTTTGATATATAGTGTCATTTTCAATATTTTTACGAGCTTCATTAGGAAGTTTCAGTCGTAAAATATAAAGTTTGCACTTTTCATTTAACGTTTTTCCTGAGAGTCCTATATCTAATTTAGTTAATAATTTTTGCTTTTCAATCCCATTTGATATTTGTTTTAAATGAGCTTTTCAAAATTACTTTCATTGACTTGGCTGTGTTTGTTTTTCGTCCAATTCTTCGCAGTAATCCAAATCGTTTGGAATTATGTGCTTTTACTTGTGTGAGTTTTTCTGATCCTGGAGGTACTATTTTCTTTTGGCATTTAGAGCATTTATTTACTTATAATAAGACAATACTCTCTGGATTAGTCTGGATTAGTCTTACGAATCTACTACGTATTTGTGGATTACTTGTATTTGCAATTATGTTTCTGACTACAAAAAACAACTTTCAAGCGTTACGATACTAACCCTAGCAACATTTTCTGAATTCTTAATGGTCAATCCAGACCATAAAGAAAGGTTGGAGGTGATTTCTTTTAAATAATTTCAAAAATCCTTAACACACGTTTCCTTCTCAATTTCCTACTTCCTTTTTCTTAGTACATTTTTCTAGTTCAGTTTGAATTGAATTAAAATAAAATTTGATATTATTTTTTCTTGTTAAATAATCACATACACCTTTCGTATCTATTTTAATATAGGTACAACATACTTAGGACAGTACGTGTTACCTAATGTTATTTTCTCCGACAGCATCATTTCTCGTTGTTGCATACTTAAATCAATGTCGAAACACTGACCCAGAGTTAAATTATTCCAAAAATTTATAGTACCGTTTATCAGTGCGAAGCCAAAATCTGTAACTATACTTTTGGATGTTCACATTTCTTCTTATGATGTAAACAAGAACCCTTATATTTACCTAGCGAAATTCCTCTAGATGATGTGTCTCGTTTAGAATTACATGTTTCTAGGACGGGGAATATTTTTTCATTAAAGATTGGCGCTATTAAACCAGCATAGTAAAATAGGTAATTACTTTACCAGTTGATTCTAAATGTGAAACAATATCATCTTAATTTTTAGCGCTCATCAATTATTGTTCTAAACTGTAAACATATACGTGAAAAGCCTGCCCGACTGATTTTATATGTATATTCCTCGTTTACCCTCTGTAACAAATATCAAATCGATGACGTCTTTATGTCTGTCACTGTGTTCTAATACCTACGATCTAGTTTTACGCAAGACTGAATTTAATTTAATGCATTGCAGATTCCCGCCCTTTACTAAATCTGAAGAAAACTCCTGAACTTTACCTTCCTTGATTTAGTCGCTTTAACCAATCTCAGTTATTTTTTATAGACCTTGCGATGGTCACCTTTGGAGTTTCTCGTTACATGTAATAAATGACTATAATCAAGCCAGGTGTATACCGACGTCAAAATAGATCACAATACTTACTTCTTCTCACACGAACGAGGCCAACAAAGATTAATAACGTTGGAATAATATATTGAAAATTATTTATTTTCCGGACCCATATTACGGCGCGACAATGACTTTTGAGGTATGTTAGTTAAAGTAGATTGCTGTACTTACTTCTTCTCATACCAAAGTGACCAACAATGATTAATATCGTTGGAATAATTTATTGAAAATAAATAAAATATATTTCAGGACCTCTTACTGTAGCCCGATAATGAATGACTTTCGAGGCATAGGTTAGTTAAAGCAGATGCCTGTGCTTACTTCCTCTAATGTCAGAGTGATCGGCAAAGATTAACAACGTTGGAATAATTTATTAAAAATTATTATTTTTTTTTTGGGCCCGAATATGACTTTTGAATTATATGAAAAAATCACACATGGAATAGGGAAACTTGAGTATTTACTTTTTGCTTATTTTTGAAGTTGTTCTTTATAATAATAAAGAAGATCGTCTTAAAACATCAGTAACATAATTTATAAAAGCCATTGTAGAAAAATTAAAAATCTTTCATTTTACATTATCTCGCACTGAGAGAAATTTTAAGCAGCAAAATATAAAACAGCTATGTTTGCAGTAGTTTTTCCGAGATGCAGATATGTTTTTGAGTTGCAAAGAATGAATTTGTATAATATGTTCGTCACCATATTTTTCAGCATTAGACGCTAAAAAATAACTTTTAGTTAGTTTCAGGAGCCGAGGATATTATGCCTTTATTTTGTTAGTTGACATGTTTAAGCTTTTATAATATTAAGAAAGATTTGGTTTTAATAAATTGAATTTTGGATATCTTCTTGAACCTCACTTGGAAATTTTAAATTAAATCTTACAGTGGATACTGCAAAAAATATTTTGGTTACTAGAATATATTATAGTGTACTTAGATTAGTTTTATATCAAAACAGTTGAGCAGGTAACATCCGTTTAATATTCGATGTCTGTAACATTGCGTGTATCCAATTAAATTTAGTAGAGGTGACCTTTGTATAATAATTATAAGTACATCATGTTTAGATTAAAATACACCTTTGCCTAAATTAGATATACAGTGTCACCCACAATCAAGTTCATTGTTTTTTATTAGGTATTTTAAAAACTTCACGGGAAAAGTGTACTGCCTCTAAAGTAATTAATTTTACAATCAACATGCAATAAGATACACGTGACAATGATGAACTTTATAGAAAGAAATTATATACAGAGCTATTGTAAATAGCTGTAGACTTTCTAGTGCTATTTTTTAGTCCATTTTGAGGAAAAGTTGTAGGAACATGTCTCCTAAAATTATTCATTTTCAAGATATAGGGCATTAAAATTTTACAAAAATTGTATTTATTTTCGATACATCAATAACCATTTACTGTAAGAATATTAAATTTGGTGTGAAATTTTGTCTTGTTTTGCTTTACCATCTGGGATTAACAACTAAAAATTGTTATAACCAATGCTGGAGATATTAGAATATCCCTAATTTTGAAGAGGAAAGAGCTCACCACCACTGACTTTTTTTGCAAATTTGATGTTGTTTTTAAATGTTTCTTTTTTTCTCTGAGAAAAAGTATTCTTGTTACGAGATATTTGCCATTTTATTTCTCTATGTACTAACAAGAAGTCCCTTCAACTATAGGATAATATTATTCCATCTAGATTACTCTGAATTATATTGCATTATATTTCAAATATATAAGTTGACAGTTCATCAAATTAAAAGCGTGGTATTGTTTCATTTCTTTGTTAAATCAAAGAAATTTTTCAATATGAATAATTATACAAATGCAGATTTCTGCCATTTGGCCGAGATGCATTTTGTATATGGCCTTGCAAATGGTAATGCATATGAGCAAGGTGTTTGAATGAACAGAGATATACCAACCGCTGAATACCTGATTCGAGAACATTGTAATATTAAGAAATTTACAATGTTTTAATACATTATAATTTGAGTTTAACAAATATGCAAAAGTTTTACTATTATATACAATCTTCTTTAATGGGTGAAGTTGCGTAAGTTATTTATTCATTACAAATATCAGGTATAAATTATATAATCGCGTGGGAATTGATTCATCAGAAGTTTGAGAACAAAGGAATTATAAATGCATACGTTAAAATACTCACGTGCATAAAGTCACCTCGAATTGCCTATGCTAAATGAAGAGTCCCGTTTAGGACTGCAAAAACTCGTGGATAATTTATCAAACATATTAAATCATTAGAATGCCTAGGTCAGCCTACAGAGAATTAGAATACCACTAATATATTTAATTGTAACGAAACTTGAGTCGGTTGCAAAAAGAGAGTGGAAGACACCTATATAACCAAAGACCACACAGATGGTTTTCCATATACCTAACTAAAAGAGATTTTCCTACATTAGCCGAATTTATTACTTTTCTTACAGAGCACTACTGAATTCTGGATTCTTTACGGTCTAATTCGAATTTTAATGCTGGTTGTAAACCAACTTATAGGAAATTTTAAGAGCGTACATTTAGTCACACCTCTACCAATCAGATTTAAATGTGTTCACTGTCAAGATACACTAAGTGCGTGTCAAACAATTGTAAAACATTTTTGAAGTTAACGCCTAAAATTAAAACTGTGCACAAATTGTTTATGTTTAGGATACAATAATTCAGAATGTCATTCTAGTTCGTGTAAAGTTTGCAATAAGAAACATAACACACGTTAGCATTTTGACAAAACGAACAAACGCGGGTACAAGTGCATTCACAAGAATTGCATAATAATAATATAGAACTAAAAACATCAATTTCAACACATTGCACACAGCATTGCATCTAATATCATCTTGTCAACAGCTCTAATTTATATAATTGATAATTTCCATAATTTGGTAAAGTGTAGAGCTTTACTGGTAGTGGTTGTATATTTTATAACTCGAGGATTAGTTGAACGATTAAAACTACATAAAATAAATTTGCCCGTTCTAGATATTAACCGACAAACTATTTTGAAGCTACGATTAAGTCGTTAAATAATGCGTTTAAACAAGAACTTCACTTTTTATTCACAATAATATCACGGAAAATATACCGATCGTGACGTTTAATATCTCAAATATAAATTTCTCTAAAATGTCACATTGGCCGATTCTAATATTAATAGTACGGCCAAAATTGATATGTTACTCGACGCTGATGTTTCTTTGGACCTTATTTTTGTTGGTCAAATAAAGCTGGGATTTAATCAAAATTTATTACAAAAATCTAAATTTGGATGGCTTTTGTCAGATATTGGAAAAGTTTCAATTCAATCATTCACATACTTGTAATTTTTCAATAAACGAATATGCATAACCAGTTAAAAGGAAGATTGAGGAATGTGAATCACATATTAAATATACAGAGACGGAAATAATTCTGTTAAAAATTTATTTGCGACAAATCTGGACGTTTTACATATAGTCACTTTACCAATGCACTAAGAGCTCCTTGAATCACTAGATAATGAGATTAAAAGATTTTTAACAAACAATAAACAACTTTCAAACATTCACGAAATAAAACAAAGATAATAATATATTGAATTTATGTCGGAACATGGTCATATTATATAGGGCCTCAATTAAACTAGACACTGATATCTGCAAAAAACATGATTTATTGTTTACCAATATCACTGCGTTTTAAAAGAATCAAATCTAACCACAAAATTAAGGGTAGTGTATGATGATGCTTCAGCTAAAAGTACATCCGGAATTGCGCTAAATGATATTTTACTCATGAAGCCTAAAACGATATTTTTTCCGATATAAATATATTTCTCCAATGGATTGGAAAAAGTAGTATTGAAAACTATATTGAGTGCATAATATACTCTAATGGCTTCTTCCATGTTATTCATATTTATTTAGAAGTGATGTTCAAAACTGTTAATATGCTAGACGCCATGAAACTTCCTAGCAAGACAATTTATTTCCTATTATACAAAAGAAATACATAGTAAATTTAAAATAAAATAGAAATCATATCCTTTAACATTTGCTATATTATTATTAACATGTAGAGTTATTTACAATAGCACAACCTAGTATTTGAAATCTGGATTTAGTATTTCGTTATTGATTTATTCATTATCAAAATGAAATGTTGGACATATGTACTTAGTAAGACAGTGTACTACGTTCATCCAATACAAAATTACACTTTTAACAAAAAATGTTTCCAGTAAGTCACATAATTTCCAAAATATATAATATTTTAATAAAAACTTAAAATTTCAAAATACGGATACAAGAAATTCGTATTGATCATTAGAATTCTCTTAATATCTTCTTCTTCCTTATGGCTTCAAGCTAAACACATATAACACATTTTCCACAACTTTACCTTTTCTGAGATACTAGATTTCTCCAATTCATGGGATATTTTTGGAGACATAATTTCGTAACATTCACTGATATTGAAAAATGTACCGATAAGTAGTGGTTTCAAAATGTCAATGTGATTTGGAAGGGATAATTTGGCGTGGCCGGCCAAGATCTATGTTATGACAAACTAGACACGCTAATCTATGGTACTTCACCGGCGTTTTTTTCTATCAACAAGATGTTTGCACCAACTAGTTCACGAAGATGGAAATAAATTTGCCCAAGGGAGTCCAGTCATTATTAAAGATATTTACGTGGATTTAAGACTCTATGCTAGCTTGAAACTTGTGTTTGGATGCACAGTGGTCTAAATTCCGTCCTTTGGTTCGTCTTTTTGTCCCACAAGAGCGATATTTGTTCTCTCTCTGCACAGCCAAGTGAGGACTTTTTAAATGACGATCAGACTTTAAGAGCAGCTTACGGATTAAAATCGTTATTGTTGGATAAAAACTAAAGGTTTTTAAAACGATTTTTGAGCAAACTGATGTTGTTTTCTAAATTTTACAAAATACATTAACTGATGTACCAATAGTTCTTTAAAATTGTTATAAAATTCGTTAAAGTTTGAAAAAATTTGTATTATTAGTAAAATTATTGTTTGCAATCCTATAATGATGGCAAACCAGAAGTGTATTTTTTAAAATTAAACCATACATTCTTATTAATCTCCTAAATCCTTATATCCAATAGTACATCGTTTTTGAAATGCGGTTGATTGTTTCCAAGTTATTGAAGTTATTCGAAATAAAATAATTAAAATGAATAATTAGCAGACGTCAACAATGCATTAATTGTATTTTCGTACATTTGACATTTTTGTTATGTTCGGTGTTAATCAAGACTATGTGGTAAGTTCCATGCTTCTCAAGTTTATTCAGCTCTACATAGTTTTTCTGCGATCCGTGGTTCAAATGTATACATTTACAATTTCCCACAGTTTCGTCAAATGGAACAACTTGTAAATTTTGATTTAAAATGTTTCACTCGCGAATTGAAATCTCAGCAAAATATCAACATGAGAAGTTCAAAGTTCATAATTAAACTTCCATGATCCTGAAAAGAACTTTTCCCTATAACATTTATTTTTAAATAATAGTACATTACTCTTGATATAATTTAAATTTTTCCCATTCTGCATGGCATAGTGAAACGGCTAGAAACGTTCCAGTATAATCAAAACTTCTAATAAATAATGATTTTTTTTTGAAAAATTAAAAATAAAAAAGTTTAAGTTAGTTACCTCCATTCACGATACACTGTATATATAATTAAAAATATAGAACATAATAATACTGAAAATTTGTATAAAATAACTTATGATAAAACTGTACACATTTGGAAATATGTGAACTTAAATAAATATCAATATTTAAAAATTATGTACCTACATATCAGTCAGTGTTTTATTTGAGTAAGCAGTTTCATATTATATTGCTTGTGTTTACACTCTCAAAATTGGAAATTGCTTGATATTTATTGAATAATGTAAATATAATATGTATCTAAAATGAATTTTAAACGAAGTAAACGTTCCTTAACAATTAAACAATTATTATACGAATCCTTCGGTAAGTTGAACGTATAATGTCCACAGTTTGATAAATTTGTCTGTAGCGAAGAAAATGTGACAAGATTATAAAATGAAACCCCTCCTGGCGAAATACTGACAATTAGTGCTAAAACCACTGATTTGGTAACATTCATACTGCAAAATGTTGAATCGAATAAACATTTACGTTTGAACATGTTCAGTTGATTCTGAAAATGCAATTTCTCCCATCAGAGATATATAATGCCAGTCCATGATTTCACATAAAACTGAAGTTTAAGTTCTCCATTTTCTCAAAATCCGTAAAATATGTTTCCATTCAGAAATGGAATAAAATTTTTAATACTGACATTTTTTTAAATAGTAATGACACTGAAAATAACACAAAAAGTATAAAACATATTTAAAATGTTTTATTGTTATTCGAATATAAGCAAGAAAGGTAGAAACTTATTATAGTCGGTTTATATCTATTTTTGTTCTGAAACATACAGTGAGCACGTAAAAGTTGGAATAAATTCTTTAAAACCGTTACAAAGCAAGTGACAAAAATTCGCTCAAACACATTTTTAAATGCATTTCTCATTTTTCTATGTCAAAAAAATTTCTTTTCAAACATTTTTTAAAAAAGTTTATGACATCATCAACAATTTTTTTAGACGGCAACCCCCATTTTAAAAAATATCATTTGAAAAAAGCACATTTTTCTGCATACAGCGCATTAAATTCTATAGCATGTTATATGACGAATTTATCGAAAAAAAAAAAATCTTAACTACTTATAACAATGTAATAAAATAAAAATACAAGAATTAATAAATACAACAAAAAATAATTAAATTAAATTTTTAAATTGCGTGCAATTTGCTTCTTAACAATATAAGAGCCAAAACTGAAATTCTCGCAAAAAGAAAGTAACTGTTTCGAGTCCAGTTCTTCCAATTCTCTCTTTTAAGTGCTCAACATTTTTCGGTCTATTAAAATAAACTTTGAATTTAAGGTAATTCTTTAAAAATAATCTAATGGAGTTAGGCCCGGAGACCTAGTTGTCCATTTTACCGATCTGCGTCTATCAATCTATCTTTGTGAGAAAATTTCGTTTAAATAATTACGCACTCTTAGCGAATAATGTGGTGGTGCGCCATCCTATTAAAACCATATGGAGTTGTTCGGTACATTAAGGTTTTCGCTATTTTTATACAATGCAGCAAGTCCTGGAATTACGTTTTGTTGTAGCAGCTCCAAATATTTTTCACTAGTTTATGTAATATATTAATGAACCTTCAATAAAAAATGAACCCAAAATTGTAGTCCCAATAATTCCAGCCCACACGTTAACTTTCTGTGGAAACTGGGCATGTGCGTCTATCAAACAGTGTGGATTTTCATGTGAACAATATCGATAATTTTGTCTATTTACAGTGCCACTTAAACGAAAGGTGGTCTCATCAGTAAAAATACTCGGCCTAGGAAATGTGGATTGGCATTACACCTTTCCATCATGGTTTCGCAAAATTCTACTCTGCGGTCGAAATCATCTTCATTAAGCTCATGAACTAAATTCACTTTATATGGGTGCTTTTATTCTTTTTCAAATATTTCAAAACAGTCGACTGGCTAATTTTCTGATCTGCTGCGACTTCGCGACTTGGTTTGTGTAGATAGTCCTCCATTGCCACTAAAAGATCTAACTATTTATGTTCTTGAATTGCAGGATTTAAACTGCATTCTTTAAACACCGGGGATGGATGATATCGATTATGTGATACTCCAAAATCTGTCGAGAAAATATATTGTTCAACTTATGCATATCACCAGTAACATCCTGCTTCTGTAACACTGACCTGTCGAATAGAAGGGTGCGGTGGTAGTCCTAATCTGAAACCGAACAAAAACGCCACAATAGTCAATAGCTATAGGCCTATTTCTTTGTTGTCATCACTTTCCAAGTTGGTAGAAAAGATCATCATGCATAGGCAAAATTCCTATCAGAAAGGCCAACGACGACTTCCAATTCGGATTCAAGAAGGGGAACAACACAACCTAGCAGGTGGTACGGATGGCCAATAATATCAAAGTGTAATATAACCTCGGTGAGCACTATGGTACTTTTAGATGTTGTAAAAGGCTTTTGATACCGTCTGGATACCCGGGATCATTTATAAACTACACCAGTACGACTTTCCTGACAATCTTGTTAAACTAATTTACTCCTCCCTTGGCGGTAGAACGTTGCATGTAAGAGTAAATAATACTCTCTCTACATCCCGGAGCAACCGTGCAGGCGTGCCTCAAAGGTCGGTGCTCGGATCCAAATTGTATAATATATACGTTTCCGATTTTTCCTAATTCCCCAACACGAAACTGGCCATGTACGACGATGACACCGCAATATATAGCCACAGCCATAACACACAGGCAGCATCGCATATAGTACGTCCATCGAAGTATTATGACCGATGGAAGTTGAAGGTTAATGTGGAGAAATCGAAGGCGATTGTCTTTACGAAAAAGTTCACGAAAAATAAAATAATCACTCCAATTTCGATCAGGGGTTTCAAAATTCAGGCCAAGATAGACGTTAAATATTTGGGGGTTGTTTTAGATAAAGAACTAACTTTTCGGAAACACGTTAACGAGACTATACATAAAGTGTATTGTTTGTCCAGAAGTCTTTATCCGCAAGAAATGGCAGACTAAATAGAACAAATAAAAAAAATATTTATACAAGCATTGTGACGCCGGTCATGGTGACCGCTGCATCGGTGTGGTGTTCCGCGTGTGCGATGACGTTACACAAATTGGAAGTATTGGAAAACAAATTCCTTCGCCTCATTAGAAACTCAGCCAGATTCACCCCGTTAACGGAATTACACCACCTTTGTGATGACATAGAACCCATAGCGGATTATGTCCGGAATATATCGCAAAAATTTTACCAATTCAAACTGATGGATAATCTGCTAACAGCCAACTTAACCCAAATCAGACATCATAACGCGCCCTTTCGCATCAAACACAAATTACCGTAACACGCGCTACCGATAATTCAGCAACTTCTTTAGGTCTATATGTAGTACAAAATTTTTAATTTATCTTTCTCTTCGTTTCTTTTTGTTATATTTTGTTTTTCTAAATTATTTTCCAAGTGTAATCATTTACTAAACCTTTTATTAAATTCAAACATTTAGTAAACTAATTAAATATTTTCTACTCTAAAATAAGCGGAGTTGACATTCCCGCTCATTTTCTGAGTTATTTTTAGCTGGTATTTCCAGTTCTTTATTTTCCAGCCTATTCAGCAATCTAAATTTTTGTTTATATTTATCTATTATACACTGATTTTACTATTATATATACATTATAGTGTTTTTGTAAATTCTGTAAAGTATAACAAAAAATTTGTCGGCTATTTATCAAAGTGAAAGAGCATTTATTTAAATACAGGGCACATGCAAAATAAAGAATCTGTACACGTGTCTCAAGTAATTTATATACACCCGTCTCTTTCGTTTGAGTGATTAGGCCACCTTGTATAAAAATAAAAACCTTGCCATATAATTAAAATAGTTGAAAACGTATACGAGACAAATATTAAGACCGTTGGGCGACTTAGCGATCCTTCTCGAGAACAGGTAGAAAAAAGTTAATTGCATAAACTCGAGTGAAGCGGTGCAGTCAGGGGCGTGACATAACGTTGGACATAGTATAGATAGATCTGAACTGAATTCCTTTTTTAAAATTGTATATATGTGATTTAGATACATATTTATGCATTAAATATTTTGAAAAATTTCAAAGTTTTATTTAAATGAAATTTGAGTTACTGTAATTAGTAATCACCGTAGAATAATTAAATTTAGGTTTCTAAAATATGTACCTGATATTGAAAATATTGTAGAATGTATGTTGCTTTATTTAGCCAATAACAATTTAAAGAAATAAAACTGTTATTCATAGCAAAAAAATACGATACCTCATTAGAATATTGTTATTGCCCAGCAAAGACCACGGAGAGGTAAAAGCATTCCTTGCCAGGAGGAGAATGGGTAGAGGGATATATTAGTATGTGTAGGACAGTTAGTAAAATCAACAATAAACTCTGAATGAAAAAATAGCTCACGAAAATTATGTAAACTTAACTACACACAATTCACGAACACAATACATACTAATAATATACTATATAGGATATACGCAACACATGTTATACACACATTAAAAAAAAACACTTGAACACTTAAGTTGTGGATGAAAACTATTTATACACGATCACTGATTTATTATTGTCTATACATATATAATATGGCACTGTTCATTGTCTGAAGGAAACATTTCTTTACTTTCACCTACTCTTATTATGACTGGATTAACGGGATTATCCATCTTGGTATCAAGGTCCCACATCTGTAATTCGATTTTTTAACGTGATCTATATACTTAATCCAATTTTCCGCTTTCACTTCATTTAATGCAGCTAAGAGCAGTTCTCTTACATGTACCAATTTGAAAGTTATGCGTCGCTAATATCCCGATAGTATATTACATGTAGGTACCTACACACACGGATATCAAAATGCAATTGATCTTAGACCATCCATTTATCTTATTATTCCTATAAACATAGTGTAATGAGCGTAACACGCAGGAAATACCTTCGAGCAGCGGGAGAAAATGTGTGTAGTAAGACAGACCAGCGAGTAAGAAAGATATTTACTGTTTTTATTTGGTTGCTATAAATACAATTTTTTATAAGGAAAATCACAAATAATACATTTGTGAGTTTAATCAATACCTATATTGGTAAATAATAAATAATACATTGTTTAAGGTTTATAAAATTCAGATTATATAAATAAATATATTTAATTACAACATAACTTACCCTGTTACGGTTGTTTCTCATACCTAAAATGAAATGTATCAATCTATAAGCTCGGTAGTGCAGTAAGCCAGCGCGATAAGTGACAAATGTAGCTACCTAGTTTACTGCCTATCGTCTCCCGGGTTCAAATCCCGATTTCGATTCTGGCAAAGTCGAAGGGTTTCGTTGTGTGTGTCCACGTTTTTTTCAACTTCGCAGCTTCGGCTTTGGTTTGGGGATTATCTAATTTACGTGGTGTGTTTTAGGTTTTTTTTTATAAGAGAAAATATTAATAATCATCAATATGAGTTGATAGGTATTCTTAGTCAAATTATTTCATCTTTATTATTGTATTATTATTTTCTATGCATGCACGCTATTGAATCCGCATTCCTTAACACAATTTACGAAAATGCTGTAGCTTAAGTCGCTTTATATTCATATTATACCATTTTAATATGCATAGATCTTTTAATTTTACTTACGAATATATACATTGTATTAGGAGTTGTTATTGTTCGTATAAATTAGTTTTTAGTTTGAATCGGCCCCCCCCTTCCTTCAAGTCTCTCAGTTGCCGCGAACCATTTTTGGCGCGCGATTGTTGCTCTCTATTTTAAGCTTTTACCAAGAAGAGGATACCTAATTTGTTTTTAACACTATTTTTAAAGTCCAAAAACTTACTCAAGCTCGAGATATATTTTAGTTTGTAGCCAAATTGTTGCACCTGGAGGGTTTGTAGATAGGGTTAGGGTGGGTATTATTTCCTTCGACGAAGCTTACATATAACTAAAATTTAACTTCACTTAAGATAAGTTTGTTTAATCTATTAATTATATTTCAGCCGAAAATTCAGCAGCAAATAATGTTTTGATGTTTAAAGTAGTTCCAACAATTATAAGGGTAAAACATATTTCTTTATTTAGTTCCTTATGAATAGGACATGATCATAATTTGTAATTTTACCATATTTCGACGAGAATTGTCCGCTTTCGGTTAGCGACACATTTATTTGTAAGGTCTTCGGTCCTATCACCTTCCTCGTTCTTGACTATTGTAGCGATTGCAGGGAGTACAAGATTGTACTTGACGTACTCCCTGTGAAGACATTGTCCTCATATCCTGACTGGAGCTCCAGGGTCTTTGTTGCCATGATCGTGTCACCCAAATTGTCACGGAGCAGCCAACCATCAACGGAAGCATTATTTAAGGTGTTTTTAAGTTCTCTGTTTTTTAGATATACTAAATCCCGATGGTAACTTGACTCACAATAATGGATATCTGATAATAAACGCGCATCATCACTATGCAGACATATGTACAGAAGGTTGCCCACCCTTCTTCTTCTAACATACCTTATTCTGCCTATTGCTCTAACATTGCTTTGCCAATTGCAGAGATACCAACCTGATTTTGCTAGTGGAATAGGCGACTATCTTTCTTTGCCACCGAACCAGAAATATCTGAAGCAATGTCTTAGTTTAATTTAGGGGCTTCTAATAACAAGCAGTTTTTTGGTGGTGGGTAGTTTTTATTGAGTCTGCCTTCTTCTTCTTCACCAAGACTTTCTTTCAAAATACTAAGCTAACGGGCCATCAAGTCCTCTTGTAGGGGTGACCTAACTACTTTTCAGGAGTAACATCATCTCCCAAATTTCTATAACTTCCTTTTCCAGTCTTGGCAAATTGTCCTTCTTACTCCCGATTATATCAACAAATGTTACAACTTGCGCTTCAGAGTCATCTAAATAATATAAACATATTACATAAATTCTTGATAATTTTCAGAAGCACATGAATAATTTATATATCTGAGAAATTCTGTTACCACAAATGGAAATAACAAAATGTTATCACAAACGTTAGTACTGAAAATATTCGTGCATTTAATACAGTCAGACAAACAGAAATATTGTTTGTAATTACGAACTATGATACATACCATTGGACAAAATTAAACAGTAAAAACATTAAAAAATATTAATACTCTTATTTTAGTGATACTTATATGATATTGTACATTGTACAACTTCTTTTAGAAGCATGTGAAAAACTTTTACTAACTCTACCCAATCTATGATATAAATTAATTATCGAATTATAACTTAGTCATATACATATACATAATTTAGGTATCGAAGGAGAAGTAACTTTCATTCTATACAGAATATTGTAAAATACTTTAAAAATAATACTTACTTTCATTGTCTAATGAGGCAATTCCTGATCGGTTGCTTTCATGATCGCTGCCAGAAATGCCGGAACATGCCCGTGACATATTCGTAACGAGCGCACGTTATAGCGATTTCGGATTGCACGATTCGGATATCTATCGAACGTAAGTAATTACACGCTTCTAGCTACAAGGAACGCTCGAAACCAGCGCATGTTATTTCGTAGAAAATGAATTTCAAATTTTTCCACTTAATTTTCTTTGCCTAAAATTACCTTTAAATTCATAGGTTGAATTTCTGCTCATAGATCTGCACGTATAAGTGCACATTAATTTACCCAACTCGATGAGCACGTTAAAATTTACTCGACATGCGCAGATGAGCTCTCAGCTGAGATATTTCAAACCAAATTTTTTTGTGATGGCCATTAAATATTTCAAAATCAAATAAAATAAAAAAAATAATAATTGTGGTCGATACGTAAAACATTACAGCCTGTAGACACCCTGTTGTGAAAGATTCAAATAGGAAAATAGTGTTATATGGTAAGCGTATTGAATAACGTAAGTAAGTTTGTGGTTTTACTTAAAGATCATTAGCTGGATTGATAAAAAAAGAGACGACTATAGGCAATTAATTATTCTTAGCTTCAGAAAAAGACCTTTTCAGGGTTTTACCTCAAAAACATGTAATCAGAACAATAGATGTTTCATAAACAATAACTAATATTTCAAATAACGTTTATATTCAAAAATGTCAAGAAATGCATCATGCATCAAAAATAGAAACAGTAAAAAAAGTAACTAACTTATACCATACTTTAAGCTTTTGCGGTCATAAAACAGATTAATTAAAAGGTCACGTGATATTATACCTATACCTAAACTTATATAAAAGCTCTAGGTCAATTTCGAACGCACTCTTGAAGTTGCTATAACGTACGCTCGTTACGAATATGCTCCCTGGTGATATGGGCGAATGTGAGAAGGAATGATATCCATTTTAGTACTACGCTCGCTATTACGCCGTTGATATGTCTGTCTCTCCATTTCATCCAGGCGCTGTTGCATTTTTCGTAGTTTCTGGCATAAATAATTGTTACCATCATGTTGCCGCCCCTTTGAGGTTTTCGTACCCTATCCACCTTGTCCAATTACACACACTTGAAAAAACACACAGTGAAATCCATGTATCCGAACTGGCACTATAGCGAAGAATGAGGTCACGATATCATCGAGTTGAATAAGTGTTTTTGGGCTTTAGAAATGGTGATTGATCTGGCGGAAAGTGGGGAGACTACATATTATTTTCGAGACGAGGCTGAAATATAATTTACATTATATATCTCTGATTCTCTTGATTCCAGGCATCATGTGGGCGTTATATACACAGATCTTACAGATTATGATACGGTGTTTCTAACAACAACCTACGGTTGGCTGGTTAAACCTAACCTATTTCAACAAAAATCGTACAATGTTGATTTTTGTTAGAAATTACTATATTCCAAAATTGAAAACATAAATCAAAAGCGTACAAGTTACATTAGAAAATCTACAGTTTACAATCTTGTTTCGAATAGTTATGTTTTATGCATTTTAGCACTTACAATTAGTAATTATTTTAACATAGGGAATTCACTGTTTGAAAATGTGCAGATTATTCTGAAACGCCCTGTATCTTTTGTATTATAATTAAAACATAATTATGCCAAACGCAGTTAATAAAAATTAATGAAAATTCAAAGTCAAATGAAAACGCTTCGTATGTATAATAATCTGTTTTTGCTAAAATTTCAGAATTGTTAGTGTAAAAGAATATTATTCTTTAACTACGTAGACATAGCACACCCTTTATGAGAGAAGTAATTACTATTTAAAATGAAAGTATTGCCCGATATCTAATTTCAGTGGAAATTTCAGTTAGTTAATTTCCAGGCTGAACACACTTGTTGGCGATGGAGGACTTATATCGCCACAAAAAAGTACATTAAAAACAGATGTGATAATAAGCCCTATTGTTGAAAAGGTTGTATTAATTTACTTATTAATTTTACTAGGCATTTCTTTTTTTATTGTTTCAAATTATTTACATTTTTATAACATATGTACTATTTAATTTGTAAATGACCTGATTCTGTTGTCACAGCAAAATTTGCTTTATTATTAAGTAAATAAATATTAAAATTTAAAAGTTAAATTTTATTTTATAACAACTACAAGTAATATAAAATATTTGAGGTGATGCCTGAAGCAATTTTATAAAAAAGTTAAAGCTTTCGGTGTCGAGATACGGAGATTCTTTTTATGTTGAATTTAATTTTCAGTCTCCCACATTTTTCGAGATGTAGATCTAAAATTCGGTAAACTTATATCTTCTGGTGAGTTTAACTATACTATAATAGTTTTACTAAAAATGATATAGAGGATGATATTTTTTCAGGGAGCATGTAACTTTTTTCCAACTAATATGTTTTTCAATAAATCACTGGTGTTTATTTAAATCAAATCAAATTTTCTTGAAGTATATGCATCTTATCGACTATTACTAAGAGTACCTTATTCATGTATTTTTTGCCGATTAACAATTCTCTGTTAATTAGATGAAATTTCTAACAGAACAATAAACAGTTTTTAAGAGCCCTACAAACAACAAGCCTATTTTTATGTTACTTCAACATAAGGACAGTCTAACCAAAGGGCTTCGAGGTGACAGTCGCCATATGTTAAAATACGTACAACAATATTGAGATATATATAAAAAATTTATTCACTACCATTTCCTTTATAAGATGTGATTCAAAGTATAACTATACTAGAAATACTCTGTTTAAAATTCACTTTCCTTCTACCTCCTAGAGTCCCGAGATTAAAAACTAAAACTCCCGGATTTAGAAACTCGTGCATATAAGTCACATAAACGTACTATGTGATTTCCGCCTTTAGTGATTGGTTCACTAATGTCAAAGGTCACATAGTGCGTCTATGTGACTTCATCCTTTAGTGAACCAAAGAAGAGATTTAATAAGAAATAACCATGAGCATCATCATGCATGAACGATAGTTTTTATCGTATTCTATGAGGAGCTTCTACTAAAAGGTAGATAAGATTAAAAAAAAAACTGACGATATGAATCGCCATTCAATCATTCCAGAATGAAATGTGGTCCAATCAAATAATCGCCAAATCCAAACTCAAACGTTTGCGGAAATCCTCTGCTGAAACTTGTCTCTACTATGGTATGAGTGTTAGCTTTGGCCCATATGTGGTTATTATGGAAATTCATAATAGTTCCTCTGAAGAAGCTGGCTTCTTTCATAAACAAGACATTAGCAGGGAAATCGGGATTATCTGCAGTCATTTGGTAAATCACTGGCACCAATTAACGCAAAGAGAATGAAAATTTGGTAACAAAGCCTGAATGCTTTTGATATGACGGGAATCATCAAAACCTTCCATACTGTTTAAGGATTGATACTCATTTAGGCAGCAAGTTTTCCAATACAAGTTTTGGGAAAATCATCAATAAATTGAAAAATGTGTTCCTCTAGCTGTGGAGTGTTGATAGTGTTCCTGCAATGTCCTTAGATTTGGCAAAAGTACCAATTTCTTACAGATGAACGTATTTATGCGTGAAAGCCCTAGAACACTGTAAATGGATAGCGCTCTGCATACGGACGTTTTGCCTTCAGGGTTTTACCATTGGTTCAACTATGTCATTATATAGAACAGACTAATATTTCCAGAATAGTAACATCTGTGAAATTAACTAATACATGACGTAACAATCAGAGGCTGATCCAAGGACACCGCGCCGATATACACATATAAAGATAAAAATGATATACATCCTTCTAATTGGCGATTTTGTACTACCTAAAATAATAGAAGCAATAAATATTTCACATTTCACTAAACGCATTGTATGTCCTATTTACTCGAGGACCTTACCTATCAGCAGTGGGACGATGAAATAAAGCAACTTGCAATACAATTCCGTACTTCCAGCTGGTGTCTGGAGCAGTTAGTACTGATGTGTCTGGGGCAATACTGAGAAGTCGTAACACGGCGAATCCGGTTTGTGGATGACAGAGCAGCCTGCCTACAAGGAAGTTCTGTATATTGTATTTATTGGGACTTATCCTTTAGTGATGGCCTATAACAATTATTTTTCTGTATTTTTACTAATCATTTTAATGCTACATACACAGTAATAGTTTTACACTCAGAGGATATATGATTTTAAATATTTAATTTGTACTATTTTTCGTTTCTATTTTATTTTATTATAATTTATTTCTGATATTTTCTTGGTTATCCTCAGTTTATATTGCAATAATCAATTAATTCTGAAAACAATTTTATTCAATTGTAGACTATTGATATATAGTAAATTATTCTTCCAACGTAAAGAAAAGTTTTCTGATATCTTTGAAAGTAAAACTTTAGAAGTATTGGAACTTTATAAGGAAGGAGAAATCCTTCAAACTAATAAATAACCTCCTAGATCACCATTTAAAATCCTCTTAATAAATCCATGTTATTAAATTTATTTACGAAAATAAAATCATTAGTTTTTATTGTTAAATAGTCTTAAATTTGACGCTTGATTAGTCGAAATAATGTGATGTTAACTAGTTTTAGAACTTAAAGAAAGTTTGACATAATGGTAATGGTAATGGTAATGGTGGGGGAGGCTGACGCCTGGCAAGTAGGCCTCAGACGGGCCCTTTTTACCAACCCCCAGCTGTCCCCTCAGCCATGTGCTTCTCTTGCTCCCTCATCGAATCTTTCCGACCTTCTGATGAAGGTCAGGATGTCACTCATTGCGAGGGAGCTCATCTCCTCCCTTAGAAGCGCCTCAGAACCGAAGATACTGTGTCTCAGGCGCCCAAACGCTTCACATTGTCCCAGGAAGTGGTAAGATGTCTCTTCATCACTCCTGCATCTTGGACATGTAGGGTCTTCCTCAATACCTATCAATGATAGATGCCTCTTAAGTCTGCAGTGGCCTGTCAGAACACCGATTAAGAGATTCAGAGTTTTACGACTCCGTCCCAGCAACCAGGCCGATCTCGATTTGTTCGGCCCCGTCACAAAATCTCGGGTTTGCCTGCAGGCCCTGTTGGTCCTCCAGTGCGTCCTCAGTGTCTCGTGGGCCCACTCATCGAGGGCCGTTGTGACCTGCCTTCTTGAAATACCTAACATAGGCTCAGGCCCGTGACAGGGCTCCTCGGCTCCGAGTCTAGCCAATTCATCGGCCTTCTCGTTGCCTGGAACTCCCATATGTCCCGGGACCCATACCAGTCTCACTTGTTTATGCCTAGCCAGCTCTTCTAGGGCATCCCCACACTCCTGGACGAGAGCTGATCTCGTCCTGGGGGAGCACACCGCCTTTAGAGCAGCCTGGCTGTCGGAGCAGATATATATTATCTGTTCCGCCCCATTCCTAACCTCAGCCTTACCTGCCACCGTTAGGATGGCGTAAACCTCTGCCTGGAAGACCGTGGTGTACGAGCCTAGAGCAAAGCTCTCCTGTACTTCCTTGCCTTCCAGATATATTCCCGCCCCGGAAGACGATCTAGTGGCCAGCCGAGATCCGTCTGTATAACACACCAGAGAGTCCGGGCGGAAGTCAATTCTTCCTTCACTCCACTGCTCCCTACTAGGAAGAGTGAGAGTGTAATTCCTTTCCAACCTTAGCTGATCTTTCGCTTCTCTCACCTTCAGGACTGAGAGAGGGATTTCCCTCTCCGTCAGTCCAGCAATTGCTGCGTGACCTTCAGCTCTGCCTGAACACTGCCAGCTCCCAGAATCCCGCATTCTCAGATAGGCCGCCATAGCCTCCCTCTTTATCCACGAGGGAAGCGTTGGCAGGCCTAGCAGAACCTCCAGAGCAGCTGTCGGTGTCGTCCTCATTGCGCCAGTGATCCCTAGGCAGGCTAGTCTCTGGACTTTTGCCAGCTTTCGGGACGTCATCGCTCTGTCCACGCTCGGCCACCAGACCACTGATCCATATTGGAGCCTAGGCCTGATGACCGCCGTGTACAGCCAGTGTAGGATCCGTGGGTTGAGGCCCCAGTTCCTACCTACCGCTCGGCGCAATTGCCAGAAGGTCGCAGTCGACTTTTTGATGACGTTGTCGATATGCGGCCCCCATGACAGTTTGCTATCCAGGGTCACTCCCAGATACCTAACCTCCTGCACAAGCGCAAGAGGTTTACCGTACATGGTTGGTGCCCTAAAATCCTCTATTTTCCTTCTCTTGGTGAATAGGATCATCTCAGTCTTAGATGGATTGACTGAGAGACCTGTTTCGCCGCACCATCTTTCTATTATTCTACAAGCTACCTGCGTTCTGTTGCAAACGACATTTAAGAAGCGGCCGGTCACTAGGACCAGCCCGTCGTCCGCATATGCCTGCGCATAAAATCCTTCCGAAGTTAGGCGCTCCAAGAGACCATCCATTATTAGACACCATAGATGGGGTGATAGGCAGCTGCCTTGTGGACAGCCGCCCCTCACCCCGACGTCCAATTGGCAGTCTCCTAAAGCAGCACTAACTCGTCTCTCTTCCAGCGCAGATTTCACCCATCTGACCAGTACTGGAGCAGTACCTCTAGTCCGAAGGGCATCGCAGATAGTAGTAGTCCTTGCTTTATCAAAGGCACCCTCTATATCAAAAAATATTGCTAGGGTAACCTCCTTATGCAGGAGGGCCCTTTCTACCTTATGCACGACGGCGTGAAGGGCTGTCTCCGTGGACCTCCCTCGCCTATATGCGTGCTGATTCTTGTGGAATGGGTACCTGGCTAGGTCCCCTTCCAACAGATATCTGTCCACTATCCTTTCCAATGCTTTTAGCAGGAAGGACGTGAGACTGATCGCCCTAAACGATTTGGCAGCTGTGTAGTCCTTTTTTCCCACTTTGGGGATAAAGACCACTTTAGCTGACCTCCAGGTCAGGGGAACATATCCCAGTGCCAGACTGGCCACAAATATTCCTCTTAAATGCGGTAGAAGAATATCCAGGCCCTTCTGAAGCAGAGCTGGGAAGATCCCGTCTGGCCCCGCTGCTTTAAAGGGCTCGAACTCATTCACTGCCCAGACTACAGCTCCGTCCTTTACAATCTCCTCGGCAAGCCGCCAGTCAACTGGTGGCATCGGCCGCTCCAAGGGTACTGCAGCGGCAGGGCGTTCGCCCGGGAAGTGAACCTCTAAGAGGTGTCTTAATGACTCCTCCCTAGAAGTAGTCCAAGTCCCATCTTGCCTTCGTAGTGATCCTATTGTCTCCTTTGTCTCGCAGCTGAGTATTTTCATCAGTCTGGCGGTTTCCGGTAGGGAGTTCATTTCCCCACAATACTGCCGCCAGCTTTCTCTCTTGCTACGCCTTAGTTCCTTTTTAAAATTTCTTCTAGCCTCCTTGAAGTCGTCCCATGAGGAATCCGTCCCTCTCTTGACGGCTCGATTGTTAGCACGTCTGGCCGTCCGGTGCAGGTCATCAAGCGACCTACTCCACCATCGGGCCCTACGTACTCCCACGGCCTTGAGTGGGCAGGCTTCCTCGTATGCTGAGACTATATGACTTTCTAGGCTTTCTACCTTTATGTCCAATTCCTCAGGGGAGATAATCCTCCCCTCCGGTTCGTCTTGAAGACTTGCCAGAGTAAGGAGATACCTCTCCCAGTCAGTTTTTCTTGGATTTCTTCGGAGGGTGTCCTCTGTCCTATCGGACCCAATCTCGAATCTAATCATCCTGTGATCGGACATCGAGATATCCTGAGTTACCCTCCAGTCAGAAATTTTTTCCATCAGACTTTGAGAGACCAGCGTAATATCTATCACCTCCTGGCGGATGCGGTTGATAAACGTTGGCTCTTTTCCTCTGTTCATAACCTGTAGGTTCGTCGACGCCAGGTACTCTAGTAGAGCTTCGCCCCGGGTGTTGACGTCGGAGCTGCCCCACACTATATGATGAGCATTGGCGTCGCATCCAATTATTAATGGAAGACCTTCATTCCTTGCAAATGCTACTATATCTTCTAATTCCTGAGTAGGCGGTAGTCGCGCGTTATCATATGGAAGATAAATACTGCTAACTACTACCTTACATTTAATATTTCTTACCTTATATTCTAGGACGACTGTTGTAGCATCCTTGGTTCCAAGTTGGGGCAATGGCACCAACTGCAGATCCTTGGAGGCTACTATACAAGTTCTTGGTCGGTCGTCCCCTCCTTCCTTTCCGACTATCACCTGGTAGCCGGACATTCCTAGTCCCCTAACTCGATTCCTAAAAACATAGGGTTCCTGAATTAGTACAATTTCTCCAGTTTTACCTGTCAAGTTGTTCACCAGTTCCCCAGTGGCATCCTGACTGTGCTGGAGATTTATTTGACTCACCCGCAATAGGTCCATGGGGGGGATCTGCATGGTGCGGGTTTGGGTGACCTATTTCCTTTTCTCCTCGGTCGGCCTCGACATGTCGACCCCGGAAGGCCCCTGGCGAGTGGCTCCACCCCAAGCCGATAACCTGCGCACTGTCAGAGTTACCAGCTCATAGTAGAGCACCCACCCGGAGTCCTCCAGGTGTCTGATCGTGTCTTGGCCAACCATGAAGATCAGGTGCCACCCACCAGGACCTCCTGTTGTCTCCAGATGCCGCCATGCCCCAATGTTGAGGGAGCGGTTCTGGAGAGCCAACACTCTAAGGACTCGGCTTAGGCCGACTTCTTGGCTTCTCAGCCAGAAGCCAACCCTCTCCGGCCATGGGGCATCAGCCGCTCGCAAAGCGCGGAAGCTGACGTCTCCCTCGACCAGAGTTGCCCAGTCCTCTAGGAGCCAACGTCTGGAGGTTTCATCTTCGGCAGATATCAGGAACCAGCCCGGTTCTACCCGGCCCGAGTTCCTGAAATGAAGTTCCGGACCCTGAGGACCCCCTTCGGGGCCCGCCATGGTCCGCAACATCTCCTCCACCAGATGTCCTCTCAGACGCTCTGCCTCTTCAGGTGTGATAATACCAGCCTCGCGGCTAGACATTATAACGACCTGATTTTCTCTCCTGGCAGCAGAACTATAGCTGGCCAGTTGTGGCCCGGCCCCAGAGGCCCGCAGGTTTGCAGCCCCTGTGCTTCCCCTAAGTAAGGGAGACACATGAACCGCATCACCTGCTGGTCTCAAGGGTGTCCGGACCGCCTTAGCCCGCTTGTTCCGCCGCTCCGGAGGGGTGGTCTTCTCTGCAACCCTCTGCCGCTTGGAGCCCTTGGTCGGAGGCTGAGTAGTTGGAAGTCTTTGCCGACTTCCAGGTTCCTCTACCCCCCTCACCGAAGCAGGAGCAGAAGGGAGTGAAACAGGTTGCCTTTTGGCTTCCCTTCTTTCCTCCCTTCTTGCCCACCTTGCCTTAGGGCCCCTCGTGTTAGAGGGTCGGTCTCTGTACGCCTGCCTACCAGTCCGGTGCTCCTGGCTATCCTTGACGGTAAGCCTAGAACTCGGGGCCGGTTGGCTGGCGCTCGCCGAAGCAGAAGAGGCTAGAACAGAGCCCTCCAGCTCTACCGATCGAAGTGAATCGCCCGGCATTGAACTTTTGGCCTTCTGCTCCTTCCTCCTGCTTCTGACTTTCTTCTTGTACTCCTTCCTCTTTTCCCTCTTTTTTCTGAGGGCATCCTCGGTGACTTCGTCCGTGGTAGAACCTTTCGGTCCCTCCTCAGACTCGTCACTAGGAGACCTCAGAAGATCTTCCTCCTGGTGAGGTAGCGGCTCGGTGGCCACCACCTTCACTTCTGAGCTAGGGAGCTCTGCTTCAACGGGTACGTTGACTATTTCTTTATTTTTCTCTTCTTCCATTTTTGGGGGGGGATTTGTGTGTCTAGATGTTTCTGTGTGTAAGTGTAGGTGTGTGTGTGTATGTATAGTGTTGATGTATGTGTATGCTTAGGCTGTCTGACTCCTCGGATTCCCCCTCCCCCAGGTGAAGCACAAGGCTAGGCTTTATCCCGGCGAGAAAGGTTGGCAGCCACTAGTGAAGCCCCCCGAAGAAACCAGCAGGGCCCTATTCCAGGCGCCACCTGGCACTACTACAAACTCCGGGATTATACACCGGGTGAAAGGGCAGCCCCCTACGCTGGCTATGCAAGGGTGGGCCCCTATACTATCCGGCGGCACTGGGTGTACCATCCCCAGCTTCTTTCACTGCTACCTCTCCAACACGATCCCAATCCAGGAGCCCCGCCTCGAATCTCCACCTGGAAGAGGGCGAACCCAGGAGTCTTTCTGACCAAGCATTTGTGTGTAGGTGTAAGGTGTATATGTGTGTGTGAGTGGATCTCTCTTAGTCTGGCTCTTCCCCTCGGCCTCTCCGGCATGGGGAGTCCCTGCCGGTAGCTAAGCTACCGCCGGCATAGCCCTCAGTTCATTAGAGCACGCAAGCCCCCTCACCGCGAGCAAGGTGAAGATCCTTCGAGGGAGAAGTTTGACATAAACTTCTTCGTCAATTAATCTTTATAGAATGCTAATAAATGCAAAGCTATGGTCCCACTGAAAATTATTAAAACTTATTGATGTTCTACTGATAATAGATGATAATTTAATTATTTGAAATTAAGTAGTTATAAAGTTTATTAATTAGTTATTAAGGTTTACTTCTAACTTAAATAATTATTACTTTATTAACTCTATAAATAAAGAATATTATATAAGGTTCCAAGATGCAAATGACAGAAATTAGTTGTCATGGATGATAAATTGAAACAGGTAATTACTGATTCTGTTTGGGTAAAATTTATTTATAAAAGTATCAATAAAATTTTAGATGAACATCAAAATTGAGCATATCCGGTTTTGATTTATACTGAAGTAGAAGTAAAATTTGTATGAGAAATATCTACTACTGAATGATCATTTTGCATTATTTTATCTCTGAACATGGTCAACTTTAAGTAAACTTAATGAGTTGCATAAAGAATATATGTAATAAGATATAATGCAATTTTGAGGGACCTTGAGTGTAGTAAAAAGAATCATGTCAGTATTTTTCGAGAAAAATGCCTTTATTTATTTATTTATTCGGCATCTCCTCTACACATTTCAAATTCAACAACTACACCTTAGTACACGTAAAACAAAACAAACTTATTTTATTTTGCTTTCTTGACATGATACATTTCCAGATTTTATCCAGTTTACCAAAGCATTTCCTGCTCTTTCACGTTATTTTTCAAATTTATAAGCGAGAAAATAGAGCAAAAGTAAAGCACGATAGGACATGATGTGAAACCAGACGGCGGCGCTTATCACTGAAACTATCTTACTATTAGAGGAATGGATCTCAATAAAAGATCGGCAAAGCTGGTCGCCAATTTATTTCGTGCCAATATTTATATAAATTACCCGATATATTTTAATGGATATAGTTAAAAAACAATCTATTTTTTTATAATAAACTTTCATCGCTTATAGATTATACATTTTTTTAAATAAATTGATCTTTATAAATTTATCTATGTTCTGTACTGTTAAAACTATTAAAAAATTAGTGATATATAAATAATTTACTCCTTGAAACCATAATATTAGTTGACTTAAATAATATTTTCTTATGATTTTTTATGTGAGTCTTTGCAATATTTCTCTTTTCAACAACAACAGTTCGATAATTTTTCTAATCCTAAAAATATTAAGAATTTGAAGGCTTTTCCCAATTCAATTTATTTCTATTAGCTGTAGCAAAAAATAACAATGTGGATTGTTGTATCCGCCATAAGTGAGACAAATAATATTGAACTATAAAAGTGATTGATTGAAAATGGAAATTTAATTCATTTAACTTTAGTTTCAATTACAAAATCATTTCGAATCGATATATTTTTAAGACTGCGGTATTATTATCATCGTACACTATCCCTTTAATGGAGGAATATGAAATAAAATTGGTAAATCAAAAAATGAAGTAAACTGTTGCTGGAGTAGCTAACAGCATTAAGAAATATTAACGAAAATTTCACACCTGTGTTTTTTAAACAATAAAATGTGTTTTCTCTAGTATCACCATGGCAACCCAGGTATTTTTTTTTGTAATTTTTCTTAGACTGGGATACCCTGGAGAGAATTATAGTGGAAATTTTTTTGACATAATCATATTATAATTATTTGATCTTAAACATGATGATTAGTAATTATTTGCTTTACAAATTTAACATGCAACAAAAGTGAACAAATACCTATTATTTATTTCTTTTACATTAAAAATTATTATAATTTTCAGTTACAAATTTCAAGTACTTCTGATATTTTTCTGCTATCTCCTCTCGTCTTAATGATGAATAGGCTAGACCAGGAGAAATGGCATTTATTAAATATCTGTGGCTAATAAAATATATATACTTGTAAATTCTCTATTTTACTAGCTGTAGTTGCACAGATATATCATTTTAAGATTTAGAATAGTTCATTCTTATATATTATGTCGAGTTTAAATTACTACAATTGGTAGAAAATTATAGTTTAGCAATTTTTGTTGTATCCAATATAACGTCGATCATGATATCATTAAGAATAGTTTAATTAAATAAAATCAAATAAAACTTAATTCAAAATACATTTATTCATAATTAGCAATGTTTACGACTCTACTCTCGGGTCGGGGAAGCAAAGCGATTAACCATATAAATCAAATCAAATTTATAACTAAATAAAATAAGAACAAGGTCATACACGGCAATCGCCAATCCAAATAGTACAGAAAAATAAAGAATCAACTAATTTATTTATTATTGGGCGCAACCATCTTTTAGGTTTAAAATATAATGTTTTTCTTTAACTTAAAACAACGTGCTACCATTATAAGATAGAAAAAATAGATAGCTATTTAAACAGTCAATGGTAATCAAACATAAACTAAGGTGAAATACATTAATCGAATTTAGTTCAAAGGCACGGGACAAATTTTCAGATCTTTTAGAAATTTATGTCAACAATTTATTGTTCACACGCGATGTACTTAAGTCTGACCACAAGTTAATAGGTGATACCTAGGGTTTCGAAGTTAAATTTTCAAAATTTACATATCTCTCTTGTCATCGAGACGTCAATATAATGAAACATTCTTACTCATTCCTCCTGAGTCTAGCGTACAGCCTGGGCCTTACAACACTCTAACCGTTCAGCCATTTCCATAAGCCAACATCGCCTTTCGTAGACTTTACAAACTCATAAAGTTATCTCATGCTTAACAACGACTTTCTGCTGCCGTGTCTCTAGACCATCTGTCCAGTGTTCTCCTTTTCCCGCTAAAAAACCACACTTGTCTCTCAGCGCGCGCGACCGAACTTCTTCGTAAACAACTTTCTCCCGCACAGCCGAGGGATAGACATGATCTCGAAAAAATTTTCAGTTTAACCTTTAGTGGTATTATATGTGAAAATATGTCAAAAATTAGCAAGGCTCGGTGGTGTAGTTTGTTAGAGCACGCGGTGGCAAGTGAGAATAGAAATATTTTATCGTAGCTATGGGTTTGAATCTCGCTACCAGCATTGGCAATGTCGGTGGGAATGCAAGTCCACGTTTTTTTAAGTGTAATCTCCCTCTAGATAGCTTCGACATTAAATTTCGAGAGTTGTCTAATTTCCGTGGTGGTGTTTATTAATTGAAAATCTATAGAGACCGCTTTCGTTAAAAAAAATAATTCGTGATGTAATAGTATTTTATATAACAAGTGGCTAAAATGGTGTTTTTTTTTACACATAAACGATCCAAGTTTTTGTCGTATAATTTAATGAATAAAAAAATAGGGGTTTCCGTTAAAAAAAATTCAAGATATTTGCGATTTGTTTGGTTTTAAGGTTTTAACTACTTTTGCACTCACCCTGTATAATATTGGAGATTGTTTTCTATTCGTTCATAACCTACGGCTTTGTTTATAATGTCCAGGGTAAAAAATATTTAATTTCTTCTGTGAATTATTCACAGCAAGAATTACTTTATGGGTCTGCAGGTATAAATTTTTTTGTTAAAAAATGTAGTATCTCTAAAATCTCTAAAATTTTAGGTAGTTTATTATACAAAGTGACTTAAAAATTCTATAGGCTAGGAATTCTGATAATAAAAACATGAATCTTCCATTTAAAATAACAAAGTTGTCATCTACTTCCGATATAAGCGGGAGTGACAGAACTGTCAAAATATCTTAGTTTGAAAGATCATACCCTGTTTACTATATATGAGATTTCACAAAAATTCTGTCAGTAGTTTCTAAAATGTATATATATATGTAAGCTCCCGGCTGGACACCCTGTATGTCCAGTGAGTAAATGCAATAATATACGTATAAAACCTGCTTAAACACAAACGATTGTCAACTTATACGACTTCTTGGAGTGTAAATGTACGCTACGACAGAAAAAATTGCAAATTAATTAAATAAAAATCATTTCAATAAATAAATATAAAAGTGTTTTAAAATATGTTTGGACCAGCGCATAAAGTTATTACAGTAATAGCAACAAAACTACAAGAGCTAATTATACAAGACATCTGTACACCAGTTGTGCACATAAATTGTATCTGAATTAATGCAAAAGTGATTTAAAACCAAGAAGTCACAAAATCTCTTTCTTTTAGCATTTAAGAATATAATTTCTGCATTCCATTTCCAATTAAGCGTAAATGAAATAAATGAATTAGTACGTGGCAAATTTATATGGTCGTTTGCATCCGTATTGAGAGAGATATTATAGATAGATAGAAAGATATCGTTTATTTAACCACATTATATACAGGTTTGTACATTTGTAGCAAGTCAGAGCACAAAACCTTATAGTTAAAATTTTTTTTTAAATCATTCAGGGTTGATATATTATCACATTTAGCAATATTGTAAATTATTTTAAAAGGTTTTAATTATTTTCGTTAGTATAATAAAATGCAGATAAATAGAGGTACAAAAATAGAGTGCAAACATGCAGTAAAAATAAAAAAGTTTAATAAATACATGCATACATTTAAAAATGAACAATTTCAGAAAATAATTTTAATTTAGTTTTTAACATATGTGTAGTAGTATTAAGTATTTATTGTTCATATCAAAAATGTAGTTAGGTATAAGGTATTTGCAAAGCCAAATTGGCCATAAAAGTTAATGAAAAACAAATAAAAAACAAGAAAAAGGTGTCAAGTCGAAGTCCTGGATCTCCACTGGCAGAGCTGACGAGAGACCTATTGTGTATTTCCTGCCATCGAAAAGGTGTCACCAATGTAGTCCCATATAAAAATTCACTCCAATTCAACTCCAGTAGTATCAAAAGTTGCATAATTTCAGGGGAAAGATTTCACCTATAAAAGAGACAATTGTTATGGTATAAACTTTTAAAAGGGGAAATTTATTAAAAATCTAGTATAGAGTCAAAGTAATTGAACTTTAGATAAAAATTAAGAAAGCAACATTCAATAAACAGGGGAAAATATTGTAAATTATCTTAAAACTTTCATAACGAAACATAAAAAGTGCATGGTCTGTAAAAGTGAATATAAACTGAAATAAAACTTACCAAACAGGGGTGCAGTAATGTGTTTAGATCAATGCCATAATAATTTCTCCAATATTGGGGTTGAAACATAAACATTTCTTGATTTTTGTATGTGTGACAGCATAGTTGAACTATATTTTCATCAAAAACTAAACAGGAAATCCATCGATGTGCAAAGACATGCCAGTAGGACAAAGAAGAAACTCAGTGCTTCGTGTGTGAGTGGGGGTAGCTCGAGACACAGTGTTAAAGTGGCGCCCAACGTGGGGCTGCTCTATAACAAAAATTGGCAACCTACGTACATATAAAAGCACATGAAACTTAGGTCACAAGACAAAATGTCGACAAATATAACGGAAGAAACAAGCCAACAACAATCGGGAGATGCTGAACAAAATCAAATTCAATGGAAATGATGAGGAAGATGATGGAAGAAAACAAAGAAAGCGCAAAATTAATGGAAAAGAACAGGATGGAAAGTGAAAAATTAATGGAAAAGAACAGGATAGAAAGAGATGAAAAATTAATGGAAACCATCGAAAAGAACAGGATGGAAAGTGAAAAATTAATGGAAAAGAACAGGATAGATAGAGATGAAAAATTAATGGAAACCATGGAAAAGAACAGGATAGAAGCGGCAAAGGAAACGAAGGAAAACATAGAAAAGCTACTGAAAGAAAATCAGGACAAAATTACAAAAAGAATAGATGGAATTCAAGAGACGATTAAGATGGAAATTATGGAAAATGTGAAGGAAATTTTTAGAAGTTTTCAGGAAAAGAACAGGATAGAAAGAGATGAAAAATTAATGGAAACCATCGAAAAGAACAGGATGGAAAGTGAAAAATTAATGGAAAAGAACAGGATAGAAAGAGATGAAAAATTAATGGAAACCATCGAAAAGAACAGGATGGAAAGTGAAAAATTAATGGAAAAGAACAGGATAGAAAGAGATGAAAAATTAATGGAAACCATGGAAAAGAACAAGATGGAAAGTGAAAAATTAATGGAAAAGAACAGGATGGAATGTGAAAAATTAATGGAAAAGAACAGAATAGAAGGGGCAAAAGAAACCAAGGAAAACATAGAGAAGCTGCTGAAAGAAAATCAGGACAAAATTACAAAAAGAATAGATGGAATTCAAGAGACGATTAAGATGGAAATTACGGAAAATGTGAAGGAAATTTTTAGAAGTTTTCAGGAAAAGCAAGAAGAAGAGATGACGATAAGGTTTGCACAGATAGCGGATAGGTTTGAAAGGACAGAAGAAAAAGTAGAGGTAAAGGTAAATGAGGTAAGAGGTCAAATTAAGCAGTCAAATGTTAGGATTGCAAATTTAGAAAATGAGACAAGAGATATTAAACAACAAGTAAATAATCTAAATTTAAATATAAATAGCAAAGTAACAGGGGAAATAGAGAAAAATTTTGAAAATTTGACAAGGATAACAGACAGACGGGACGAAGAATATGAGGAACGAATGAAAGTGATGAGTGAAAGGATTAAATTATGTCAGAGGGGTAATTATATTCAAGGGGATAGTTCTCCTAGTGCAATAGCGTATGCACAGTGTCAAAAGGCACAAAACAGTGAGTTATACTTTGCAGGGGATGCGAGAATTCATCCAAAAATATTTATGTCACGACTTAAGAAATATTTTGAAACATTACCGCTAGGCATTGACATTAAAAGTTGCATTCATTCTAAATTGAGAGGCGAAGCACAATTTTGGTATCAGTTAATTGAGGATAGATATGAAACTATTGATGAATTTGAGGGTTTATTTTGCCAAAAATACTGGGGGAACATAACCAGAATAGAGTTAAAACAAATTTATTTAACGGGAAATATAAAGACAATGGGGGTTTTCAAGGGAAGCATATATCATGAGAAAATATTACAACGCAAAACATTTAGAACCAAAAATGGAAGAGGGAGAAATCGTGAAACATCTTAGCAGGCATTTTGAAGATGATATTCGAAAGGTCATAGTCACTCAAAGAATCGGAACAATCGAAGGGTTAATCGAATATATTAGGGTAATTGATGACGATCGAACGGAATGGAGAAGACCGAATAACAGACAGACATACGGTAACACTAATCAAAATTATGACAAACGGGAATGGAATCGAAATTATCAGGGAGATAACAGGTACAATCAATACCAAAATCAAAATTATAGAACGGAAAATAGAAATGGGAATTTTAGGAATGATAGGGGAGACGGTAACAATAGGAATCAAAATTTTAATCGAATGGAAAATAGAAATAATGAGACTGACAGACGTACGTATGCGCAGGTGGCAAATGTACAAGTACACAGATTGGCAAATGATTTGGAAGCTATAAAACCGGAAAATCAGGGTAAACTCCGACCGGATTTTCAGTAATGGGAGGTGAGGCTGGCAAAACAATAAATTCTCTATCATATCAACATATGAGAGAATTTATAACAATGGAAAACGATCAAGGAAACGAGTCAGGATTAATTTGTTCATTACCATGTATTCAGATAAAAATATTAAATTACAATTTAACAGCATTAATAGATACGGGGGGCTGAAGTAAGCATTATAAATGAAAAGGTCATTCAAAAAGATTCTACTGAGTTTAATAAGCGGGTAATGAAAGCGATGAAGGTAAATTTGATTAATGTAACGGGTAAAAAGATTGCGGAATGTACAAAAGTATTACAAACTGATTTTTATATTGGGGAAATAAGAGTGAGTGGTGAGTTGGTTGCTATTGATAGAAATGAGTAGAGAGTTTTGAAAATTGGAAAGGAATGGAATGAAATTAAATAGAAGAAAGATTAATAAAATCAAGGTTAGGAGTAATTTATAGTAAATAGAAGGTTGTAAAATCAGATTTCAAGCCAAGAAAATAAAGAAACCGTAAAAAAATTTGTAAGTACTTACGTGTTATAAGAAATCCAGTTAGACAAAACACAAAATTAAAGTAAATAAACTACACAAGCATATCAGGAAATTGGAGGGGCCATATCCAAACGTTAAAGCGTGGTAACTACTGAGAAGTGAGAACCAAGAAACGACAGTTCGGCCAACCGCAAGGATAAAAATATAAGGTAAAATCTCGAGATTTTAAAATTTGTTGGGGTAATTTAAGTTAAAAATTGTAAATATATTTGTAAAAAAATTTTTAAAATATTTCATTAAAAACAATCTCCTTTATTGTTTTCTGAAAGTGTTTAGTTTTTTTATGTGTACTGATTTTGTGAATTTAAATTTTGAAATTATACTATAGAAAGAACAAAATTGAACCTGCATCCTGAGAGAGAGTAAAAGAAAATAAAAGTAAAAACTTGTAAATTAAAATATGAGCTAGTCTGGGTATACAAGGGCATAAATATAAAATAAATACAAATTTAAAATAAAGGCGCCAAGTTTCATAGATTTTAATAAAACACAAAATTTTCAATTCTATAACTGTTTAATAAAAACAATTCAAAATTTTTACAAAATATATAAATAAATAAAAATACAATAAACCTTATCACAATAATATATAAATATAAAAAGCTCAAATATAAATACATAAACTATAATGTACATAGCATATCTGTATAAAAAAACACATATATGACAAACCAGTGTATATACAAACATACGTACATACATACAGATATGCACATACATACACATATGCACATACATACATATATACACACATACATGCAACATATACACACATATACATACATACATACATACACACATACATACATACATACATACATACATACATACATACATACATACATACATATACATACACACATATAGATACACATATATACAAATATACACATATACACACGCATACATATACATACATATATACACATACATACACCTATGAACACACATAAAACAAAATTAAACTAATTAACAAAATTAAACTAAATATCGGGTAGTTCTGTTCCACATCAATATAATAAGTATAATGCGATTTTAAATGGGTAATCTTTTATCATCTATTATTATTTATCAGTTTCTTGTTTATTAGAGTGATGCCCGTAAATAATGTTCAATTGAATAAAAACAATGTTTTAATATAATACTTCTAATATTGTTTTTAAAATTATTTAAATTTAGTGACTTTACTTCAAGGAGTAGTTTATTATGCAAATTAAAATTTAATGATTACTTTCAGATTTTTTCAGCCTAAAACGAGGTATCCTTAGTAAATTTGCATATCTTGTACTACAGTTATGTAAATCAGAGTGGGTATCAAAACTACTGACGTTTTTATGAATTTCAATTAGAGAGAAGTATATATGTAAAGATGGTAAAGGCATTATACCGAATTTTAAGAGTAGTGCTTGACAGTGTTCCCTATTATTATTAATTCCACTGATTACTCTGACAACTGTCTTTTGAAAACAAAAAATTCTTATGGCATAACTTGAACTACCCCATAAGGTTACTGCATAAGAAATACACAAATGAAAAAACGCAAAATATGCAGAAAGTAGTGTGTTGAAACTCAATACCAACTTCAATTTGCGTAATAAGAAAATTACACTTGTAAGTGTTTTCCCCAAATAGTCAATATGACTATTCCAATTTAAATTGTCATCTAATATAAACCCCAACAACTTAACGCTTTCTCCCTTAGTCATGCTATTATTCGAGGATACAACAAATTTCTGTGATTTATCACCGTTAAGTTTAAGTTTATTTGTAATAAACCATTTGTTAGCAATTTTTTCAATTTGATTTAAATTATCGAGAAGATTTGAATAGAGACTATTTAAAGCAATTAAAGTTGTATTATCGGCAAAAAAGAACACATTTATACGGCCGGGGAAAATAGTAAATATCGTTTATGAATAATATAAATAGAACTGGTCCCAACATAGATCCTTGAGGTACGCCATGTTTAACATCGCTGAAATCTGAATTTAAGTTGTTGATACTGACATATTGCTTCCTATTTCTAAGATAAGATGTAAAAAGAAGTAGAGACAAACCTCTTATACCATAATACGATAATTTTCTAGTATTCTAGTATCCTAGTATTCCTTATATTCCTAGTATATGGTTTTGTAGAAAGCTGAATACAAATTGCCCTCTTTCGCCGGCTAAATAGTATCAGTTACAGTATTCTTTGGAGCACGTTGTATAACGTATATTTTTAATCGAGCTTATACTTGTAAAGTATGTTGGTGCAGGTGTTCAGTGTAAAGATAGGTATCATTATAATATAAAAGCAGTTTCTATATTAACTATAGTTCTACTATGATAGCCTATATTAAAACTTAGAGTATATGAATCATTAAATCTTATTTATCAAGTATTACGATTTTTATAGTCCAACTCATGGTATTTAAGTTGAAAACCCATATGCTCTAGGCAATAAACTCAATTTATTCGACTAGTTACTCGAATCGCGTCATAAAATTCTATATTAAATCGAAAAACCGTTGCTAGAGAAAATCATTTTTATATGTTGTTAAAGGTGGGTACTATTTTCTGAGGTATCCTTACAAAATCGAAAACGGAAGCTGCGATTGTCATTTAATTTAAAAATATCATGAATTTACCTCAACAGTTTCCTTCAAAGTTTCATAAATATGAAAATAAATATAGAAATACGTTTTGCTATAAAACCCAGAAGATAATCTTTTAAGTTATTAATGAGTGCATGAAGTTATATTTTTTTATATAGTGTGTGTTATTAAAAGCGTGGACCACCTCGATATTTTTATCTTTTTCAACAAATCAATTTCAACATATTTTCAGTAATACTGTTTTCCAAGATGGACCCCTTCTTGCATTTACTTCAAGTTTTAAATCATTACGCCAGCCTATTATGATCACAGTAAAATGCGACTTGGTAACTAAATATATATCAGAGCAAAAAATAGCATTATTGTTCTTGACAATGCGAAGTATCATTCGAGAAAACTGTAAAAAATTCCTAACAAGAGTTCTACTAAGCTGGAGTTACGAATTATTTTAATGGAACATGATCTCTATTATGAGGAATATTATAATAAAGCACAACTCTTGGAAGTCCTGCAAACGAAAAATTATGAGAAGTATATTATAGACACTGTAGCGGAGAGATATGGCCACAGTGTTGAAATTATCGCCATATTCCTGTATTTTTAACCCGATTGAATTAATATGATGTAAATTGAAGAAGAATGTCAGAAAAGGAAATACTTTTCCAAAATCCTATAAAAAAAGTCATAGAGTTAAATTAAAATGAAGTGTCGAATATTAACAAGGAATACTGGGAAAAAAGAATTAGTGAAATAATTACAATTGAGGATAATTATTTAAAAATTGCTGAATGTCATATAAATGGTGGAAATAAATTCATTATAAATTTGAACAAGGATAGTAGTTCATCTAAAAATTAAAAAGATGATGAGAAAGGGGAGGATTCAGAGGAAGAAGAGATGTGAGGTGAGGTAAAGTGAAGTGATGTGAAGTAAAGAAATGAATTTTGTAATACCAACTGTATTATTTATTTCCATTTTTGTGCTTTCGTAGTTCATTGCATGAGAAATATTCTTTTTCAGGATGTTACTATTTATTAATATTATTTTTTTCATTTTGACAAAAATACGTCTTTCTCTTTTTATTATAGTAATAACTTAACTATTAGAATTTATTTTTAGTTTATTTATTGAGAAAAACATTTGTTTCTGTTACTATTTTGACAGTATATTTTTTGTTTTTATTTTCTTTTTTAAAGGTTTCTCCTTACTTTTCAAATAATTTCTTTATTACTAATATTCCATACCCATCCTTTACTAGCAAGAAATATTCATACCTCCTCGCGGTTCTTGGTAGGTAGTAACAATTTATATTAAGCAAACTTGAATACTGTAACTACTGTATGTGTAGTCAATATTTCAACTTCAATACTTTTATTTCAAGTTAATACTTTTTTCTACAATTGGTAAATTGTTGCTAGCTAAACTGAGCACAAAACTTACATTGAAAAATTAAATGAGCGCGCAATACAAATAAATCTTGCTCTGCATTCTGTAGCGTCTTACCCCGCACGTCCCGTTAACTAACTCCATTAATCACACTTACCTTCGGTATTATCAACATTTTAAAGATACATTTAACTTAAAGGGAGTTTTAGTGACAATAAAATGTATTAGCAATAATTCCAGAAAAATTTAAATCGAGATATAAATATGGTATCCATTAAACCTAATTGTTATTGATATTTATATTTTGTTTATAATAAATTTCCTTATCACTAAAACTCCCTACAAGTTAAAGGTCCTTTAAAATGTTGATAATACTGTTGGTTAGTGAAATAATAAGATCATTATTTCACTTAGTGCGATAACGATAGTTCAATTTTTTCTACTGAAAATGGGTATAAGACTACATTTATTAAAACATTGACAACTATAATGGTAAAAAACTCAATGATTATTACAAATATGTATAACATATTCCTTGCAATTATATAAATTTTAGCCATAGTAACGTACAACAATTCTTTGATAATCTGATGATAAAATATCAAAAATTCGTACCTAATTTAAATTGCACTTTTCGTACTTTTCGAACGGTCATATGCAATTATAAAATTCGTCTAACGCCTCGTTTTGTAGCTTTCTCATACACGAAATAATCACCTACATTTCCTCACTAATTTCACAAATAGCTACATTACAGAAAGATAGCGAAAAAAACTCTTAAAACATTAATTACCTACAGAATTTACAAAATTATACATATTGGTCTCACTATACCAGTCTCGTCTTGTACAACCGAAATATCCGTCCTGGCTATGCGATGTCTAAAAACATATCTGCGATCAACGTGAACACAGAAAAGGCTGAACAATTTAGCGATTCTCCATAAATAAGTCTGAAGCATCTACACTTAATTTAAATGTAATAGCAAATGACTTTATTAAAAGAACAGATGTGAGGAAAATGCTTTTTATCATTCAACTAATTGAATCTTAAGTTCATAAGGAATATTTATGTGTTGTGATAGTTTCATCCTCATTATGTTTATATTTTGTCGCTGATATATTAATAAAATTTGTATGCATATCATGATATCTTATTTCATTATACATTTTAGCTAATATTATGGAAAATTACAAGAAAAGAGTATTATCCTTTTAAATTCTTCAAATTAACACTTAAATCAACTTTAACATATATTAAACAAATTGTTACAAATAAATCAAACTTTATAACATGACATGATATTTGTAGTTAAAGAATTTAATTTGGGAAAATAAGTTTTAAATGGCCTTCTACATTAGTTCGTACCATTAGCAGTATCGTATCATACAAGCACATGAGGAACCATCGCATGATCGAACCTCTGAGCAACGAATCTCCCAATGCAGTTTTGGAAAATCGACGCAACTATCGAGATTAAAAGTTTAGGGAAATAAGTTCTTACGCCAAATAGAAGTGCCTGCCCCTTCGGGGAGCTACATAAACTTTGTCCCGACACCATCATACCATCCCGACATCCCGACATCATCATACTATCAAGAAATTTTCATAAAAATTCTGTATGCATCAATTAATAAACAGTCCGTTTACATAACAATATGCAAACATTTTTCTTTTTATAGCCTTTTCCGTCGAAGTTTTCAATAAAACTATTTGGGAAGAATTTGATGTATTTGACATCTTGACATTTGACAACTGTATTAAAGACTGTATATTCTATGTTCCATGTTCGTTATTTTTGTTAAATAGAAATATGCATGGACATGGGCAGGTCTAATTTATACTTGAAATATTGAAATATATATGTCATCAGTAAATGAGATTTTTTATTAACTGTTTTGAAATGTTCCCAACATTTTATATCACTTTATGGAAATATGTGTATGTATGAGGCAAATTATTATTTTTTAAATAAGAACTCCATAAAATTAAAAATTCACAAGAAAATATAGTTGTTTCTAGTGTCACCAATATTAGAAACGTACAGATGGAAGACCTATTGTGTCGCAGTACAATTAAAAGGGAATTGCATATTTATGCCAACAGCTGTTAGTAAAAGATAAGTTTAAAAGCTGTCAGTATAATTGTTGCCTGAGGAAAATCATTGCAAGGCAATCAGGAGAAAGCCATTCGTTAATATTGTTAGAGAGGAAAAGTAATGTTAGCAAGTAAGCTCACTACTATTCAACCAGAGGTTTTGTAATTAAATTTGTTAAGCAAATTGTCGTTTTGGAAAGCATTTGAATCAGCAGAGAACGAACTCGTAAAACTCTTATATCATTGGGTCATATTCATATAAATAAATAGTGATGCTTTTGTAAATTGCACAGCATGGAGAACATATTCAATATGAGGAAACCTTGTTGCTGCATTTACGTAAGCCTAATACAGTATCTAATGTGGTACAATGCACATCGAACTAAAATATGATGCTGAATGTAGACTTTGGATTTATAACATACAACAATACAGAAAAACTAATACCTGTTATAAATATATATTCTTTTAGATATGATATAATATAAATGCAAGAAAACTCCTGGACTGTCTTTTTGAAACATAATGGATTGAAACTTACACGGGATTGAAATTTTCATTCTTAACAGAAAACTAGTGCACTCAAAACCTTTTTTCTTGACATTCAACATCCATATCTGTGATAAATACTCTTTCGGATAAAAAATGTTGTTCACTAGCGTCACAGAAAGCGGAGGAAATTCTCTGATCATATAGCATTAGTTAAAACTGAATATATTATACAAGGTGGGCCATATTTTAATCGGGAAACAGAGAATGGATAGTATATGCCAAAATAAAGTGGATTTGTCATATAAATTTATAGCTAAAAATGCTTAGTTTTCGAAATATTTCTCCGGAAATAATTGACATATTGTTGTGAAATTCAGAAGCTACAAGTTGAGAACACCTTGAGCCATAACTTTCTTCTCAACAATAAAAATTATATTAATGGAAAAATGTAATTTAAACGATTCTCAGTTGACAACTAATTGATAAGTAGGGGACGGAATGTGTATTTCACAAAATTATGAGAAAACTTTTCTGTGCAATAATGACAGTAAATATTGAAAAAGAAAGGAAAAATAGCTTAGGTCAATAGTGTCCCATTTTCTGGAAAGAGTATTTTTGATACCCCATAATTCTTAATCGCCTTCAGCAGATTTCAATACTCATAATTTTACGTTTTTAAATCTGGTAAAATCAACTGGTAAATTTCACTATATTACTATCCCGACCTATACAGACAGCCTAAAACTACTTCGATCATAAGAAAATTGAGCGCAATTTGCACTTACCTAATTCAAATCTCAGTGTTGACACATTTATTTATTCACGCCGTAACAGAGTTGTAATGATCCCAAATATTAAAAAAATGTAATCTTTGATTAAAACCAAATTAAATATTTTTAAAACATATGTCAAATAAAGAATTAATTATTTTTAGTTAATTTGCTTTGTAGCCTTTCAAAACGTGTAGCACCCCTCGTCCAATTGCTGGTATAACACAATTAGCTGGAGGTTGTACTTATTGACCGGTAGCTCAGTTAGCAGGTCGTGAATAACGGCTTAGATTGATTTGAGTTCTAACCAAAATCTAGGCTGGGCAAGAGGACTTTTGCAAGTACCAAATAATTAAAAGTTTACTTTAAAAGGTAAAGATAACGTTAATACTTAAATTCTGTTAGGAAGGAAGTCGAATAAAAAGATATTATTTAATAAAAAGTATAATAAAGATTGGTATGAATATGCACAAAAATTTACATAGGCGAAGATGGCCTCCTTTAGTTAAAAATACTAGTTTTGGTTGAAGACCAAGAAAAAAACATAAACAAAGGTGACTGATCTCTTACGAAAATTCTTCTGACCAAATATAAACGTTCACTGGGGACGAAGATCTTATGTAACTTCAAATAGGTTAGTCCAGCGAAGAATCTACCAACGGCTAAGATCTTAATGGGTTCGGTGTCAGTTTGAATCAGCGTTGTCAGTACTGCAGTTACCCTTGAGACGAAATGTTGTTGTATAAAATATCATTTTCCTGCTCCACCCAGTATATAATGACCAGTTCAATCCACCAGTTATCCTCTTCTTTTGGTCCAGGTATTTACATAAAAAGGGGGGAGTTTTATGAGATCAGTATTATAGACAAAACAAAGTAAAAAGCTGTGACGTTTGAATTTTCCAGCTACGTAGACAAAATATGAGAGTTAACACAAATTTACAGAGTAAATTGCAAACTAAACAAACTAGGATCGGTATCCCACAATATTTTAGGAAGTTGAAGACTTCAACTAACTTAAGTATCAATAAAAGTTACGTTAAATAGAAGAATACTAGTCCAGCCAATAAACTAGGTATAGCTATGATAATAAACAAAGTGAAATAGGTTTCACTATAGGTTAAGATATTTTTTACTAAAAGAAGATAATCTTCAAGAAAATAGAATTTAGAATATCTATATACAGACAAACAACCAGAAAGATAACGTAAATAAATATTTGCTAAATATAAAATAATATGATAATTTTCAAATTAAAGGTAACGTTAAATTAAATTATTTATTAGTTTCTCGTAGCGAGGTAATAATGAATTCCAGATACAGTTAAATAAAGATAACTTTACTATATGTTTACTGCAGATAATCAAAAGTTAATTAATTGCCAGAGAACTAGGTAGGTATCTTTGCCAGAGAACTAGGCAAGGCTCCACTAGAGCAACGTTCCTGATTTAATACTAAGTAAACGTTCAAGTAAGCACTCGATATTTTAAATTTAAAAAAACCTTACGTTACTGAGGTCTGGTTGGTAAATATATGCACTGGTATAAAATGATCCACCACAAAACAAATGCTCCACATTAGGTAGTTCTCACAGATATTATAAACAAATAGGTTTAGTCCAAAGAAGGGTAACAATCTTCAAATGTCACTAGTAACCACTTTTCACAGAGCTACCAACGTAGTCAAGTGACCTAAAACATCAACAGACAAAGACAGAATACAACTAACTACGATACAAAAATAGCGACATCCGTTGCCGGGTAAATCTAAAATTTACAATAACCGAAAGTTAGTTTAAATTAGCACACGAAATTATTACAATATCAGAGGGATATTAGATAAATTGCCAACAAGGTATGATAAATCGATACTAATCAATATTAATGATGGCTGTTCCAAAGAGCAACCAAGGTGAACTGATCACTGAAAAGCAAATTCTCCCAAGGCGTAAATTAAGATAAATACGGTACAATATTATTATGAAAATTATCTCAAAGGTATGTTAAATCAATATAGCAACTTTTTAAATAGTGATGATCATAAAATTACACGATAATACCAAAAAACATATAAATTTTACCAGACCGCTGAACTAGAGATGTTGTCTTTAGAACGCTACACTAGTAAGAAGGAAGTAGCACCGTCGTGTTCTGCTACCTAAACTCGATTATGGTTTGGAAAGAGACAAACATTTGAGAGTAAAGTATTAGAATAAAAACAAATAGATATTTAGGCATTTTTTATAAGTGCAAAAATGTTCAAAGCCAATTGTTCCAGTAGAAATCAGAAAAAATTTTTCGCGGAAAACTACAAACTGGAATAAAATGGCTTGCAATTTCGTTACACACCACCTCTCGTATGGAAAGAAAAATTTGTTAAGTTGAGGAGTTACAAATTTTTCATAAAAACAATCATAATACGATAGAGAAATGAGAAAAAGATAAAAGGAAATTTAAAAGATACTGTATCTGCTTGAAAAAACAAATCGACAAAGAAGGAAATCAAATAAATAAGAAATTTAGGAGGGAAACCTCAGGTCTTAGGCCTCCAAAGACGCTGGTTTACCGCCTTAACAACAGTGTAGCCGTTGTCATCGCTAAAACTGGAAAACACCAGGACTGAAATATAAAATAATGAATGTTCTCTAAGAGAACCCATGATAAAAGATATAATAACAGAAACACATAAACGAGAAAGAACTAAAAAAAAAAGAGAAGATATGACGATGTTAATGTCAATGAGTTGATATCTTCTAAGAGCAAAATTATAACTGAAGCCACTAAAGCTACTATAGAATATATTATGTAAAAATCACAACAAAAATTATCTAAAATAAATCGGATACGGTACAATACAGTGAGTTCTACATACAACGATAAACGGTAAGATACGATAATATTCTATTTATGAAAACGACAAAAGGTATCATACGATAATATTTTGCTATCTTAGAAGACCTCAAACACTACATCATACATGAGCAACACATACCATTAAGCAACCCGGCACAAATTTGTGAATAACACGACCAGTGAAGCTAGACAACATATGCTACACACATGCAACGAGTGTGAATGGATCCCACCCTACAACCCAGCATCTAAAGAAAAGAAAAGAGAGAGATGCAGCCAGATAAATGTTCTTCACGAGAACTTAGGATAAAAGATAACGATATTAGATAAAGATAAAAAAACTAAGAGAAAAGATAAGCTAGAGAAAAGAGAAAAATATGACGATGTTAATGTCAATGAGTTAAACACTACATCAGACATGCGCAACATATATCATCAAACAACCAGGCACAAATTTGTGAATAACACGACCTGTGAAGCTAGACAACATATGCTACATATATGCAACAAGTGTGAATGGATCCCACCCTACAACCCTGCATCAACGAAAAGAAAAGAGAGAAATGCAGCCAGATAAATAAAAACGATATATAGCGATAAGATAAGCGATATTACGAGAATCTAAAGGTTCTAAATCTGAGGAATTTCCTGATAGTGAATCATCTTCTGATTCTATGTCAATCTCGGATACATTCTTAAGGTAATAGTTAGAAGATACATTATCAACGGTCCACGGTATAGATTTTCCTGCTAGTTTCGCAAAATAATCGCCAAGGGACTTGCTAAGTAAAGTTCTTTTGTAAGATAATTTCGATTTAGACTAAGATAACTTGAGAGGTAAAGCAGATTTAGACTGAGGTAACTTGAGAGGTAATGCAGCCATGGCTAAGATAGAATTAGAGGAGGAGTCAGCAATGAATTTAGGTGAACCGATTTCAAATTCACCAATGTTGTCCATACCCACAATTAGAGGATGTGTAATGGAAGGAATTACTAACAGTTTTACCTGTTTCATGACATTGTTTATAGAAAGCGGTAATGTAACGGGGTTTGTCCATCAGCGGTAGTGGCTTAGACACCGTTTTCATAAATAATAAGTATATTTAAATTATTTCTTCAATAAGAAACAGAGAAAACTTTATTTCCTATTTTTGTTTTTAGAGGACTTCCAGCGAGGTATATGGATAATTATTTATCCTACGTTTCGTCCGAGTTTTCGGACTTTTTCAAAGGTGAAAAGCTAAAAATAATGGTTTTACATAAGTTTTAAATTAGATTAGTGACAGAATACATATCTAAAAAAGTGTTTTCTTACCTAATATAAATTTTCTATTTTAATTTCATTATATGGGCTGCTTTTATTTTTTTTATTTGGTAGGTACGTGTTGTAGTTCGACGAGTTAGAGAATGATCAGTATTTGGTGTCGTCGTTGTGTGTTCTTTTTAAGAGTAGGTAATTATAACAGCTGATAGTATACTTATGTTGATGGTCCGAGTGACAGAGTTATTGTAAACATTCTCATGATATCGGATAGCCGTTGAGAAGAGTCCTCTAAAAATAAAAATAGGAAATAAAGTTTTTTCTGTTTTTTATTGAAGAGATAATTTCTACTTTAACAGTCAATAACTTGTAAAATATCAAGTATATTTAATTTTTTTAAGTAATGCGAGTCCAGAGGAACCTAGTATTGAGGAATTGCTCCCACTGTCTACCAAAGCTACTACATCATGACCCGAAATTTGAACATTGAGATAAGGGCGATTGTCATTACGTTTCTTAGCAACGATAGGGTTCACCGAATGACAACCTAAAAAGAAATTTCTAACCGTACGGAGCCATTGGTTCCACTCAGGGTCAAAGGTATTTACGGGAGAGGAAGTTCGCCTTTGGCTCTTCTGTGGCTTATACTGTTCCTTAGATAAATAAAGGGAATTTCTAACACAGCAATTCCGACATTTAGATTTTAAAACATTTGTCCTACCACAACCGTAACAAAAAAGAGTTTTCGGTTTACGACGCCGATTATAAGCATGACCTGGAATACCGAAATTCAAACATTTTAAAAAGGTAACGGTAGAGATATTAGAACTGTGATTAATTCTTCGAGAAAAGTTACAATTAAAATTGTTTTCATTGTGATAGACACAACTTAAATCTGGTTCGAGTAAACCAAATAGTTTTCATGGAGGTGGTTTATACCGATTTACCTCTTCTAACTGTTTACATAACGCAGTTAATTCATCGATAGTTTGTGGTTTTTCCAAGGCTAGATGGGAGATATAATACGGTAACAAATTTCTATGAATTTTGTTCACGATACTTAGTTCATCTGGTTTATTCGTTAAGCGATTGAATAGATTTTCCACGGAAGAAATATAGATAACAATTTTTAAATCCTGACTTTGAGTTCGATTATTAATTTCTGTCCATAAGTCATCGTCATAATAATATGGAAGAAAATCATCCCTTAACTTTTTTACTAATTCATCCCAGTGAGCTACTTTATTTTTTACATTAGTGAACCATGTCCACGCTTGATCCTTAAATAAGTCACAAGCTGAAGCAAACAAGTATGAGCAATAAAGACAAATAGATATTTAGGATTTTTTATAAGTGCAAGAATCAACCAAACCAATTGTTCCAGTAGAAATCAGTGGCGCCGTCTGGACTAAACTGGCAGAAACAGTTTTTCGCGGAAAACTACAAACTGGAATGAAATGGCTTGCAATTTCGTTACAAATGAGAATAAGAGTTGGGTTTTAAAAAAATGAAAAATGTTTGCATGATAAATGAGACAATCTGGCAACACCGCTTTCACGATGTTAGGGAAGCCAAATATGAAGCTTTGATGAGCTGGAGACTAATGGAGAGTTGTCCTTTTTAATTTAATAATGTAGTAAATGTGAGTGGGTGTGTATGTACGTCTCTGCAAAATCAAATAAATTGCGTAAATAATTGGTTTTAAAAGTACAAATATTTATTTTATGGAAAAATTTTATAATTGGAAAATAAAAAATTAACACTCAACTTAAAAAATAAAATAAAACATTAATTCTAAAACTTAAATAAATGCATGATTTTAAACAATTATTACACTAAAAAAGTTTTATTGTAATAAATGCTCAAATAGACGTCCCTGTTGAGCTGAGCAGTACCCCAAACAACCACTTAATAATCTGAATTACCAAATTGTACTAATTTAAATTTACTTCTAGTTACATATGGACGGAATTGCAGCGAGTAGTTGGTATGTGTGTCATTTAGTATACCATCCGTTGCCAATTGTAAATTCGCCTGGTAGTTCCTATGATCGAAGAAGTTTTGCGCTATATGTATATCGGTTAGGTTAGGTTAAATTAGGTGAGGTAAGTTTCATTATATTACTACCCAGATCTATCGATTAATTTCTTAATTTTCTGGGTTGATGGCTCTTTTATTTTCTCCTTTTACTTTGATGTCATTTTTAATATTTAAAGGAGTGTAAATATGCACTTCTTGTTAATTATGGAAAAAATAACAAAAAGTTGTTTCTCCTAGTTCTGTAATATAGTAGTCACCGGTTTCAGATGTTTGCCTTCATTTATCTGGGTATCAGGGTAGTAAGTCCAAAAATGCGAAACCGGTAATCACTACTTATTCTCAATACCAGAATAGAAAAGACAGTTTTGACTGTAAAAATGTGTAATTGGTAACTAGTATATTGGGAAATGTAAGGAAAGAGACTTTTTATTTTTTCCTCCAACTTGATGGAAATTTACTTGTTATTTAATTATAACATTACAAAGACAAGACACGAGCTGTACCCTATTGGTTAATAAGAAACATCTAATATTTGTAGAAAAAATAACAAAAGTTAAAAGGGGTGAAAAAAAAGCGATCGGAATTTTTCACCCCTGTAAATTTATTACTCCTACGAGACAATAACATAAAATAAAAATTAACATGTCTTTAGTGTTTATAATATTTGGAATCTCACGATGATGAATAAATAATATTTTTAATATATTCTATTCTCAAATATTTCATAGCAATTCTAGAAGACTGATTATGCTTCACGTAACATTAATGTAAATATACACAACACATTTATCAGAACCTTCCAGTAACTGTCTCTGATATTATATTTTCAACCAAAATGTGTCGACTCGACTCATAGTGGGAATCCTTTTCAAATACGAAACTTCTCATATTGAGGGACATTTTTATTTGTCTTCTCAGCTGAACACATTTCTCCCACATATATACTGCAGCTGCAAAAACTGTCACTGTATCTCACAAGACTGTCGAGTTTAGAGTGCCTATAAACGGATTACTTCTATTTCTGCCGCTGTTAACGCAATATGAAGTTGATTTCTATGACCTTTAATGGAATTGATCTAGATTAAAAACACTTTTAATAAATTTAAAAATGAAATATATATGAATTTTTTACAAGACATATGAACGTTATCGTTTTCCTTCAAGGAAGTTAGTTTTTCTTTCAATGCTATTCCATTTGAAAAACATTACAACCTTTAGAATTATAGGTACTCAAAAAGTTGCATACAAAGAAAACTATAATTTAAAACTGTAAATTTGGATTATTTGGAACATTCATGAAGCAATTTGGAAAAAAAAATAAATCGAATATCTTCGCATTAATATCTAAACGTTGTTAGGTCCAGTTTATTTCAAAATTAAGATTTTGGTGCCATCTGTTTCAAAGAAAAAAATAAAGCTATGCTTATTTCAAACTTAGAAATCCAGAAATTTTGCAGCCTTGAAATAAAAAGTCGTATATTTAATTGTTTGTGATGTAAATGATGTGATGTCGCTACAAGTTTTTAATTCTTTTATGAAAATGTAAATACCCTTACAATGAGGCTGTAATGCATTGTAAGTACTAGTGATTAAAAATAAGTATATTAAAAAAATTTTAGGAGCTATAGCACTAATAAATAATAATAATAATAATAATAATAATATATAGTCTACTAGGTGCTGATGTTGAGTCAGTCACCGAACTTCAGCCAAATCGTCTGAAAGCCCGAATTAGAGCTGCCGAACAGGAAAATCTGTTTCGGCAGCACGTCGATAAACCCCAGCATGGTGTATTCTATAAGAACATCGAAACACTGGGTTTATCGACCAGGCTGACCTTCGCCTTTCTAAGGTCAGCAGGGCTTAAGTCGGAGACCGAGGGATTCATTATGGCCTGCCAAGATGGTGTTTTCAACACCTTGGTCTACCGTAGCCGCGTGTGACGTGTAGAGGTTCCTGATATCAACTGCAGGACCTGCCATCAGGCGCCGGAATCGCTCATGCATTTACTTTCTGCATGCCCCATATATGCGATTTCGGCCTACATCCACCGACATAATGCGGCCTTACGAGTGCTATACTACCATCTAAGGCACTCGTACGGGGTAGACCAGACACCAGTGCTGCCTTACGTCCCCGGAGATATTGAGTCCGTTGTCGAGAACGAGAAATGCCGGATTTACTGGAACTACTCGTTCCCGACTGTCAGGCTAATCCAAGCCAACAAGCCTGACATAGTCCTCCTCGACCATCAACTTAAGGTGATGTATGTCATCGAGTTCTCGGCACCTGCGGAGAAAAACATCACCTTGAAGGAGGAGGAGAAACGGACCAAATATCGCGATCTCCGGTACGAGCTCCAAGTGCTGTACCCAGGCTACTCGGTCAAAATGGTCGTCCTTATTATCGGTGTACTCGCAGGGATAAAGCCTACGCTGCTCTCGGAACTGAAGATCATACCGGCCTGCCAAAAACCAGCCGAGTGGCTGGCAGGTCAAATGCAGAAGGCGGTCATTCTGGGTTCTCTCCGTCTGCTTAGGGCACACGATTCCGGAGCCTACAGTCAGTAACCCTGTGGGATGTGGGGAGTGGCTGAGGTTAATGTGCTGGCGCGACTCCCGTGAGGCGTCGGAGGCCACGGGAGGACTGTCCAGCGTCGGGCAACCGAAAAAAAAAAAAAAAAAAAAAATATATATATATATATATATATATATATATATATATATATATATATATATATATATATATATATAAACAGAGAAAAGGAGTTAGACGCGGGTTTAATTACATTACAGTAAAAAAAAACAATGATTCAACGGGTACGCCCGCATAAAGAAAATTGCACGGTGGAAAATGCATAAATTGCAAATGGCAGAAAGATGCAAACCGTGGACACGTGTTTCTGACTAATTGGTCTTCATCAGCACGGTGTAGCTGAGTTAAAATGATGAACAAAACTCAAAAAAGACACTAAAGGAAAACCACTGACAGGGAGCCAGTCGCACCTTTGTGGCTTCCACTTTTCTTTATGCGGGCGTACCCGTTGAATCATTGTTTTTTTACTGTAATGTAATTAAACCCGCGTCTAACTCCTTTCTCTGTTCATATTCATTTTCTTGGGTCCGGAATCCCACGCAGGTTGCTATAGTTGCCCGCGTGTGCGATGCTTGGACGACGCTCCCATACCGGAGCCATCCAAGTGGAAGCCACAAAGGTGCGACTGGCTCCCTGTCAGTGGTTTTCCTTTAGTGTCTTTTTTGAGTTTTGTTCATCATTTTAACTCAGCTACACCGTGCTGATGAAGACCAATTAGTCAGAAACACGTGTCCACGGTTTGCATCTTTCTGCCATTTGCAATTTATGCATTTTCCACCGTGCAATTTTCTTTATGCGGGCGTACCCGTTGAATCATTGTTTTTTTATATATATATATATATATATATATATATATATATATATATATATATATATATATATATAGTCTTAATTGAGATAAATGCATATATATTTTTTTTCGTCAATCAAAGTTCACAGTGATTACTGTTCCACTTAACACCATATGGATTATTAAATAATGCAATATGATATAAATAATATATACATCAAAATAATAATGACAGGGAAAGAGATGTCGATTAATAATATGGAAATCAAAATATGCGTTAACAGAATTAAAAAAAATAATAAGCTTAGGCTTAGGCATCAGTACGTAATTTATGGAAACGGAATCAGCTGGTAACAGAAAGCATAACCCAATGCGAGTTAATGACGCAGTTATGGAAATGACAGTTTTAGGAGCAATTCTTATCATAATTATCTAAAGCAACAGATGTTTCACGCAGCAGTGTTTTTAGATTTTACATGAACACAAATTTCATCCACACAAAATGAAATTAGTACAGGAATTTCATGAGGATGATTCTGACCATCGCGCGTCGTCTTGGTTTTGTGATGTAATGAGTGGAAGTTTAATTGACACTCCAAATTTTTTGTACATTTGTTTCTCCAATGAATGTACAATTTCTGTCAATGGATTAATCAATAGACACCATAGCAGATAATGGACTGAGAGTGATCTACATGTAATACGCCAGTTTCATACTCAAACACCTCAAAAATTGAATGTAATGTGTGGTATCTTAAGAGATCATATTGTTGGACCCCTTTTTATCGAGGGAAACTTACATAGTGTGTCTTATTTGGAATTACTTAGAGAAGCAGTAGATCCACAAATAGAAAACGACGAGACTTTTTCTGAAAATCTCCTTACATACATTTCAACAACATGGGGCACCTCCACATTTTGCTGTGACTGTTCGTTAATTTATTAGTGATATATTCCCTGGTCGCTGGATAGGTTGCAACACCCCCCATCCAATTGTTGGCATAACACAATAAGCTGGGGGTTGTACTTATGAACCGGTAGCTCAGTGAGCAGGTCGTGAATAAGGGCTTAGATTGATTTGAGTTATCACCAAAATCTAGGCTGGGCGCCAGGACTTTTGCAAGTACCAAAAAATTAAAATTTTATTTTAAAAGGTAAATATAACGTTAAAACTTGAATTCGGTTGGGAAGGAAGTTGAATAAAAAGATATTATTTAATAAAAAAATATAATAAAGACTGGTATACGAGATGTACAATATATACAAGATATTAAAATTTACTTGTGGTTGAAGACCAAAAACAGACATTTGAGAGTAGAGTATGAGCAATAAAGATAGATGGATATTTAGTGCAAAAATCTGCAAAACCAACTATTCCAGTAGAAATCAGTGGCACCATCTAGACTAGACTGGCTGAAACTTAATTCATCGTGGAACACAACAAACTGGAATGAAATAGCTTGCAATTTCGTTACAAGGTAGAAGAGGTCCGATGATGGAGTTGCCACCTAGGTCACCAGATTTGACTCTTTTAGACTTTTTCTGTGGTGGTATTTAAAGACGAAAGTCTATGCAACTTAACTAGACACGCTAGATGATTTAGGACAAAGGATTTTTCAAGAATGTCAACACATCACCACAAGTTTTTCGTAATCTTAGAGAGGCGTTTGAAACGGGACAGTATCATTGCATGGAGGTCAATGGAAGTCAGTATGATACCTAATAAAGGAATTTTTGTTATTGAATCGTTTATTACTTTAAACCTTTTTTAAAATTAAAATAACTCCCAAACTATTCACTTTAGACCCTACAAATTATACACTTTTATAATGAGCTCTTCGAGGAGAAACTAATGGCCTGAAAAAATATGAGGTGTTCTATTTAAAAAAAGTAGGGTTGGGTGAGGGGGTTGAACTAATCCTAGGTCTATTTATAAGAAAATGTGTCCCCTTTTTTCTCTTTTTGACGTTTTTGCGTTTTTTCCAAAAATCAATATATCCAAATTTACTTAGGGTGGATAAAGTTCATTGAAATGCACTCTACATATATAAAATATAAGAGGTATCTCTATTTATGTAGATAAAAGCTCTTGTACAGAGTAGAACGCCTGCTCGAGGAAAAATTACTTTGTTTGCTTATTAAATCTAGCGAAATATTTATATCTTTTAGAATTTGAGGTAAAGTATCAAACATTTTTATAAAGTTGTAGTCAGTGGATTTTTTCTACACATTTTTCTTGTGAACCGTTATCAATAATAGCAATAATAAATATGAAATAAGGTAAAGTAACTAAATTATATACAAAAATATTAAATATTAAGAAATCCTTAACAGTCACTTTCTAAGCAGGACATGATTTAAAATATTTTCGTATATTTCATTTTATACAGCTACCAGTTGTGATCGAAATACTGATCCACCCTCACATTAAAATCTGTGAGAGGAATATTAAAAGATGGCACAGAATTGCTTAAACTACAAATTACCAAGTAACGTAGCTTCGAATCTTTAATAAGTAATCTAAAATGACAATATAAAGGACACTTTATATTGTCATCCACAGAATATACATTGTACATATATACAAATAGTACACGTTTCTTAAGAACGTGTATAATTAATTATTTATGAAACGATATATTTAAATTGTAAATGATTACACAAATTGTCCGAAATTGACTCGATTTGCTGAGTGTAGGGGATTTATTAAAATATCATATACAGGTTGTCTCCTAAGTACGTGTGAAAAGAAAAAAGTTCCCATGAACATATATCCCAATATGATTCCGAACTAAGGTAAGAGGAGTTTCTTTGATTATTTGGCGTTCAGTCGCCGTTTTGAAATTTACTGTCACTAGTTGTATCTCGTAAAATAAAACAGATAGGGTAAATTTTTTATTAATAAGAGTTCTCGAAATTTTTAATTCTATAATTTTTGTTTTTAGAAAAAAATAAAAGAGAAACAATTGGTGTCAAGTCTTTGCTAGGTTGGGTTTTCTTTTTGTCCTTCTGTCAGTTCTTTTACAGTATAAAATAGGTGTTGCCAACAATGTTTTTTTTTTTTTGATAGATTGTGAATTTATTCAGTTTGTAGAAAATTATTTGCAATTCGTGAAATTTTTTTTTTTAGTTTTCTTGAGGTGTAAACAATATGATTACCTGTTTTAAATTATTTTTTTCTGCTTATTATTATTTTGTAACATTGCACTCAAGAAATAATTTATGGAGACTTCCGCTTGTTCAAGAAGAACTAAAACAAAGCCACTACTAAGGACATCCAAGCCTTAAGAATGAAGTCAAGACAGGATAAAGCTCGTGTTATCTCTGATAGCTCGTTAGCATCCAAACAACACCATGTGCAACAACCAAATAATGAAACATGGGAAAAGTTGAAAGAAAAAAATACATATTGGGAAGGTTTAGGGACATTGTATGACAAGTTACATGAGCAGTTCAAAATTCACCCAACCTTAAGCTGAGGGATAACGGAGAACAATGTTTGGACAGTGAGTTTTATTAGGAGCTGACAATTTTCAACATCAGGATACTATATGACGATCCAGTTAGCAACAGTATGTATGAAACTCGTGCGCGAAAGTGGAGTCATCTAAATGGATGTGATTCTTTAAAATGGCCGGTTTCTGGTACATTCCGCTATGGATTCGACAACTATCGGTCTGTTAAAGTTATCTGTATGATAACTTACCAAGCGTTTCTGAAACGTTATGAGTCGATAACTATCGGTTGATAGGTATCCAACCAATAAGTCAATTGAGTGGTTGCCCGCTAGATGGCCAACCCTCGTAGCTAACTTCTCGTTGTTATTTTTACTAGGAATTTTACTGTCAAATATCATTTAGCAAATATCGATCCCGGTCTGTGTTTGCTTTTAACGTGTTTATAATAACAATAAAATTATATTATTTTGATTAGGAATCTTACTTTGTACAAAGAACAGTAAGGTATGTTTTATAAATAATAGTTAGATATTTTTATGTTTATTTATGATTGTTTTTAGAACAAAAATGGATGTCGAAGTTTCAAAACGTTCCAGAAATTTCACTGATTATGACAGAAATTTGTTGTTCGAATTAGTTATTCAGTATAAACATGTACTAGAAAACAAAAAAGACTGATGGTACAAGTGTTAAGCAGAAAAATGAAGCTTGGGACGAAATTACTCTTAAGTACAACAGCAGCTGTCAAACCGGTCCCCGAAATGCAAAACAGTTACATGCTTTATACGATGGTATAAAGAAGAAAGCTAGGAAAAATCTACATGATGACAAGGTTAGTAATCAATGTCTTTTGGCTATAAGTGAAGAAATATATCATAATATAATAAAATAGCATACTTAAGTATGTTTTTTTCATAATTTATTGCCTGTTAAGTGTTCAAATTTTGTAATGTAATGTGCTTTTTTTTACAGAAAAATTTATTTAAAACTGGCGGTGGGACCTTCACACCGCAAAGTGACGAGCTAGATCTGAAAATAGCTACGATATTGAAACCACAATATCAGGCTCTGACGAATTGTTTCGACTCATCAGCTGCTTATTTTCAAGGTAAATTATTGTTATTGAGGTGGTTAACTATTTGACGAAGTCAAATAAGTATAAACAAAGTTATAAATCATTGCGATGTAATAATGTTTAAAATTTGCCAAAAAATCGCAAGTGCAAGACTAACATTCTAAGGTTAGTCAAATAAGTATTCACAATCAGCAACTGCAATTTTTACCATATTTTATTTATCAAGTTAGTTAGCTAGTATCGCAAACTGTAAAATATTCAAACGACTATTTTTTACCTTGTATCTGTACTGAAAGTATTAGAATAACTCTATGTTCTCTGTAGTTTCGACTTTTTAGGCCTTTCTCAAGAGTACAAGTTATACTAACTATTACTAAGTATAACTTGTACTCTTGAGAAAGGCCTAAAAAAGCCATAATACGTGTAGAGAATAAAAATTCAATTTTGAAACATTAAAAAGCAAATCTTCCATTTAACAATTAATATTTATATATTAATTAATAACATATTACAATAAAATGATGTAATTTATTAAGATTTTTTATTTCAAACAAAATTTACATGTGTATGTGGTACAAACATTTAATTTTTTTTTCAGATAATAGTGAGAAGGAAAATATAAAATCGGCAATTAACGTTGTAGACGTCAGTCAGGTTGCAGAATCCAGCGGAACAACTGTCATGACTGTGGAACCAACGTTGGAATTTTCAACAACGCCATCAGCATCTATACAAACAAACACACCACAATCATTGCCTGAAAAAAAAGAAAAAGACAAAGTATTGAAACATTATCGAAAAGAATAGTGGAGAGAAAAAATTTCAAAGACAAATTAAATACAGACATCCATAAAAAAAAAGAGGAAATACTAGATGTGGAGAAAATATTAAAAGAAAAACAACTGACAGCTGCAAATATCGATGTTTTAATTAAAGAGGCAGAATTAAAAATAAAAGAGAAAAAGATATTCAAATAAAAATGGATGAAATCTCACATAAAAAAAAGAATTCAGGAAATTGAATTAGAAATAAAAAGAAAAAGAGCTTGAAATTAAAAGATGGGAACATGAAAAGAAATTTGAAGAATACAAAAAACATCTTAGATAAAAGTACAAAATAAATTAATATTTAAGTTAAAGTTTTTGTTTTATTTCAAGTGTAAATTGATAAGATTTGAAATTAATCTCAAAATTTGAGCTATATATGTCACAAGATTTGGTTATCACCTACAATTTTTATTTTTAATGTTTTAAGTGTTCATTTAAAAAAAATGTCTCAAAATCTTATTGACCATGAACACAAATACAAAAGAAAAACTGGGTGATCCAAAATTTTTCAGATTTGGAATTAATTATTATCGATTAATTATTCCATTATTTTGAATTTTGTAATAAAATATTGATAAAAGCTGTTTATACTTAAACATGTCTATAATTTAATGTAAAAAAAAAACCAAAATGGAAATTTACCTAAAATAATTTATTACAGCTCTTCTCACTGCATTACCTCCCCCATTTTCCTCAACGAATACATCGTTCACTTCTGCATCACCATCAATAAATTCTTCATCAAATTCTTCGACATCGTTCCGCAAAATTGAAATGTTGTGAAGCACAGCGGTAGCTACTATTATGGGTAGAGTAACCGCTTCTACATTAGTTCGCAATTCTAATGAAAGACAAGCGCAATGTGCGCAGCATTGTATATTTGTTCTTCAGGTAACACAGGATGCAATAGGGGCGTTAGTAAAAACTCTTTGCATGCGTAAGCACTATCTCCTAATAAATATGAATTTGGAAATTGTCCAGCTTCTAATCGAGCCCCAATTAATGAAGCATTAAACATCGTGCTATCATGAGTTGAGCCAGGCCACCGTGCATCTATGTCACGTATAAGTAATTTTGCATCACATATTACTTGCACATTAATGGAAAAGTAGCCTTTCCTGTTGCGGTAGATTTCACCATTATTTCCTCCTGGTGACTGTATTGGTATGTGACTACCATCAATACAACCTAACACATTCGGAAACCGTCTAATATTATAAAATTCAGATTTCACTTGTCGTATTTCTTCATCCGTAACTGGCATATTTATAAACTGCGGAGCAAGTCGTGCTATTGCGTATGTCACTTTCTTTAGATCCCTACAAACCGTAGATTTATGAACCTTCAAATCATCCCCTATCAATATTTGAAATGAGCCTGTAAAGACATATTTTATAATAAAAATAATGTTTACTGATCTTATCTACTTACCTGTTGCATAGAACCTCAAAGTTATCAATAATTGTTCAGCCACAGATAAAGAACGGTTTCGAAGTGTTGTTGGCTCAATATCGTGTCGAATTATCTCTGCCAAATAATTAACGGTGTCCTTAGTAAATCGAAAACGGTCCCTAAATTCACTTTCACTATATTCCTCAAATGGGTCATTTCTAATGCGAAAATTGCGACCATTCTCTACATTAAAAATGTCAAATAATTCTTCATCGGAAGAATCAGAGGAGCTTGAATAATCCATTCTAAAAGCCTAATTTATTTACCGAGGTATTTACTCAATATGCCATTGTTTACCTACTTAGGTCCTTAACCTATGTTTTATTATTATTAACCTATATTTTATATTGTTTACACGAATTATAAATAAAAAAGGAAAAAACAATACATAAGTAGGTATTTAACTGAAAACACAGTTCAAGCACAGTTTAATTGAATTATATACAAAACAAATTAAACATTTGACACTTGTGACAAAAGTATGGAGGTTATTATACGATGAATTGTTTTTGCGAATTGCGCATGCGTCAGATCTACGTCGACAGCAGATATCCCACCTACAATGACCAGATATCTGTTTGTTAAGTTATTGAGCCGATAACTCTTACCTAACGTCTCAGAAACGCAATTTTACTAGTTATGGAGTCGTTAAGGCTATCGAACAGATATCTAACGTTTCAGAAACCGGCCATAAAACTGCCACCAGATAAGGACTCCTTAAAATGGCACTGAATACAAAAATGTATTAACTGGCGAAAGATTGCAACTAGTAAAGCATAGGTGGAAAATTAAAGGGAACCATGTAAAGCACTTGAGAGAAACTGCCAAATATTTCAGTGGACATTCACGAGGAACAAAATGATAATAATGATGAAGATATTTCAGCTACTAAAGAGCAGGAAGATCAAGACGATGATGATGCTTTTTTCCACATGGATGATGAACTAAATATTTAAAATTGCGTTTGGATTATCTCATTTAGTTTTGCAGTTCCTTTTATAACTAGTTTTTCAATTATTATTGAATTGGATAACTGTTTCATTAAAATGGTCGATTTTTATAAGGAACATTTCATTAAAGTTAAACATTGAACTATATCTTACAAGTAATACAATAAAATTGTTAATGAGTGAATTTCATTATTTGTTATCTCATTATCCTAAATATTTCGAAAACGGTAAAAATTACAGCAAAAGTAAGCACTTCTTGTTTAATAAATTTTCCTATATCTTGTTTAGTTTCCGAGATAAAGCTAGTGACAAATTTAAAGGTGGTCGCCGTTTTTTCAAAATACCTCTAAAACGGTAATAGTTACGGCAAACATGATAAGAACTAAAATTATTTAGCACTTCTTGTTAAAAAAATTTCCTCTATCTCTTTTACTTTCCAAGATACAACTGATAACAAAAAACTTCAATAGGGCCGACATTTCTTATGATGGCACCACAAAAAAATGAATTTCTAGCTAAATATAATTAAGAAAGCCTCAATTTTCAATTTCAATAATAAAAGCCCCCCCCAAATTGTGAATGGGCTCCCACATTCTGACCGTGCTAAGAGCTGATAAAAATCCGACATGTGACAAACTATTTTTAGATTAAGATTTACTTTTGAGAATCATTTTCACCATTGGCGTTGATATGGCTTATCCGTACTTATTTTTTGTTTATAACTTTTTATGATTAATTATCAATCATAAAGTACTTGATCAAAAATCGATAGTGGCAGCCATTTCAGAATAAATAGAAAAAAAACCAATTGAGTTGTGAAAAAATCATTGGTTTTTTAATTTCACACACCCGTTTCTGACTGCAAAATCATGTTACAGTGTAATTTTGTTGAGTTTTCTGAAAGTTTTTCAAAAGGTTGCAAACATTTTAATAAGGGTGCAAAAAAATTATTGAAAATTTATTAAAAATACAGGAACGTGAAAGGTATAAATAATTAGAACTTAAAGCAGTTGTTGCAAATGACCACATTCAGCCATGATGCACGCTTCAAGTCTCCTTTGCATTGACTGAAGCACACACTCAAAGATTCCAGGAGCAGTGTCTATTGTCTGGAATCCATGTATTATTCGGTCTCTAAGGTCGTTTTCATTTTGAACAGGAGTAGTCTACTCTAAAGAATTTAGGTGTCCCCCAGAAAAATCGAAAGGATTTAATTCTGGTGGTCTAGTAGGTCTCTTCGACCTATCTAACTACCAGGATACACAGTGGTCAAAAACTAACGAGCCATTTGACTAAAGATGGCAAGAGCTCCGTCATGCATAAACCCATAACTGATCACTTATTAGCACATCTTTTAATTCTGACAGTCCATTAAGGTCAAGTTAAGAAATCACCAACCAGTAATTCTAACCCAAAAGTTCAATGGAAACTGATGTTGGAAGCAAGGTTTTACTATTTCTTGTGGATTTTCGTCAGACCATAGATGATTTTATGGAAGTCCATAATTGAATTTTTCTGAAATTAGAAGATTTTGTGTAATTGATTGAATCAACGATTGACTGAAAACTATTCGTGGGAAATAATGAAGTAACAGTATCTGTACACGTAGAATATGATAAGGATACAACTGTTTTTCCTTTAAAATTTTCCACATTGTCTTGTGATTCACGTTTGCAGTTATTTTTCTTGTGGTAGTTTCTGGATGTTCTTCAATTTTATGGAGATTAGCTTTCTCTAGCTCGTATCCTGTCAGAGGTCTCCCAAGAGAAATGGTGCTTTTTGCAAAACCGTCTATTTCCCGACGATGAATAATCCCAAATGTTTGATAATTGGGTATTCGGCGTCCACATAAAAAAGTCTTGCTTGCAGTGTGTTATCGCTAGCAAAATCGTATACCAAATGCATACCTGAGACTTATGATATAACCTATTTAAAAAAATCAGTAACATATACTAGATACAAATTGAAATGCATACATATTGATGTTATTTAAATATTTTGTAATCAATAAAATAAATTATTGTTTATTATTCTTCATGATATATAGTCACTGTGAATATGTACTTGAAATTTTGTCCGCGCTCTATATCAATTGAATGTCTCTGACCATTTTGCGCCGTTTAGTGATTTACATTAAACAAATTTCATCGATAGTAATGTTTTCTTTTATGGCCATTTATGAGACTACTGTTTTTTGTTAGGTATCAGATTGATATATAAGAATATTTTCAGCAGTAAGTAGATTAAGGACTTATAATTTTGTCGTATACAATTTTATACTAAAGTTTTTTGCTTGATAGGGACAAATTGCGGGAGTGCGGGATATCCGGTGTGTTTATTTGTAAAGTTTTCACCGCCATGTATCAAAGATTACAACGTATAGAATAACGAATAAATAACATCTTGTTAACTACGAAAGGACAATGTTGGCGGATTCACACTCTCGATACATCTCACTCCCCCGTCTTCAGCCACTCCAATCTAAACATCTTAAATGGTATCCTACGCTTTGTTATACATACATACAAACTCGTCTGTGTTTTGGTATAAATAAAACTGAAATTGCGGTATTTTAGTTACTATGCCACATAAATCCCTGCCACATAAATCTCCTGCATCATAAGAGAATAATGAAATTAAAGAAAATTATAAAATAATAAAAATTAAATTAACTCAATATGTCAAAACATAAAAGCACTAGGGAGTTAAATTTGGTAAAGAAGATGGTTGGTTTTCAATAAATTCTCATGAGGCTTCTTTACACGTTAGGACCATGTGCAAAATAAAATTTTATTTATCTCATCATATCCGTAAATATGTTTATTTATTTATACTCTTTTTACAGACATGCCCATTACAACAATAATTAATTATTATAAGAGTTTTACAATACCATACTACAAAATTTGGTGCAATATAAACATAAAATAAAATTAATAAAAACATTTAAACATTAAATATTAAATATCAAAAATCACAACCCAAGTAACATCATCGAGATGCAAACCGATCTCGTCAACGTTTTGGCAAGTATTGCCGCAACATCAGCGCGACCAAACTACAATTCGCTGAGCCACTTGGGAATAAGTATGAAGTGAGTCGAGCTAGTTTACAGAATGTGATATAATTAACACCAAAGGTGTCAATATTCTCCTCGTGTTTGTTGAAGTTATTTATCATTCTATGACGTCTATAAGAAGTTCTATGAAAATAAGTATGGAGAATTGATTATGTTGTTCGTTAGCTTGTAAAAAAGCTTAAATCGTAAAATATACGTCGCTGCTTAAGGGCGGACAAATTGAGATATACTATTTTTAATAGGATCCTGGTACACGCCCTTTTTCTCCTTAGTTTTGAAGATAATTGATCGAAATTTGAGATATCCTATATACATAATAAGTGGCACTTTTTGACAAACAAGTGATTTATTTCACTTCCGGTTTCGCCAGAAGTGACACTAACTTTCGATTTTTAAATGGAACACCCTATATATTATTGTATTTTTGAATTCTGCATACTTTTCTGAATCCAACGAAATAAGTGACATTTAAGTGTGCCACTATGGTTCCGATTTATTCTAAATGACCCGTGTAATGCTAGAAAAATCGAAATCCCGTCAAAAATACTAAATTACGTGATTTATGAGCAAATAAAGTTCATCAAAATGGTTTTTGGGGCCAAACTCAATTTTTTCAAATGGAATCATATTGGTACCGTAGTACCATTTATTAGTACTATTAATAAAGAATTTATTCATATGTCGTATTAAAATGTGCGATAAATTCAAACAAAATTACAGCTAAAAGAAAATAAGAAAATACAATTTTGTTCTAATTACTTTGTTATACATAAGGTGGCTTTGAAATACACAAAGTGAACACAAAACATTACAACAGTTGTTCAAAATGCTGTCCTTTAACGTCAATGTACTTCTGAACTCGCATAGCTATTTCTCGAAAAATGTTAGCCAACTGCTGGGCCGTTTTATACTATTAATTGCGCGTCTTACTCGTAGCTCCAAGTCTTCGTGGGTTGTAGGGCGGTTACGTAGACAATATTTTTTAAATGACCCCAAAGAAATCAAGCAGTGTTAAATCAGGTGACCTTGGAGGCCACCTCACAGGACCATTCGTCGAAATTATATTTTCTCCGAATCTCCGGTGAAGACAATCAATTACTATCCTTGAATTAGCGGGACGATCGCCATCTTGTTGGAAATACATTCCCTGTTGTAAATAGAAAGGTAATTCAGCTAAACTTTACTCAACTTCATTTTTCAGAAATCCCAAGTATCTGGCACTAGTCAGAGACCTTTCAAATATTATTGGACCAATGATTCTACTACCGATTATTCAAAGTCAAACATTGAATCCGAACCGCACTTGAAAGTTACCCTCCCGTAATAAATTTTGATTTTCTTGTGACCAATATTTTGTATTTTGTCGGTTAAATAATTCCAAATTTGTAAACCTAGGTTTGTACGAAAATAAAATCACTCTCAAAAAATCATTGTTTGGCTGTACGTTATTCTGCAAAATCCAATTGCAATATTCCATCTTACGTTCGTAATCATTTTCGTACAAGTGCTGATGCAATTGGTATTTAAAAGATTTATAGTGGTATTTCTGCAAAATTCGGCTTACTGTTTGGTAACTAATTTCCAATTCAAACCCAATTTGCCTTTAAGAAACAGTCTTGTCAACTTCTATTCGAACCAAAATATTATTTTCCGTTCCTTCGTCAAGAATGAAATTTTCTTCGGGATCATTGATGGGCTCACTTCGGAATTGATTTTCAAGACGATTAAAATAATTTCTCGCTGGACATTGTTTATCAGGATATTGTTCGGCGTAAAGGTGTCTAACTGCAACGGCACTTTTTCTACATTCTCCATAAATAATTAATATTTCCACTTTTTCATCCCTTGTATAAATTTGCGGCATTTTGAACACAATTAACAAGAATTTTAAACAATTTTTAAAGACACAATAAAAACACCGGTAAACCAACAAATGTTTGACAAGTTATTTCATTGTTGTCAAAGCCACTTAGTTACTTCTTAACATTTAATTAGAACAAAATTGTATTTTCTTATAGCTGTAATTTTGTTGGTATTTATCGCACATTTTAATACGACATATGAATAAATTCCTTATTAATAGTACTAATAAATGGTACCACGGTACAAATATGGTTCCATTTGAAAAAATTGAGTTTGGCCCCAAAAACCATTTTGATGAACTTTATTTGCTCATAAATCACATAATTTAGTATTTTTGACGGGATTTCGATTTGTCTAGCATTACATGGGTCATTTAGAATAAATCGGAACCGTCATGGCACACTTAAATGGAAAACTAAAAATTATGTTATAAAAAATACTGACGTTTGAAATGTCACTTATTTGGTGTCCTTGGATTCAGAAATTTATGCAAAATTTAAAAATGCAATAATATACAGGGTGTTCCATTTAAAAATCGAAAGTTAGTGTCATTTCCGGCGAAACCGGAAGTGAAAAAAATCAGTTGTATGTCAGAAAGTGCCGCTTATTATGTATATAAGATACCCCAAATTTCAATCAATTATCTTCAAAACTAGAGGAGAAGAAAGGGGTGTACCATGATCCAGTTGCACCCGGTATAGTAGCACTGACAGCATTCAAATGGATTCCTTGCAGCATGAGTTTGTAACAAGCTTGTTTCAGAAATTTACGTTGGACACGTTCTGAACGTGAAATATGTGTTTCATGGGAACGCGCCTCTGCTACCACACAGTATTCAAGCATCGATCTCACAAGCGAAACATAAAGCATACGAAGAGCATTAACATTTTTTAAATTCATGGTACATCTTGTTATGAAGTCTAATATTTTGTTTGCCTTTGCTATTACATGATCAATATTATCGAGGTCTCTTATTTGCTTAGATTTATAAAGAACATGGCCATTTAGGTGATAGAAGATATTATGAGAATTATTTTTTTTTCTGGAAAATTTGATAAAAGCATTAACCAACGTTCAATGACATGTCATTTTCACGACACAAAACTGCGAATCTATCAAGGTCTTATTAAATGTATTTTTTTAAGTCGCCTGCGAATAACAAAATGTTACAAAATTTAAAGCTTACATAAATGTCATTTATAAACAAATTAAATAATAGTGGTCCCGAATGAGAGCCTTGTGGCACACCGGATGTTGATGTAAATACATTAGGGAAGTGACCATTAATTCTTACTTGGTGACACCGGTATAATAAATATGAAGAAAGCCACTCAACAACATACCTCCAATACTCAAATTTGATAGCTTTTGAATTGAATCTAAATTTACTTTGTCAAACGCCTTGCTAAAATCCGCATATATTGCATGTACCTCATCGCCCGATTCCAAGGAACTTTGAGCATAATTTACGAATGAAACCATGTTTTCTGCGGTAGACTTACCCGATTGAAACCCGTATTGCTGGTTAATAATCACATGTTTAAATTGTTCCGTTAAAAGTATTTTAACTATGTTTTCTAAAACATTAGGAATCGCCGAGGGAATTGTTATGGGATGATAGTTAGCGGGATTAGCCTTATTTCCTGATTTTAGAATAAGTGAAACGTAGGCATTTTTCCATTTATCTGGAAAAATGCCCTTGTTCAACGACTTTGAGAAAAGCGTATATAATGGAGTCGAAAAGGTAAATCTACATTCCTTTAATAACAACGGAAGTATTTCGTCAGGTCCAGAGCTTTTATTCGTGTCTAAATTAGCTAAAACTTCACATATGATTTCAAAGCAAACGCGAATCCAAGGAGGGGCAATGCGTACAATTGCCCTGCCTTGGGCCGTCAAAAAAAAATCTTATTAAAAATGGCACTGACATTACTTTTCGAAAATTCAAGTAGATGAAAATATAACTACGTTTCGTAATTTATATTAGAGAACATTCGATTCTTGACTCTTTCTTCCTTAACATACCCATTTTTGAATGCTGAATACGAATTTTGAATAAAGAGATTCCCACTATTTTCAGATTATCAGATGAAACTATATGAATTTCTTACCGTCATGTTGGTAGCTTGTTGGTAGCCATAAAATCAGAATATTCCTTTTTTTACCGCCTTCATCCTCGTAGGGCATACGGACCGTAAATTATTTCAATAAAATTTTAATATCCAGTTACTACAGTGTTGCCAACTGTTAGAAGTTACTATAATTCGACCAACAGTTTCATATTTCATAGCTTACTTGTTTACTCAAATTAACAAATGTTTATGTAAAGTTATGTTATGTTTTGGTGCATTTTTTAACGAATATAGATATTATTAATGTGAATCTATTGGAGCGTTTTTATTGTACGTATTCAAAGAATTCCAATGGATCTTAATTAATTAAAAAAATTGCAATAGGCATTAAGAAAATGCGTCGTTTCTGCACTTTAAGCTCTATTTCGAAAAGTATAGCAGAACAGAAATTTTTTACTCGAAAGCAGACAAAAATGAGAATGAAAAATAAATGTTCTTAAAATGCCTGAATGTCTTATACATCATTTCTGGTATTTTTTTTAGGTATTTTTCATTTTTGTCGTGGCCTCCTCCCCCTTTAGAGAGCTCCTAGATCCGCCCTTGTTGCTCAATTACAGTTTTCTATTGGTAATGATCTCACGGATCGAATTTTCCGTATACCAATGTGAGTCGCAGCCTATAGGCGTCCGACCTCTGAGAGACACTTGGAGGCCTGAAAAATAATAATTGTTATTTATAAATATAAAAATGCCTTCCATTTTCTTTTTAACTTCATTCTCTACCAACCGAATAATCTGCATTTTTTCACAAACTAATGAAATTGAATTGAATAAGGTTTTTAATATTCTCCAGCCTTTGGAGCATCTGAATAGTTGAAACTTAATTATTGCTATTCGTAATAAAAAAGGCGAACAAGAATATTTTTTAAATTGTAGTTTGTATTAATCGAATTATGTTTCTTTTTTACTAAACCGATGAAATTAATAATTTTGAAAGTTTCTAATATCATACAGTAAACACTGATCTAACGTAGAGCAAACATCAACTAATTTTCTTTATATTTAATGTAATTATGTAATTTTTCAAAATATTATACATATAGTCATACAAGCAAGGTTGTGTTTATTACTATGCCCATAATTGATTGAATATACAAACTGAATACATATAGATCGTTCATTCCAATATTAACATTTCTGCGCTCAAAAAAATGAAATTTGCATGTCAATGTAAGCAATGCTTCTTTAGGATTGTTTTAGATTTAAAACTGCAAATATGTTATTACAGACAATTTGCAAGCTTTTGTTTTACGAAAATTAACGATATAAAATTATCATGCTCCAGGATATTGAGCGATAAATTATTACATTAGTTACAGATACAATATACGGTATATGGTTAAATCTGGCCAAGTTACTGAATGTTTTCTATCCAAATGTAATAGGTACATCTATCCTTATAGTCCATGCAGTTCATCTAGTAGCCAAAGATGAAATTATTTAGCGGTAGTAAATGTATTAATTTCAAAAAACAAAACATATTTTTGTGAAAGCCACTAAACTTACTAAATGCTTCCTTTTTTATGTTCAAATTAACATTAAAATGAATTTTATGGCCAAACTATCATCATTTTGAATGTCAATAACTCATCGCCGGTGGAATATAGAAATTTGAAACCATATAGACTTTTGTAGAACATACAATACTCTATACAAAAATCTATTGGGAAATTCTTTACTCGGCAATAAAAGCTTTAATGATAAAAAAACAGTTTTCCCATATTATTTAAAGGAAAAACTTGCGCACTCGGACGCCATCTTTTAAAATTAAGTTAAGAGATTGACCTCTCGTAAAAAAATTTTAAGACCTAAACTTCCTCTTTTCGCATCAGGACTTTGAAAAAAATCATCGTTTTATTTGAATCACCCTAATGTTTGTACAATCAGTACCCTAAATACCTCAGATTCACCTTCGATAATACACTATGTTTCAAGAAACTGGCGAATACCGCTGCAAAACTGAAAATGAGGTAAATCAAACCAACACCCACTTCTAATATAGCTCCACCATGTCTACGCAGAATGCGCTTCTCCGCGAACACAAGATCATATCTAACCGACCTCGAAGACGACCTTTATATCAATAGACTGCTCCATGTTAAATAAATGCACAATACATCACACCACAGAAGGTAACGAGAGACATGTAACAAGCATGTGAAAACTATGTTTCTTATGCAAATGGTCTCTTGTGGGGTATCTGAATCATTGTTGTCTTCCATACAACAAAAATAATGTAAACAATTTTATAACGGTTATTTATAAATACCCATTTTGTATTGGCTGAATATTATATGTGGAATTCTCTAAATTTTTATTTTTCTTACTTGGAACTATAACGTGAATAATTCTGTTAAGCTTGATAAATAATAATCTTAAAAAAAACAATTTATACTAAAGAACGATATATTAAAGAACGTGTTGGCAGAGTCATCTTTAAGATCGTATTTGCACACCCTCGTCGCCAGGATAGTTTAAATCGCTGTTAAAATTTTTCTGTTAGTAATAACAAAAGTGAAAACATTAGGTGCATTCTAAATACCATATAGATTTATTGTATAAAATTACAGGCAATATTGACGCATATTTTTTTTTTTAACGAAGAAAATACCAATATTATATTTGGTGTCATTTTATGAAATTAAATAATTGTATTTTCTCGATTTAAAAAAAATGCTCATCAGTATTGGCTGTAATTTTATACAATAAATCTATATGGTATTTAGAATGAACCTAATGTTTTCGTTTTTCAGTTTTAACTAACAGAAAAATTTTAAAAGCGATGTATAAAATTGGATAATTAGTGAAAACCTTAAATAAAAAATATAATGTATTTTATTTAATTTTCATTAGATAATTACATTGTCTCTAATTTAAAACAAAACTATATTACTAATGATGCAGTCATTTAGTTAAAGACACGACAAAGTAAACATGTATTTCGAGCTTACAATATGCTAACAAACTAATTCTAAACTACATTTGACCAAAGCAAACATCTACCGTTACTGAACTCAAGTTTGTACTATTATTATATTCCTTATTCATGATCAATGTAAATACAATAAAATAAGCCAAAGGATACGTTTTGGTTATACAGAGTGGGCCGGATTTTAATCAGGAAACTTAGAGAATCGACAAATTAAATATTTCGAAGAAATATGGGAAAAACCAAAAATAAATTACGCCCGCTATCTAGAAAACTAAGCATTTTTAACTGTAAGTTATAAACTTATAGACAAATCAATATTATTTTGGCATCAAAAAGGTCTATTTGTTGGAACAAAAATACACAATATTTAATATTTTGCTTTTCATTTCTATATTTCTCAACTAATTTTAGTAAACTTGATCGTGTTTTGTAAGCAATAGAATGGGCTATAATAAACTATGAACAAATTACCGAAATGTTAAAATATAAGACCCATTTTCTAATAGCACTTCTATTCTGTATAAATAACACGACGAGATGATAGAGGAAACCCACCAGAAACCCATAATTGGGTGTCAGGCGCTAATGAAATTCTCCCTGTAAAATAAATGTAATATTATTGATTCATTAAAAAATATCAATAGTTTCAAACACCACAATTGCCGTAACTGTTATACTCCAGCTGTGCATGGCTCGCTCTATTGCAATTTGGGGCAGTTCTTCCCAATATTGGGTTATGCCTTATTGTAGTTCATCAATATCATTAAATTGATTTCGGTCATTGTCGTGCAGTCTGTGAAAAAAATATGGCCATACAAAATAATTCAATATATTAAACTCGGGACTACAATACGACCATGGTATAAAAATACATTTTTCCTAATAGTGTTCAATTTTTGTGGAAAAATTTAAGGTTCCAGTGAATAATCATTGTTTCGACCACCCAGCGTAGGTAGTCTATTCTAACTAACTAGGTTCTTTTTATACAACAGAAAATGTAAATCGTGTATTTCTTCAAAATGGTGCACCTGTGCATACAGCTCGAACGACTTTGACTTACCTGAGAAACGCCATTCATAGAACCGTAAAGATGGCCGCCAAACAGTACTGAAGTAAATCCATTTGATTACTTTGCTTGGCCACATTTTCTTCAAAGACTTCACGGCAATTGCCGAAATCAATTTAATAATATTGAGGAGCTAACACAAGGCTTAACTCAATGCTGTGAAGAACTGCCGCAAATTTGTATAACCCTATACATAGCTGGAGGGTTACTTACAGCAGTTGTGGTTGCACGAGGAGATTACACTTAACGTGTATGATGTGTTAGATTTCATTGCCTACATCTTTAATGTTTGAAAGTATTGATTTATTTTCAATGATTCAATAATTTGTTGTACAAAGCGAATTTCATTAGTACCTATCACCTAATTATGAATTTCTGGCGAAATGTCCTCTACCATCTCACCGTGTTATTTATCTAGACAAGATTTTTTATAAATTATTTCTGTACTTCGTATTGTTGATATTTAAGTTGTACTATAAGCAAAAGAAGTACTAGTAGAAAATGTGTTTTGTATTTTGACATTTCAATAATTCTTAGAGCCGATTCTATTTCCTACATAACAAGATCGAGTTCATTGATATCGTTTGAGAAATAAAAAATTGGCAGACAAAATATCAAAGGTTGTTTTTTTTCCATATTTTAAAAATGGCAAATAAGCCTTATTTGAATTCGCTCTATTTCTAAAACCAATAAACCGATATAACTCATATAATGTAATCTTAAAACATAGAGTAATTTTTTCGAAATCTGTCATTAGTTCTGCCATTGTGACAACTTTCAATTAAGAAATTATCTTCCATCGCGTCATCCATTTTGAATTTTGATGTTATGGCCAAATTGATATTTTGATTTTGTAACCTATTAAATCAGCTAACTATTGTCACCAAATTTGCTAAAATCAGCGGAGAAACAATAATTTGAAAAAGAAAAGTTAAAAATATGGCTTTTTTATGCCAGATTGTACGGGTCTTTCCGGGTCTTTCTGTCAACGTTGATGGTTTTCAAACTCTAACAGCTCTCTAACAAAATGAGACAGATTTTATTTAAATTTGTAAACAGGAAGTGGGACAAGTTTTATTGATATTGGGAACTAAAATCACCACTTCTTTGGGTATTAAGCCACCTTTCTATAAATTATTTTAAAAAACTGTTAAATAAACCTCTGCGCCAAAGTTAGAGGTTGGTTTTTGAGAAAAATATTTTTCCTATCCAAAATATGTCACATTTGCACTATTTCTTTGCTAATTTGTGAATGTACCAAACCCAAAAATATCACCATTATAATTTTATATAACTTTTGTATTATAGTTCTCTGGCTTGAAAAGGATACGCATTGCCGAAGTTAATGCTTTTCCCATAAATTATGCTTTCTCTCATATTTTTTTTATATTTTCTCCACGCAACATCTATTGGTGAAATAAACTAACCCCGTGTCTTTCTTGGGAAAATTGTGAAAGTGGATTATCCTGTCCACATTTTTCTTGGAGTAACAGATAATTATACACATAACAATTTGTAATATTCACTGTTTTCGTCGGCATATTGTGGAATAAACAATGATGAAATAAAAGAACTGTAGTAAAAAAGAACTCGTACAAACTATACAAATTGATCAAACGAATATAATGCATTTTGCTCGTTTCGTCAAAGTGCAATTTTTCTCCACTAGTGGACGACATGAAGGTTTATATTCCCAATTCTGAACATTGTGATTTCTTAAAAATTGTGTCGTCGAGGAGGCCGCCGTATTTTCTAAAGCCGGCTTCATACATGTGGTAGTCATCGAATACCGAGTAACGATTATTTGTGATTCGGCAAATACCTAGCAGTGTGAATGAATGAAATATGGCGAATATCTAGTGTTTCCCAAACTCCGATTATTTCCCACCCAATGTCGGTAAACTGTTATGAATCAAAGTAAACGAATGTTCGCCTTGTTACAAAAATGTACACTTTGTATCGTATATCTGGTGTGAATAGACGTGTTTTCAATGAGCTAATGAAGTTAATACAGTCAGGTTAAGTGGAAAAAGGGGGAAACTGAGTAATGAAATTGTACGGTGAAAAGACACAATCATTAGGATTAGGAGTGAAGTACCTAGTGTAGTTTTTGAGGGTTTTACTGAGAGATGCAAGTGTGGACAATATATTGGAGGTTAATGTGTGGATATTCCAATTTTCAATTTAATTCAATTTATTAGAATTAGAAACTATACTGAAATACGTATTAATATATCAAATATTATATATACATATTACAGTGTATATACCATGAATTGTAAACGCTGAGAAGATAAACTCGCCATCCGTTATGCCGGTCCCGGCTGGCAATGTTCTGGCGGTTCACTGTGGAGTTCCTATTTTGGTTTTTCTTTGTAGCTTTCCTATAGAAAATACATCATAGTTGAGTTATTACTGCCGTGGCATTTTAATAATTACAGTGATTTCAAATTTAACTAGTGACAAGTATACAAGTTGGTTTTCACAGGAAAAAAATAAGATAAAAACCTGCTTTAGATAATTAGAGTATTTTGTGTATAGGCAGGAAGAGAGGGGTCTCCACCTTGTAAAGATAAACTTTGGTATGGGAGTAGGTAGGGGTAAGAGGGAGTGTGTATCAATTGTTGTCCGTTTTTGGTATAGTTATTCTAATTCGTTGTAGATCGGCAAGTATCCATAAATAAACTTATGAATAATGTGTGTATTCATGGTGTCGTCGGAGACTGTTAAATGTCTTTTAAGTACAGAGAAGTGTATGCTAGTTTTGAGAAGCTTCATAGCAGTTCTTAAAATATGTTCTTTATCCTCTGTACTTTAACAGTCACGTGAAGTTCATCTAGATTGATGTCAAAAGTCAGAGTAACTTATTCTGTGTCGTCTGGAGAAATTGATATTGAGTATTCAATATCAGGAGTACTGTCTTTTAGGACAGTAGCTTGTTCGTAGTGTGTGGATATACTACATTTTTGACTTTTTAGGGTATAAGAAAACATTAAAATATAGTGTATTAGTATCATATAAGGTAATTTGATCAAAACAGCAACTGGTGAATTATAAGAAGAAACACCGATATCTAAGATATTTATATAAGATAATTTAGATACAGGTACCAATTTAGAAATTAAACAAATACAAGACTTTGACACTGAAAGTAAATGCGTAAGAACGTTGACCCTACACGTTAAAACGTGATAAAAACTATTGCTTTTGGAAATTATTCATTTTTATAAAGAAATATTATATTTGCCGGAGGCGCTGGTGAAAATTACATGGCGAGCGTAAAAATTAAAATTTTGCCGGGGGAGTGTCAAATTACACAGTGCGCCGGAGAGTAAGACAAAGCAGAAATGACAGAAGAAAGGGCAAAACGTGTTCGGGGGAGCCAACAAACAATTAATATGGGTGAGGAAGGAAAGAGAAGAGGAGCCTAACAGAGGATGATTTTAGGTCTATAGAGGAAAAATTTATGAAAGAGAATGACTAGGAGAGAATCCATAACAAGGACTCCTTCAAAAGATCCAAAAGATGACGAAGGAAAAAGGAATAATCCTAGAAAGCTCTCGTGCCCTGGAATATTTGAAACTGAGGATATAGAAATCCTAACACTCAAAGAGATTGAAATGCAAAAAAAATTAACAGCAGAGGCAAAAATCAGTAAAAGTATTCATGGAAAGAGAGATATGAGATGAGAAAAGAAGAAAAAAACAGTTGGAGGAGAAAATAAGGGTGAAAGCGACAAAACGGGAAATACAAACAAAAGAGAAGGAAGAGGAAGAAAACAGATTTAGAGGGAATCAAGAAGAGAGAAAAAGAAAAAGATAAGAGTAGACGAAAGAAAAATTAAACAAAAATGTTAGAGGAAGAAAAAATGAGAAGTATGAAGAAAGAAAAAAATGCAAGGTTTAGAACTACGTGGGATGATTTTGGGGATCATGGTATCGAGAACCCTCAAGTTCAGTGATCATATTAAGGATGTAAGGAAAAAAGTGGGTGAAATCTGTACAATAATAGATGAGATGATTAAAGAAAAATATGGAGCTGATGATAAACTGGGTCGTATGATATATGAAAGGGTTATAAGGATGGAAGTGTTAACGGAATGGAACTAAGGGGGGAGTAGATGTGAGGCAGCTGAAATCCACCCACAGGCTAGCACTATTAAAGAAGAGGAAAGAAGAGGGGAGGGCATACTGATTACTATATAGGGGGCAGACCACACCCCAGCATCAAGGCAAAGTGTCTAAGGAGGTGGAACTAATGATTATAGAGTGGTAGCGATGTCAAAGTATACAAAGACGCGAAAGGAAGAGTAGGAATGACAATGTTCATGGAAGTGGAGTTTGGAAGCATATGAGACGGCACCCCCATCTCAACAGCTGAAGCTGTGGCGGTGGGGGACGCCTTGAGAGTAATACAGGAAAGAGTGAATGCGATGAGAGTTGAAAGGAGAGAGATGAGGCAGGTTGTTGTTATTACCAATGATCTGCAAATAATGGAAGGATTGAAAATATAAGAGAGATAGATTTTGAATCGGTTCAAGTACAAAAGTTGATAGAATGAATGAAAGAGAGAGAGAGAGAGAGGGAGGGATACGAGCTGTAAATATTGTGGATGAAAAAAGGTGGGGAGAATCGAGAGAACGGGTGTCGATAAAGCAAGGGACGTGGTTGGGTAGAAAACAACGGAGAGATAAGAGAATGAGGTTTGAAAGGATAATATGAAAATTTTTGTGAAACAAGGCCTAACCTAAGTAATTAAATTAATCTTATCATTAAATTACAAAATAAAATTGTTTGCAAGCTCAAGTGGAAACTCAAACATAGTTGTATAACAATAAATAAAAGCGAGCACTATATTCACCAAACTGAAAGAAAAAAATACTTACAGTATGGTCATTATTTGTTGATATGAGCGAAATTGATATAAGCAATTTTCCAGGTGGAAAGGCAAGATCAGTACAGTTTATCAAAAGCAGGAGTTATTATTTCCTGGAATAATAAATTGAATAATTAAAATTTCATTTTTCTGTCATTGTTAACCAAGTTGAATTAATTTCACTGAGATGTACAATAGAATATATTCAATCTGAAATGTTTCAATTGTGATTAGTTAACAGAAATATACTCGGAAATATATTTCCTCAACCTGTTATGTGTTTATGCTCTCAATGGGGTATAAGTAGTGGCAGCTCATTAATTAATATAGAATGAAATTTCCCTGTTTGCTTTTGTTATTTGTCGAGAGTAGAATAATACACATTATATTCGAATCTGAGGTTTTTGTTTTAAAAATTATAAAAGCGGATTAAGGAGTTACCGACTGCGAATACATATTTCACCCAAATCTGTTCAATTGACGAGGATGTAATAATGAAAAAAACTAAATTTGTGTACAGAAAAAGATGCGAATGTGAACAAGTTGGCATAATATGAAGTCGTTTATATTTTTATTTCATTTCAAATATAATCGATATAATTATTTTTATTTCTCATTGCTTCAGTGAGAGAAAGGTCGCAAAAAACAAAACGGGAGTTTTAATAAATGCGGACGATTTAAACCCTAGGGGATAATTTGTTCTGATTTTCATTGTCAGTGTCTATTTTTGTTATTAAAATTTCATAGTCCGGGTTAACCTCAGACGGCAAATTTTAATGGAAGTAAAGCTTTAAACCGCACGCAAAAAATTATTATTGATATGATATTAACTAGCCATGTTATACAATGACAGCGATATATAACATTCGTTTCGTAACATAATTTACCCTTCTGGTTATTGTCATTTGAATCGACAACCCCAAGTTCCTCCGTCTACCCGCTACAAGTTCTTCTGGCATGTTCGAATTTATTTAATCTCAAAATATCGACTTTTTGCTCATTTCTGTCGTAGTTCCCCTATTTTTTGTACAGTTCAGAAGGAACATTTCCTACGGGTTCGGGGTGGCCCCCAAGTAGTGAAGATCCTCTCATTAGAGTAAGTAGTCTTTTTTAGTCGTTTACTCCGATCCGGTTCCCGAATTCTATATAATTTGACAGTGAGATTGGCCAAGCCCATGAAATAATGTGATTTTCGGAAAATTATTTTTTATGTTGAATTCTTCAGTTTTAAACCGAACAAATCGCTTCTTATCCTTTTCATTATGATCTCTATCTGCTTTTAGAAAATTCGCAATTTTGGTCCTGGTACTTCTGATCTGGAATTTTTACGATGGCACTATTTAATTTTCTAATGAGTTCTAATTTAGTTTTTTGATTTGCGCTTGCGTCTTTATGAAAAATCTTATTTATTTTTTTTTTGTAGGGGAACGTCATCTTAGCACTCCCTTAAATAATTCAGTTACTTTATTTTTGTAATTATTCACAAAGAAACCGCTGCCAATTATTTGGTGATCAGAACTTCCTCACCATAGTAAAACTCGTGTGGTGGAGTTTATAATAAAAGTAATTTTTGATGTTTCAAAAAAGTCACATTGACGTTTCAAAAATATCACATTTTGACGTTTCAAAAGTCACTTTGACGTTTCAAAAAAGTCACCTTTTTTGACGTGTCAAACATTGGGACCGATTTTGCTCATCAAGGAACTCATTCTCTTCCTTGACCTCTAGAATATGTGTAACAAATTTGAAAGCTTTATCTCAAAAACTGTAACGAACCAGACACACACACAGACAGAAAAATTGTTCTGTCTGAAATTTTGTGTATCGTCATAATTCGTCGAGAATCGTCCAGAAATGCAATAAAAATTTTCAAAATTTTTTTCACGAATACATAACCCTCACTTTGAGAGGTGAGGAACGCAACAAGTTTCGCGCTTGATAACATGAGCACATGGTGTTGTTTGGATGACTAATTTTTTAAAATTTCACTAAGAATTTAAAGCTAAAGATAAACAGTAGTTAGCTCATTTATTTGAAGTGTTCAAAGTGAAATGTGTTGAACAGGAACAAACTTGCTCAAAAGTAACTGTATCTTATTATATTTATATTTTTCTTGTTCTGAAATAAAAGAACAACTTTTCACCTATATTTGCAATTTCAGTTAATGGCGATATTAACAATTTAGTGTAGTTATGAAAATTACCAATTGAATGGACAAAGTCACCCCACATATTGACATTTTTATCATATAATCAAAGGGCTCACTTACAAAGGCAGAACATAAGCATTATCCACAGAAAGGGACAAAGGAGTGCCGGCAATTATTGGAGTTGGGTTTCTGGCACAGCATATTTGATGTTGTATCATGTTACATGATATTAATTTTGAACAATTATGTTCCAATTTTTGTCTTGCAATTTTTCCCTTTTGTTTTTAAAAATAGATAATATTGTACAGGGTGAATTTGTGAGAATTTTCACCCCCTCTAATTTTGTTATTTTTATTATTATGAAAAAATTGTAAATACAAAAGTTATAGGATTTTTATGTTAATTTTGAAAATCGTATCAAAGAAACAATAGAAGCTCATGCAAAATGGATACAGTTATTAATTTTATTTTTTTTCAATTGAACAGTGTAATATTTTTACATATTCGAATAGAACGTTTTCTTACAAACAAAGTGATATAGGGCTTGATGGGTATATCTCTAATAAATCAGTCTGTAGGGGCCAAAAAAGGCTTTTGCCTTACAAAAGGTGGGGTAGTAATGATTTTTAATTTAGGTTGTTCAAGTCTGGGCCTTGACAAAAAATCCAAGTTTTTGACCTTGGGGGTGGAGGCTCGAGCCGACATCTTCAATAAAAGGTACAAAAAATTAGTTTTTTTCAAAATAACTCCACAGCGGTTTATCCAACAACGAAAATCCTCACAACTTTTTTGTAAAAACTTTTTTTTGAAGTATAATATGTAACGAGTTACAGCGGCGGAAATATGAAAATTTTTCCCAAAAAACAGTAAAATTTCCCATTTTTGACGGTAAATTTAGTAAGAATAAATTAACTCTGTTTTTAATGTTTTTTCCACACCACAATAAGATTATACAGCGATATCTATTTAAAATTAAAATGATTTTTCTTTTTACATATATATTTTCTTACCGCCGCAGGCGCAGAGGCATTATAGGTATAAGTTAGTAGAGAATATTTATTTAGCACGCTTTTTCGTTGCTTTATATAGTGGAAACTTGGAAGACGAAACCTTGGAAGAAGTCTGCTACTAACGTTTCGCTAAATCTACTATAAAAAGCAAATTCAATCTTACTTTTTTGCCACCAACAAAGGACGCTGCGCGGTATATGCGTTCAGACGTACCACCAGTCCGAAAATGGTATAGGATCCAAAAAAATCCAGAATACTGGGGTTGGAAACTTGGCAGCAATGGGCTCGCTCCACTCACAATAACAGAGCAACCAGCACCCGAGAACTTATTGAAATTCATTTCATGCACTTGTCGAAAAGGATGCGGCGGAGCATGTGGTTGCAGGAAAGCTGGATTGAAATGCTCTGTTGTGTGTGGCTTCTGCAGTGGTCAGTCATGCGAAAATGTACCAGAGGTTCGCAGCGCCAGCGAGGACGAAGATGGCGAAGATTTATCAATGGAAGAACAATGGATTTTCAGAAGCACCGATGATGAAGACATTGAGGACGCAGATTATACTGAAGACGTCAACATAAACCGACCAGGACCATCAAAAAAGGGAAAACGCTAATAATATAATTGCGTGGTCAAGGTGGTGTGGAAATGAGTATACCTTAAATTTACAAAATTATTATAATTATGTAATAAATAGGGAGAAACGATCCAAAAAATCACAAAATGGGGTGTTTTTTTTTGGGAAAAAGGTTCATCTTTCCGTCGCTATAACTCGTTACATATTAGACGTACACATTTTCATCGTTGGATCAACCGTTGCGGAGTTATTTTGAAAAACTAATTCTTTGTACCTTTTATTCAATATGGCGGCTCGAGCGGTCCCCCCAAGGTCGAACTTGGATTTTTTGTCAAGGCCCAGACCTAAACAACTTAATTTAAAAATTATTACTACCCCATCTTTTGCAGGGCAAAACTCCCTACATAATGGACTATAATACTAAGGTGGAAAACTTTATGTGAGTCCCACCCGTCAACTATTTCTGACTACATATGGAAAATGGAAAACATATTTTATTAAAAATAGCTCAACTGTCTTGGTAATACGATTTTCAAAATATTCTTAAAAAATTTTGTAACTTCTTTATAAATTATTTTTGAATAGTCAGAAAGAACAAAGTTAATGGGTGTTGGACAAAATTTTCTTCGTATCTCTGATTACTCATGAAATTTTGATCTTCGATATGATTGCATTTAAGATATACGACCTACCTGGTGTTTTGCCGATGTTCTGGACTAGAGGTTGCAACTACCTCATCAATAGGGGGTGTGAACTGTAGCTTTTGTATACATAGGCACAATAGTACATTGTGTATCTAGTAGTAAAAGCAATACATTCCCGGACGACGATGTAAATTGTTGGCCGAGGCGTTAAGCCAAGGCCAATAAGCAATTGAAGTCCGGGAATGTGCTTCTACTACGAGGTACACATACTATTTTTCTGAAATTGCAATTAATATTATTATGAATTAAGGAATTTTTATTAATACATAACATTTTTTCATTACGATCTGAATACATATCATCTTGTAGCAATTTCAAAGAAATTATATTTTTCCATAAAACAATAATTACTTCATTTCCAAAGTTATACTCTAAATGAAGCCACTTTGACAACTACATTTTTTATGCGTTAAAAGTAATGCTTTGGGACTAAAAGTTATTAATGTAGCCCATTATGCCTCTCTTTCAGTAATTTCTTTTAATCAATTTTAAGTATGCTTGGGGTGACTTTGATATTCCATAAGCTTTCAATGATTATCAAAGTCATCCCTAGTATTCGAAGATAAAATTAGGATTTTAAGGATTATGACCTATAATCTTCATGATAACTGAAAATAAAACTCTTTGATTGATAAAAAATAAATCTTTGTTCTCTAAAAAAATAACAAAACTTAAAATACTTTCTTTGGTTAAAGTGAACATACATTCTTTGGTTAAAACGTAACATATATTCTTAAAATTCAAAAAATCTAACTTTCAAAAACGTTAGCGAACTTTGGAAATACATATCTTTTTACACGCCCGGCGCACTCTAGAAGTTTTTTCCGGCTGTTCTAGAAGTGCTATGATGTCTTCCAAGATTACCGTAAATGAGTCATTATCAACAACTTTGTAAGTAGTTTTTGATGTGTCTAGGAAATTAAACCCCAGGACATTGTATTCATTCTCGTCTACTTGATTTTCAACCCTGGCGACGTATCTATAATTGGTAGAGTTTCTGTTTCCAGACAACACTAGAGTTAATGCACCAGGTACAATATTTTTAGGGTCAGTGGGCAAATTACTTCAGTCAGTGGAGATTTTTGCCCCACATAAATGGGGTAGAAACGATTTTGATATATGTTGTTTAGGTCAGGACCCTGATGAAATTCCATGTTTTCGATCTTTGGGAGGATACCCGAATGAAAGGTGCAAAAAATTGTTTTTTTTTCAAAATAACTCCGCAACAGTTGACCCAACGACAAAAATGTCAAAGTGAAAGAAGGTAAAATTTCTTACATTTTTTGTATATACATTTTTTTGTAAGTCTAATATGTAACGAGTTACAGCGGCGGAAAAATGAATATTTTCCAAAATATCAAATTTCATTTTTATTTTTTTTTTTATTCTTTCTGGCTATTCAATACATAATTATAATAATTTTGTAAACTCAATGTAAATTAATTTCCACACCACCATAAAGTAGAGTAAATGGCGTAGACCTAATCCACTGATATTCCAATTTCACGATTATATTATTACTATTTTCTCCTTTTCGACAAGGTGTGACTCAGCAGGGCCGTGCGGTGCAATTTTTTTAGGTAAAGCGAGTTACATTTTCCTTTTTACTTCAAATTGAAAACATATAGGGACATTCATTTTTTATTGAACCATCAGGAAAATAATTAAGAAAATATTCAAAACTAAAGATAAAAAATATAAAAAATAGTATATTTCTATTTGGTGGTATTTGGCATTATTTTTAAAATCTCACATTGCACATAACTTTTTCAAGTTCTGACTCTATTGCTAAAACGACAAGACCACTTAATTTTTCTTGTGCCAAACTTGACCTTAAGTAAGACTTTATTAGTTTTAATTTCGAAAAACTTCTCTCACCACCCGCTGCAGTTACTGGCAGAGTTAATGATAAAATAATAACTGTATTGGGATATAACGTGTCCATTCTTTTTTCGTATAGATGGTTAAAAACTTCTAACAGATCTAGCTTCGTATAAATATTTCTGCTCAAACTAAGGAGTTTATTTTGCAACTCAACTCCATCTAAGACTCTATCATCATTATCTTATAAGGTATTTTGCAAATCATTACAATTATTTATTACTGTTTCTTCTTTAACAGTTTTTAGGTCAAAAATGTTCTAAAGAAATTCAAATTTGTCGCCGTGTAAACATAAATGCTCGAATGTTTCCTCAACGGAGTTTAAGGTAGGTAACACTCAATATGATATAAAACAATTCAATTTTAATTTTTATTTACGGATATAAAATTGACTCTGTTTCTCATAGTTAAAGGTAATTTTCTTTAGTTAATACGTAGTCGGTGTAATCGGATAAAAATAAAAGACGGTTGTTTTCACTTTGTCGACGTTTCGATTAATTTTTTAATCTTCTTCAGGACTAAAAATAAAAAAAATTTCAATTTACAATACTGTGTAGATAAAAATAGAAATAGGATTTTAATATAATTTAACAATTATTTACACATTAATTGTGAATTGACTTGATTAAAATATAAAACAATTAAAATCGGATCATACAAAAAAAAATTTATAAAAATTTTTTAAAAAATTGCTTGAACATTAAACATAAAAATACGTAATATCCTTACCTTAAGTGAAACAAACCTCCAATATTCACATTTCATAGATGAAAGTGTCGTAATCATAAAACAACAGAGTTATAATAACCAATGTAAACAATCGGAATGTAACAATTATTGATAGTAAATTTCAGTGCGAATGTCACCATATCACTTAAGACAATAAACTGAGGATTCAAATGTAGTTGATATAAGAACTTCATTCAGAGATAAAAATCAATAAAAAACCAGTAAAGAATAATATGTTAAGATAACAAACAGAAAAATGTATAAAGGATTATTAATAGCATTAATAATAATAATAAAGTAAATGAAAAACTAAAAAGTATGAATTATAATTAGGTTTTATGAAGATGGAATTTTTAAATATATTTTTTTAATTAAATTGTTATAAACAACACTTTTAGTGTCAGTTTTTTTATTAACTACACTTTGATGTAGGTTAATAAAAATCATTTCACTAAAAAAGTCTCTTATGGTAATTACTTTCATGATCTAAAACGCTAACATTGTCAAAATTAAAATTATAGTCACATGAAAAATGGTGGTGAGCTAGCATAGTTGTATCTGTTTTATTATATGTTTCTGTACATGAATTAATATATTCACTAGTTCTAGCTTTTAAATGTTGTTTGATTTGACCAACGTAACATTTATTCCAGTCTAGACAAGGAATTTTTACACAACGGCAGACTGGAACCCCATAGGAAGTTTATCTTTCATTGAAGAAAACATATTACCCACTTTTTTAGTGGGATAGAAAACTAAATTTATGTTTTCATTATATAATATGCGTTTTAAATTTTCTGATAAACCTTTTACATAGGGAATTTTTATATAGATTTTATTTAAATTACTATTATCAGCACGAGGGGATGTAGAAGAGTCATTGTTAATGTTAATAATTGAATATTGAAACAAAATAAAATGAAATTGAACAAAATAAAATGATCCCTTTCTTAGATCTTACTCTCATAAGAACTGATGAACAGCATACTATGAGTGATTGGTTTGAAAAAGAAATTAACTCGAGGGGAATTTCATGAACGTAACTTAGTTGCCTTTAAAAACAAATTAATAAATAATGACTACCCTAATAAATTATATATTATCATTATTAACACTAACAATGACTCTTCTGCATCCCCTTGTGATGATAATAGTAATTTAAATAAAATCTATATAAAAATTTCCTATATAAAAGGTTTATCAGAACATTTAAAACGCATATTATATAATGAAAACTTTTATTTAGTTTTCTATCACACTAAAAAAAGTGGGTAATATGTTTTCTTCAATGAAAGATAAACTTCCTATGGGGTTCCAGTCTGACGTTGTGTATAAAATTCCTTGTCTAGACTGTAATAAATGTTACATTGATCAAACCAAACAGCATTTAAAAGCTAGAACTAGTGAACATATTGATTCATGTAAAGAAAAATATAAGAATAAGACATAAGATACAACAACTATGTTAGCCCACGACCATTTTTCATGTGACCATAATTTTAGTTTTGACAATGTTAGCGTTTTAGATCATTAACGTAATTAAGAGACTTTTTAATGAAATGATTTTTTATTAACCTACGTCAAAATGTAGTTAATAAAAAACTGACACTGAAAATTTAAATGTTGTTTATAACAATTTAATTTAAAAAAAATATTTAAAAATTCCATTTTCCTAAAACCTAATTATTCATACTTTTTTAGTTTTTCATTTACTTTATTATTATTATTATTACTATTGCTATTAATAATCCTTTATACATTTTTCTATTTGTTATCTTAACATATTATTTTTTACTATTTTTTTACTTATATTTATCTCTGAATGAAGTTCTTGTATCAACTACATTTGAATCCTTAGTTTATTGTCTTAAATGATATGGTGACATTCGCACTGAAATTTACTAGCAATAATTGTTACATTCCGATTGTTTACATTGGTTATTATAACTATGTTGCTTTATGATTACGACACTTTCATCTATGAAATGTGAATACTGGAGGTTTGTTTCACTTAAGGTAAGAATATTACGTATTTTTATGTTTATTTTTATGTTTAATAAAACAAGATAGATTTATTGGGGTTCAAAATAAAACAAAAGAAGGTTTAGTGCCATATTCCCCAAAAAGAGACAATTATGCAGCTACGGACACGTGTTTCGGAGTTATTGCCCCTCATCAGCGTAGCGTAGCTAAGAAATTGGATCTACGATTTGGGGAATATGGCACTAAACCTTCTTTGTTTTATGTTTAATGTTCAAGCAATTTTTAAGAATTTTTTATAAAAAAATTTTTTGTATATTATTCGATTTTAATTGTTTTATATTTTAATCAAGTCAATTCATAATTAATGGGTGAATAATTGTTAAATTACATTAAAATCCTATCTCTATTTTTATCTACCAGTTCTGTAACCGTACAGTACCTACTGTAAGTTATAATTTTTTATTATTTTTAGTCCCGAAGGAGATTAAAAAAATTAATCAAAACGTCGACAAAGTGAAAATAACCGTCTTTTTTTATCCAATTACACCGACTACGTATTAACTAATATCTACATATGGATACTATTATTCTATTTGTAATCTTCTTTCTTCTCGGGCAATTTTGTTGTTAAACTCGAGAATTTTTTAACAGTCAAAAGATTACCCCATATACCTAAACATCTGCGCCCTGAAGCGACCGCTTCTTCACATCACCCCACCATACGGCCCTGTGACTCAAATACAATATATGTGTGTGTTGTTGCTAATTTAGGTCACTGGTCACTGTATTAAACCAGGATCGCGGGCGCGCGGAATACTACAGTGCCGCTCTTTCTCTAAATAGGGAAGAAAGGGACGCCCTTTTCAACCATTTCATAAGAAACAAAGAAAGACGAGAGACGGTCTATACTTAGTCTATAAAGCAGTCGCTACAAAAAACACATAGAATGAATTATAAAACATCCATACACTAATATTATTCTGTATTAATTTCCGCCATCGCGACCGGTGCGGCCGTAATACAATTTATATAACAAGAAAAATCACTGTAATTTGAAATATATTTCGCTATATTGTTGGCAAATAAGCAGAATCTGATGTAACAGAATCAGCGAAATGAAGAATTTAGCAACTTGCCTGTCCCGGCGCCACAATCTTGATCGCGCTGGCCTGGCCAGACAGTCGACTATTTAGTTATTACTTATTAATTTGTAATTGGTATTTTTATTAATAATCAGTATTTTATTTATTCAATCTGATTAATGAGTAATTAATTGTGCATTAATATACTTTGCGACATTTGACTACGCATTTAATTTAGAGTGTGTGAGTGATATCTCCAACCCTTTATTTCTAACAACAGCGGTGGGATAGTTTTCACGTTTTCCACTAATTTATTTGAAGAATAATTATAGAAGACCTACTTGTAGAAGTATTGAAAACTACAAAAACAAACAGAACAGCTCCTGAACAGGTTGATTTACCATTGTTTCACTTGATGTGGATGATGCTGGGGAATGGACCGAACAGGTTGATGCAATTAAAACTGAATTTGATTGGTCTGATCTACAAACAGTGGTAAGAGTTGGATGCTAATGATGCTAAAATTTGGTATGAAAATTGGTCCCGAGCACTTTTAAAAGTGAATTTTTAGAATCATTTCAAAGGAAAAAAATTCTTGAACGTTTGTTTTATGAGGCTTCTATGTTCAATAGTTCCTCTTGTAATACGTATGCAGCTAATGTTCATGAAAAATTAGCTTTGCTTAAAAATGTACGTACTAATTGGAGTTCCTCCGATTTAATTGAATTAATTATTTACGGCATTCATGACATGAAAATACAAGAATCTGTTATAATGCGAGATTTTGTGCCATTTCAGACCTTATTGCTTATTTAAGTTTTCAAAATCGACACGTAATGATTTTACTCAAAATAAATATGAGTCTAAGGAACCTCGATTAGAACGATCCGAAGTGTCAAGGTCTACTTTGTCTTGTTTTAAATGCGGACGTCTAGGGCACCTACAGAGCATTGCCAGTCTACACTAACTTAGTTTAAAAAAACATTTAAGACCCAACCGAGTCATAAATCTAAAATCCAGTAATAATAATTCGACTTCTCTAAACAAATCTAATACCGACAAATGTGAGCTTTGTTTAAAACCAGGTCACGCTGAGGAAAAATGCTTTATTAAGAATTCAATAGAACAGAGACGCAAAGTAAATTTTATTTCCGGGAATAAAATTACTATTCCAACAGTAATAAAAATTGATAATCAAAATTACATGGGATTAATTGACACCGGGGCTGATATCTCTCTTATGTCTGATAAATTTGTGGAAAGATTTTCCTCAAAGTTAGTTGAACGCGAACTGTAAGGAATAATGTTAAACATAAATTTCAGGCCGATGTCGAAATTACAGGCCAGCGTACTAAGTTAACTTTCGTGGTTATTCCGGCCCTTAACCTTGACTATGATGTAATCATCGGTAGTTATTTATTTACAGATACACGACTTGCCGCCGTTACTGATTGTGATGGTACATATGTTACTAATAAGCAACTCCCTATAGTTTTACTTGTTACTGAGGGTAACGTAAATAAACTAAACATACCGGACGAATATTATTCTCATGTTAGTTGTTTACTTGATAAGTATTCAGACATGGTTTCCTCAGGCACTGCCGTATCCATGGTAAATACTACATCAATGCAAATTAATCTAATTGATAATTTCATCGTTACCCGACGTCCTTATCGGCTCTCTGCTGGTGAACGTGAAGAAGTTCGTAAAATTGTTGATGACTTGCTTTTAAATAATATTATACAAGAAAGTACTTCGCCCTACGCGAGTCCAGTGTTACTTTTAGAAAAGAAAGAGGGTTCTTATCGTTTATGTGTTGATTTTCGCGAATTAAATGCACATACGGTGAAGGACAAATTCCCATTACCTCGTATAGATGATCAACTTGATCGAATTGGACGTGGTAAATATTTCACATCACTTGATATGGCTTCGGGTTTTCACCAGGTACCCATTCATCCTGATTTAATACATGAGACTGGCTTTGTTACACCTGATGGCCATTATGAATATTTAAGGATGCCATTTGGATTGGCTAATGCGCCTGCCGTGTTCCAAAGGGCAATTTGTGCTGCATTAGGGAATTTAAAAAATACTATAGCCCTCGTATATATGGATGATATGTTAATTCCTTCAGAAACAATTGAACAAGGCCTATTACATCTAGATCAAGTTTTGGAGGTTTTACAGAAAGCCGAATTTTCATTAAATACTAAAAAATTTAAATTTTTTCAATCAAAAATTACCTATCTTGTGGGTGAAATATCGGCCGATGGTATTAAGCCCAGTGAACATAAAATCGAAGCATTAACTCGTGTCCCTTCTCCAGCAAATGTACGGGAGGTTCAGCAATTTATGGGTTTGGTCGGATATTTTCGGAAATTTGTTGCTGACCTTATCCATTGTTAATTCTTTGAAGCATTTTCAAGTATATCTGGTCGGGATTAAGTTTACTATTGTCACCGATTGTAACTCTGTGAAAGCAACTGTTAATAAAAGGGATATTTTTCCACGAATTGCTCGTTGGTGGACCTATCTCCAAGATTTTAATTATGACATTGTCTACCGCAAAGCGCCAATTTAAATCATGTTGATTATTTAAGCCGTAACCTTGTATCTGTTTTACGAGTCTCAAAGCACGATTCTTGGTTACATATCGAGCAAAACGGAAACCAGAAGCAAGCAAATGCTAAGTGACTTACATGAAGGAAAATTAGACCCGAATCAATACGTTGAAAAAGATGGTCTTCTTTGCCATCAACAAATTTTGCCAAATAAAACAAAAGTCATACGTTATTTTGTCCCTCGACAAAGTCGATTAGAATTATTATGTCTTTTTTATGGCGAGCAGTGCCATATTGGTACAGATAAAATGATTAATTTGATTTTTATGCATTTCTGGTTTCCGTGTCTCAGAAACTTTGTGAAAAATTACGTAAAACACTGTTTGGTTTGTGCCGTCAAAAAAGACCCGTACTGGCCCTTTGCAAGGTCCCATTTTATTACCTCAAGAACCTGTAGCGCCTCTCTATATCATTCATATTCATTGTTTAGGACTATAACTTGCATCTAGCGACGAATTTAAACTCATTCTTGTTATGCTTGATTCTTTTACTAAATATTGTAATTTGATACTTTTGAAAAATGTAAATGCTGATGAAACTCAGCGGGCATTACAGACATTTATTTCATGCTTCGGTAGTCCGAAACTAATTGTAATGGACTGTGGGACAAATTTTCGAAATTTGTCCATTTGTAAATTTTTAGATGCATGGCACATTCACATTTACCATTTTATAACTCCTGATATTCATAGAGCCAATGGACAAATTGAGCGGTATTGCGCACTATTATGAACTTGATCCGAATTGAAACCAAAATAAAAAGGAAATTGCCGAGCATTTTATGGAAAATTCAGTTAGTTTTGAAACTGTACAAAATACCACAAATATAACACCATTACAAGCATTAATTAGCATAAAAAACTACAACTCCACTGATACAAGCAGCTATCAATGACCTTACTCAAGATATTTCACCAGTTCGTAATTTAGAATTACACAGAAAACGAAAAACTGAACGACTTCAGCCTAGTGATGAAGTAAAGAGGCATTAAACAAGAAAAGGCGGAACAATCGGCAATACTCAAAAGGAAATTTCGTGTTACTTCACCGAGCAAGTAAATTACATACAACTAAGACAGAATTTGAATGTTTAGGTCCTTATGAGATCATGAACATTACCGAAGAAGGCAGATACGAGTTAAAAAGAGTTGGCGTTGGCAAGAAAAACATTGTCAAGGTAGCCAAAAACCAACTGAGATTTTGGCCTGCTGATTGGTCACTACCAACTGACATGACCGATCTGTTGCAACTTCTTGAAACTGAGCATGAATCTCAAGGTAGTATGAGATTGTTATTTAGTAATTATTTCTGAAAGTTGCTATTTTGACTGTTATGTTTTTGAAAATTTTTGTTGCTGGGCTGGACTTTGGATCTGTCTTGTAACATTGGGTCTGCATACTCCCATGATAAAAATTGGTTTTTAATTTGATGTAATTTTATTCTGTTTTTGAGACACCGGTCCTGTGTGCTTGAGTCATCAGGATGGGGTGTTGCCTAAGAGAGCTGACATGATGTCAGTGTACCTACATACGTGTACAAGTAAAATTGTACTTGCCTGGCTGCTTTTAGCAGTAGTATGTTGTGCGCCATACTTATTTTTCTTTTTCTTTCTCTTTTCTTTTTGACATGTTATGGAAAGAGTAGTCCTTGAAGATGTATGTTCCGAGAACGAAACATCCGCAGTCTGGCCGTATTGGCAAATAAGCAGAATCTGATGTAGCAGCGTCAGCGAAATGAAGAATCTAGTGACTTGACTGTTCTGGCGCCACAATCTTGATCGCGCTGTCCTGACCAAGACAATCGACTATTTACTTAGTTATTACTTATTAATTATTAATTGTTATTTTTATTGAAAACCAATATTTTATTTATTCAATCTCATTATTGAGTAACTAATTTTGCATTAATATACTTTGTGACATTTGCATTTAATATAGAGTGAATGAGTGATATCTCCAACCCCTTATTTCTAAAAATATAATATTATTGTGGTGCGGAAAAAAGTTAAAACTAATATAGTATAATTTGTTCTCAAGAAATTTACCAACATAAATGGAATTTGACGATTTTTTGGAAAATTTTTGCCGTTGGATCAACCGTTGCGAATTTATTTTGAATAACTAATTTATTGCGCCTTTCACTCAAGCTGACGGCTCGGGCCGCCCATCAAGGTCGTAAACTTGTATTTTTCATCAAAGTCCTTACTTCAGCAGTATATATCAAAATGGTTTCTACCCCATCTTTTGAAAGGCCTTCTATTGTCTCTACTGACTGGATTAAATATTCTACTTCTTCAACTACATCTGGTTGTGAAGCTTAATTATCTGATAGTTTCTTTTGATTGATTGATAACTGTTAATCTCACCCCAAAAGCTTTGTCAAAGTGATCCCTCAGGATGTACTGAATAAAAATTTTTCAAGCAAACTTGAATTTTGTATCGAATAGACATTAAATGAGGTTCAGTAAGAAGCGCCAAGTGGTACACTACCACAATATTGACAATATTGCGAAGAAGTAATGAAATACTTCATGATTTTTTACAGTACCGATTTGACGTTAGTTTTACCTATTGTATTAGAATATTTATAAAAATATGAAAACAAATAGGTACTTAAAAACACTGTGGCACGAACAATATCGGTAGAACTTTACTCTTTTGACTGATGGCTGCGTGGATGTCTGTCGATAATAACCGCGCGTAATTTGAATTTATTAAACAAAATCCTGCGCGCGATCAAAGTCCCACCACAAAACTAATTCTACCCTTTTTGATGGTACACCCAATTTTTATGGTATAACTGTAATGTATTATGTATATATCCGTTCCTATTTGTGGATTGTCGAATTGCTGCTGCTGTTAATATGGCTTGTGAGTCAGCGGGATTCAACTGAGAATTAAATTATTTGTCTTCTGTTTTGTTATTGAAATTAGTGCATCTAGAGCTGGATAATTCATCGAATTTCTTTACCTCGCAGCATTAGAATAACAAAGTTGTATCTGGTTAGATATCCATTTTGAGATATTGAGGTTTGAAGTTTGCATTATGTCAAACATTATGTGTTTATTGCATGTATTCCATGAAAACAAGTTAAAAAAAATAAACTATAATTATATTTATGAGTTACCTACGTGACATCTATTTTATTCGTACTGCATAACACCTTTCTGTGCAAGTAAATTTGCAGATAGAACTTTGTTATTCATTTCAAGTCTCTTCAGTTGATGAACATAGTTGTATGTGGCATATACATACACCTTTGTTATTCTAGTTAACCATAATAAATAATGTGTTCCTTTTCTAGAATTCAGTACCGCGTTCATGATTACATACTAGATAAACACTATCTTTTTTTTTATTAAATTAGTTTTAATAAGACAAGAAATTAAATATTTATTTCAAATACAAGACGTAAATAAAATGAGTATTTTATAGTAACACTTTTCAATTCTAGATTGTCCCTTAGTGCATCCATTACTGCGAAGGATATGATTGAATTTCTATTTTGGGGCACGCAGGAGTCGCTCCATGTAACTAAGTCGGAAATATTATTATCCAGTAACACTCTGTCAAGAATTGCTCGAAAGGCACTTGCAAGAATATTTCCTCCACGCCCTTACTGAAGTTCGGTCCAAATTGCGTAATATGTAACACCAGTAAGTGAGATTGTAAATAGTAAAATTTGGAAGATAAAAAAAATCTTTCTTGGACAAGTAATTACATTTTCCAAGTCAAAACTGAGTCCTGGAATTTTTTTTCATATCAGTATTTCTTTCTTTCCGCATTGCATTCTTTTTTAAAATGTGTTTGTCATGTTCAGTCTTGTCCACTTCTGTTAGTATATTGTCTAGTTTATTTAATTTATATGATTCGCATATAATACACCTGTCTTTTTTGGGCATATGGAACCCATAGTTGTACTCGGTGACGAAAATTCGACGGTACATTGACAGTAGAACTGGGGTCTCCTGTTGTTCTGCTCATCATTTCACATACATGTCGTACATCTTCGCTAAGCTCAAATTAGATTCCAAATATTTCCTTTTTGTAACTCTTCGACAATAATGTGATTCTACAACTGGAAACAAATTTACATGATCCATCACATCTTTTTTTCTACTTTCGCTAATAGCCGTTGAACTAGTTATTCCCCTTTTTTATCTTTTTTAGGAGTATCACCGTTACTATGTGCAGTGTAAATTGGTTTTTGGGAGATATTAAGTGTTCCCAAAAAGAAGTTTTTGCAAACCCTAATAGTTTCTCCTCTGGTTTTTATAAAATACTTGTATAGCTTTCATCAGCTTTATTGTCAGTTGACCTAGCAATACATATTTTTCATTTTGAGATAAGGACCAATATGCATCAAAGAACTGTTGTTTTTTCCTCGGCAGATACTTGTTTTTCACATTGAAACTTACAACTATTTAGGCAATCCTTTTTATTTGCAATACTTCGTACTTTAACCGATTTCCTTCTTACGCTTAAATATTCCTGCCCTCCCTGACAACTTACGACGTAATTTACAACTCGCCGATCTTCTGCTAGGTAGTTGTTAGCTTGTGACATTTTCCAAAATAGGTGGAATAGTTCATTGTCGAAAACCCATATTGAATTATTACAGACACTGAACATAGATACAGTCCCACATGTAATTATGGCATATGAAAACTCATGATTTTTATTTCGCTGATGTCGCACCTATTATAAAGGTTTTTTCTAACTATACAAGTTCGTGGAAAGCAAGCTGATGTCGCGCATTTGACTGATAAAACCCAAATTTTAAATTTAGAAATCGCCCGATATATTTTAAAATGTAAATGGCCCAATGCAACCACTCGACATTATTACTAGATATGTGACATACTCACACAGAACAGACTGCCTGAATTTGAGGTGAACTGCGTTCATACATATATGCATTGGTGCCGCTATAGCTTATGTGATGTAGCTCTATAATCAACGTTGTACTTAGCTCAGCACATAACAATTCTTTTTTCTCAGGTACAAGATTAAATCTACTTTTGACATTTTACTTTAGCAACACATTTCTATGTAGTTTTAGAGAACGTTTAGTATTAAAGAAAGCAAATATCTTAATAAAATTAACAAATTACATTTACAATGACACTTTTTAATTTTACTTGGTCAAAGAAGAAAATCTAGCCTCATCTAGCCTATTCAAATTATCTCGAGAGAATAACCATTTATATTGACCACAATTTCTAATAGCAGCTGATAAAAAAATTGTGTTTTTTAAACTTTTGTATTTTTGTTCGTTTTTTTTGTATGTGTTGTTTAATATGTAATAGGACGTTTATTGTACTTATTATTTTAGTAAACCTCGACCAACTACCACTTATACAGTGCATTGTTATTTTGGTCATAAATTTAGTTGAACCAGAGCCTCAATAAGCTCTCGCTGACCTAAATAGTACAACCGGTATAGAGAATAGGTAATTGGGATTTTTTGATTTTGTAGCGGCTTTTATTTCTATAGTCAATTATGTGACATTTATCATAAAATAAGTAGCCAAAAATACTGCACTTTGTAGCGGATTATAAAATCCACACTCAGGATTTAATGAAATTACTTTATTTGATTTGTCAATGTGAATATAAATTAGTAATAAAATCATGAAATTGTTACCATCAAAAGGAAAATATACGTTTACCATCAATTTATGTGAATATTAAGCCGTAACAATTAAATAATGTTATAATAAACCTTACCGCCAAAGAAACGATCTTGAACTGATTTTCATATAAACGTTTTTACTTGTCACAACAAAGTAGTAGCTACATACATAGAAACATTCAATTTCACCTGAACATAAAATGAGTAATACTTTAAATTACCAGCTAAAAATTGTTTTCCCAGAAGACCTTTTCGTTTTCAAAATCGTATATATATATATATATATATATATATATATATATATATATATATATATATATATATATATATATATATATATTAGTCCAGTCACATTAGAGGTTTCACCTCGGAATGAGAGATAATAAGCTGTAAACTTGTATAAACCTTTATTTTGGCGTTCTAAAAGTTGTCTCAAAAGTCTCATAGAATCTCGTGTCCACGTCTTAAGATATTCAAGGTCAAAGATCACAAAAATCGTTTTTTTGCAAATATCTCGCTACCTATGGTTTTAATGCCATTTGCATTTATTATTAAAACTGTAGAGAATAAAATTCTCTACAACTTTTGTTCCAAACATTTTTTTTATATACTCTACCGTTTTTGAGATAGAGGACGGAGAGCGCGCCGCGCTTACCTATTCACAGCATAATGCAAGGTCAACCGTAAGTCCCAGTAAATAGTACGCCGTATAAAGTTTATAAATCATTAAAAAATGTGTAATTATGAATAATTTGCATTGTTTATTAATTAATACATTTTATTTAACGATATTTTTCATTTATTGAATATATATTTGTTTAATATTACTTACCTTTCCGTGTAATCAAAAAAATTGTTGAGTGGAATACTTTAAGTAGGTATATTTTATAATATTGTTTGTTTACGTATCTTTTTATTTGACACAAAGCTGTATAAATATTTTGTTTCTGGATAAAATGATTGCTTTTAGAATTGTTGATATACCAACAGAATATATTCTAACGCTGTTTACATTATCATAATACGGCTTTTTCCAGGTATCTATCTACATAATACGGGTTATGAAAAAATTCGTACCGGATTCCCATCACACTCCCTTATATTAAGGTAGAAATATAGTGGAGCGACGAGGGTAGAAGCACATGGAGTGAGTAGCAGCTTCACATGAAAAAAAATTCACAGATTTCGCAATTCTTGCAACCATCGGAGTGCATTGAAAATGAATTAAGGAAATTTGGAAGTATAGAAAGATTGCAAATGTACAATTTTTTGAAAACTTTTTTCAAATCCTGAACAATCGTAATTTGCTTTTATAAGAATTCAAATATTCATCGTAACTTTCAATTAGATGAGCATCGAAGAAATGTTGAATATTTTTATATTCTTGATTTTCAAGATCAGCATGCAATGCATGAAAACGTTCTAACAAAGCTGCCTCTCTGTCGTCTGGATTCATCGGAAACAAAATCCTTGTCTCATTCATAGGCCAAAAAGGAGCACCAAAACGACATTTTTTACTATTCTTCTTATAGCAAGTATGTGTGTGACGATGGGTTTGAAGTTCTCGACCACTTTCCAATAAAGTTTGATCAGTTTTCTCAAAACCAATCTCTACTTTTTCAGGTGAATTATCTAGTCACAATAACATGTGACAATGCGGACTACCTCTATGCTGAAATTCAATACGCCTGAAATAATCTAAAATTCTAAATTTTCCAAAGGGACCGTTAACTTTCTTCAGACCATTAATAATAGTGTCTACCAATTTATCAAAATATAAACAGCAAATTGTAGGATCACTGTTTATCAATTCAGCTTTATCAGTAGCTGTCATACCATCAATAGCAGAATCGGTTATATCGGAAATACTATCTAAATTGTGCTGAAATTTAAAAACATATTTCAACAATGGCATCCATTGAATTTCAGAGGCACTCAAAGTCAAAAATAATGTAGGTTTCCCCAATTGTCGCATCATCGCATTTAGGTCCCTTTTTCGTGACTGCCAATATTGCATTGAATTTGGAATATGTTTTAAAAAGGATTCATTTCTCTCCATCGTGTGTTGAACAAATTCTCTATTTTCCAAATCACTTCGTTTTATTGAACCTACGTTAGTATTGTTGGAGCGAAACATAACGTTAAAACTGTCTATAATTCGTAAACGCATAATTTTTGCAGCCATATATAAAATATGATCAGCCTTTACCCCTCGGCTATCTCGTCTTCGGATTTCACTTGTTTCCATTGAATATGCTGACTCGCGTTTTAAAATTTCTTTTATGTCCAAAGCAAATTGTGGGAAATGACAATTCCTCAGCATCTGCATCAATTGATAAAGCCAAAGGCTGTACATGTTGTCCTGGAGCCATATTTAAGATAGTATCCTCGCCCCAGAATAATGTTTGTTGAATTAATTTCAACATTTGCTCTAGGGTAGCTTGCCTCTCATTTCTGAAACTGACGGTAACGCATTTTTCTTGTAACCTCTTGTCTACTTCCTTACTACTTCTTAGTAATTTATCAGTATCAGTTAAATTTTCAAAGAAAGCCGAATTAATTTCTATTTTATACTGCTTATACAGAGGAGTTTCCACTAATCGTTGCAACCATACCTTAATATCAGCTTTCGAAATACATCCGGCCAAATAGGAACTTCTGTTCAATAAATGTTTCTTCAAATTTATATTGATTACACAATCATCATTCAATTTCCTAGGTAAACTAGTAACCATTGTATTCACATCCACGGGCACATTTATCACTTGCCCAATTAATTTTTTCGAACCCGCAAAATAGCACAAATGTCGTATTTGCATAAAAGGCAAACGGGGAGATACTAATCTTTGAGATATTGGACATAATTCGGGCAGATCTGGAGGAATTTCAGGATATACGAAACTATTTATTGTGGCTAAAGTAGGAATTGTTCGTCGTCGAACAAATGTTAAACAATTTGAACATATTAGGAACATATCATGTATATAATATCCAATAATATGTAAATATTCAGCTACAGCAGATTTCTTTGTAACATTTGACAATCAACTTCGCCACCAAATACGATCGCAGACATGACAATATTCGTCTAAGCTATCCGAAAAGAAATGTTTAGTCATATAACTGTTAAATGTTTCCTCATCCATTAATCTTCGTCTTCTTTCACGATACTTAGAAATTCGACTTAATGAGGAACTAGCAGATCGTTCCCTTACATTTGTGGCAGCCGTACTCGTAAAAGATAAAACCAAATCCTCTCCTTGTGGCATCCCTTTATCACTGTTATTATCCAAAATACCTTCTACATGCTCTTCTTCTATATGTTGATCGGCTGTATTATTTTCCTTTTCTAAAGCATTATTTTCGAATGAATTATTAGGACACCTTTTTGCCGTTAATGTGGTACTTTTATGCGTTGGAATCTGTACGCAATCATTTTTTAACATATTTTTTCTTTTTTGCGCGATATCTTCGACACCTTTCTGCATTTTTAGATATTACCTGAGAAGTATTAGGCTTTGGAATTTTTACACAGTCGCCTTCTAACAGTTTTCTTTTTTCACGATACCGTCGACACTTTTCCGCATTTTTAGATATTAAGTGAGAAGTACCTGGAGCCTTATCACATTCCACCGATGAAGTTATATTTATTTCAGACTCCATTATCTGAAAATAATTATATTATATGTATTTCAGACTCCATTATCTAAAAATAATACAGTTTACACCTAATATATATTATGTTAATTATATTTTAAGTAGAAAAAGAATTAAGTAAATACATTTTAATTATATCTTTATTTAGGAAATACTTTTTCATATATTTATTACTGTTGAAGTTCAAATGTGGGGAAGTTTTTCAAAAAACTTTTATAATTAGAAGGACTTGAGTCTTAATTTTCTTCTTCTTCTTCATCATCGTCTTCCGGTCGCTCGAAAATTTCCAATTCAATATCATCATTTTCGTTGTCAAGGATATTTGTCTCTAGATCCTCGAGAATTTCGGGGTCAAATGTACTATCTTCATCGAGATCGCTTTGATACGGTGAAGAATTGAGGCACGCTTGCTCATTACACTGGCCACAAGCTAAAGAACATTGCAACCCCGATTTCCTGCATCCGCAGCGTAAACCACAACCATTCTTGCAGTTGATTACACGGAAAGGTAAGTAATATTAAACAAATATATATTCGATAAATGAAAAATATTATTAAATTTAATGTATTAATTAATAAACAATGTAAATTATTCATAATTATATATTTTTTAATGATTTATAGACTTTATATGGCGTATTATTTACCGGGACTTACGGTCGACCTTGCATTATGCTGTGAATAGGTAAGCGCCGCTCTCCGCCCTCTATCTCAAAAACGGTTGAGTATATAAAAAAATGTTAGGAACAAAAGTTGTAGAGAATTTTATTCTCTACAATTTTTATAATAAACGGAAATGGCATTCAAACCATAGGAAGCGAGATATTTGCAAAAACCCGATTTTTGTGACCTTTGAACTTGAATATCTTAAGACGCGGACACGAGATTTTATGAGACTTGTGAGACAACTTTCAGAACGCCAAAATAAAGGTTTATACAAGTTTACAGCTTATTATCTCTCATTCCGAGGTTGACCCTCTTTTTTGGCTTAAGTGACTGGATTATATATATATGTATATATATATATATATATATATATATATATATATATATATATATATATATATATATATATATATATATATATATATATATATATATATATATATATATATATATATATATATATATATATATATTATAAAATGTTTAAATAAAGCTATAAATTAAAATTGTGTGAACATTTTGGCAACACCATAAAATTTTAATTTTGATTGATACTTCGTAAAATTTGAAATGTCTAAAAAAAATATTAGTGACATTCCACCAATGTGAGTTTTTTGAACGTCAAAAATTACTTTTATTACAAACTACCACACATCGAGCTTTACTACGGTGAGTTCTGATACCCAAGTAATTGGCATCGGCTCTTTTTGTTGATTTTTATAGTTCATCACAAAAACAGGAAAAAGTAATCGTTTCAAATTTGGTATGTCGCCCTTCCAAAGAAATCCTTATAAAACAACAATAAGATTAGAATATTTCGGTCATCACTGGTGTGTATGTGGGACAAGTTGCCACTTTTTTGATGAGAAAAATGTTACGCCAATATTCTTTTTGAAAAAATATTATCCAGTTTTGCGAAAAAGTTCTCTTAAACATTTCATGATTTTACTGTTTTTGAGTAAACCGAGAAAAATTTGCTTAGCATAAATGAATGTAAATAGTCCATGTAATTATTTGGTTACGAGTTTTGGATAGAAAATACAGAATACTTGTTATTAATATTTTCTTGGACATAGTGATGTGAATTGGGTAAATACTCAATGAGTAGGGTATTTACGCTGAAAATATAAACAGAAACAATAATAACAAATTATTTATTTTGCATTTCCGTTCAAATTCGAAAATGGACCATTTACATTCACTCACGCATTAAAATAATTTTTTTTATGCTTTACCCAAAAACAGGATCATTCATGCAATCTTTATAACTTTTTCGCCAAATTGGATCAGGGAATTAAAAAATCTGAATATTTCTTCAAAGAGACCATTCACGTAACATTTTTCTCTTTAAAAAAGTTCAACTTACCACATACATATCACTGATGAACGAAATGTTTGAATCTTATTGCTGTTTTATAAAAAATTTGTTTGCAAGGACGACATACCAAACTTGAAACAAATGCGATAAACTATAAACACCCAACAATAAATCATACTTCAACCCCCCTTATATCTCCGAAACGGTTAGTTTTTAGAATAATGCTTATATAGGAAACTAGCATTATTTTTCAATGTTCTACTGATTTATTTCGGAAATATTTTAACTTTGACTCGCCCTGCATATATATACAATAAACTAGACCTTGTACTTTCAAAATGTATACCAAAAATTAGTCCTACGAATAAATCTTATCCCCCAATGTATAATCGCGGCATAATCAGAGACATTAAATAAAAATCAGGCTTTTGGCGTACATATAATGAAACTGGAGAAGAAAATGCCCTCGTAAATTTTAAATTCTTAAAAATAAAAATGAAATATGATACTAATATTACGCCCAAAATGTATCAAAGAAATATCGGAATGCAGATTAATGCAAACTCTAACCCGTTATTGTCGCATGTTATAACATTTTTTTCTTTACTGTGATGTATAAAACATGCTCCTAATTTTGGCCTAACGCTGTATATAAGTGAGTTATTTTTTCATGAGCTTATTTCTTTAGGAGTACTTTCCAGTAAGTTTCAATTTTTCTTAAGATTATATTTAAGTTGTCACTTGTGTTAAGTTATTTACCGTAAACAAAATAAACATTTACATGAATACATAAATAATAAAATGTTAATTATGACCATAATAAAATTGGTAATTTATGGAATTTTAACAAAGTTGCAAGAAAGTTAGGTATTACAATTTCTTAGGAGACCGCTCTCTTAATTAAAATATCACGGATGTGGGGAACCTTTTATACGGAATAAATTAGAAAACTGACTATGAAAAAGCGTTCCTGAAAGTAGCTAATCAGATTATTCTAAATTGGTTTTTGCAAGTACAAAGACAGAGTATAAAGTCATCTAGGTATCTACAGCTACTATAAACAATATTTTTCATAAAATTTTGTTAATAAATCTTTAACTCTTCATCATTGTAATAAGGAAAGCTGCAAATCGTTTCTGTGTGTCATAGTCGTAGAGTACAGATGTACTTACTGTCGCCGGCATTCACCTTGACCGCGAAACTCTTTCTCCAGTCCAGTCTATTATTAGCTTTCGAGTTGTGTACACGTTAAGTCACTTGGGCGTATTGCATATTGTTTTTGTGTTTTTATTTTATTTGTTGTACTGTATTGTTGATATTAATTTAATAATAAAGTATGGCAGACATACGTAGGGGTAGAAAACGGCCATTTGCTGACAAAGTGAATAAATTTATAGGTAAATTCCCGGATTTATTCTATGATGGTGCTAAAATAATTTGTAAAGTGTGAGAGAAAGATTTGATGTGCTGGGATACTAAGCGTGATTGTGGACTTCACGTAAATAGTGTACACTATAAAAATAAAAAAAATGGCCTGCATTCGACAACACAGTTTATGTTTGAATTACTATTAATGCTGTTTGCCTGTGATGTTCCGCTGCACATACTCGATAAACAATCATTTCGAGAGTTCTGGAATAAATACAATGCCCAGGTTAAGTTACCAAGTCGTACAACATTATGAAACTATCTACCAACTGTAAACGTAGACATGGTAAATAAGATGAAATGTGAATTAAAAAATACACGGCTGTAGTTATCTGTTGATGTGACAACAGATTGTAAAAAAATTCTATTTTAAATGTTATAGTACGAGTACTGGAATCTCTTAAACCGACAGTTCCACTTTTACTATCTAGCAAAAGACTAAGTCAGTGTACTAGCGAAACAATTACCAGGGTGGTGCTGGAGACATTAGAAAAATTTGTACTGTCAAAAAGTCAAGTGTTAATATTTGACTGATGGCGCCGTGACAATGCGTTCGGTAGGCCGTTCTTTGCAAGAACAAGGTTGTACGTTTATACATGTTACGTGTAAAGTGCATGCTTTACATCTTGTGGTTGAAACCATTCGAAAAGATTTTCCAGAGGTGGATGCATTAATAGCAAGTACAAAAAAGTGTTTCTTAAATCTCCTAAACGTTTCCATGCATTTCATAGCAAGTGTCCCGGTATTCCTGAACCACCACAGCCGATTCTTTTACGTTGGGGAACATGGTTGTAGGCAGCTTTTCATCGTGCTGAATATTTCCAACAAATAAAAGCTGTGATACTACTATTCAATCCAGATGAAGCTGCAGCTATTAAGGAAAGCCAGACAAAATTCGAAGATATTTTCGTTGAAACAGCTTTAAAAAATATTGCGAAGAACTATAAACCATTACATGAAAGCATAAAAAAATTAGAAAACAGTGCGTTGTCGTTAGCGGAGTCACTGCAAATAGTGGACGAAGTAAATCTACTGCTACACGCTATAGGTGACGCAACAAATAAGCGCGTTAAAGAAAAGTTCGCAAGTGTGTTAAAAGAACACCGGTTTTACCAAATTAAGACAAATATGTGATGGTGCAGCTCCAGATCCGTTAAGATATTGGACGGTCGTTTTCAAAATATAAGAATACACTTTCACCAAAGCGAACATCACTCATGGGGACAACCATAGAAATATACCTGATGCTGCAAAATGGCTACACATCTTCTCTAGTTTGTGATATGCAAGCTAGTTCATCAAGCTAGTTAAGAGGGTAAATTTTATATACATTGTTATAAATTGCAATAGTTTATTGTTTCTCGTATTAGTTAATTTCGCGTACACCACTGTCCCAGCGAACATTTTTGACAGCCCTAAATAATGTACAATTTGCTGCTTTGCATTTTCTTTTTTTTAATTTTAGAATTTATAAAATAAACAATCATTTGTTTCACACGTATATTTTCTTAACGTTTAAAAATTATGTTATATCTATAATTACCAATTCATGTCCACTTCGTAAGATGGAGAAAAAAGTCACAAGCAATTTGGACACATTTTTTTTACCAACAATCGATTTTATTACAGGCTGACGTTTCAATAGATGGTTCGCACCATCGCATCGGTGGTGTGACTAGAAGTCTTCTATCGTAGTTGCGGATCCGATTTCTGCCATAGGCACCGGTATTGTCGATGGGAATGGTTGTCCACGTTTTTCTAGTGTCACTCTCTTCTAGACAGCTTTGGCATTGGATTTCGGGGGTTGTATAATTTCTGTGATGTTTATTATTATTATTAGTGCTATAAGAACCAAATTATGTTTTAAAATTAATGTAAGCCATTATTCACAATATTTTATAAAAAAAACACATAACATGTAAAAGGTAAAATTGCACACATTTTTTTTAAATCCTTTTTAAAAAATATAATTAATTTAACAACATTTTAAACTTTAGTAAAAGAGCCAATTTCATAATACTATATGCTATGCTATATATTTCAGTTAATTGTGAGACATTCAGCATATTAATATTATAGTTGGTGTGTATTAATTTAGTTGCCCCATCTTCGTACATATTTTATCAGATTAACCACAATTTTAAAAGTAGTTTGTCCGTGTTATTAAATTATGATGCTTTGAATGAAGCTCAGTCTACGGCTTGAAAATTATTACTTCTTTATGATACAGCCACCTCTTTGTAATTTAAAATAATTAAATGGTCTACAAACTTTCAATAAAACATAATGAACATCTCACAAGAAAGTTTCTAAATCATAAAAACTTCAATTTATAAAGAACTAGATTTCTATTTGAAATAATACAAGATATTTACAACTACCACTGTCCTATTTAATACGAAACGGAAGGCTTAACAGCGATGTCAGCAAGAGACAAGTCTGATCTATCTGCAGATATATCTTCGTCTAACACGACTTGGCCCCTAAAGGAGACTTCTTGCAGAAATAATACCCGTTGACATGACACACAGATATCAGAAACTGTTCCGACGTCTATTAGGTATATTTCTCAAAAGCTGAATTCATATTAATCGATCGACATATCCCGATGGTATTCCAACCATACTATAATAAACCTAAACGATACTAACTGATCTTAATCTATAAAATTTACACTAAAAAATGTCTCATTGATAAATCATTCGGTAGCACTATTTTCTAGTAAATTCGATATGAAAAGAGGGGCTCAATTAAAGTTCACCAGTTGCATTGCAGTATAAAGTATTCTGGCTAATAATTACACAATTAATTAGTTAATAATTTGAGGCTATTTTTAACTCAGTCTATCATTATTAAGAATAACTATTTTATTTTGTTGTATACAGTGTTTTAAATAAAATACGTATTCCAAAATACACTGGTGTTTTTTAATAAATAGTATATTTATTTTATTGTTCAGTTTGATTAAATATTTCTGCTGACTGAAAATTTGTGATTATTCTAAATTGGTGTACTGGTGTTTTTTTATTATTCACAAAAAAAAAATTAAAGGAAGTATCTCATTACGTTCCACAAAAACGAAATTGTTCTTTTTTGAAAAATTCAATATATTGTAAGTTATGAGCAGTGTAATAAAATTTAAGATTAATTAAAATTTAAGTCACTACCAAGAATGATCTCTTTATTTAATTTTAGAATAACTGCTCATGATATTTCACAAAGTTCATTGTCAAATAAAATCAGTGGTAATACTTGCTGCCGAATTCTCTTCAACATTGATCCGATTGCTACAGAAATAGTATTATTTACCTGCATCGTTTGGAACTTAATTCCTTCGTTACGCAACTGCTTCACAAAATCTTTCGAAATGACAGAAATTTTACTACAAATAACACGTCCACACTTTTATTTTATTTATTTGTAGAATTCGCGATATCGGGCGGTGGTGCTTCCGCTCAAACCGCCTGAGTTAAAAACTAAATCGTTGAGATAATGTGGATGGGCGGACGCTCTTCTCACCATGGCTTTCAGTCTCACCAGAATTCACAGTCTTTTTCTGAACGTATCTTACTTTGTTTTTGTTTGGCATCATATTTTACAATAAAAACTTGCAACTCTCAACTAAATCGTGCCCCACGTTGTGCGCCAATTAAGTGCTTTTACTTAAAGAGATGGGTGCAAGGTTATTTATGTTTTCATGCACCAAAAAATGAATATACACATATGTATAACGTTTATTTTATAAATCAAAATACAGAAAAAAATCAGTCACGATTTAACAAAATTATAGAATTTTAAAATCTGCTTTGTAAATATTCGCCACTCACGTCTTCTCTTTACAATGTCTAGACGTCTTTATCACAGGTGTCCTTTAAGCATGTCATTTGTTTTTCTTTTCAATTATCTTTTCGTATGAACTGTGATTTTCAGCCCCATAGCTATAATTCACGTTTTTTTCTGTATGTTCTTTATTTTGTTTTGATCTAAGCATCTTATTTCACCATAGAAAATTCCAATCATAACCACAGCTAAAAGATGCCTCATATTGAGCACTAATGTAATCCTTTTTGAGCTTTATAAAACCAAAGCTTAGATGTGTGAGTACAAGTTTAATTAAGTTTTCTATGGTTTACCAAAGGAATATGCATATATCTCTTAAATCATGATCCAAATGAGATTCAGTCGAAATATAAAATAATTATAAACTCTAAAAGGTCAGTTTATATAGAGTATCTTCTTTTATAACATTTATAATTATAATCCAGTCACTTAAGCCAAAAAAGAGGGTCAACCTCGGAATGAGAGATAATAAGCTGTAAAGTTGTATAAACCTTTATTTTGGCGTTCTAAAAGTTGTCTCAAAAGTCTCATAAAATCTCGTGTCCGCGTCTTAAGATATTCAAGGTCAAAGGTCGAAAAAATCGGTTTTTTGCAAATATTTCACTTCCTACGGTTTTAATGCCATTTGCATTTATTATAAAAAATTATAGAGAATAAAATTCTCTACAACATTTGTTCCAAACATTTTTTATATACTCAACCGTTTTTGAGATAGAGGGCGGAGAGAGCGCCGCGCTTACCTATTCACAGCATAATGCAAGATCGACCGTAAGTCCCGGTAAATAATACGCCGTATAAAGTCTATAAATCATTAAAAAAATATATAATTATGAATAATTTGCATTGTTTATTAATTAATGCATTATATTATTTAATAATATTTTTCATTTATCGAATATATATTTGTTTAATATTACTTACCTTTCCGTGTAATCAACTGCAAGAATGGTTGTGGTTCACGCTGCGGATGCAGGAAATCGGGATTGCAATGTTCTTTAGCTTGTGGTCAGTGTAATGGGCGTGCCTCAATGCTTCACCGTATCAAAGCGATCTCGATGAAGATAGTACATTTTACCCCGAAATTCTCGAAGATCTAGAGACAAAAATATCCTTGACAACGAAAATGATGATATTGAATTGGAAATTTTCGAGCGACCGGAAAACGATGATAAAGAAGAAGAAGAAAATTAAGACTCAAGTCCTTCTAATTATAAAAGTTTTTGAAAAACTTCCCCACATTTGAACTTCAACTGTAATAAATATATGAAAAAGTATTTCTAAATAAAGATATAATTAAAATGTATTTACTCTATTCTTTTTCTACTTAAAATATAATTAACAGGTTGACTGCCGACTACTCCGATCGGAGTGTACCGGCATCAATCGGCGACGCCCCTACTCCCATCGGAGTGTTGTGTATAGCGACTCCAATCGGAGTGTTCGGCATCCCGTGAAAATATTAATGCCTGACGCCGGCAACTCCGATCGGAGTATAATTTTTTTTCGCTAATTTGAGACAAAAAAAAATTAAAATGATAATAAAACTATAATTTACATGATTTATGGCATAACTAAAGGCAACATAACAAATAAAACTTAACGGCGTCCGAGAGTGCCTCAAAATATGGTCGGCAGGCAACCTGTTAACATATATATTAGAATATAATTAAAATATACTTAAAGTATCCACTCAACAATTTTTTGATTACACGGAAAGGTAAGTAATATTAAACAAATATATATTCGATAATAAATGAAAAATGTCATTAAATATAATGTATTAATTAATAAACAATTCAAATTATTCATAATTATATATTTTTTAATGATTTATACACTTTATACGGCGTATTATTTACCGGGACTTAATGGTTGACCTTGCATTACGCTGTGAATAGGTAAGGGCGGCGCGCTCTCCGCCCTCTATCTCAAAAATGGTTGAGTATATAAAAAAAATGTTAGGAACAAAAGTTGTAGAGAATTTTATTCTCTACAGTTTTTATAATAAATGCAAATGGCATTAAAACCATAGGAAGCGAGATATTTGCAAAAAACCGATTTTTGTGACTTTTGACCTTGAATAATTAAGACGCGGACACGAGATTTTATAAGACTTTTGAGACAACTTTTAGAACGCCAAAATAAAGGTTTATACAAGTTTACAGCTTAGTATCTCTCATTCCGAGGTGAAACCTCTAATGTGACTGGGCTATTAATATATTTATAATTTAATGGTCTCTGTCACAGGTTCTGATCAGCAGTCATCGATAACACCAAATCAATATAAACAGAAATTACTCTTGTACATGCTATTGAGTAAATATCAGCTTTGCCTCCAGCACAAGAGTACTACATTATACTTCTGCAACCACAAAGTGTAAAAGTTAATTTAATGAATATAATATTCAATATGTCTCTTTCATAGACAATTTTCTGTATAATCTTTCAAAAAACTTCTATATTCTCTATTTTGAAATATATTTGTCTCGGTTCAACACACTGATATTTTCATCCACCATATTTAGACTTTCTCGCATACAATTTGATATAATCATTCTTATATCGATTACTGTATGAATTTTAGAGACAGGAAATTTTTCCAAGAAGGGTAGGAAATATTGAACTTTTGAAGCAAGAAATAGGTACTAAATTTTACAGAAAAAGTTTATGAAAAAAATCATTCACAATATTACTAAAATGAAAAATTTGGAAATTGGTATTTTTGTATTCATGTCTGAAAGTTTTTTAATCATTTTATTTATAACATTTCCGTCGAATAGAAAAAATACAGAAAGCAGGATACGTGCAGTTCATTATTTTAAAAGAAAACTAAACTGATGCAAATATTACCTCCTGATTGCCTTATATTTTCAACGGTAACATAAGATTGTTAGAGTATCGAGTCAGCGGTGTGTTAAGTGATAGTAAATGTTCCGTCCATTGAATTTGATAGAATATTAGATTACCTCGTTAATGTCATTCCTAATCAAAGGATGCTATCAAGAGATTAAGAAAGTTGTAAACGATAATTTTACAAATTTATAAGCCTTTAATATATTTCTTAAACACCGTTCAATTACTTGTATATTGAACAAAACAATTTCCTATATTCGAGATCAGTGCTATTTTTTACTTTTAACAAATATTTTGTCCTGATGTAATATGCAGAATGTTTTCAGAAGCAATGTCACGTTATAAACCTAAATAAACCGATGAAAGGGAAAGGAGAAAGAGACTACTTTGGTAGAGTAGAGGACAAATGGGTTAGCTATTTAGTGGGTTAGCTAACAGCTATGACGTAGTGATGTAGTGTGTACGAAGTAATATTATAGAGACTAATTTTAAGGCGACCGACAGTTACTCTTTCGCCAGGCTTCAACTTTTTGTCCAGTTCCAGACATGCCGTGTAATTTATGCACATAATATAAGTTTCTTACTATGTGGGTGAGAGAGCTTATGAGAACTTCATCAAGTGTAAATATTAAACCTCCAAGTAGAAGAAGGTCTTCAAGAATATTGGATAATGGTGATAACGCGACAACCAGTTCGAAAGTAGGCTCTGACTCTAGATATGCAAAGAAAAAATTCTGTAAGAAAGATTGAAAGCCACATCGATAACAATGGTTCTAACATAATCTTTAACAATGAGAATAATTTCATCCTGATGGCTAGTTTAATTGGCAAAGTCTTTATTGGATCCTAAATTATCCAAAATGTAGACATCAAAGACAATTACCCAAATAACAACCCACAGATTTGCCAGCTCGTAATCCAGAATATGAGCACCCTACTAAAAAAGTGCTAGCGTCGAGAAGGAAAACATTACACGACTTTTTAATATAAAACCCGCATCTAGCTATTTTCATGTGGTAACAATAAAATTTGTGTGTTCAAACCAAGCCAATCCCTATGATTTTTGAACATCTAACTATATAATTTACTTAAATTCAGCCGAAGTCTTATAGACATCCATTAAAATTAAAATATAAAAAAGTATTATAGGCCTATAAAGATAACTTGCACTGCAAAATAAAGTTAACACATGCATTTATAGGTGCTAACATATCTTTACATCAGGGGTATTAAAACTACTGATAACCTGTACACAGTCAATACCTAATAAACTTTTACTTGATTAACCTTTATTTGCTCGTTTTTTTTACATAAAAAGAGAGCAAATTCTCCTTCTTTACCGATGTATTCAGCCAACATCTAGTTAATAAAAGAAATAAATATTCTTTATTCACGAAGCTTAAATCCGGTTCGGTCCCTCAGAATTTGACGTTGAAATCAATGTCGTTGTATTAGGCATTGCACAGTGGTTTCGACACGTTGCTAGTCTGGGTGCCAACATACATTACTCTGCAAATATCCCTCTGGGATATTTGCAGACAGTTGGTCAGAGCTATTGAGCTCATTGCTGTATGGTGCAAATAAAAGAACGTTAAGAACTCGTTCTTTTACCGTGTATTTAGAGAGAAATATTTTTATTAGCAATTAAATAAAAACGTATACGCTTTTTTACCATGTTACCTATTTTGACAAATTTGTGAAACTATTTTCATTCTTCCTGTTAATGTAAAGGACGTGCACTACAATATGCTTAAACTTCTCGTTTTGTAAATAAGGAAATAAAATTGTATTTCTTATTTAAGATTAATTGTAAGATATCTAACTAGGTGTCAAAAAAATGATAGATAAAATTATTTTTCATAAATTTTTATCACTCAGGAGTAGACAGATGCTCTAAAATAATTCTTCTTCTTTTTGCATGCGCAATAAATTTGGTAGAAATAAACAAAATTTTAGAATAAATCGGATTGAGTTTTCGTTAAATACGTATTGCAATCGGCAACACCCGTGAGCAATTATTACTAAATTTACGTAAGTTAGAAATTGATATCAAATTTAAAATAAAATGTCATATAATTTTTTTCTTGTAGAATTTAAGAACATTTTTGTAGAATGGAAATTTCGAACATACTTTTATAGTTGGTTTTTGTTCATAAATTAAAATAATAAAGTAACAGCAGTTTATCTCAACAAATGTTTAAAATAAAAAAAATATTAACATCTTCTAAATACATCCTACACTTTTAAAAAATATTTTTTAAAGCTTTCTTTCTTGTTTTATTAAGATGGACTAACATTATTTTTAGAACACGTAAATGAAGTTTAGTGTATAAAATTCAAATTATGGTAATTTAATTTTTAAATTTAAATTTTCTATTAACTGGAGTAAAAAAAGTGAGATTTGAACAAGATTTTTATTACCTCTTGAAACTTCCAGTGTTGAACCTTTTCTATATACTTCGCCAAATCTTTATTTCCTTTCACAAATCTCTTCCACCTGATATCTTGGGGAAGTATCTTTTGGGACTATAATCCAATATACTGTTGTTTACTTTAAAGGCAGTAATATGGATCAAGCTAACCATGAAAGAACTTATTCGTGGCTTTAAATATCACAGTTTTGTAAAAATTAATCATATTTCAAGTTTCATTCATATGTTTCAAGTATCGTTTATTAATTTCCAGGTACAAAAATTTATCTACTTCCATAGTTCTGGAATGGGGGATGAGGTATGGACATCCGTTTAATTTCTGATATTCGATCAGTTAAGCAGCACTGATCGCGTCCGGCAATTGGATGGATGAACAATAGCTCGTCTAACAGTCGGTAGGCTGTCAACAGACAATCCCGGGAAGGTCGCTTGCCTGATGCAGGCGGAGAGGCGAGCCCGGGTGGAGGGTAGAAGAGACCTACCCAGGAGGTTTGCCACTCTGCTAGCGGTACAGGCGGGCAGGCCCAGGCGGTGGGTTAGTTGACAGTCGAAGACCGTAGTTCGGAGTCCACGCTAAACTGTAGGTCCCTAGGTAAAAAGGGCCCATTGTGGCCTACTTGCCTAGTAAAATAAGTAGCTACTACTACTTCATAGTTCTGGAAAAAATTTTGCGCATAGTAATGGCACAAGATGGTACTTTATTATATTTTTTATAATTAGTTCTGAAAAATATTATTACGATTTGAAATAAATGATTAACGTGTCAAAATTAGTAGCTTTAAAATATCACTAATGCCATTTCTATCATTAACATTGTAATATGTTTGTTACTTATGGTCACACAACAATTCTTTACACTTAATTGCAGAAATATAGGAAATACTAAAAACGCCAAAAAAATCACAGAAAAGGATGTCGCAGGGCTGCATCTTTGTCAGTGATTTTAAACGCAAATTTTATATTTCTATATCTCTGCAGGGGATGAACCTAATTCCGACTTAACACACTTGTATTTCGACACAAATGTTAAGCAACGGTGGTCGTAGTTGGTAATTTGGATGGGTGACCCAAGTGAATGTTGTAGAACCAAAATTCTACAAAAAATTTAGCAATCTCGAAAAAATAATGTTACCAAAAAAATCACCCAGATCACATAGAAGACCCACAGCCATTAGAAACAACAAAAAATGTCCCAGACCGAAATTACACGGCTTCAAAATATCACATGTCGCACCACCCTTTTTTTTTAGGAAATTAGATAAAGAATAAAAAGTCATATTCAAAACTTCAGACCGCAATTTTTTACTTCAGTTTTCCGTTTTTTAAAAGCCGAAATAATAAAATTAATTTTCATTAAAAAACCGCTCCTCAAAATAAGCGTGACCGCGAGCGCCACGGAGTACTTACAAACATTAAAATAACCAAAACTCATAAAGGCGTTCATCATCAATAATTACAAACTGGTCTGGACGATTTAATTGCAATCCGAGAGGCCCCACAAAATTTTAATTTCAGTGGTCGACAGAAGCCAAAGCCATCATAAAATAGTAAAAGCTAAATTTCTGTATTTCTATATATAAATTTTAAAAGATGTTAGTCGCACATACCTAAAAATTAATTTTTACAAAGTCAGTTAAATAAATAACAATTAATATCAAAGTAAAATAGTTTAAGACAAAATAATAATAATAATTTCAGGCAACAATCATTGTTTTCACAGCGTTTCATTAACCGCTAGATTTATTTATATGAGACTTAAACTTGTAAAATTGGAGTTTGGTACACCGTGTAGCAGACCATTCAGACAGACAAGCCGAATAGGGAACTTTTACCAAATCGGAGCTTTCAAGCAGAATGGATTTTATTTTTACTACACGCTTTTAAAACATGACATCATGTTAACATCGCAATAGATGACAACACAACCCCAATAAATATAAAATTTCAGACAAGTTAAGACAATTACACCACACGGCTTCAATGCGAGAATGTCCTGGTGCTCAATTCATTTTAAAAGTATAAAAATTCTACCACTCGACACTGAAGAACAAGCATTGTGGTATTCGATTCAATTTTTTAAGTAAAATAATTCTTTTCTGGCTTTCATATAGCACAGACATCACTCCGTGATCGTATAAAAATTAACTTAAAACCGGGTGTGAATCCCATTATTGAACACCAACTGATCTAGCGCCCTTAGGACAGTCCCTCGTTGACCGTTTCACAAGTAATAGATCTCACACGGGCCCCAGACGTCGTTAAATAGGAAATTTCTCCACGCACTAGGCTGCGTTATTTCTTGGTATCCAAGATACGAAGACGGCGTCCATCACCTATAAAGTGTTTTTAAAACATTCGCCGCAGAAAACCAGAAGCACTTCTTCGACAGCTTTTATCATCCGTGGATATTGGCTTGATGAGTCTTCCATCATCAGATTTTACTGTACAAATCTACATTGTTTTTTATTTATTAAACTTAAAAAACCACAAGCAGACTCCTACGGAAGTAAGTTGTCTAAAACATAAAATATTGCCATTGACATGTTTGTAACTAAATTAAACATTTCAAATGTTAAACTGTTAAATTTTTCCTAACCCCATTTTATGAGGTCAAATGTAAAGAAAATTTAAGTTTACATCAGCTTTATTTAAGTAATTGGAAAATATATTTTATTGGTTTGATATAGTAGACATGATTTATAATCTTACATCAAGAATATATTTTTTTGTAAAGGCTTCAGCTGGCCAATTTTGCTCATCATCGAATTTATCATTGTCTTTGGCCTTTAGAACATGTGTACCAAATTTGAATGCTTTATCTCAAACACTATGGCTGCTATCGTGATACTACAGACAGAGTTTTTCCATAAAGTTATGTTTTTTCATTATAATTCGTCGAGATTCGTCCAAAAATGCAATAAAAATTTTTAATTCTTTTTCCCGAAATTGTCCCTTTTTTTTTCATTCATAGTGTCTCTTGGTGGTACCATATTCACAAAATTTAATGTGTCACCTAAAATGTTTTTGACAATCTTAACTGCCAAATTTGGAAAATCTTCCGTAAGTATTTTTTGAGTTATCACGGATACACATATACACACACGCACCGACATACATCATTCGGAAAATAGCCAGAATGGATCCAGGAGGGTTCAAAACGTATAAATCTCGAGGTCGAAAAAAATCACGATTACTATACTTTCTTATATAAACTAAAAATTAAGCGTTTATCCAGAAGGACATTATCGTCTGAGATCTTCGAGGACAACGTAAGAAAGTGACTTACATACTTAAAGACTTAATTTTTTCGCGAGGCTAGGTTTGTTAAGATAAATTCTCGAACCTCGGTTTGATATTAGAAAATTTAACTTGTTTTAAAATTAAAGCTTCGCTGGACTTAAAATAAATTTATTCAACAAAATTTGGTTAGTTCTAAGTTTCCTGGGTGCTTACTAGGCTGCTATAAAGTTTCAGAATTTATTCAAATTTTTTGAGTTTTAATGATCGACAGCCAAAATTTTTACAAAAATTAAATTTCATATAAATCATTTTGTTAGTCCACCAGGACATAGAAAAAATAATTTTTACATTTTTCAGCTTAGTCGTTTGAAAATAAATTTTCAAATTTATTCTTATTTTAATAAAATAATATTATGCATAAAATGATACACTGCTCAATCCGATATAAATTTTATTTTTTTTTTTGTTTTACAAATCTTTCCTTATTAAGAAAAGTTGTGAAGTCTTGCACTATCTTTTAGGTGGGCTAGTAATTGGTCAAGTTGCTTCTATTTTGCAAGGAACTCTCTGTTCAAATTATCTTTTGGCCTTCAGCAACTTCGAACAAATAAATTTCATAGTCCTAAAAGCATTTGCAGGGAAGTGAAAAGACATATTTGCACAGACGTTCAATTTTATTTTTACATAACAGCTGACTGAAAAAAATATTTTCAGTATATCCTGAAGTCATTTTCAGGTATAAAAATGCCAAATTGCCAGGGACCCCCTGTGCAATTTTTTAAGCCCTAGTAAATAAATAAAAAGCATAAGCTGCTTGATTAAATCCTGTAGCTACAAAGTCTGGGGTAAAAGCAAGTCCCTCAAGCCAGAACCTCCGAAGAAGAGTTGCTGAAGTCTTGCTCAGCTCTGCTAGCATAGCCAAACGCACACAGAAAATTCAACGAGGCTAAGAACACGCTACTTTACCTCTCCGTATAATCAAAATCAACCTTGAGAAAAATTCCATTCCTACGATCCAATACCAAGGCAACAAAACTAAGATTATTTTCGTGGCAGCAAGTCACGTGGCCACCAACTTAATTAAAAATAATAATAACCCTGCTAGAGAAAAAATCAAAGAAACAAGTCTTCAAAACACAAACAAAGCCTTGTTCTATTTGTGACATGAATATCGGCGACCTCGTTATGTCTAGCAAATTGTATATTATCGTATACACAGATGCTATGCGTGTGCCCGCAACAGCACACTGCTCCTTACTTAATGCATAGTCTGATACTCCAGCCTCGCACGCACAGAAAAATGTATGCATTTATGCGGTCGCAACTGCGCACCATCCCTCGCCACGATCATGGTATGGTACCAAGGCTATGGCCTTGTCTGAAGAAATAGAGCTTGGCATTATTTTGACCATTGCCCGTAGCACTTTACAGTGATAGACAAAGAAAAATTAATAAGCGCGTTGTTTCTAAGGGAGCCCATATGAAATAAGGGAAGCAAATATCACCATAACAAGATCGGTTCTTGTTTAAGAGGTACACTGGCATTTTTTGTTTTTGTACACATATCACTTTTAAAGTTTGACTTGAGTAAAATATCTTCTTCATTAGAAGACAAAGAGGTTGGGCAACATTTTCTAGTAGGGGGGTAGTTCGTCTCATAAATAAATTTAGATTTTATAGATTTTAGAAGTTTATTTGGGCCTAAGAAATTACGGTTAAAATATGTGGATATTTTAAGAATTAACATTGGCAACGAAACAATAACATTTAGTGATAACGCACGTAATTTGGGACTTCATATTGACTGTTTTCTAAGATTTACCGGCCATGTAAATTTAATGATTAAGAGAGCATATAGTAATTTAAATTTAATTTATGGATGTAGCAATCTTCTTAATGACAAAACTAAAACAATGTTAAGTAATTCTCTAGTTCTATCACATTTTAACTATGGTGACGTAATTTATCATGCATGTCTTACTAATTATGATGCTTCACGAATTCAAAGGCTTCAGAATGCATGTGTGCGCCTTATTTACCACTTAAAAAAATATGACCATATTTCACATAAAATTAAAGAGTTAGGTTGGCTAAATATGAAGGAAATTCGACTGCTTCATTGCAGCGTAATTTATCATAAAATTATCACGGAGAAAAATCCTTCTTATTTATACAAAAAAATAAAATTCAGACATAACGTACATAATCTTAATACACGCAACAAATATATATTGACGCCACCTCTGCACCGTGCGTCATTATTTGAAAGATCATTTCAATACAATATTTGTAAAATATATAATGATGTACCTCCTGAAATTAAAGATTGTAACATTAATTTATTCAAAAAAAGGTGATTCAATTAATATTTGATAATAGTTTTATACGCTGAAAACAGGTAGTAATGATAAAGAAATAACAACTTAATGTAAAATGATAATAATCATATTGATTTGGAAATGAATGGGAAGGGAAGAGAACAAGGCTACTGCTTTCAACTTCCAACAAAAAATAGTATTCTTTGTTTAAATTAAATTCGTATAGTACTCTTAACGTTTTAAGTATTAAGTTTAAACTTCTCTTTGTCTTTTATATTTGTCTTTTATACATGCTTTCAAATTTTGTACATTCAATAATGTTTTATTTTTGCATTTCATTTTACATGGGCTATCATTTCATCTCTTTTGCACAACTTACGTCCATGTGTATATATGTAATATACGTATGTATGTATATATGTGTGTATATATACATTATTTAGCTTAACTTAAAATATCTATTTTTTTTCTTATTGCTGTAAATTTTTTATTTTTTTTTTTTGGTTGAGTGGAAGAGCGGACGAAACCCGAACTCCGCCATTTTATATGGATAATTAATTATTTAAGTTATATTCTGTTATTCGTAAATCATGTGGTACCATACAAATAAAGGCATTATTATTATTATTATTATTTTTTTTTTTTCGGTTGCCCGACGCTGGACAGTCCTCCCGTGGCCTCCGACGCCTCACGGGAGTCGCGCCAGCACATTAACCTCAGCCACTCCCCACATCCCGCAGAGTTAGTGACTGTAGGCTCCGGAATCGTGTGCCCTAAGCAGACGGAAAGAACCCAGAATGACCGCCTTCTGCATTTGGCCTGCCAGCCACTCAGCTGATTTTTGGCAGGCCGGTATGATCTTTAGTTCCGAAAGTAGCGTAGGTTTTATCCCTCCGAGTACACCGATTATAAGGACGACCATTTTTACCGAGTAGCCTGGGTACAGCACTTGGAGCTCGTACCGGAGATCGTGATATTTGGTCCGTTTCTCCTCCTCCTTCAAGGTGATGTTTTTCTCTGCAGGTGCCGAGAACTCGATGACATACATCACCTTGAGTTGATGGTCGAGGAGGGCTATGTCAGGCTTGTTGGCTTGGATTAGCCTGACAGTCGGGAACGAGTAGTTCCAGTAAATCCGGCATTTCTCGTTCTCGACAACGGACTCAATATCTCCGGGAACGTAAGGCAGCACTGGTGTCTGGTCTAACCCGTACGAGTGCCTTAGATGGTAGTATAGCACTCGTAACGCCGCATTATGCCGGTGGATGTAGGCCGAAATCGCATATATAGGGCATGCAGATAGTAAGTGCATGAGCGATTCCGGCGCCTGATGGCAGGTCCTGCAGTTGATATCAGGAACCTCTACACGCCACACGCGGCTACGGTAGACCAAGGTGTTGATAACACCATCTTGGCAGGCCATAATGAATCCCTCGGTCTCCGACTTAAGCCCTGCTGACCTTAGAAAGGCGAAGGTCAGCCTGGTCGATAAACCCAGTGTTTCTATGTTCTTATAGAAGACACCATGCTGGGGTTTATCGACGTGCTGCCGAAACAGATTTTCCTGTTCGGCAGCTCTGATTCGGGCTTTCAGACGATTTGGCTGAAGTTCGGTGACTGACTCAACATCAGCACCTCGCCGGCCTCCTCGCCTTATGTCAAATGCGAGACCGAGTTCATCTGCGGCTCTTTTTGCTGCCTTGAACAATCCTGCTCCCACTCCTACAGTTTCGTGATGTTTTACGAACCGCAGGAGGGGATCTGAGCTCCTGAGTATGTTACATGCCATACTCAGTACTACTCTGCGATGCGTACACTCCAGGCTCAAGAGTCCTCGGCCCCCCCGTTGACGTGGGAGGTATACACGAGGAACGGACGATTTAGGATGAATACTTCTGTGAATATTCATCATCTTGCGGGTATCTCTGTCTAATTGACGCAGCTCATCTATCCTCCACTTTACTACTCCGAAGGAGTAGAGCAGAATCGGAACGGCAAGCATATTAGTTGCAGACACCTTGTTCTTCCCCGAAAGTTCGGAAGACCAAATCTTTCGGAGGCGGTGTCTGTACTTGCCGCGGAGAGAATCTTTTACTTGTGATACATCCTGGATGTGCGTTTGTTGCACACCCAGATATGTATAGGTCTCTCCGGCATCCAGATGTCTTAGGATGCTTCCGTCTGCGAGCTGCGCATCTTCAGGGAATTCCCCGCATCGTCCTCTCTTGAGGTCGACGACTGCACATTTGTCCAACCCGAACTCCATACCAATTGCCCGCGTATATTCTTCGACCACCCTAAGAGCGTTTTGTAGTTCACGCTCTCCGGAGGCATAAAGTTTAAGGTCATCAATATAAAATAGATGGGTGACCTTATGCCTCCGGTCGCTGGGTGGCCCACATTGATATCCGCGGGTCTAGCGGAGCCCAACAGACAACGGCAGCAGTGAGATGCAGAAGAGGAGAGGACTCAGGGAGTCACCCTGGAAAACTCCTCTCCTAAATGCCACCTGCTCTGTCGTGACCCGCTGCGCACCTGATGTTATGGTGAAGCGGGTCTTCCAGAGCGGCAGCAGCTGTTCTATGCATCTCACTAGTGGTGCTGGTACTGCAAGACATTCGAGCAAGTACAACAATAGCTCGTGCGATGTTGTATCAAATGCCTTGCGGTAATCAATCCAGGCCATCGATAGATTCCGCTTGTATTGCACAGAATCCTGTGTAATACAGCGGTCTATCAGCAGGCTGTCCTTGCAACCTGCCATGCCCTTCTTGGCACCACGCTGTTCGTGTATCTGCTGGAAGACCGGATCAACAGACCTCAGTGTCCTAGCATACAAGATACGTGTAAATATCTTATAGCAGGAGTTGAGGCAAGTGATCGTCCTATAATTCCACGGGTCGGAGAGATCCCCCTTTTTGGGGATAAGCACAGTACGTCCCTCGACGAACCAGTCCGGAATCTGCTGCCCCTCGTTCAACCATGAGTTGTAAACTCGCGCCAGACGGCGGTGAGTGGAAGGAAATTTCTTCCACCACCAGTTGTTAATGCCGTCTGGGCCCGGGGCAGCGAAGTTCTTGGTACCAACAAGTGCTTGCTGGACTTCCTCCGTACTGATTGCCGGGCACATTATTATTATTATTATTATTAGATGGACGGTTAACAAAAATGATTTATGGTAAATAATATTTTATTAACAGGAGTAGCCCATAAACTCAGTTATGTATTAACCTTGTTTAATATAAACTAACCTTTAAGGTTAGTAATATCTATTAATTTAATGAACTTAAATATTACAAGGTGATCAGTTTAGATGACACACCATTTTATGACTAGTAAACAAATTCAATAAAGCCAAAAGTAAAAAAATATATATTTTGTCATCAAAAATGATCACCCTCTACAGAATCCGTCAAAATGATGTACTCAATTTAAAAATCAATTTTCTCAATAAATATTTGTGAAGATAACGTTCTATAAAGAAGACTTCATGAATTGTTAATGGCAAATTTACGGATCCTGGTAAAATATTGATACATTTTCATTAAAATATCATAAACGGATATAACCACAGACAATATACTTCCAAGGATTGTTATTTTATTTATAGGACAATTGGGACTTTTGCTTAGACTTTACTTAATATAGAGTTTAATTTACAGAAAACTTATGCCTTTATGCCTCCTTATCTTCTTCCACATAATTTAAATAAAACTTCTGTAATATATATAAAACTTTTAATTCCTTTTTTCAGGTATCATTTTTCTCAACAAGTCCCGAACTTAGTAACAAACAGCGATTTGAGTACTTCTCAAGGACAATTCCATCGGATCATTATCAAGTCAAAGCTATGGTAGATATTGTTAAGCAAATGGAATGGAGTTACATATCAATTATTTACGAGGAATCAAACTATGGAATTAAGGTAAGTTTGGAAAATTATTTATAATAGGCAGAAATCTAAACTCAGATAAAAATTTTACTAAGTTTGTTTCAAAATTATGTTTGTGAAAAAGCGCCACATGTTTTATGTGTATATATTTGAAAAGTGTTTATTTTTACGTATTATAGATAATAGAGAAACAAAAGAAAATGCTTATTTCGCGATTTAGAGTTTTGAGAATTATGAATACACAAGAATTCTAATAAGCAGATAATTATTGTAGTCGCATAATTCATTCATAAACATTGTGTATTATGGTAATTGGGTAAACTTAAATATATCGTTAGCCAGGAGACTTACTTTAATTTATACAAACTTCTCCAAGTTGTCATAATTATGCCAGGTTTGAACACGCGAACTGTATTTGTAATATAGCATTAATATAAATTAAAGATCAAAGTCCGCTAGAAACTGTTCAACAATGGAAAAGTTATTATTCATATAACTTAAGACCGGGTCAACATTTTCGGTAAATGGTTGTATATGGAGTGGAATAATTCCATCCTTATTAGGCTGCCATTATTAATAATTTGTTACGGACTATAACTAATGTACAATCGGCAAAATTATTTCAACCCAAATTTCAGAAAATTTTCAACTTCTTGAAAGTTATACTAGGTTTTCTCAAAAGACAATTTGTTGGCAATATGAAATTTTAACACATCGGCAGCTTCACTGCATTTCTTCCACTCTTGAAGTTTTAGAGCCAATGATAATTGATTTATTCTATGCAATGTCTTTAGTTTCTCTAAAGTTTTTGTGAAAATTTCCTTTCCAGTAGCCAAAACGAATATAATTCTTTAATTACCGGGACGTTATAAAACAGTTCCTTAGAGCTGGTAAATCTGTGAAGTGATCTTCCCTCTCAGACATGTTCCTTTAGCACCTTACCTCTTTCTGAAGAAAGGGGTAAGATATCAGACGATTAAACTACCAGTAGCAAAAAATTATAGCCTCGCAGCAGCGGCGTCATCAGTGATATATTGCTGTTCAACTCTCAATTGACCATCTTTTAGGTAATGTTGTGAAAATCTCATAAAATTACTGTTCAACGAAGTTGTACTATCTCGAAATGGGGTATGTACTAAAAGAGATACAATTTTATTTTTTGGGTTATAAGATGAAAAATTCAATATTCTATACCGGGTGTAACAGGATCATGGTACACCCCCTATTCTCCTTTAGTTTTGAAGATATAATTGATTGAAATTTGGGATATTTTATATACATAATAAGCGGCACTTTTTGACATACAAGTGATTTTTTTTACTTCCGGTTTCGCCAGAAGTGACACAAACTTTCGATTTTTAAATGGAACACCCTGTTATTATTGCATTTTTAATTTTTATAATTTTCTGAATCCAACGATACCAAATAGTGGCATTTCAAACATCAATATTTTTTATAATATAATTTTTAGTTTTCCATATAAGTGTGACATGATGGTTCCGATTTATTCTAAATGACCCGTGTAATGCTAAAAAAATCGAAATCCCATCAAAAATACTAAATTACGTGATTTATGAGCAAATAAAGTTCATCAAAATAGTTTTTGGGGCCACACTCAATTTTTTTCAAAAGGAACCATATTAGTACTGCGTACTATTTATTAGTACTATTAATAAGGAATTCATTCATATGTCGTATTAAAATGTGCGATAAATACAAACAAAATTACAGCTAAAAGAATATAAGAAAATACAATTTTGTTCTAATTAAATATTAAGAAGTTACTAAGATGGCTTTGAAAACAATGAAATATTTAGCTTGTCAAACATTTGTTGGTTTACCGGTGTTTTTATTATGTCTTTAAAAATTGTTTAAAATTCTTGTTAATTGTGTTCAAAATGCCACAAATTTATAGAAGAGTTGAAAAAGTGGACAAGTTAATTATTTATGGGGAATGTAGAAAAAATGCCGTTACGGCTAGACACCTTTATGCCGAACGATATCCTGATAGACAATGTCCAGCGAGAAATTATTTTAATCATCTTGAAAATCAATTCCGAAGTAAGCCCAACAATGATCCCGAAAAAATTTCATTCTTGACGAAGGAACGGAAATTAATGTTTTAGCACATGTAGAAGTTGATAAGACTGTTTCTTTAAGGCAAATTGGGTTTGAATTGGAAATCAGTCACCACACAGTAAGCCGAATTTTGCACAAATACCACTATAAATCTTTTAAACACCAATTGCATCAGTACTTGTACGTAAATGATTACGAATGTAGAATGGAATATTGCAATTAAATTTTGCAGAATAACCTGCAGCCAAACAATGATTTTTTGGGAATGATTTTATTTTCGGACGAATCTAGGTTTACAAATTTGGGATTATTTAACGGACAGAATACAAAATGTTGATCACAAGAAAATCAAAATTTATTACGGGAGGGTAACTTTCAAGTGCGGTTCGGTTTCAATGTTTGGTTTGGAATAATCGGTAGTAGAATCATTGGTCCACTAATATTTGAAGGATCCCTGACTAGTGTCAGATACTTGGGATTTCTGCAAAATGAAATTGAGGACAGTTTAGCTGAACTACCTTTCCATTTACGACAGGGAATATATTTCCAACAAGATGGCGCTCCTCCCTATAATTCAAGGATAGTAATTGATTACCTTCAACGGAGATTCGGAGAAAACGTAATTTCGACGAATGGTCCTGTGAGGTGGCCTCCAAGATCACCTGATTTAATACCTATTGATTTTTTTGTTTGGGGTCATTTAAAAATTATTGTCTGCACAACCGCCGTTACAACCTGTGAAGACCTGGAGCTACGAGTAAGACGCGCAATTAATAGCATAACGGCCCAGTAATTGGCGAACGTTCTTCGAGAAACAGCTATGCGGGTTCAAAAGTGCATTGACGTTAATGGACAGCATTTTGAACAACTGTTGTAATGTTTTGTGTTCATTTTTCGTATTCTAAAGCCTCCTTATGTATAACAAGGTAATTATAACAAAATTATGTCTTATTTTCTTTTAGCTGTAATTTTGTTTGTATTTATCGCACATTTTAATACGACATATGAATAAATTCCTTATTAATAGTACTAATAAACGGTACTACGGTACCAATATGGTTCCATTTGAAAAAATTGAGTTTGGCCCCAAAAACCATTTTGATAAACTTTATTTGCTCATAAATGACGTAATCAGCATTTTTGACGAGATTTCGATTTTTCTAGCATTACACGGGTCATTTAAAAGAAATCGGAACCGTCATGGCACACTTAAATGGAAAACTAAAAATTACATTATAAAAAATATTGACGTTTGAAATGTTACTTATTTGTTGAATTCAAAAAATGCAATAACATACAGGGTGTTCCTTTTAAAAGTCGAAAGTTCCGGCGAAACCGGAAGTGAAAAAAAAATCACTTGTATATCAAAAAGTGCTGCTTATTATGTATATGATATCTCAAATTTCAATATATTATCTTCAAAACTAAAGGAGAAAAGGGGGTGTACCATGATTCTGTTACACTCGGTATAATATATAAAATTAAAATAAGATTTACATGTGAAATATTCAGATTACTTGTAATTTTAAATCACACAACTATTTTTTCTTCCACCTATTTAACGTCGGCGTATATCTGGTACTAAGGCCAATGTCCGAAGTTAAGCAATAAGTTCATTAGTGTTTGTGTAAGCAATGGTACCCTTAACTGAAAAATATTGTCGAAACCTACTTTATCTTAGGATAGAAATCTTTAACGTACACACATAGAACCCACTGTTTTATATTCTTTTCAAAATACGGCTACGCGGCAATTCCACTCATCTACCATAATTCATCAACTTGGTCTGCTCCGGATGCCCTGGCTGAAAGTGCGCACCATTGTCTTTCACATCACTGAACTGATTACTGAGCCCTTGAAAAAGTTATTTTATTAAAATAGAGAAATATAACTAATTTAAAACTGTAATACATATATTTCTATATAGTACAACAAAACTATCAATAAAATAAATAGTGTCATTTGAAGCGCATATTTAAAATTAGTATGAGTATATTGTTTTTGTAATTAATATTATACAAAAAATCAAACACCAAATTTTTTCATATTGCAGAATTCGGAGTTTTACGCTTTATCCAAAACTATATTAATATAAGGGTGAACCATATCTTAATGACACCAGTATGTTGAATACTTTTTGGTGACAAACTGTATTTGAAATGTAATAAATTTTTAAATATAGTATTTTTATAATCTGCGTTATTTTTTCTTATAATGTTAATAACATTAAAGGTCCACAAGAATAGCTGAAAACAATTACTTCTATAATTTATGCATGCCTTAGTTCTGGGATTACGGACACCAGTATCAACAAATATTTTTAGAGAAAAGTTAGATAAACCGTTTTTAGGAAAAATACCATCCCGAATTCTAAAGTAGATTTTTCATGGCATCCCTTCTGAGATTCTTCTGTCATATTTTACTTACTTCTATGCAAAAGACTCTTGTTAAAAAAATGCAGTGAAGTTTGTATATCGCTCCGACTAATTTTATGGAGAGAATATTGGTATGTTGCGTATTGCGATGTTATCCCCTTTTTCAATAGCAGTAGACATGTTTCGTTCCCCTGAACTCATCGGTTTTACAGGCTGGAGAAGGAGATGACATCATATCGGACTATTTTATGATATTCGTTGAAGTTCTTGTGAATTAAAACCACAGGTGATAGAACTCGCCATCTCTTGTGATGTCATCCCTTTATCCAGCCTGTAGTATCTATGAGTTCAGGAAAATGAACGAAAAAGGGATCACATCGCAATACCTGATATACCCGTATTCTTTTCGTAAAACATTTGGTGGCATTACTTAATTGTACGTGTTCAATGATTTCCTTGTAGTCAAAATATCCTGTGCTATGAGATACTAAATACACATGCTGTGACATGCTAAATACAATACTATCGTATTCTGGGCGAACAACGTTGAGATATGGTCAAATTTAACTGCTAGTCAGTTGGAAACGCCAAATGTATGGCAACCCGTAAAACATACACATTCTAAACTATGTCTTTACATCAAGAGATGGAACGTTGTATCACATGTTGCTTTAATCCATAAGCACTTCAACGAATATTGGTAAAACGGTCCTTTGCCATCCCTTTCTCCAGCCTATTACACCTATGAGTTTAGAAGAACGAAACATGACTACTGATGTTGGAACGGGGATCACATCGCAATACACGACATACCCATTATTCTCTTGGTAAAATATTTGGTGGCATTACTTAATTGTACATGTCCAATGTAAGGCTGGGAATTTGCCAGATTTTAGTATTCGAATATTCGTTCGAAAAAATATTCGAATAATCGAACTATTCGGATATTCGAATATTCGGATTATTCGAATAGGTATTGGAATTATTCGGATATTCGAATATTCGGATATTTGAATTATTGGAATATTCGGCTATTCGAATAATTCGAATTATTCGAATACCTATTCAAATAATTCGAATATTCGAATACTCGAATAATCCGAATTATTCGAATAGGTATCCGAATAATCCGGATCCTCGATTATTCATTATTAATAGGTATAGCACTGAATACTAGTGAATAGTGAATACTCTATTTGAGTATTTGGTTGGATAGACCACAATAATAGTCGTGACGTAATCCACTAAGCAGGAAATTTGATTTGCTTTCCATAACCACAATAGGGTATGTCTCCTGTACATGTGCTTTAAGGGTCAGAATTATTTAGTTAGTATTTTATTTTAGGATTGAGGCGCTATTATTCACATTTAACTATTGAAGCTTAAATAAAACAAAAACAGAGCTAGTTTATTATACTTCTGTGTCATAACTATTTTTCCTTTTCGAAAAAAAATAAAAGTGCTCTAAAATTAGAATGTTTTTAAAAAAGACGCAGATTGTGAAGGTAAAACAGATATATGAAAAGTCAATAGTTAAATATTTACAGGTTTTCTAAAATTTTAAATTTAATTTTAACCCCTGCCTTAGTACAGTAAGAATAAGGTCGAAGCAAGAAAGAGATGGAATAGTTTGACTGGGAGTAAAACGTGCCACTAATGTGGTCTACATATATATTTGGATTTTAGAATAAGTACCTACCTATACCTACTATCTACCTACTTTGGTTGGATGCATACTGCATACCTATTTGTACATATAATTTAATAATATATTTTAATATTCAAATTTACTCAAATATAATCGAGTATTCGAATACTCGAATATATTCGAGTATTCGAATATTCGGGTATTCGAAAATTAGAGTATTCGAATATTCGAATAAATTCGAGTATTCGAATATTTCGAATATTCGAATATTCGAATAATTTTCCATAATTCGTATTCGAATACTCGAATATTCGAATACTCCCTCGTAGTCAAAGAGCCCTAGCTAATATAATTAAAACAAAGAAATAAAATGAAATAAACATTATATAATAAAAAACTTACAAGTGTTAGTCAAAATATAAATTGTCTAATTAAATAAACAGGTTATGTTCTACACTGTATTAAAAAAATCCTCTCTCTTAACACATATCTTAATAATAATTAAAAGTATCGTTCCCTGTATATTAAATTAAATTTACCATTATCAAATAACTGTTTATGGACTGTGGAATTGCGTTGTATAATGTATATTGTAAGAATCTTTTATTCTACTTTTAATCTTTTGTATTGTAAGTACACCCAGTTTTAATAAGTACAACATTGTTATTTTCACGAGTATTAAATTCATCGCAACATTCATACAGAATGAAGAGTTGTAATATTCTTTGACGAGAAATATACAGACATTAATCAAAGTCGTAATTATCAAAATTACGTTCTCATCCCACCAATTTCATATATTGTCGAGATACTAGAAACTGCCAATTATGATTTAAGCATTAGTGGGTGCTGATCAAAGTCAAAGACAACCTATTTATGAAATTCGAGTGTACAAAAATAAGTACAATGAAAGTGTTTGATTTCTGATATGGATGCCCAAGTAAAAATTTTAGTTTTAAAATGCTCTAGAAGATATCCTCAAAACTTATTTCTAAGACTATTAACAAACGTAAATAGTCTAAAAGGACTCCATAAAACTGATTTAAAACACTTATAGGAGTACAGGGGCCTACCTAAAGACGGGCCTACATGCCTCTTCTACAAACTACAATTAAAACTTCCAGGTTTTAATGAATTATGCAAATCTTTACTCTTAGAGTATCTGAACAGTATTATAAAACCATACTTGATAAGTACCATATTAAAACTTAAATATCTGATGTGGCCAGCACATAACTTTCTTATACCAGTATATATCATCCTGATCTAAAAAAATAATTCTGTTTAATTCTTCACTTACGTCAATTAAATTTTAAAAACGTACCTTGAAATAATTCATAAAAATTTATTAATAATTAATTATCAGCGTCCTTCGATACTGTCAATAATAATTCATGTCATATATTTTAATAATTTCTTCTTATTGACATTGACATTTTTGTAACTAAATTGGACATTTCAAATGTCAAACTGCCAGATTTATCCTAACCCCATTTTATGAGGTCAAATGCGTACAAAATTTCAGTTTACATCAGCTTTATTTAAGTACTTGGAAAATTTATTATATTCGTTTGATATAGTAGACATGATTTATAATCTTTCATTAGGAATATATTTTTTTGTAGTCAAATACAAAAAAGTTTGGGTCCAGTGGACCCGTTTCAGCTGGTCAATTTTGCTCATCACCAAATTTTTCATTGCCTCTCGTTTTTTATCCAGCGTGTCAGTTTCACTATAGTCGGGTCGGTGTAAGATTACAACTTTCTTCAAAGAGTGAAAGTCATAAATAATTTCATTCGTTTCAATTGTCAAAATATCAGTTGTGCATCGGTATACACATAAACGACTTATTTATAACTACTTTGTTGGAAGATTGTATCGTACAATTGGTGAACAGTGAATCTCAAACAGTAAATGAATATATCTGTGCCTCTATTTTGAAACTCATTCAACCAGTTATAGTAAAACGAAAAGATCGAGCTATGTTCACAACGTGTTGGTTCGTTTTCTTGTTTCGTAATGAAGCCAATATCTCAGAAAAGATTAGTTTATTTGGTCTTCTTGGATATAATTTACAGTGAAATTCTGTTTACAAGAAAAAACATAAAATTTGTACACGAACTTAGTGGTGATAATATAAAAACGTACCTGTTGACAAACCAGACAACCATTCATAAATAAATTCAATTAAAAATGAAACTGTAATGAGGATTTCCAAACAAAATCACTATAAGTTCCCAAATTACACACTCAGCAAAATGTCTGCCGGCTTTTTGGTTGTTATTTAAAAAAGTTATTTTAGTATCTAAGAAATTTGAATTATATCATAGGATCCCAGTGACATCTATTGTAAGTTGGTATTAATCACCCAGCAAATTAAATTGTTGGTTGTCTATCCTTGCCAAGATTTAAATCAATAAAAATATGTCGTGTTTTCTATTATTCCTAAAATTAGCATTACAAATTAGAATCATACGTAACGACATTATTAAAATTGGCTGTTTTTAACCAAAAAAGATTTTGATGAGGTAACATTTTGCATCCCTGATATAGAAAATCTATACTTAAACTGGATAAGACCTAAAAGTTCTAAGAAAATAATATATTCTTGACGAAAAACATAAATATATTCTTCATTTTACGTTTTCCTTAACTTAGAGTAGCCGAAGTGGTAACACGTATTCTAACCGTGAATTTGTTTATCGGAAATATTCGTATTAAAACAATCACAATTCAAATGAAAGGAAAACATTTAACTTGACACTCGACTCTAGATGAACGTGAGTTTATACTAAAGGTGGAAAATTATTTTACCCGCGAAAAAAGGAAATGGTGGACCCTTGTTTCTTGTTCGAGTTGTACATCAGCGAACACCTGGCCTACGTGGAAATTCGAAAATTGTATCATACTGCT